>JAQOXP010000045.1:0-639955 GCA_037013685.1 Acridotheres tristis
AACTGCTCAAAAAAAAATTACCTCCTGGTAAAATAACTTGGACAAACAAAAGTATCTCAAAAAACTACTTTTCAGGCATATCAGTCTCCCTGACAGTTTTAGTTGGTGGCTGCAAAACAACTACTAGCATGGAAAGGTCAAGGGCATGAAGGCTGAGTTCAACAAGAGGAACAGCAGAGCCCTGCACCTGAGAAGGAACAGCCCCATTCACCAGTACATTCTGGGGGGCCACCCAAGTGGAGAGCAGGTTGCCAGGGATGGATCTGAAGGCCCTGGAGTTCCGGTGTCAGGGAACTGCTCTTCCCCTGCTCTCAGCACTGGGGAGGCCCAATGGGGAATGCTGTGTTCGGGTCTGGACTCCCCAGAACACGGAGACGCTGGAGAGAGTCCCACACAGGCTCACAAAAATGGTCAAGGGACTGGAACATCTCCCCTGTGAGGAATGGCTGGGAGAGCTGGGACTGCTCAGACTGAAGAGAAGGCTCAGGGGCATCCTATCAATGCCTATGAACACCTGAAGTGAGAGTGAGAAGACGACCAGGCCAGGCTCCCCCCAGAAGCACTGGTGGCAGGAGCAGAGGCACTGGCACAAAGTGAAACATGGGAACACTGAGCACCAGGAAATACTTCTTGACTATGAGGGTGATTGAGCACCCACACAGGTTCCCAAAGAGATTCTGGAGACTCCGTCCTTGGAGATGTTCAAAAGCCGTGAGAACACGCACCTGGGTAACCAGGTTTAGGCAGAGACAGCAGGCAAGATGATTTATAGAGACCCCTTCCAACCCCAACCATTCTCATCCTGGGGCAGAAAAGTCAAACTGCTGAACCTCCGAGCAGCAGTGGCAGCCTATGCATTCAGCTGCATTCTCAGGCAATTCTAACAAAGAAAAGATGAGTAGCAAATATGCAAGTGAGATCTGGATCCTGATGAAGTTAACGGTGGGATGAGGGTTTCACAACACCCATTCCCACAGAGATAAGAAGCTGTAACTCCACCTGCTTTGCCTACCGTGCTGCTCAGCAACTTCTGTCTCGGTCATCACGTGTCTTCACAGTGGAGACATCACCTTCCTTCGGCTCTGCTGGGCCATCAGTGGGCTCTCTCTTTTGCTTCAGAAGGGACTGCCAGACAGCCACTAGATTATTCATGTCCGGTAAAACCTAAAAGCAAAAAGGCTAAAATTGCAACAGCTCTCCTTCGTAAAAAGGACAAAGCTCCTGTGATAAATACGTCCCCAAACACCCAACAGGAAGATTTGCTGCTCTTCACGAAGGTTGGAATTGACCTCGTGTGCAATCAGGGAATGACCTGAAATCAAGCACTGTTATTCCCACTTCTGCAGAACATAAGTACAGGAAAGAACATTTTACTGAAAAGGTCTCCTGTGAAAAAATTTGTTTGATTGTTCTTCCTCATGGTATACTTTCAACTCAAGCGCTCTCTCGTCTAACTTCTGAGTAACCTCTGCTGGCTGCATTGACTTGAACCAGGATGAGAACTTGCCTCCAGCTCTAGGAAGTTATTTGCAGCACAAGAGCACTTAATGGTACAGATCTGTCTCACCGCAGAATTTAACTTGCATTCCCATCAGACAGACATGCCAGCAAACGTGGGCTCCTACCTCACCATTTAACCCACAGCCTCCCCAGGATACCATCTCCTGCCTCCTAGGCCAGAACCACTTGAGGAGAAAGTACAGAGGAGAGCAGTTGTCTGCTGCCTGCAAAATGCCTCCTTGTCAGCCCCCAATTGTCTCTTTGTTCCTACCTCGCTGACAGCTTCTCTGCACAGCTGCACAAACTCCTGCACTGCTGGCAGCGTGTACATTTGTGACCTTGGCCAGGTTGCTTCAGACAAACGGTGCTCAGTGTTCCTCAGGGCTCTTCTCAGCACCATGGAGACGAGTGACAGGATGCTGTGCTTCACCACTGTGCTGGGCAACTGAAAGAAGGAAGTGAATTAATGACATTTCAGTGATTCCTGTTATGTTCTGCACAGATTCTGTACTCTCCAGGTGTGTTAAAACTGGTCAATGAATTCATTATTTTCTAGATCTTGGCTAGCAGTAAAGAAGCCATAGGTTTTCAGATTCCCAGCCTAAACCACTAGTGGACAGTGGCAGACCTGGTGCTCGTGAAAGGCACCTGGAATCATTCATTTTCCAGTGCTCCCCCAAGCCAGATTTAATGCTGGGGCCGACAATAAAAAACACAAGTAATTAGCCAACTTAAGAAATCTCTTGAATGATCACACACTAAAATCAAACTACTAACTGGGACAGAAAAGTCACTGAAATATTACAGACTGCTCTTACGTTTAACCCTTTGCTGAGCATTATTATATTGCACACTGCAGGGACTGTTGTTACCATCGCCACAGAGAGCAATCCGGGAAGAGGAATAAATTCTGAAGTCTTACAAGATTTGGAGATGTCTGGTTGAGCCTCACAGATCTGAAAGAAAAGAAACAAAAATCCAAGCTCCCTTGGTACAGTCCCAGAGATGACAGCTTCTTCTGGGGAGCATTCTACAGAAGGATTTGGACTTGGACATCACTGACGTGATGTTTTCACTGTTTCTTCCACCAAGTCCTTATTTCTCAGTTTAGTTTAAATGTTTATAGAGCCTCCTGCTCTGAGCATGACTTTTTACCATCGTCCATACCCTTACCTTCTTGAGCAATCTCACGTTGTCCATCCAAGCAGATGTCACTCTAGGGACAAAGGAATAATGGGTCTCCTTGAAGTACCTATCCAATAAATCCGGGCACACTTTGAGAATATTCACCAGGAGATCGGCAACCACTTGGTCTTCTGCTGCAGTTCTTAAACCAAGCAGGAAGTGCAGAAGTACCACATTTCCCCCCCTGTTGAAGAGAAAAAAAAAAGTTTTACATTAAAAAATCCTTATTTTCATACTTTCTGCAGAGTTCACATCCCTCATATTCTCTAGCTGGTAACTGAAGGCAACACCTCTCACCCTCCTGGCATAATTGTGAGTTTATACTCAGAAGTAAGAAATTAATTTACCTCCGCGTTTTCTGCATGACAAGCAGCGAATCAGTACCACACATTTCAGGGCAGACACAGTAACTAGTGAGGGCTCTTTTGCTTCTAGCGAAAAACCCACACACAGTCCCAGCTGCCCAGTGACTTACTTTCCAGAAGTTCCAAGACTTGGATCACAGAACGTTATGCCATGCTTCAGAGAGCAGCAGAGGTCCATTAAGAAACTATGCACAAGTTCTCGTACCATGGCTTTTCCCACCTCCTCAGAACCTTGAGCCACCTATAAAAACCAATAAGGAGTAAAAAAAGCCATATGAGACTTTGTATCACAGATATCACCTTCACTTAACATTTTATATGGCTCCTCTTGGAGAAATACTAAAAGAAAGTTTGGCTTCTGTTCAGATTGAGAAGAGAGAAGATTCAGGCCTTGAAGTGCCCTTCCAACCATATAACACTTAAAGAACCCTAAAAGCCTGATTTATACAGGACTATTGGTTGTGTGTGTCACTAAAGCCAGTAACACCTACAAACAGAGAAGAACATCTGGAACTCGGTACGTGCTTCTGCCACTGCTACTTCCAGGAAAAAAAAAAAAAAAAAATCAAAAAACAACAAAAAAAACCCAAACAAACAAAAAAAACAAACAAACAAAAAAACCACAAAACAACAAAACAAAAAAAAAAAAAACAAAAAACAAAAAAAAAAACCAAAAAAAACAAAAAAAAAAAACAAAAAAAAACCCCCAAAAAGCAAACAGACAAAAAAAACCCCACCAAATATAAAAATAAATTTAAAAAAAAGAAAAAAACAAAAAAAAAACCAAAAAACCAAAACCGTATTAAATTATTAAGAGTTATTTACACCACAAAGCATTTATCCACAGAAACCACTGAATTTGCTGAGCTGGAAGGGACCCACAAAAATCCAGTCCAACACCTGGCCCTGCACAGACCCCCCCAACAATCCCACCCTGGGCACCCCTGAGGGTATTGTCCAAACGCTCCTGGAGCTCTGGCAGCCTCAGGGGCTGTGATCACTCCTTGGCCACCTTTCCTTGGTTCTTCTCCAGCGTGAGACTGTTGGGATTGCAGCCGCCAGTCCCTGAATTACAACCCCCATATGCAACTTACTTCACTTTCAGGCTTCCTTTCTCCATCGAGAAGCTTGAATATCTCAGCACATTCCACGGAAATTATCCCTCCAGGCCATCGTACACGCGGGGCGACGGCAGCGCCAGGGCGAGGGACACGAAGCTCTCCAGCCCTGCAAAGCCACAGCGTGACCCGGGGTACGGTTCTGGACGGGGCCCGGAGCGGCCGGGCTGGGCTGTGCCCCTGTGTACCACCCGCACCAGCACCGGGGACACTCCCGCAACGTGCCCGGCCCGGCCCGGCCCCGGCCTCGGCCCGGCCCCGGCCCCGGTCCCGGCCCCGGGGCACGCCCGGCACGGCCCCGGCCCCGGCCCCGGGGCACACCCGGCACGGCCCCGGGTCTGTCCCGCCCTGCACATCCCCCTCACCCTTGGCGGCGGCCGTGCGATGCCGCAGCAGCGCCATTGAACTCTCCGTCCCGCAGGGTCCCCGCTCACCTCAGCGCCCACGCGGCTCCGCTTGCCGGCCATACCCGACCCCGGCCCCGCCCCGGAACCGCCGCGGCTCCCGCAGGGAGGGGCGGGCGCAGCGGAACCGACCCCCGGAGCCGTAGCGGGAGAGATTGGCCAAGCAGCCGTGCTCAGGTGGGCAACAATAATTACCCGTACGGCTCTTGGAATGGCTTTGGAGGGACAATAACCGTCATCGCTTCTCACCGTCTATTCCCAGGACCTGCAGCCCCCTGCGCTCCTGAACCAGCACGGCTCCAACTTGGAAAGGGAAAACCGCGGAGTGCTGGGAGGCAGGGGGAGGAGAGAAGTGACTCAGGTACTCCTGTCTCCCCAGAATAGGCATCGGGCTCTCCCGGAGCCCCGCCTCCGGGCCCGCCCCTGGATCAGCGGCCCTGCTCCCTCCGGGCCCCGCCTCACCGAGCCCCGGCTCCGCCCCGAGCCCGCCCCGGGGCCCCGCCCCGCCCGGGCTGTGGGCGGGACCATCGCTCGCGGCCCGGCCCCTCTTCCCCGGAGCGAAGCGGGGCTGCTCCCGGCACCGGGTCCTGCCCGCGTCCACTGGGGCACTGGCACCCGTCCAGCATTCCTGACCAAAGCTTGGGGGTTCCAGCACAGCCCCCCAGCACATCCCGCTACTTCCCCAAGCCCCTTCAAGTGAGATCAATTTTTGGGGCGGGGATACCCAAACCCGGAAGAGATGGATGTCACCAGTCCTGGGGGATGGCTCCCACTCACCCGATTCCCGCTGCTAAAACCCAGCCTGAGACTCAGCCCACCATCCCCTCAATGTCTCCGAGTAATTGCACGTGGATTTCTCAATCCAGCAGAAGAGCAACGCTGTTCTCCTGACGGGGGATCTGGAAGGCAGACGCGTCCCCGCCGCTGCCCGGAGCGAGCGGCGAGCGGGGCGGTGCCTGTAAATAGAGGGGAGGGGCGAAGGCGAGGTCGGGGTGCCCAGGGACGCCCTGGCCGGGCAGGACGAGGTGGCGAGCGTGGGGAGGGCGGCAGTGCTGCCACCTGGTGGACACAGCGCGGTACTGCAGCCGACCCACGAGCCGGCGCCCCAGCAGTTTTGCCCGGGGGGTCCTAGACCGGCGGCCATCTTGAGCGTGTCCGGACTCTCAAGATGGCGCCTCGGGCGGCATACCCACTTGACCTACCAAAAATGGCGGCAGAAAGGGCGGGAAAAAATCAGGACCCCGGTGGAGACACCTGACCGCCTGATTCAATCACCGACGCCGATCCGCTCGCCGACAATTTTCCCCGACGTTACAGAGCGTGCGGACAAGGGCCGCGCGGTCGGCGGCGCCGCGGGCGTGAAGGCGCCGGCGGGCGCGGGCAGGCGTTTGAAGTAAACGCCTATGCCTCGGGGTCCTAGAGCGGCGGCCATCTTGAGCGTGTCCGGACTCTCAAAATGGCGCCTCGGGCGGCACGCCCACTTGACCTTCCAAAGATGGCGGCAGAAAGGGCGGGAAAAAATCAGGACCCCGGTGTGGACACCTGGCCGCCTGATTCAATCGCCGACGCCGATCCGCTCCGCGACAATTTTCCCCGACGTTACAGAGAGTGCGGACAAGGGCCGCGCGGTCGGCGGGACCGCGGGCGCGAGGGAGGTGGAGGGTGCGGACAGGCGTCTGAAGTAGACGCCTATGCCCCGGGGTCCTAGAGCGGCAGCCATCTTGAGAGTGTCCGGACTCACAAGATGGCGGCTCGGCCGGCACGCCCACTTGACCTTCCAAAGATGGCGGCAGAAAGGGCGGGAAAAATCAGGACCCCGGTGTGGACACCTGGCCGCCTGATTCAATCGCCGACGCCGATCCGCTCGCCGACAATTTTCCCCGACGTTACAGAGCGTGCGGACAAGGGCCGCGCGGTCGGCGGCGCCGCGGGCGTGAAGGCGCCGGCGGGCGCGGGCAGGCGTTTGAAGTAAACGCCTATGCCTCGGGGTCCTAGAGCGGCGGCCATCTTGAGCGTGTCCGGACTCTCAAAATGGCGCCTCGGTCGGCACGCCCACTTGACCTTCCAAAGATGGCGGCAGAAAGGGCGGGAAAAAATCAGGACCCCCGGTGTGGACACCTGGCCGCCTGATTCAATCGCCGACGCCGATCCGCTCCGCGACAATTTTCCCCGACGTTACAGAGCGTGCGGACAAGGGCCGCGCGGTCGGCGGGGCCGCGGGCGCGAGGGCGCTGGCGGGCGCGAGCAGGCGTCTGAAGTAAACGCCTATGCCCCGGGGTCCTAGAGCGGCAGCCATCTTGAGAGTGTCCGGACTCACAAGATGGCGGCTCGGCCGGCACGCCCACTTGACCTTCCAAAGATGGCGGCAGAAAGGGCGGGAAAAAATCAGGACCCCGGTGTGAACACCTGGCCGCCTGATTCAATCGCCGACGCCGATCCGCTCGCCGACAATTTTCCCAGACGTTTCAGAGACTGCGGACAAGAGCCGCGCGGTCGGCGGGGCCGCGGGCGCGAGGGCGCCGGCGGGCGCGAGCAGGCGTCTGAAGTAGACGCCTATGCCCCGGGGTCCTAGAGAGGCCGCCATCTTGAGCGTTGCCGCAAGGCTGGGTCCCGGCCCGCGGGCTCTTCCGCCATCCTGAGAGGGGCACGGCGCAGTACCCGCCTCTGTCCACACGGTGGCAGCAGCGCCCCACAACTCAGCCCGGCACTGCCGCCCTGTCAGGGACAGACAGAGAACGGAGAGAGCTCCAAGCACGAGAGTCCGCACCCGTCATAAAATCCTCTAAATGAATGTCCCCCAAAAAAACCCCGACCCAAACTAAAAATGCCCTGCTTCTAACCAAATGAAAAAAAAAAACAAAACCCTTAGATATAAAAATCATATATTTTTTAATATTTAATTTATATTCATAATCTATACATATTTCGTATATTCAATTTGCTATTCTATTTATCATATATACAATATTATTTTATTATTCATTATATATATATATTTATATTACTAATATTATTTCTATTTTATGTATATCCATATATATTTGTATGTTTATATTTTTTAATATTATTTATTTAAAAGCTCTGCCTCTAACCAAATAGAAATAAAAAACTCCTTTATTTTAAATTATATTTGAATATATTTTTCTATTTAGTTTTCATATTTATATCTGTAGATTTATATGTCTATATTGGGTATTATATATTTATGTACTATTTCATGTATTTTTTACTAGTATATTAATATACTACATACTATTTACATTCTATTATAACATGCTATTTAATATAACATATTAAAATCGATATATTATTTATATTACATACTACATACATGTATTTTATATTTATATTTATTTTTATATGTTTATACTTACATATATTTATATATGCATATATGTATTTATAATAATTTTATGTCAGTATATATTTTTGTATATTTGTATATTTTTGCCCATATTATTTATAAAAAAACCTCCTCTAACCAAATAAAAACCCATAAAACATTCCTTTTAAAGTAGAAATATTTATGTATTTCTATTTTCATAATAGAAATAGAATGTAATATATTTATATACTGGTTACTTACATTTGCCTATATATTTTTATTCTTTATCTTTTATATTTACAGTATCTATAAAAAAACCCTACCTCAATCCAAACACAAACCAATAAAACATTCCTTTTAGACTATATTTAGGCATTTTTTATGGTTCCAGTTTTCATGCATTCTACGCCCACCCCTCCCTGTGAATGTTCTGGCACCCAGCATGACCCCCCCCCATGCCCCACTCACCTGCTCCTCCAGCGCAGCCCGGCTCCCTCTCCCAGGGACCTCGGGGTGCCCCAAACCACGTCGGAGCCCCCCCCAGCCTTTTTTCCTCACCCCAAAGAAGGCACAGAACGACTCCAACTGCCCTGGACAGCAGCAGGGCACTTGACTGGAACCCCTCCCATGTGTACACCCCACAGAAAGTGACTCTGCTGACACCAGAAAAGGGGGGGCAGCCCCCACAGGGGTTGAAGTTCCTCCTCAGCCCTGCAGACACAGGGGACAAGGGGCAGAAAGGAGGAGGGGCAGCACAGAGGACACGGGAAGAAAATTAACAGCAAGGTGCACGATGAAATGGAACCCAAAAAAAAAAAAAAAAAAAGAAAAATGAAAACGAAAAATAACCAAAAAACGAAAAGAAACCCCCGGGATGCTGGATGGGCAGCACAAGAGGGAGGGATTAAAAATGAACAGGGACAGCGAACGGGACACAAGGATGGATCCCATGGGAAACAACGGCACAGGGAGCACCACAGAGGCACAGAGAAGGACGGAGAAAAGACAGAGAGTGCCCAACACACAGCAAGGACCGAGGGCTACAGAGACAAAGAGGGAACCCGGGAGCCAGAGAGGAAGCGAGCACAGCCCGTGCGGGGCGGGCAAAGACGGGCAAGGAGCAGCACAGGCACGGAGACAGAGAGGCACGGCCGGCAGGACAGAGGCTCACCAGGAGAGGGGCACAGGAAGGGAGGAGCACCGGGCAGCGCTCCTTTAGGACAACAATAAAAACACACACAACCAATTCCCTCATTTGCACCTCATTTTTATTTCACCCACCCCCCTCCCCCCCCCAAAAAAATCAACTCATAGCACAGGCAGTTCTGGCTTTTCCCTGCACAGTATTTCTTCCAGGGACCTGGGCACAGCACACGGTCGAGACTCACCTGAATCAATCCTGATTTACATTTCAAAGCTTCCCCTTCTGGCACTGCACCTTCTCAGACCCAGGCTGCCATGCTCCACTCCCCTCATGGCCACATTCAAGAACTGTTGCCATTGTGCAGAGAATTCCCAATACGACTCACGTATTATCAGTGGGCAGAAAACCCTTTGGGCTTCAGTTCCACCTCTCACCTGTTCCACGTGGAGGGAGGACAGGCATTTGTCACACATCACAGCAGCGGTGACGGATCAAGGCTTTTTTTTTTTTTTTTTTTTTTTTCGATTGAATAAAAGGGTAAGAAAAACAAACCAGGTCTCATACAAATGTTTAGAAAAACCATTAAAGCTTTTTAAACCCAAGGAGACCATCGTGATTCCCGACTTCAGTCTTCTATTCATACTGGTTCTGGCACCATGAAATCAATCAGAGTCTTTTAAGAAATAGTAAATCAGCATGACTAAACCCCGGGCTCCTCGTCATTTGCACTTACAGCCCCTTGTAGGAAGCCTTCCAGCCTTTTTTTCCCATCCTACTTTGGACAGAGGATGGCTCTGAACCCCACGCCTCCGCACAAACAGTCCTGCCGGTTCCTCAAAAAGTTTAAAATGCCTGTGATAAAAATGATAGAAAGTAATACTGCCTCTCAGACTGTTCAAGAAATGGGAAGTTGGACTTTCAATGTCCCACTGAGAGATGCCGAATAATAGCTTCCCCACGAGCTTGCACAGAGTAGTAACATTTCTTGGACTAAACTAAACTAAGATTTTTTTTTTGTGACCAAACAAGAGAGGTCTGTATGAGAACAGCTCAGGAGGCTTTCAGGGCTCGCAGTGATGATGGCAGAGCACAGAACGTTAAAGACTAAGTCTTAGCTCCATGAATTAATGCCCTGTTGTAGCCAAATCTTTTTGCAAAGAGACAGAAGACTTGCTTCTCCTTGTTTCCGAGTTCCCAAGCCATCCTGTCATTCATCACCTGCACTAGTGCACACCAATCTGCCGTGGGCAAGGAACAGATGCGGCTCCTGAGCTCCAAGCCACGTGTCCCCGATGTAAACCGAAGTCAGGAATACAAAAACACCTGTGGAAGAAAGACTAGAGAAAAATCAGAAGACACAGATATTCTTCTATTCCCACACAGAAATACCGAGCCAAGCTCTTTACCTCTGGGACTCTGTTTTAAAAAAGCTCCCCAGCTCTGTTCCTAGATGGAAAACGGGGAGTGGCTTTGCCCATGCAAAGCCAAGGAGCCTCCTCACAAGAAGGAACAAACCAGTTTCCTGCTAAATCGGACACTTGGAAATCTCACCTGTCACATGCTGTCATGGACCAGCAAGAGGGATCAGCATCCAGGCCCACGTGGACTTGTTTATTCCTGGCTTCTAATGCAGCAGGGACAACAGCACTGAAGGGAAATGATCACGTCTTCATTTAAAGAGAACCCACCTTCTTCATCAAAGCCATCTCTGTCCTCAATCAGGACATCCACCATATTCAGGACATCTAATAAGTGAAGAAAAACATCAAAGCAAGAATCCAGACTAACAGGAAAAACAACAGAGGTAGAATGCAACACTCCAGGAATACAAGGCATCTTTTTAATTAAAAAAAAAAAAAAGGATGAAAGCCACATTTGTCACACAATACAACGTTAAGTGCAACCCCTATATTACAGCTGAACCTTCACTCTGCCTTTCAATGCTGCTGTCCAGCACGGAGCAGCTGTGGCTGCTCCTGGATCCCTGGCTGTGTCCAAAGCCAGGCTGGACACTGGGGCTTGGAGCAGCCCGGGCTACTGAAAGGTGTCCCTGTTCATGGCAGGGCTGGAACCGGATGAGCTTTAAGGAGCCTTGCCAGCCAAACCACTCTGGGATTCCATGACTCTGTCAACAGTCCCAGGCAGAAGGGCTAGATTTCCATTTTAGTTCAAAAACGCTGCTGCAAGAGCATGAAGGGAGATTTCAAATACCGTTCAAGTGGCACAACCACGTCAGAAATTACTTTCAGAGCTAAAGCGGCAACTTGGCAATTCCACTTCGACTTCTGATACCAAGTACACGTGGAGAGCTGAATCCTGGAGGGCCCTTACTTAACAGGATTGCTAGAGTTATCCATCCCCAGTTTGCTGATTAGGGCTAGAAAGTGTATCCCCAAGTCATGGAGTTGGGATGTTGACAGGTTACCACATACCATCAATGTGAGAGACGGGGATGCTGATGTTATCAGAGTCCTGTTTAAACAGAGCCACCTGGAGCACGCTGGCTGCCTGAACCAGGTCTGCTGCCTTGTCAGTGTAGGGACAGGGGTTGGTCACCAGCTTCAGCAGGATCTGTCAGCGAAGGTGGGGAGAAAGGTAAGTGCACCTTCTGGCTGGCAAGTGCAGGGGAACCACACGGTACCGAGAACGACCACGTGCTGAAAGCTGGGCAGCTTTGATGAGGACAACTTCCATCTCACTTCTGCAGGATTCTGTCTACAGTTCCTGCTCTACAGGGGACACTGATGGAAAAACAAAAACCCACCACAATTTGGCACCTAGATTGCGACCACACACCGAGTACCTGGGGAGACCACAGTGGAGGCAAAGCACTGGGCATTCAACATCCTGAAGAGTAAACAGCAAGTGTCACCTTTCCTTGTAAAGGACCACCATCTACTGAGCTCTGATAATGCTGGCACCTAAAGAGGAGATAAAAGCTACCCACACCTACACCACTCTACCCTTACACCAACAATGCTGTAATAACAGCTGATCTTTTGGGATTTCATTTTCCTACAAATCATTTTGCTCCCCTCCCACTGAAGACAAGAAGGATAACTGATAAAAAATAAAAATCCAAAGTAATATCTTCTTGATCAATGTCAAGACCTTCGCAGATGAGTATGTTAATTTTCAAGACAAAAAGTACTCCTTGCATCAAAGCTGGGATCAGACAGTAACAGAGAGGAATACTCTGCAGGGCCAGAGGAAACCAGATAAGACTTATGAAAGGCTAGAGTACTGAAGTACAGATTAAAGAAATACTGATAAAAAATAAAAAAACAGAGTAATATCTTCTTGATCAATGTCAAGACCTTTGCAGGCACAAACTACACTGATTTATTACAGTATCAGAATTAATTCAGCCTCGGGGGGTGCGTAAACACGACAGACATTTTCTTTGCTCTTTCATCAACTGCTGCAGTGAAGTCCGTTCACAGCATTGATTTCTGTCAAATATTTCGTTAATAGCCAGTCATCTGACAGCAAATTTCAACAAGAGTCACAGGAAAGGAGACTATTGACTATACAATCCTGCAACAAAGGTAACTGCTTCGAGAAAAAACTGTACAATCCTGAAATTTCAGGCCAGTGGGACAGAGTGAATATCCTGATATTTCAATTCAAAAGCTTACCTTAATGGTCTCGGGCTCCTGGGCTTGGAGGGGGGGTCGGTTCGGAAGGGCCGCCTCCGGAGGAGGGGATCCCCGGGGGAGTCAGGGTGAGCCCCCTCCGGAGGGCGGGGGGGCCGGGGAGGGAGAGGAAAAAGAGGAAGATGAGGAGGAGGAAGAAGGGGGAGAGGGTTTGAGAGGAGGGGAAGCCCAAATCCGTGCTGTGTGCCGAGCTCCGACAGCAGGCTGCAGCCCGCAGCTCAGTGTGAGCACGGGGCAGAGGAGGCGATTTCTGGGCATTAAATCACCCTGAGCCGGGCCCGGCACCGCCCCTGCAGCACCGTCCCCAGTACAGCTCGGTACCGCTCCGGGATCACCCGGCCGCACCCCCGGTACCGCCTGGGACCACCGGGGACCGCCCCTAAAGCACCGCCCCCGGTCCGGCCCGGTCCCGTCCCCGGTACCTCCGTGCCCCGCCTCGCCAAGCCCCGGCTCCGCCCCGAGCCTGCCCGGGCTGGGCCGGGACCATCGCTGGCGGCCCCGCCCCTCTTCCCCGGGCCGAACCGGGCTGAAGGAGATGTCCGCACGATTGGAAACGCCGCCGAAAATCGCACCCGTGGGATCGGTGTCGGCGTCGTGCGCAGGCATCCCACTAGAGCGAGCGGGCTCCTTGCTGTGCCACCCTCCTTTTGCAGCCAGATTTAGAAGGTCGGGGGAGCGACACCCGAGCCGCCATCTTGGGAGAGGCACGCGCGCAGTACCGCGCTCTGCCCACAAGGTGGCGCTTGGGAGACAGGCAAGGGATGGAATCAAGGAGCGTCCCAATCCTTGAGAAAATCCCCCTGAATGAACGCCCCAAAAACCCCGACCAGAACTGAGAAACCTCCTGCCTCTGTATGAGTGCAAAGGGTGTGCAACGAGTGTGCAAAGAGTGTGCATTAGCAATCGATCGCCGATCTAATCGATCGGCAGGCATTAGTAATCGATCGCCGATCTAATCGATCGGCAGGCATTAGCAATCGATCGCCGATCTAATCGATCGGCAGGCATTAGCAATCGATCGCCGATCTAATCGATCGGCAGGCATTAGCAATCGATCGCCGATCTAATCGATCGGCAAGCATTAGCAATCGATCGCCGAGCTGATCGATCGGCAGGCGCGATCAATCGATCGCCGAGCTAATCGATCGGCAGGCATTAGCAATCGATCGCCGAGCTAATCGATCGGCAGGCATTAGCAATCGATCGCCGAGCTAATCGATCGGCAGGCATTAGCAATCGATCGCCGATCTAATCGATCGGCAGGCATGAGCAATCGATCGCCGATCTAATCGATCGGCAGGCGCGATCAATCGATCGCCGAGCTAATCGATTGGCAGGCATTAGCAATCGATCGCCGAGCTAATCGATCGGCAGGCATTAGCAATCGATCGCCGAGCTAATCGATCGGCAGGCGCGATCAATCGATCGCCGAGCTAATCGATCGGCAGGCATTAGCAATCGATCGCCGAGCTAATCGATCGGCAGGCGCGATCAATCGATCGCCGAGCTAATCGATCGGCAGGCATTAGCAATCGATCGCCGAGCTAATCGATCGGCAGGCGCGATCAATCGATCGCCGAGCTAATCGATTGACAGGCATTAGCAATCGATCGCCGAGCTAATCGATCGGCAGGCATTAGCAATCGATCGCCGATCTAATCGATCGGCAGGCATGAGCAATCGATCGCCGATCTAATCGATCGGCAGGCGCGATCAATCGATCGCCGAGCTAATCGATTGACAGGCATTAGCAATCGATCGCCGAGCTAATCGATCAGCAGGCATTAGCAATCGATCGCCGAGCTAATCGATCGGCAGGCGCGATCAATCGATCGCCGAGCTAATCGATCGGCAGGCATTAACAATCGATCGCCGAGCTAATCGATCGGCAGGCATTAGCAATCGATCGCCGATCTAATCGATCGGCAGGCATTATCAATCGATCGCCGAGCTAATCGATCGGCAGGCATTAGCAATCGATCGCCGAGCTAATCGATCGGCAGGCATTAGCAATCGATCGCCGAGCTAATCGATCGGCAGGCGCGATCAATCGATCGCCGAGCTAATCGATCGGCAGGCATTAGCAATCGATCGCCGAGCTAATCGATCGGCAGGCATTGGCAATCGATCGCCGAGCTAATCGATCGGCAGGCGCGATCAATCGATCGCCGAGCTAATCGATTGACAGGCATTAGCAATCGATCGCCGAGCTAATCGATCGGCAGGCATTAGCAATCGATCGCCGATCTAATCGATCGGCAGGCATTAGCAATCGATCGCCGAGCTAATCGATCGGCAGGCGCGATCAATCGATCGCCGAGCTAATCGATCGGCAGGCATTAGCAATCGATCGCCGATCTAATCGATCGGCAGGCATGAGCAATCGATCGCCGAGCTAATCGATCGGCAGCCTCGATCAATCGATCGCCGAGCTAATCACTCGGCAGACGCGATCAATCGATCGCCGAGCTAATCGATCGGCAGCCTCAATCAAATCGATCGCCGAGCTAATCAATCGGCAGACGCGATCAATCGATCGCCGAGCTAATCGATCGGCAGACATTAGCAATCGCTCGCTGAGCTAATCGATCGGCAGACGCGATCAATCGATCGCCGAGCCAATCGATCGGCAGACTCGATCAATCGATCGCCGAGCTAATCAATCGGCAGACGCGATCAATCGATCGCCGAGCCAATCGATCAGCAGACTCGATCAATCGACCCCCCCTGGCCCCAACTTAAAGCCATTTCCTCTCGTTCTGTCACTTAAGACAGGGCAGAAGAGAGTGAAGACCACCTGACTAAAACTTCTTTTTGGGCAGTTGTAGAGAGCAGTGAGGCTCCCCTTGAGCCTTTTCTTCTCCAGACTAAAAAACCCCAGTTTCCTTAGCTGCTCCTGGCAAGAGGTGTTTCTGTGACCCTTCCCCAGCTCCACTGCCTTCTCTGGACTCACTCCAGCTCCTCAATGTCTCTCTTGCACAACTTCTTGCCAGAACTGGACACAGGACTTGAGGTGGCACCTCAGTAGTGCCCAGTTCAGAGGGGCAATCACTGCCCTGGTCCTGCTGGCCATACTGTGGCTGATCCAGGCCGGTGCCACTGTCCTTCTTGCCCACTTGGCAAAAAAAATCCAGCCGGCTCAAATCCAGATGGCTGCCAACCAGAACCCCTCTTGGATCTGAGAAATCTGGAGTTTTTGAGCTTTCTGTGCTTCCAGGAACAGACCACCTGGAAAACACTGCTCTGGACCTGAAACCTTGGAGAAGGCTTGGAAATATGAATAGTGAGTTAGAAATCACAAATGTGTAGTGGGTTAGATGAGTGTATTTTCACTGGGTGATGGGTTTTAAATTTGTGGTTTTTATAGTACAGTGGTGGTTATGGGACAAGATGGAGAATTTTGGGTGGTGTCTTTTTCTTTATTCACCTTCTTCTTCCGTCTTCTTCATGGAACTTGGGTAGTAGCCTTTGGTTGGTCAGTCAAATATCACTCTAAGGGTTGTGGGATTCTCTTATTGGGTCGAAAGAATAAATAATGTAGGTGTTAAACTTTTACTAGTTTGTTTAGCTTTAAAAGGCCTTGAAGCAAGCTCAGCTGTAAGCCATTTTTCCTACTTCTAGCAAGGAGCTAGAGGTGCTGTCATACTTTCTGTAATTTTTGATAAGATATAATAAACATCCAAGCCCAAACACGAGAATTGCCTCAATTGTGTTTCTATTAATCCTGGCTCTGAGAGAAAACAGACGAGACTGATGACAAACCACTAATAAGTGGTGCAAAGCCCAGCATACACCCCCACAAACCCCCAAGTTCCTTTCTGCTGAGCAGCTCTCAAGCCACTCTTTCCCCAGCCTGGAGTGTTCCATGGGGTTGTTGTGACCCAAGGGCAGGACTGGGCACTTGGCCTTGTTGACCCTCACACCACTGTCCTCAGCCCATCGATTGAGCCCATCCTGATCCCTCTGCAGAACCTTTCTGCCCTCCAGCAGATCCACCCTCCCACACAAGTTGGTGTCATTTGTGAACTCAGTGTGATTTCCATTTGATCCCCTCATCCAGATCATCAATAAAGATGCTAAACAGGATTGGCCCCAACACTGACCCCTGGGGTCACTCACAAGTAATCAGCTGTTATGGCTAGAATGGGAGCTTCAGACAAGACCTGTCTTAGGCTAAGGTGGTCTGCACTTAAACCGCTCTGGCTTGCAAGTTCTAACAGTGGCAGATCAGGTCTATTATAAAATGAGTTATTTATTGAGTAGACAGGAGATAACAGACAAAAGGTCTTGAACAGAGTTATTTACTACACAGTATAAAACAAAATAACTACTAGTAGATCACATAAAACAGTGCATGACGTTAAGGTATCTATATTAAAGCTAGGAAAGAAATAGTATAGATTAGGAGTCAATGTAACTTACCACCGAACTGGCAAGCACTCTGTGCACAGAGTCCTTTCACTCAACCCTCAAGAGAGTAACCACAAAACCAGCATCCTCACTTTTGGGGAAAAGCCCAACACATATCCAGGGAATGTGCAGAAGATTTCTGCTTTGTGAAAGTTTGGTGTAGCTTTAGTAGATTGTGAAGTAAAGTGTCTGTCAGAAATTCCAGCTTATCTTACCACAATCTTGCTTCCACAGCAAGATATTTATTGTCAGCTAGAAGTCTCACTTCCATGGCACCTGAATAACCACGAGACAAGTGGTGCCTAGTGATTCATTTCACCAATTAGCAAGCTCTTGTGGTGGGGAATATGTCCTGCTACACCAGCCCCAACTGGATTTAATTCCATTTCCCACCACTCTCTGGGCTTGGGCATCAGCCAGTTTTACATCCAGCAAACAGTTCCCCTGTCCAATCCATGAGCAGCCTGCTTCTCCAGTGTCAAAGGCTTTACTGATGTGTAGAAACACACATCCACAGCCTTTCCCTCATCTACTGAATGGGTCATTCTGTCACAGAAGGACCTACCTTTCCCAAACATGCACTGTCTGGGCCTGATCCCCTGGTTGTCTTGCACATACTGTAGGATAGCACTCAGGATCTGCTCCATTGCCTTCCCCAGTACAGAGGTCAGGCTGACAGGCCTGGAGTTCCATTAATCCTCCTTCCAATCCTTCTCATAGATGGGCATCACATTTGCTTTCCAGTCAACAGGAACTCCTTCAGTTTACCAGAACTGCTGAGAATGAATGAAATAGACTTGGCCAACTGTCTCCAGCTCCCTCAGGTGCATCTCATTTGTGCCCAGGGGCTTGTGTGTGTATCTCATTGGCAGAGCGGGTCACTGACTGTTTCCTCCTGGATTTCAGGGGCTTCACTCAGCTCCCTGTCACCAACTTCCAGCCCTGGAAGCTGAGCATCCTCAGGACAACTGGGTTTCGTATTAAAGACTGAGTCTTTTCCCCCTCCCTGACACAGCACTGCCCTCTGCATCCAGCAAAGGATGGACACTTCCCTGAGCTCTCCTTTTGCTGCCAAGGGATTTATAGAAACTTTTCTTGTTAACTTTAATTGCACTAGCCAAATTAAGTCCCACTTTGGCTTTGGCCCTTCTAATTTTCTTGCATTATCACCTCACAACATCCTTGTAATCCCCGAGGTTTTCTGCCTCTCCTTACAGAGGTAACACATGCTCTCTTTTGCCCTGAGTTCCTACCTAAGTTCTCCCTTCAACCAGGCCAGCTTGTTTTATGGCACGTGGGCACATATGTGCCCACAGAGGAAAACTGTAATTTTGTGGTTGCTCTGCCCAAGACACTCCCAACTATCACATCACACACCACTCATAGAATCATAGAATCACAGAATGGTTTGGGTTGGAAGGGACCTTAAAGAGCCTCTACTTCCAAGCCTCCTGCCAGGGACACATTCCACTAGATGAAGTTGCCACAAGCCCTGCCCAAACTGGCTTTGGACACTTCCAGCGTTTGGGCAGCCACACCTGTGCCAGGGCCTCACTACCCTCACAGGGAAGATTTTTTTCTAGATGCTGATCTAAAGCTGCTCTCTATCAGGGGGAAGTAATTCTCCCTCATCCTGTCACTCCAGGCCCATCACCAGGACCCATGGCTGACACCAGTCCTGGAGCAGCTCCATGGAGATCCATTGTTACAAGTTGCTATGGCCATGAGCTGAGGCCTGTAGCAGATCCTATGGCCATGGCAGCCATTTGAGGTTTCATTCTGAGGGCCAGTTACCACAGCATCATCAATGGACCCACTCCTAAATTTTTTGCCTTGGCAACCAAGTCTTGGCCCAGTTGTGATCCTGAATTGCTGTGTGTCGGAGACTGAAATATTAAAGTTTATGATTTAAACATGTCCTTCATGAAGGACTTTTGCCTATTATAGTAAAACTGTATTACAAAAGCTGCAGAGAAGACCACAACACCCTGAATGGGGCCCTGACTGAGGCCCTACACTGCTCGCTGATAAAGATAAGATAAAGTAACAACTCAGGGCTAAGGATATTCACAGAGCACAAGCCTAATACCTTCTGAGTGGAGACCGCAGCCCCAGGGCTATCAGCTGCGGGAGTCCAACACACCCTGGAACCAAAGAGAGCAAACAGTAACAAAAACAATATTAATGACAGAAGGTATAAGACAAAGAATCTACATAGAAAGTCCGTGACAACACTGTGTCACCTGCTATGCTTTCTCCTCACAGAAGGAGGGAGAGAGTCCTTTTCCCTTACCCCTGGCAAATAAGATGGTATTGAATAACCTCCTAGAAACACCACCCCTCAGCTACTGCGAAAAAAATTAACTCTATTTTAACGACTCTGTCCTGGCTGAAACTAGGATGGCCATGCTGGTGGGGAGGCTTCAAAGGGGTGTTGGAAGATAGATGCAAACAAGAGGAATGAGAAGGTCTGGAAGCAGGAACACCTCATGGGGAGAGACGTGAGAATGGGGCTGTCAGCTTGTTCAGGGGAAGGTTCAAGAGTGATCTCCGCATCATAGCAGTGCTGATTTGGCAACTCCTTTTGCCTCTGCTGCATCGAAGAGGCTGAAATAGGGAAAAAAATTGCCCTAAAGGGGAGCAGGGAGGGTGATGAGCTTTGCCTCATCCCAGCCCAGCCTGGGAGTAACCCAGGGGGGCTGCTGCAGGAAGCTCCCCTTCCCTCCCCTTCTCTCCCCCTCCACTCCTCTCTCTTCTGTCCTGGGGACACCGGGGATGTGAAGATCCCAGGGTGCCACCTGCACAGGTCCTGGCTAGCAGCAGATGTGACCCCAAGTTGTCACAGGGCCTGCAGAGCTGCAGGATGCCTCAGCCCGAGTGTCTGGGCTGCTTGTGCTGGGATGTCTGGGTGCTGCATCTGGAGTGCTGATCTCTGTGCCCATTCTCTCTCAGCCCACATCACCAGAGCAGATCCTGAAGCTGTTGGTGTAGGGCAATAGAAACCAGTGCAGCATCACACCAAGGCCAATGCCACCTCCTCCCACTCCCATGCCATCCTCCTGGTGAGTGCTGCTGGCTGTGGTATTGCTCCAATCAATGTTGGAAATAAAGCTAGGAAGCTGCTGAGATCAACATCCCAGGGCTGTCCCACTCAGCACTGAGCCAGGAATTACACATCACAGGACTGTCAAAGTGCTCCCCAGTTTCTTGGTGCAAACTTGCCAGCGGATTTCAATTCCAGCCATGTACTTCCCCGAATTTGCAGGGCTGTCACAGGTGCCTGGGCAGACGGAGGTTCTGGCTATCACTTCAGCCTAAACCTAGTGCCTCACCCCTTGCTACTTGCAGGGGAGTAATCCAGGTGTCTGCATGCTTTTCCAGGCCTTTGGAAACCCGACCAGCTGTATCATTCTCCACCACTAAACATGGGAGTTGCTGATTCTTTTCCATAACTCTGTCCCTTCTTGTCAGATCCTTTCCCTGGCTTTGCTCCTTGTGTCATCTCCAGGTGTTTGGTTCATCCTCACAGTGTGCCAGGTTCCTTTCCTACTCCTGCCTCATCTTCCAGGGTGATCCACTGACCCGTTCCATGGGAAACACAGAGCCCTGGTCCGGCTGGTGCTACTTGCTCCAGTCAGCCACCCCAGAGGCGTGTGGAACTGTAGCTTCAGCCATCTCTGTCCTCACAGATCCAGGTGAAGCAGCAGGACCGACCGTGCTGTTGGTTTTGCTAGGAATCTGCATGTGGCCAAGGTGAGCCTGACTGACCCGGTGGGCTTGGAGTGAGCCTGGGTCACCAAGGACTGGGGAGAGGAGCTGTGGGAGGGACCAGCATCAATTGCTCACTGCTGGCCCTCGACAGCATCATGCGCCCACTGGCCGGAGGGTAAGGAAGGGAAGGCTGTTACTGGCCTGGCACTGCCAGGCTCTGGCTGTCCAGGGATGAGCCCGGGAGGGATATCCCTGAGCACCCCAGGGCCAAGAGCTGAGCGGAGCTTCAGTGTCTTGGGACAGCGCAGGCAGAGCCACATCCCAATCTGGGACAACAGCTGATGAGCTTGAAGAAGGACTTCCCTAGGCGGCAGCTGCCACAGACCCGTGACTGCGGCCATGAGCCCGGACACCTGCAGCATGCCCTGTTTCAGCAGCCAAGCCAGGTACATCCTGCTGCCGGCGAGGATCAGGCAGGAGCGAGGCAGGGACCTGCCCAGGGCTCGGGAGCTGCTGGGCAGGACGATGCATGGTGGGATGGATTGGTGGGTGCCTCCCATATGCTGCCGGAATTTCCCAGCCCAGGGGCTGCAGCTATGGGCAGAAGCAGCCGACTGAGATGCGGCAGCGTGTGCCCAGGGAGAGCCAGATGTGCAAGAGGTGCAGCTCCCACGTGCCAAGAAAAGGAACTGAGTGATGAAGCATTTGCTGCATCTGAACACTGAGGTTCATTTTTCCCCCGTCTTTTCCTCCTCCTCCTTCCCCTCTTCCTCATTACTGTTGTCCCGACTGCACATTTCTCAGAGGATAACCAGGGATTTTGGGACAAAACCACATTTTTTTGATTTGGAATGTCCCTGGGGATCCCCACTGACCCATCGACCAGGGTGAGGTCGTTCTAGAGCAGCTGTTCTCTATCCCTGCAGCCTTTCTCCCTCTCCCCTGCCTTCTCCTCCTCCTTCTCCTTCTGGTTACCTTCATCCCCACTGTGCAGAGCATAGTCCCAAGAGAAAAGCCAATAATTTTGGAGTAGAAAATTGCTTTTCTGAGGGGAACCTCCACAGGGGTCCCAGTGCTGTCAGGGCAGCCTCCCTCCCTGCCCCCCTCCCTTCCTCTCTTCCTTTTTCTCTTCCTCATTGTTGCCATCATCCCCACTCCACAGGGCACCTTCCCCAAATAATAAACTGTGATTTTGAGGCGGAAAGTTGCTTTCCTGAGGAAGAACTTCGCCGGGGATTTCAGATGTGCCAGGGCACCCTTCCTCCCTGCCCCCCCTCTCCCTGTCCTCCTCCTCCTCCTCCCCCCCACTCAAGGCACATCTGAGCTTTGCCCAGAAGAGGGGCTGTGCAGGGGGGTCAGGGGGCCAGCGCAGGTGTGTGCGCCGCAGCAGCACACGGCGCATGCGGTGGAAGGCTGAGAGCTCAGCCTCAGGAATATCCTCGAGGAAGATGAGGACAAGGACATCGCGCAGCTCGTCAAAGAGGCGATAGCTGGCCATCTGGATCTCCAGTGAGCACCACTCACTGCGCAGGTACCCGCGGCTCACGACACATACTGTGTGCCGGCTGTTGTACACAGCGTCCACGATGTTGTCCACTATGGCACGGCCAGGGCGAAAGTCACGGTGGTGCAGGCAGAGCCGCAGGGCTCCACGCTCCAGCTCAGGCACCAGCTCCTCTAGCACCCATCGCTCATCCCCGGAGTTGTAGGACACAAAGGTGTCATAGGTGTAGCGCCGCTGCTCCCGCCGCCAGCGCCCACGTGCCCACGCACGCAGCAGGAACAGCTGGTAGCGCAGCCGCCAGTACCAACGGTGGTGCAGCAGCGGCAGCACCAGCAGCAGCAGCACAGCCGGTGCTGTCCCCGCAAACAGGTACCGCCCCATGTCCAGGTAGCACACATGCGTGTCGAAGCAGTGCAGGTATGTGGAGGCCCCACCCATCTCACCACAGGTGTAGTTATACAGGTAGACCACCTGCACGGGCCCACGCGCCAGCCAGCCAGGCAGCCAGGCATTGGCACAGCTGCAACTCAGCGGGCACTTGCGCAGATCCAGATAGTGCAGGGCGGGGAGGCACGTGGCCAGAGTCACATCCAGTGCACGCAGCTCGTTCTTGGCCAGGCGCAGCTCCTTCAGTCGTGTCAGGTTGCCAAAGACCTCAGGGCCAAGGCTGCGCAGTCCTGCACTCTCCAGGTTTAGGCTGCGCAGTTGGCTCAGGTTCTTGAAGATGCCGGCGGGCAGGTGGCCCATCCCACCGTTGCTGTCAGCTAGCGTCAGGTACTGCAGCTGTGCCAGGTCATCGAAGGCATCGGCAGGGATGGCCGAGAGCGAGTTCTGTGATAGGTAGAGTGAGCGCAAGGCACTGAGGCCCTGGAAAAAGCGATGTGGGACCACACGCATCCCATATGGCTGCTGCGCCTGCAGCTTCAGGTCATAGAGGTTGTGCAGGTAGCGGAAAGGCGGCGGCTGCTGCAGGTGTCGGCTCAGGTAGCGCAGCGCATTGGCACGCAGGTCCAGCACTCCCAGTGTCATCTGCACCAGCTGGAATGCCTCTGCTCTCACCTCCAGCAGCCGGTTGCGGTCCAGGTAGAGACGGCAAAGCTGCGGGAGACCCTGGAATGCCTTGGGTGCCAAATGCCGCAGGTTGTTCCCGCCCAGGTCAAGGGTCTTCAGGTGGTCGAGCCCCTTGAAGGCGCCAGGGAAGAGCACGGCCACACGGTTGTTGCGCAGGTTGAGGTCTTCCAGCTGCTGCAGGTCGGCAAAGGAGCCGGGCAGGAGGTCGGTGAGCAGGTTGTTGTCGAGGCGCAGGTGCCGCAGGTCGTGGAGTCCACGGAGTGCTGCACGGTGCAGTCGTGCCAGCCCATTCACATCCAGCCGCAGCTGCCGCAGCGCTGGTGCGTTGTCAAAGGCACCCGCACCAGCTACTAGGATGCGGTTGAAGCGCAGGGACACATTGTGTAGTTGGTGCAGAACCGGAGTCCCTTTGCACGATGGCAGCCGCTGCAGCAAGTTGTGCTCAGCCACCAGCTCACGCAGTGTTGCACGCTGTGCCTGGTTCAGCAGCCGTCCTATGCAGCCCAAGTACCGCAGCTGGTTGCCAGACACGTCCAGGGCACCCAGCTCTGGACACTTGGCCAGAGCCCTGTTGGGCATTGCTTTGAGCTTCAAACGCTGCAGTTGCAGCCTCTGCAGTGGCGGCCCTGTCAGCTGCTGGCACAAGTATTCCAAGTCCCCTATGCCCATCCGTAGCCCTGACACATCCACATGGCGTGGGGAGACTCCAGCCGTGCGCAGCAGCTGCACCATGTCCAGTGGGTTCCCAGCCAGGTGCAGGTATGTCAGGTTGTGCAGACACAGGCGAGCGAGCGGTGCAGGGTCCGAGATGTTGTTGTAGGACAGGTCGAGCACACGCAGCCCTGGGGGCATCACTCCAGGGGTGGCCCCTGAAAGAGATCCCAGTGAGTTATTGCAGAGAAGCAGGACCCTCAGTGTAGGCGGCAGCCCTGGGGCCAGCGTCGACACCATGTTGGCACACAGGTCAAGCAGGTCCAGGTGTGTCAGATTCCTCACAGCTGTGGCCACGGGCTCCAGTGCGCTGAGCTGACCACCCCGCAACCAAAGTGTGCTGAGTGCTTCCAGTGACTGGAAAGCCCCAGGGGCCACCTTCTGTAGCGGATTGTGGTCCAGCCGCAGTGTGCTCAGGTTCCCCAGCGGGGTGAATACACCTGTGGCCAGCACTGACAAGTTGTTGTGTGCGAGGTTTAGGTGGGCTAGTGATGACAGCCCACAGAAAGCCTCCGGGGCCAGCAGTTCCAGCTGGTTGTGGCTCAGATCAAGGGTGTAGAGACGTGGCAGGTGGGCAAAGGCACGGGGGGGCACCTGGCGCAAGGTGTTGACAGAGAGGTTGAGGGATGTGGCAGTGGACGGGAGGTCACCCACTGCAGCCCCCACGGTGCTCAGGAAGCGCTGGATGCAGCGGAACAGCCCAGGGTCCCATGGCGCCTGGATGCAGTTGCGGAAGCCATAGGGAGAGACCCCTGCAGGCACCAACACCAGTGTCAGGAGGGTCACCAGCAGTGGGGTGCACATCCTGATGCACCCTGGAGAGACCTTGGATGCAGTGGGGGAGAGAGAGTGAGATGAGGCGTGTCCTCAGTACTGCAGAGGCCCCCCTTGACACCCAGGGACCACACTTGGGGCTCAGGGATCCCCACCACCCTAGGGATCCCCCTCGCAACGCAGGGACCCCACCACCATCCCAAAGACCCCACTCAAGGCCCAGGGACCCCTCATCCAACACCAGAGACCACCAGAACCCCAGGGACCCCTCATCCATGCACCAGAAACTCCCGCTAGAATGCCAGGATCCCCACTCAGGGTCCAAGGACTCCTCGTCCATACCCCAGGGACCCACACGTATTCCAGGGATTCCCTTCAGGGCCCGGAGACCCTCCCCCAACCACAACCCAGGGAGACACACCCCAGGGACCCCCATTAGGGCCTAGGGACCTCCCTCAGGGCCACAGAACTTCCACACACCCCAAGGACCCCCCACTCCCCATCAAGTTCCCACCGTGCCACTACCTCTGCTTTGGGTGATTTTGGGGTTAGAAAAGGGAAGTTTCAGTTATCACTTTTTGCCACCACTGCCCCACCCACCTCCCTGTGACATGGGCGGGGAAGGCTCCTGACTGAACAGATTTAGGGGTCCCTGGGGGGAGGTGACAGAGGAATGAGGCCACACAGCTGGGTCACCCCACCCCCACCCCCTCCCCCCGGTGCGGATCCCTGGAGTCTGGGGGGTCCCCAGGACACCCAAGCCTCTTCCCACCCCTTAGCCCCTCCTCCATCCCTCTGCTGCCATGTGCTGCTCTTAGTTCTTCTTCCCCTTCCTCAGGCTGAACCACCTGGTTTTGGTTCCTTTGGGGGAAATACTGGGCTGTACCAAGTTATACTCTCTCATACTGGGTTATACGTGACTATATTGGTCTATACTGGGCTCTCCTGGGTTGTACTGAATTATACTGGACTGTACTGTACAAGGGTGAGTTATTTCTGGCTCAGTGGGCCCATGATGCCTCAGGTAGCCAGTGTTTCAGGGGCAGATGAGTGGCTCCCCAGGGGAGGTAAAGACCTTTCTGTCCTGGAAGATTTTGTGTGGGAGCAATCCTTGGACAGATCCAAATTTTGAGCTTGGCACCAACTTTAGGAGGTTGGGCTCAGAAAGTGAAAGAAAGCACATTTCCTTGGGAGGAGAAACACCTAGTCCTACTGTTGGTGCCGCAGATGATTGTCTGACCAGGAAAGGAAAAGGTAAGCAAGACCTCTCTCTCCAGACACCTATTCTGTTGGAGCAATCCTTGGATATGTTCATTAGTAGAGGTGGTTTCCAAATTCCTCACGTGTGCTCCTGAAAGGGAATGACACTGTTTTTCTTTGGAAAATAAATTACTAGTCACAGTGATTTAGGACAAAAACATTTTGCTGGCCTTCACCTCCACCTGGTAGATGATCATCTGCAGCACCATCAGTCGAACAAGGTGTTTGTCTTCACAAGAATAGCTACTGTTATTCACATTGAATAACCTAGTTCCAGCGTTTGGAGCCAAGTTCTGGTATTGAATACATCTACGGGTTTCACACCTGACTAGGACAGAAAAGTTGCTGGCGTTTTCCTCCCCTCTCCACTTTATGATCCGTGGCTAGCTGCTTTCCTTCCCATGTAAAAGCACTGTCATTCCATTTCAGGAGTCAAACACACAATTTTGTATATCACCTCTAATATTGACTATGTCCAAGGACTGCTCCCAGACAAAGGCTCCAGGCCTTTGTCTTGCTGGAAAGATCTTGCTGGCATGTCTCTCTACCGGGCAGATGATCATCTGTAGCACCAACATTAGGACTGGGAGTTTCACTTTACTAGGAAAGGTACTGTTATTCACATTCAGGGCCTGAGTTCTGACATTTGGATTCAGGCTCCAATAGTGAATGTCCCAGGATTGCTCCCACACAAAAAATGTGAAAACAGAAAACTGTTGCTGTCTTTTACCTTCAGTTTGCAGCCATCTGAACACCACCAGCAGGATTATGTATTTGCCTTCCCAAGGAAAGGAAGCAGAAAGCATTCAGGAGCAGTTGCAGCATTTGGAGCCATGCTCCGAGATGGAACACTTCCAATGATTATCTAACACAAAATGATCCACAGCAGAAACGTCATTGTGGCCTTTACCGCCCTTGGGAAGCGTATCTGCACAAGAAACAGTGGGTTATGTCCTTCCCTTCCCATGGAAAAGCACTTTAATCCTCTTCGGGAGTCCATCACCATCCTTTGGATACAACTTTCCAATATTAAATATATCCAAAGATTGCTTCCACACAGTATGTGTCATGTCAGAAAACTGTTTCTGGATTCTACCTCCCCAGGGAAGTATGTAATCTGCACTTTGAACCCTGGGTCTAGGTGTTTTCCTTCCCCTTTAAAAGGGCTTCAATCATTTTTAAGTAGCTCAACACTGAAATTTGGATACCACCTCCAGTGCTGAATCCAAGGATTGCCTCCACACAAAATGTGGACAGACAGGTCTTGCTGGCTTTACCTCCAATGGACAGAGCTCCCGAAAGAAAATAAGAGTGCTGTACCATGGGAAGGAAAGCATGCAGCCCCAGTGGTTTAGGTGTAGATTACAGGCTGCCTTAGGGGGGTGAAGATCAGCAAAAACTTTCTGATCTGGCAGCTTTTGTATGAGAGTAATCCTTGGGCATATATAATATCGGAGGTGGTATCTCCATTTGAATGATGGGCTCCTGGATGAGAATGAGAGGTTTTTTTCTGTAGGAAGGAAAGTGTGTAGGCCCAGTGTTTGCAGTGCTGATGAGAGGCTGCACAGGGGAGATAAAGGCCAGCCAAGACCTCTCTATCGTGGCACCTTTTTGGTGGGAGCAGTCCTTGGACATAATGTTGGAAGTGTTATCTAATTTGGGTAATGGGTAAAATCCCTGGACATATTCAATTAATTGCACTTACAACTGAAAATCATGTTTGATGTAGAATGCATGTACTAAATTACCATACTTATTACCTTAAATAAAACCAGTGACTCCACCCTGTGGGTTGAACTTGTTAATGTGTGAACCAAAATTGCTTCCCGCTGGCAGTGATTGCTACTGCAAGAAGGATAAGCTGTCTTTCCATGGTTGACTTGATCTTCAGTGGGGGTGTGCTGGAATCATTATTGATACCATTTCTGGAAAGAATGAGTCTCAGCAGCCTTAGCCTGGACAGGTTATCCCTTAGTGGCTCAAGTTGTTTAATCACTGACTAATGACAAAAGTTCTTTCCCCCACTCAGAATCTCTCTGTTCCATCTCTTTAAATGTGGTTGAGTTGAATAGTGAATATTTTTTTGGTTTTTAATGATGTTAGGCCTTGACATTACTCAGGAGGAATCTCAACTTCTACTTTATGAAGTGCTTGCCCACTGCTGTTGCTGTTTCCCATGTTTTCAGGGGGGTCTCCTGCACTTTGAGTTGTCCTCCATGGGTAGGGTGCTCTCCTAATTTGAGTTACCAGTTCTGCAAAGTTGAGTACAGCAGTGATTGTAGATATGGTATTGGCATTCAACTGCCTGTAATAAACCGTAAGCCACAGCTCTCTGTTCAGCTATTTCATGAGCCAGATCCAAAGATTGTCTCAGGTGGTGTGAGCATGGTGCTCATAACACCACAGTTGTTGGTTGAATCTTTGTATGGCCCATTCACTTAACAGCTGGACTTGATGATCCTTGTGGGTCCCTTTCAACTCAGAATATTCTGTGATCTGTGACAATGGCAAAGCCAACAGCAAACATTGGCTAAACACTGACAACCTCTATGGGACTGGAGTATGTTAAAATGATCACTAGCCATTATCTCAGACAGGAGATACAGGAGAGTGACTGAGTGATAGTACCTTTTTTTCCTAAATCTGTCACTGCCTCATCAATGCCCAAGCACATGGGTGTCACTGGTGGGGGTTTCGGGGTCCCTTTGGGATCCCTGAGACTGCTTCTGCAACCCTCAGTGATGGAGCACGTTCCCGAGCCTTGCCCAGATGGAACTGTGGCTCGTGGGGAGCTCTCAGAGCAGCGGGGAAAAGAGACCAGCACATGCAGAGAGGCACAAATCCATCCTTTATTCTATGAAGGCATCCGATCTAGCATATACCAACAGCTATTGTTTTACAGGGGTTTTTATATCTTTTGAGGGTTTTACAGTTTGCACCAATTACCAAGGGAATTCTACTTTCTAACCAATCCCTGAGGGATTTTGCATTCAAAGCTGGTCTATGGATACTAAAAGGGAATGAACCACCAATATTGAAGATAGATAAGAGGGTCTTCCAAGGGGGGGGGAAGCTAAATTCCTTTTTTATTTGTAATTTCACAAACCATTTCTCATCTCTAAGCTATGATTTTCCAAGGAGCTTGTTCTGAGGATGCAGGGAAACTTTCTTCTGTGTTTTCTGCTCCCTCCACACGTGGGTGCTTATATTGTGGCTGTTAGGTTTGCAGTATTGGGTACTTTAACTCTCAGTGGGGCCAGATTGGCCAGAACTTCCGAAATTTCACTTCCCCCTGCAGCAAAAATTCAGCACTGAGATACACTAGCAGTCCTTGGATCAGAGAGTGCAGGTGCCACATGGAGTCAGCACAGTCTCTGGACTCCTTTTCGGGTTCGGGCTAATGTTCAGACATTAACATTGACTCACTGCCAACAGGCAGACAACAGATTTGATCATTCAGAACATCAAAACCCCAAATATTTTCATTGTGATCTTTGATTGCAAAACAAGTAGCCAATATCTAATTCTAATCCAGGAGCCATAAATTAATCTTAGCAGCTTGGCAGATAACATTTACTCCATTTACTTCAGTGATTTTTAACTCTTGGTGTCTGGGTCATACACCCAGCTTCTAGGCATCCTGCTTCATTAGTACTGAGTGCTGTGCTCCTGTATCTATTAGAAATGTAATTAATTAATGACAAGAACCAACTGGAATCTGGATGTATGGGTCATTACTACGTAAGTATTGATAGGGTTCCACTTGCTGGATTTCAGTCTCATTTGGGTTGTGCTTGGAATGCTTTTGCAAATCAGCCACCTGAACGAACTCTGTACAATACAGAGTGAATTGGTAGCTGGCTTCACCTTTGCCTTTTCCTTCAGTTTTCATACTTTATCCTTTTCTTCCTGGAACTGTTTCTGCAACTATTCAATTCTCAGTAACAGAGGTAATTCAGCTGCTTTCTTCCTATTTCCTCTCTCAGATCTTGTTTCTCTCTTCTATAATTTTCCCTATTCAAATTCTCAAATAATAGTCTTTCCTTACACTCTGCTGAAGCAAGGAGGGTCCTAAGATGATCTTTCTCAGTCATAAGTTTATCAACTTGGATTCTCAGTTTTTCTCCTGTCTCCATCTCAGAAGCCAGTGGTGACTTTGATACCTCACTTTCTGTGTCAGTCTTATTTTTGGTGAGCCTCCTTAAATGTTTGCAGCTGTCAGCCCCCAGCTCAGTTACTAAGGATGCTGAAAGTTGTTTTTAAGAGTCCAATTAACAATATTAGCCTGTGGGGCCACAGTACTGATAGGTATCTCAGGAGTTCCAACTCCCACATCAACATCTTTATCCTGCCTATGGCAAAGGAGTGCAACTTTCCTTTTCCTCAGGCACTCCATTCCAGGCACTACATTCTCCAGAACATCAGCGAATAGTTTATCACTTACTGAGAAATTCTTGCTGCACTCCTTTTGCTCACACTGCATTCCATTGGGCACTGGGACCCTGCTGCTCCCTTTTGAGCAGTCCACTTCCTTGCTGCCATTTCAGTCTCCTGATTGTTGTTCTGGTTACTAATCGTTCAGTGAAACCCATCCTTCTGCCATAGTTAATTACCCCCTAAGATCTCTATCCACATTAAGAGTCTTTTCCCTTGTCTTCCTCTCTGTGGGGTTAACACTTGCCTCAACTGATCCTGTAATTCTGCTGCAATGTTTCATCAAGTCCAGAAAAGCTCTAACCATGGCAGCCACATACTTGGATAACCAGTGATGTAGGTGAGGGCTGTCCTAGAGCATCTGTCATTCATCAGTTGCAAACATGCTGCCTTCTGTACACTCTCTGTCCCATGATCTATGGCTGGGGTCTCGACCCTAAGCAGATCACTCCTCTAATTGATCCAACCTCCTGCCCAATAGGCGGCACTCTGAGTTAAAGACCACAGTTTTCTCTGGTCATCCACCATTAAACATACTTTTGGCCCCCCAGAAGCCTTGGGCCTCTGCCTCAGACAAATGACTCAATCACCCCCTGACAGAGGCACTCTCCAAACATATCCAATTTCTGATTCCCATATAAATCTGCTATACTTTTCCTGGAACTTTGTGTACTGCTGTGTACTGCACTGTTTTAATAAGAGTTTGCAGACCCTGATTACCATTGAAGATTTCATCTTTAATTAGGGGTTGTAATGTGATTTCCCCATCATCAGATGTACTGCTGTTTATAGGGTCGTTAGAGAGTGGGCTTCACTCAAAGCAATTTTCTGTCCCGTCCACAATTTGAGTTAACTTTTTTGAAGGTTCACTAGCAAAAATATTCCCCACCAAGCTCAGCACCAGCATGTCTGGGGAAAAAATAGGGCTGAGGGGAGCCCCAACCTGGGGGTATCCCGAACCAGGTGGGCGGGGGCTGGGCCGGGATTTTAGGGGGCTATCTGGCGTCCCTGAGGTTTGGGGGGCTCAGAGGGCACCCCAGGGATGGCGGGGATGGGCAGGTTGGAGGGGATTGAGGGTCCCAGGGCAGGGCTGGAGTCGGCCCGGGCCGTTCCGGGGTCCCGCCCGCGCCCTCAGGCGCAGGCGCAGCGCTGTCCGAGCTGCAGCGCCCCCTGCCGGTGCAGCGCCCCCGCGGGCCCCGCCGCTCACCGCTCAGCAGCGCCCAGAGTGGCTGCAGCGGGAATAGCAGCCCGGGGGCGCCCAGAAGCCAGCCAGCCCTGCCAGCCCAGGTGTGGCCCCCAGCCCTGCCCCATAGACGGGACCCTGTTGAAGGCCCAGCCCCAGAGCTGCGCCCATGGATGGGGGCGCCGCCCTCACGGGCTGCACCGCTATTAACCGGGGGCTTCTAGGCCCCGCCCCCCCAGGCAGCCCTACCCACGTTCAAACTACCTCTAAGCACTGCCCCTAAAGCCCTAAGCCCGCTCAGAAAGCGAACCCCCAAGTGCTACCCCCTAGGCGAACCCCTCCACCACCACTATAATTGGAACCCCTTAGGCCTCAGGACCTTCCTGGCCCCCATCCCAGGTGCCCTCACCCAAAATAATCCCAGAGCCCCCCTTCCTGTAGGTTCTCCTCCCCTCCAGAGTTCCCCCCTCAACCCCAAATCCCCTCCATCCTCCCCAGCAACAGCACCTAGGGGTCACAAACATTTATGAATTTATTGGGGTACAGCAAAACTGGGAGGGTTCCCAATAGGGTGGAGGTCCTGGGTAGATTCCCCTGGGACTGGGATTCTGGTGAGGGGATCCCAGGGAGGATGGATCATGGATAGGAGTCCTCAATAATCTGAGGGGTGCTGGACTAAGGAAGGGGACCTCCACCCTGGGATGGGTCCCTGAAGGGGTTGTTGGGAATCCTGAGGTGGGGATCCAATAGGGGGGAGTCTGTAGAGTGGGTCCACATGGGGGATCTTGGGGAGGTGGATCCCAAATCAGATTAAGCATGTCAGGAGAGGGCCTCAGCTTGAGGGACCCCATGGGGGGGGCGGGTCTCAGCATGATCGTCCCATAAGGTCCCCACTAAGATTAAAGGTGTGAGATTGTCAGGAGAGAGCCCAGGGTGGGGGTCCTGGTACAGAGGTCGAGTCTCTGTGCAGGGGCTCAGGGGGGTCCCCATTCAGATGCCCCCCCCCTCAAGTCCCCGCAAGCGCCGGGCCAGCTGCAGATCCTTGGGGAACAGGGTGACTCGGCGGGCGTGCAGCGAGCACAGGTACGCATCTTCCAGTAGCCGTACAACGAAGGCCTCTGCTGCCTGTGTCCCAAAAACTGAGGAGGGGTCCCCAAGGGCTCCAGCATGCCCCAACCCCCACAGGTCCCCCCGGGGGCAGTGACCCCCCCAGAACACAGTCCCAGGGCCAGAGTCCCTCCAAACCCACCCACAGGAGACTGGGGGAATTGAAACACCCTGCCCCCGTAAATGTGTGAGGGGGAACCAACATCCAGTGACCCATTCCCTAACAGAACCCGGGAATAAGGGACCCACCCCAGCACCCAGAGGTGTCCCAGAGACCCTCTCAACATCCATGGAACCATATCCCAGAAGCCATAGACCCCCACCAGCCCATGGAGACCCTCCTAGACTACCTCTCAGCTCCCATCAGACACCCCCAACAAACCTCTCAGCCCCATTCAAGCACCTAGAGACCTTCCTGGACCTCCCCAGACCCCCAGCAACATCTCCAGCACCCACAGACCCCCGTGCAGCACCCACAGAACCCCCATGGAAACCTTCTCAGCACCCATGAGATCCCCCCTCAGTTCCCTCCCCACCCCTCTAAGCCCCCTGGACACCCCCGCAGCACCCATAGGACCCCTCCAGCCCCTCTGTGACCCCCTCCATCACGTCCGGGCCCCCCGACCCCTACCTACCTCCTGCAGTGCCAGCAGGGCCATGCGCTGCCAGCGGTAATCCACTCCCCGGGTGAAGAGTAGGCAGAGCTCTCGGACCTGCGGCAGGGACAGGGGCACACGAGGGCATCGGGGTCAAAGGGAGTGGGGAGACATCAAGACAACATGGAGGGGATATGGGAGCATTTGGCCCCGGGCTGGGGCCATCACCCTGGCAACACCCTGGAGACATGGAGACACTGCCCTGGGGACATCCCAGAGACCTGGGGACACCCTTATTGTCACCCTGGACACTGTGGGGACACCCCAGGGACAGGAACACTGGCGACAGGATGGGGATATACTGGGGAGTGGGGAATATGGGAACACCATGATAGGGACACACTGCAGAGACCCCAGGTGGGAGGCGGGGGAGAAGCACCGCTCTGGGAACATCTCGGGAACACTCTTGGGCATAAGAACAGAGGGACACTCTCCTGGAGACACCCCAATGGGACGGGGGGACAGTGCCAGCACGGGGGGAGGGGCACAGGGGAACATCTGATCCATGCAGCCTCTGAAGGTGGCGGGACACAAGGATGTCTGGAAATATAGAAGAACATTATGGGATATGCAAGGATGCTGGGGGAGGACAGGCCCACCATGTCATGAGGATGGAGTGGACAAGGACATAGGGAGGGCTGGAACAGGGCTGAGGAGGGGGGGCCCTGAGGGAAGGGGGTGGTCCTGAGGAGTTCCAGGGTGTGATTTGGGATTCTGAGGGTAACTTGGTGAAGCTGGAGGGGGTCGGAGGGTCCCAATGGGTGTTTGGGATGGGGTCAAAGGGGAGGTTGGAGGGCTTCAGGTTGGATTTCAGGGGTCCCAGGGTGGATTTGGGGGTTGGATTTGAAGGGGTCCTAGGGATCGTTTGAAGGGTCCCAGTGGATATTTGTGGGAGTCCTGTGGGGAGCTGAAAGGTCCCAGGGTGGATTTTAAGGCTCTGGGGGAGGCTGCAGGGTCGGAGAGAGTTGATCTGGGGTGTCCTGGGATGGATTTGGGGATCTCAGAAGAGGGGATGCAGAATGGTTCAGGAGATCCCAGAGAATGTTGGAGATCCTGGGGTGGATTTCGGGGGGTCTTGGAGGGATTTGGGGGTCCCAAAGTAGATTTTATGGGTATCTGAGATGATCTGTGTGGCCCCAGGGGAGTTTGGGAGCCCATGGGGAATGTTGGGGAGGTTCCATGGGGGAAATCGGGGTGTCTGGGGATTTTAGGGTGCAGGAGTGTTCATTTTGGGATGTGAGGGGTTCTCACCAGCCGGGCGAAGGGGCCGGGGCGCAGCAGCAGGCGGGTGGTACTCTGGTACCTGCGGATCTCCTGCAATACCCGCTGACCCGGGCGGCGTCCTGGGGGGGGGGGCATTGAATGGGGATCTGTGGGGACTTTAGAGGATCTGTTTGGCCTAAGGGACACAGATGGGGGCTCTGAGGGAACATGGAGATCTATAGGGCCTGAGGGGACACGGGCTATAGGGGAACTGTGGGGGGGTAGTGGGGCTGGGGGGACAGGGAGGAGCTGTGGAGAGTTATAAGAGATCTATAAGGTCGGGGGGGGTCATTGCAGGTATGAGGGATCAATAGGGAGCTACAGTGATGGCCGATATAGGGGAGCTACAGGGGACAGGGACCATGGGGGGGTTATAGGGAACAGGGTATAGGGGGCTATAGGGGAGAGGGCGTGTGGGGTGACTACAGATGATGGAAGCGTATAGGGGAATATAGGGCACAGGTCGGGGGCAGGGGAGAACAATGGGGGAGCGGGTCCATAAGGGGAGCTCCATGGTGGGGTCCATAGGAGTGCTCTGGAGGGTGGCCTAAAAGGGGGCTCGATGTGGGAGGTCCATAGGGGGTGTCCACAAGGAGAGTCCCCCGCCTCTCACTCACTGCGTGCCCGCGGCCGGAACGATGGGGGGGTTGGGGGGCGGCCGCGCCGTCGGGGAGTGGGCTTCCGGCGGGGCATGCTCCGGCCGAGTCCGCCGCGGGATAAGGGCGAGTCCGGGCGTGCGGAGAGGCTGGAGGGGACCCGGCGGCCGGAGAAGAATGGATCAGGGCGGACCCAGGTGTCTAGGGCCCCCCGAGCCACTCCCGGGTCCCCGCAAGCCTCCCCCTCCCGCTCCCCGCCCGTGACGTCACGCCCATCACCCTCCGCCGCCGCGCTGTTCAAACCTCCCGCCGCGCCGCGCCGTCCGTGACGTCACTTCCTCCCGTGCGCCAATCGGGGCGCGCGACCGCTCGGAGCCGCCGGACTCCGCGACTCGATGGTGCCGCGGCGGCAGCGCGCTCATTAGCATAAATCTGCATAGCCCCGCCCCCGGCCCCCGGCGCCTCTGTGCTCCCCGCGTCATCTGCCTTACCGTCCTAATGTTACCGCAGTCACTCCCATTGTGGTTCCCATTGCTCCCGCTCATCCGCATGGTTCCAGTTACTTCCAGAATGATCCCAGTATGATTCCAGTTTCCTGCCATATGATTCTAGTGCTTTCTAGTCACTCCCAGTGTGAGTCCAGTATGATCACGACTTCCAGTATGATCCCTATTACATCTCCAATGGTCCCAGTCAATTCCTGTCCCTACCAGAATGATCCCACTATGATCCCAGTCACTCCCAGTATGATACCAGTTGCCCCCAGTGTGGTTTCAGACACTCCCAGTACGAACTCAGCATTGTTCCAGTTGTCCCCTATGTGATCCTACTTGCCCCAGTTGTGGTCCCAGTACCCCCAACATGGTTCCAGCATCTTCCATTTGCTTCCAGTGTGTCTTCAGTTGGTCCCAACATGGTCCCTGTTATAAATGAGAGACAGAAGTCTCGATTTTTAGCAAAATTTTAGATTGCTTTATTTAATATAGAAAGAGCAAGCAGCGCGCTGGGGAACGCGAGGGGTCACCGCCCACTCCACACTCCACCGAATCTTGGTTTGCAGCCTCTTCTTATACTGTGGTTTCTCGTTGTTCACAAATTCACAAAGCCTTTGGGTGATAATTAGTCACAGATTGCCATCCGGTCCTTGGAGATGACCACCAGGGAAGTTCACCAGAGAAGTTCTGGGAGTCTGGTTTTTGGGATAGGCTGTATTGATTAGACAAAGGCAGGAAGGGCTATTGGAAAATCATTGATCAGTATTGATCAGACAAAGGCAGGAAGGGCTTTTTGGGAAGTCCGATTTTGCAAGCTGGTAGCTGATACAACTTATTTGAAAAACATAACATAATATAACGTAATGTAACATAATACAACATAATATAACATAACAAGGTGATTTTAAACAGAATTATTTAATCGTATAATTTCCTTTATCTAGTGTCCATGCTTCACTTCAGAGCTTAGTATTCTGGTTTATGCAAACACCAATGTTTTTATGAGTAACACGAATCTTTTATCAATTGTCACAGTCCCAGTACCAGTCCCTGTGCCTCCCGTACCCAGCAGGAGGGTCAAGGTTTACAGCTGTCCATGAAATCCGTTGGGAGAAGCAGATGGGGGCATTAGAGAACACATGGTGACGCAGGTGGGCTCTGGAGTCTCTTGAGGGCATTGCTTCACAGACCTCCCAGTTTACCCCCGTTTTCCTGGTGGGCCACCACAGCCCTCATTTGACCCCATCAAGCCTCTCAGTCGCCCCTAGTTGTCCACCCAGGCAACCCAGTTGCCCCTCAGGTCTCCCAGTGGGCCATCACACCCCCCCATTTGACACCATCAAAGTTCCCTGTTTCTAACACTAGGCATCCCAGTTGTTCCCCTAGATCTTCCAGTTCCTGCCAGTCCTCCCAGTGGGCCACCACACACCTATTTCACAGAATCACTGTGGTTGAAAACTCCCTCCAAGACTGAGTCCAACCTCTGACCAACTTCCACCTTATGACTTGACCATCACACTAAGTGCCATATCTAGTTGTTCCTTGAACACCTCCAGGGATGGTGTTCCAGGAGGGACTCCAAACCTCCCTGGGCAGCCCCTTCCAATGCCTGACAACCTTTCCCTTGAAGAAATTCCTCCTGATGTCTAACCCGAACCTCCTGGGCACAACTTCAGGCCATTTCCTCTTGTCCTGTCCCTGTTCCCTGGGAGCAGAGCCTGACCCTTCTGGCTGGTCCCTCCTGCCAGGGAGTTGTGCAGAGCCAGAAGGGCCCCCTGAGCCTCCTTTTCCCAGGCTGAGCCCTTGCAGCTCTCTCAGCCGCTCCTAGTGCTCCAGCCCCTTCCCCAGCTCTGTTCCCTTTCCTGGACGTGCTCTAGCCCCTCAGTGTCAATGTCTCTCTTGAAGTGAGGGGTCAGAACGGGGCACAGGACTCAAGGTGTGGCTTCCAATCACTGCCCTGGTCCTGCTGGCCACACTGTGGCTGATCCCAGCCTTCTTGTCTGCCTGGGCACACACTGGCTCAAATCCAGCTGGCTGCCAACCAGCAGCCCCAAATTCCTTCCTGTGGAGCAGCTCTCAAGCCATTCCTTTCCCAACCTGGAGTATTCCATGAGTTTGCTGTGACTCAGCACTTGGCTTTTTTGGCCCTCACACCATTGTCCTTGGCCCATTGATCCAGCCTGTCCTGATCCCTCTCCAGAGCTTCCTACCCTTCAGCAGATCCACATTTCCTCCGAAGCTGGTGTGATCTGTGAACATCCTGAGGGTGCCCTCAATCCCCTTGTACAAGCCAGAGATGAAGATGTTAAACAGGACCGACCCCAACACTGAGCCCTGGGAAAGCCCAGCAGGGCCCAGCCCCAGCTGGCTGTAGCCCCATTCCCACCCCTCCTCAGCCTGGTCACCAGCCAGGTCTCTCCCAGCAAGAGGCACCTCGGGAGCTGCAGGTGCTCCGGAGAGGCAGGGAGATGGAGGCAGTGTCAAAGGCTTTGCTGAGCTTCAGGCAGACACACCCACACATGTCCAATACCCACCGGGGTCACCTGGGCACAGCAGGAAATCAGGTGAGTCAGGCAGGACCCACCTTTCCCAATGCCCTGTTTTTCCTGTCCATACCACGTGTTCCCCAATACCAATCTGTTCCAGGGCTGTCCCAGCACCAAGGCCTGAAGTTTGCTGGATCCTTCTGGCCCTGGTCTCAGTGGCTCCCAATCACCTCCAATAGGGTTCAAGTCATTCCCTGTATGATCCTAGTCATTCCCACTATGATACCAGTAGGATCCTAGCATGGTCCCAGTTGCTCCCATTCACCCCTAGTATGATTCCCCCTACTCCTTGTCACTCTCCAGCATGGTTCCAGTTGTTCCTTGTATAATCCTAGTTATCCCAGTTGTGACCCCAGTACCCCCACCATGGTTCCAGTTGCTCCCAGTAGCTCCCACTACCTCCCTGTGGCCAGTGGGGGTCAGCTGAGGGTTGTAGCTGTCAATAAAATCTATCTGAGGGAAAAGGACACACAGGTGATGTGGGGGAAAATGGAGGGACATGGAGGCACTGTCCCGCTGTCATGTGGAAAAAAAATCCTCTCAAACAATTTTAGTGTTAGAGAATTGTTTTATTCTGGCCAGGATGTTGTTCTGGCCAGAATGTGCAGCAGAAATAATTTCATCCACACATGGCCTGGGTTGTGCAGAGAAACCATTCCACACATGGCTCTTTACTAGATTTTTCACATACTTACACAGTCAAAACCCAGAAAAATTCATTGGTTCAACGTTCATTGGCCACAAGTTACACAGTTCTTTGTATCTGGTTTCCTATTGGTTATTGATCTCTTTGCCTTCGATGTTATTAGGTCCTCATTCTTTGTTTTCTTATTGATCTTTTCTCAGACCAGGTGTCTCTGACACACCAGGAAAGATGTTTGGGCGTTGATGGTCAATTATTTCTTGTGCATCCTCTGGCAGCTCCCAGTCCATTGAGATGCCAAGCTCATCAGACCTCGCCTGGAGTACTGAGTTTCTTGAAAAGAAACTTCCATTCCCTTCCCCGGGCCGAAGATGAACAAAACCCCTGACAATAGTTAAAAATGTTACAGTTGCATCATTTCCAACACTGCCCCTCCCTATGGACACAGTACCCTCACTGCAACTCCGTATCCCCATGTTCCCCAATCTCCCTCATGTACACACGTGTTCCAGAGTCCTTTAAGTGTCCCTCATGTCCCACCTGTCCCCCCACGTACCCCACAATGTCCTCATGTCTCCCATGTGTCCCCAATGTCCCCTGTGTGTCCATGTTCCCACCCTATCCCCCATCCCCCTGTGTCTGTGCCCTGTGGCAGGAGGTGCCTGGACTCTTCCTGGCCAGCTGGGACATCCTTATAGTGGCCCCGTGTTCCTTTAGGAGACAAAAAATAGACGGGGAGAAGACCCTGAATACAGGGTGGGAACCCCAACAGCATGGCAAACAGGACAGGGCAAGAGCATCCTTCTTCCACTTCATTTTTGGGACCCTGCTGATGGGACAGGGGACATTATACCCCTTCATGGAATGAGTCCCCACCCAGGGATCTGGAGCTGAGGGTGGCACTAAGGCAGGTGGCCACCAAGCCATCCCGTATGGGCGGGGGGCCACAGGGAGGCCAAGGCCCCACATGGGGCAGCCTGTGGGCTGGGGGCCCAAAGAGGGAACCCAGGACTGGGAATCTGCTGACAGAGTAATGGAGAAGAATGCATTGGCAATGTCTATGGTGGCAAAATTTTACTGCCTTGGACTCCAGCTCACACTGAAGTTCCAGCATGGCAGCACTTAGTGATGGTGTGATTTCATTCAGGTGTGACAGTCCAGTGTCAGTGTCCATTTCCACAGGATTCAGGTAGGGGCCATGTGAGGTTATTGAAGGGAGAGCACATCTTGCTGAGCACACCAGCTCTCCAGGTTCACGCATCATCTCATGGATGGGGTCCTGAAGTCCCAGCTGGTGCCATGTTGCCAATGGGAGCCATCAGTACCTGCTGTTCTTCAACCCTCAGCAGTCTCACAGCAGAAGGGTCCTCTGAAAGACCAAGCAAGGGATTCAGCTGTCTTAATTTCTTCAGTCTCCACAGCAGCTCCCATAAAGCCCAGTGGTGACCTTTTGGGTCCTTGAAATACCTCTCCAGAGGGGATATATGCCAAGGATCCACGGAGCCTCCAGGCCACTGGCAATGGAGTTTTTCTGCCACTCATGCCCAGTCAGGAGCACTTCAGCTTTCAGTATAGTCCCTGTTGGGATCGCCCTGTCATCCCAGAAACAGAGATTGATTCTTGCCCCTGCATGATGGCATCAGGGTACATTGTGCACCCATGTCAACTAAAGCCATGTGCTCCTGTGGCTCTGCTGTGCCAGGCCATGGATCCACGCAGTCCAACAGACCCCACTGTCCTTTTCCCACACCTGGCTGGAGCCAGTGCCCCTCTGGCTCTGATCACAGTGCACATTGCTCACTTCTTGTAAATACGACCTGGAGGTCCCTTCCAGAGGGTAACATCAGCCCTTCAATTCTGCCTGAGGACTTGCCCAGTGGAAACTTGAGTGGCATTTTTCTTTGAAGAGTTTTCTGTGGTGATTAATATTTCCTCTCAACTCACAACCTGTGCTGCCATGGCAGAGGTGGGTTTTCCATCCCACTTCCTCATGTCTTCACCATGGTCAGGCAGGTAAAACCACAGGTTACCTTGCAGTGTGCCCCCTCTCTCTTGAGCAGGGGGCACTTGCTCCCTATAGACTCTGGTGTGTACTGGTGGGGCATGGGACACTTCTTGAAATTGCTGGTAGTCTCCTTTAAATTGCAGAAGGTCCTTTCCACAGAAGAGATGCAGGCCCATAGGGTGAAAAAGAGACTTTATTCATATTGCCAGAGTTTGGTAACCAAATTATCCACTCTTTCCATGACATCACTGCCAATGAGATGGTATGTGGTGATGGCACCTCAGTAGGAACTTCCACCACACGGTTGGTGTACACTGAACCTCATCTGGCTCTACAAGGGACTGTAGGTCTGGACACAACCCTGTGCCATGTGCCTCGGGCTGAACCTGCCTGAGCAAGGAGGTTGAACCAGATGACCCACTGGTCCCTTCCAATCAAACCGATTTTGTGATTCTGTGAAAGCAGGAGCAGCTCCCAAGTGATGATGGAATGCAGACAATTGGGGGAAAGAAAATTCTGCCAGTTACAGGGAGGAATGATGGCACAGGGAGCAGGACAGGGAATACAGAGAGGAGCAATGGCATAACATTCTAAACCAGCAAATCTATGCTCCAAAGAACTCACTGACACAGGAGTAAATCCGCGATTTACTGTTAAATTCACTTTGTGGTTCAAACCAAACCCACCTCATCTCCCATTTGAGTTCACCTGACATCAGCTAGAGCTTGGGAAATATTTCTTGCTCTGCTGATGCCTCCTTTGATCCCAAGTCCCTTTCACTGCTGTTGTCCCTCCTCCGTGAGCAGCTCCCCAGGTGAGGAGGTGCCGCAGGCGCCAGAGCAGAGATTCTGCTGAAGCCCTGGAGAAGAAGAGAGTGAGGCAGGTGTTGCCTCTGTGCCCCAAGAGCCTCCACCTGAGGGACTCACCCCATAGAAAGGGACCTGGAACAGTTCCTGAGAGATTCATACCCCCCCTAACCCATCTCCCCCAGGAGCTTTTCCATCAGGTTTTCTCCTCCTGTCTCTTCCTGAAGCCTGAGTGATGGAGCAGCCTGGGGGGGGGGCACCTGGGGTCAGCCAAGGTCACCCACAACCAGCCCTCCCCCGCTTTTAGGATCCCAGCCTGGTTTGGGATGGAAGGGACTTCAAAAGTCATCTCGATCCACCTCCTGCCATGGGCAGGGACTCCTTCCACTATCCCAGGTTTCTCCAAGCCCTGTCCAACCTGGAAAACGTGGACACTTCCAGGGATGGAGCAGCTGCAGCTCCTCTGGACAACCTGTGCCAGGCTCTCACCACCCTCATTGGGAGGAATTTCTTCCCAATATCCCATCTAACCCTGCCCTCTGGCAGGTGGAAACCCTCACCGTCCATCCTGTCCCCTGACAAAGACCCTCCCCAGCTCTCCTGGAGGCCCCTTTCTATAGCATATTTTATATCGCTATTATATTTATACCTACATACATCTCAGCTCAAAAAGGTGGCTCAGGCAGCCCATGAGTAGCTGTGGCCACGTGAGGCAGCCCCTTTCGGGGGTCAGGGAGAGTGCTGGGGATTTGGAGAGATCTATGGGTTATTTTAGAGGGCCTCAGGAGGTTTTAGAGGGAGGTTTGGGAGGGTCCTGAGGTTTTACAGGGGGTTTATGGGGGCACGGGAGGTGCTATGGAGCTATGAGTTTTGAGGGGACTCTGAGGGTATTTGGGATCTAGTGGGGAGTCTGTGGGGGTCTCTGGGGTTTTGGGGGAGCTATAGGAGTGTATACTCCAGGTCCTCAAGGTCCTCTCAACCTCTTCTTCACCCATCAGGAACTGATCTCCACCTGTCAGGGAAGCTCACTACACAGACTCTGTTCCCGATTCCCATGAAATTTTTGATGTGTGCAACATGCAGGAATGTTTTTCCTGCCGTTTCTCTGGCTCCAAGAGGGACCACGGGAGCGGCACGAAGAGGTGGGGAGGCTTATCCATCCCCCACATCACCAATTGCAGTTTCGATTCAAATTTTAATTAAAGGCTGAACTGTTCCTGATACTGCGATAGGGTCAGGGCCTTTCTCTACACCGTCGTCATCACGCCAGTTCCCAGAAGACACTTGGGGGGCGCTTGCGGGATTACTAAAAGGTCCGGAGGGGCAAGAGGGGTCGGGGAGACAGCTGGAGAGCATGGGGGGGTCGGAGGGGACACATAGGGGGCTTTTGGGGCCAAGTATGGGACGGGGGCGGGCGGACTTAGGGATCCTGAGGGACACCTGAGGGTCAGGAGAGGGAAACTGCGGGTACTTATGGGGACCCGGGGGGCACTTACGGTTCAGGGAAGCCCTTGGGGAGCAGCTGGGACGGTACCGAGGCGACAGCCCCGGCTCCGGCGGGGCGCTCGGCGGCCGCGGGGCATGATGGTAACCGCAGTCCCGGCTCTAAAGGCGTTCTACGGGGCCCCACGGTATTTCGGGAGTTGTAGTCCAGGAAGTGAGTAAACTGGCGCGAACCAGCGGTCAGTTGGAGGCGGGAGGATCCGAGGGAATTTTGGGGGCTCAGGAGGAGTTTCTGAGGTTCCCCCATGACCCCCCGCTGCGCTCCCAGGGGCGAGGGGACACCAGAACACGCTGGCTCCACGTCGGCCGTGAAGGTGAAGAAGACAGGTGAGCCCCGGTCCCACGGGTTTGGGGGTTCCCCGCCCCGATATGCCCAACCCCCCACCCCCCCTCCCCCCACCCCTACAGACTTCCTAGTCCCCACAGACCCCCCAGCTGTGTCCCGGCCGCCCCAAAACGTCCCACAGACCACTGGACCGTTAAAGACCACCCAAAACCCAAGGGTCCCCACAACCCCCTTCCTGGACCCCCAACATCTTCCACAGACCTCCCCCAACACCCTAGAGTGCCTCCCCCAAATCCCACAGAATTCTTCCGGACCTCCTATAGACACCCAGGGTCCCCCGAACCACTCCTGATTTCCACCCACCAGAACTCTTCTGCAGCCTCAGAGCCCCTCCAAACACCCCACAGACCGTCACGGACCCCCTAGAGACACCCAGCACCCCAGCAACACCCTCTTTCGAGCCCCCAGAACCCCCCAATTGGGGACATATGGGGGGGAGAGGGGATTGGGGGCAATCCCAAAGTAGGGGGAGGTAAGAGAGGGGATTTTGGGGGTCTCCCCACCTCCCTGGTGCAATTTTGGGGTGTCACTGTGTAAGGGTTGGTCCGAAGTTCCCCTCGTTTGCCCCCGCGAGACCCGCCCCCCCGGGCCCAAAAGGCGGCGGCGGGGGGCGGCGGGGGGGGGGGGTGGCTCGGGGGGGAACGGTGTCCAACGGAGGGCCCGCCATCCCCCCGGCCGCGGGGGGAGGGAAAAGACGGGGACCCGGGAGCGACCGAGAGCCCGGGCGGTGGCCCCCCCCCCCCCCTCCCCCTCCCCCCCTTAGGGAAGGTGGGATGATAGTGAGGGGGTGTCACTGCTTTATTTGCCCCACCATGGGTTGGGGTTGCCCACGTGGGCATTCCAGGAGGGTCTCGATGGCCCTGTGGGGAGAAGGGAGAGGAAAGGGGGGATTAGGGGGACCAGGGGGACGTGCAGTGGCAGGACCCTGAAATTTGAGGGTGGGGGTGTCCTACCGAAGGCGTCCCCTTATGGCCTGGCGGTGGCATCGCAGCATCCAGAGAAGGGGGTCTCCCAGAGGGCCTGGGGAGGGCTGCATGTCACAGGGGGCGGCAGTCCCACAAATGTTCCCCCAGCCCCACAAGAGACTTCCTGAGCCAGAAGTGCCTCCCCAACCCACAAGTGCCCCCTCAGGCCCTCAAGTGATTCCTGACCACAACTGGCCCTCACCACCACCCACAAGTGACCACTCCTGTCCCACAAGGGCACTCCCCTGGCCCATCAGCAACCCTCTGGCCCACAAGGGCACCTCCAGCCCCATCAGTGACCCCCAGGACCCTCAAGTGACCCCCATTACCCAGAAGGGCTCCTCTGGTGCCTCACCCAGTGGCTGCTGCAACAGCGCCCCCTGTAGGGCATCAAGAGCACTGCTCCTCATTGGCTGTGGCGCCTTGCAGGGGTCACGTGACTGCACGTCCAGCGCTCCCCAGCACAGGGGCTCAGGATGCGCCTCCTTTGCAGGCTGCAGGGCGTCCTGGGACCTCCGATATGGTGCACGCTGCAGAGCCCCGAGGCAGTGATGTGACCACAAAAATGGCTCGTGCCGTAAAGGCTCATGGGACTCTTGCTTCCCACAGGGTGGCATCCCTTGGTGCGCAGATGCACAGCAGCAGCTGCTGATTTGCCACGGGGCCTCGTGGGAGTGACGTGACTGTGAGTATCCTGCGCCCTGCAGGGTATCCACTGAACTGCTCCTCATTGGCCAGGGGGCCTTGTGGGAGTCATGTGACCTCCAACATGGCTCCTGCCACAAGGGTTCCTGGGAGACAGGCTGGGGTGAAGACGCCCCCTGGTGCTTGCGGAAGTGTTTCCTGATTGGCCATAGGGCCTCAGAGGGGTCACGTGACTCCCAGAATGCTGCCCCCTGCAGGGCCCCGGGGGGATCATGTGACCTCCCCCATGGCACTCTCTGCAGGGCACCCTGGGGAGCAGGAGAGCCCAGCAGGGCCCTGCCCACCAGGGGTGTGTCCAGCGCTGGCTCCTCCCCCCGGCACCGCCTCGAGCGCCATTGGACGAGGGGGTCACGGAAGATGGAGCTGCAGGAGGCGCATCCAAGCAGTGGCTTCGCACTCTCTGGCCCGCGGCGGTGGGGCCTGAGCAGGGCCTGGCTGGGGGGGGAAGAGAGGGTTTCGGGGAGGGGGGGCGAGGACCCCCGAAATGCTGAACCTGCACTGCCCCCCGCGGGGCTGGTGCTCCCGGGAGGAATCTGAGGGGCTGCGGGCCGCACTTATGGGCAGAATAGGGGTCCGGGGCATCACCTGGGATCAGATGGGGTAGCTGGGGGTTCCCGAGGTGCTCTTGGGGAACACCGGGGCAAGGGAGGGAATTGGGAGGCACTTAGGGGTGTGGGGCGGCATTTAGGGGTCTGGGGAACACTTGGAGTCCGGGACAACACTGAGGGAACGGGGGAGCAGATTGGGATCTCCAGACGGCACTTCGAGATGCCGAGGGGCACTTGAGGCCGGGCCGCTCTCCCACCTCCTTCGCACCAGACGCTCCGTTCGCTGCTCCAGGCTGAGCCTCTGCGGGGGGGATGCGAGGAGTGACGCGGAGTCCCCCGGAACCCCCCAAATTCCCCTCCGGGATTCCCCAAGTCCCCCCCTCGGTCCCCTCCGGACCCCTCAGGCCTCACCCGCTCCATCGCCCGCGCTCTCGTTTGGTTTCGCCCGTGCGCTCCGAGCTTGGGCGCTGATTGGTTAAGGGCGGGGACGGGCGAGCGCTGCGGCCAATGGGAGGCGGGGAAAGGGCAAGGCGGGAAGCGGCGGCGCCCAGCGCGGCGGGGGAGGGGTGGGGTCCCTGGCAGGGCTGTTGGATTCCCGGAAGGGTTCGGGGGCTCTGGAGGCACTGAGGGAGCCCCTGCTGTTCATGTGGGGGTCCCTGGAGGGGTTTGCGGGTCGGGGGGCGCCGAGAGACGCCCAGGGAGTTGGGGATCAGAGGTGTGGTTTCGCGGGTCCCAGAGAGGTTGTTTGGGATCCCCAGGGAAAGGTTTGGGGTGGAGGGAGGTTGGTGTGGTTGTGGGCGTCCTAGAGGGGGTTTGGCGGTCCAGGAGGGTCGAGGAGGTCTCCATGTGGCTTGGGAGGTCCTTGAGATGGTTAAAGTGGCCGAGAGCTGGGATCCCGCTGACAGAGACCCCCAGTGTCCCCCATGGACCCCCCAAATCTCCCCTAGAAACTCCCAACCCTCCCAGGGACCCCCAAATCCCGACAGGACTCTCTCAGCTCCCCGTAGATCCGTAAGCCCATCTAAGGGAATGATACCAAAATTGGCTGGAAAATAAACTTTCTAACACAATTTGAAGCGTTAGAAAGCAGGCATTCTTTATCTGTGCAGGACGCACTGAAGGGTCTCTCCAATAATGTGATGTGTGTGGTGAAACTTCACAACAGGGTATGGTCCTGGAAGGACCACGAACGGGTGGTTGCATTCACTGAATGCTTCCATATTACAGGTGACCTTTCCTTGAACGTTTTCCTTGGGCATGCACTGTTGCTTCTCGTTCCATAATTTGACAAAACCCCCACTAATAGTCCTCATTACCTATTTCTCCACTGTCTGCAGCTATGCTTGTGATCCTCTGTGCATACCTGTACGCCCTTTCATTCTTTTTGCCAGTTAGTCTTTGAGGTCCATCCAGCACCTTCAGGGCAACTGAAAATTTCTCTTCTCGGTGCCATTTACCAGGAACCCCAAAACCCTTCCAGGGACCCCCAGTTCCCCCCAGGGACTCCCATCTCCCCGCAGGGACCTTGTGGTTTGTGGAGTTCAGAGGGCCGAGGGGATCCTTCGGTGGTTTTCGGGGATCCCCATGTGGTGTTGGACATACCTGGATGGGTTTGGGGATCTTTGTCTCTAGACAGTTTTGAGGATCTCTGTGGGGTTCAGGGATTCCCGAGTTTTATGTCTTCGTTTTAAGGCAAAAGCCCTTTAATTCTCTGCTTGCCGTCGTCTCTCCTGGCTCCAGCTGATTTTCTGCAGCTTTTTCAGTCACTTGGGCCAGAATTTCCCATTCCCTGGAATTCCCCGCTGGGACTCGGGTCGTTAATTTTGGATAAAACCCATAGAGGGGTTGGGAATTTTGGGGGGGTCGGGAATTTGAGGTGACAGGAAATTTGGAGTTGGGAATTTGGGATGGTGAAGTTTTGGGAGGATGGGAATCTGAGGGTCAGGATTTTTGTGGGGGCAGGAATTCTGCAGGGAGTGGACAATTTTGGTGGGGGTGGGAATTTGGAGATCGGGAGGAGTAGAATGGAACAGGGGCTCATTCCTGCATGGAGAAAGGGGGGTACACGTCCACATTGCTAAGCCCCCATCTGAAGCCTGTGTCCCCTAATGGAACCCTGTGCAACCGGTGGGGTGCCCCCGATGTCCCCAAATGGGAACCCCGTGGGACCACCCACCCCAAAGATGGGATGGCATTGATTCCAGGAGACACCTATCGACCCCAGATGACCCCCCAGTAGCCCCATTGACCCCGTCTCTTTCTTCCCTCCGTCTCCCAGCTCTCACCTGCCCCCCCAAGAGCCACTACCAGCTGTGTGCCCGCACCTGTGAGCACACCTGTGCAGGTGTGTCGGCCCCGCCCCCGTGCAGCGAGCGCTGCTTTGAGGGGTGTCAGTGTGCCGAAGGGCTGCTGTTCGATGGGGCCCGCTGCGTCCTCCCGGGGACCTGCGGCTGCCTCCACCGGGGGCGTTACTTCCAGGTGGGTGTGGCCCCAGTGCCTGTCAGTACAGCCCAGTTGCAGCCCTAGTTCCTTCCAGGCTCCCCATGTTGGTCCTTGGTCCCTTCAGTGTGCCTCCCACAGTGTTCCTGGTCCCTCTCAGTACACCCCAGTTCTCCACTGGTCCTTTCTAGTTGCTTCCTAAGTGCCCCACAGTGACTCCAGTCCTTCCCAGTACATCCCAGTTGCTTCCAGTGTGCCTTCCGGTGTTCTCAGTCGCCCCAGTCCCGTCCAGTATGCCTCACAGTATCCTCAGTCCCTCCAAGTGCAACACGATTCCTCCCCATCCCTTCCAGTCTCTCCCAGTTGATCCCAGGTCCCTTCAATGTGCCTCCCATAGTGTCCCCTGTCCCTCCTAGTACGCCCCAGCATCCTTCATGTCACCATTTCTCCCCAGTGTGTCCCACTTCCCTCAAACACATCCCCCAAACACATCCCCCAGTGGATCCCTCTTTACTCAGCATCTCTCCAGTCCCCTCCAGTCTCCCCTGGTATTCCCTGTATTGTGCACAGTCCCTCTCAGGGTATGCACGTCCTCCCCCACTCTCCCCCACACTGTTCCCAGTCCCTCCTAGTTTGTTCCCCCCACGGTGCCTCCCAATGCATCCCAGTCCCTCAGTGGGGGAAATTAGTGTCCTTCCCAGTGTCTCTCAGCATGTCCCAGAGTCATTCCCTGTGTCTTCACCAGTGTTCCCAGTTTCCCCCAGCAGGTCCCAGTCCCCCCCAGTGTGCCCCCATGGGGGACATGGGGTTGTATGGGGACATGGGCACACACTGGGGACATGCTGGTGGTCCTCATGGGCACCCATTGGGGGTGTGAAGACACATAGGAGATATGGGAGACGTGGGCCCCCTTCTCCCCCACACCACCTCACAGCATCATCATCCCCATTGTTTGGGCCATTTTAGGCCACTTCTCCCCACTTTCCACATTTTATCCACGGAAAACAGATTGCTGAGACCGTGCTGACGCCTGACTGCTCGCAGTCCTGCACCTGCCGGGGACCTGGGGGCCTCCAGTGCCGCCCCTTCACTTGTCCCTTTGGCCACACCTGTGGCCTCCGTGATGGCACCCGCACCTGCATCGCACGCCCGGGGCGCTGCACTCTGTCCCCTGCCACCCGCTCCATCACCTTTGACGGCGTTACTGGGACTGCCCTGGCCCCCGGCATCTATGTGGTGGCCAGCGTGTGTGACCCCCGGGACCCCGCATGGTTCCGGCTGCTGGGGGACATCAGGGACACTGGGGAGCAGCCGGCAGTGATGGCACTTCACCTCTTCACCGCCCACAGCTTCATCACCGTGCGGAGGGACAGGAAGGTCTGGGTAAGTTATCACCCGGTGCCACTGGGTGGCACCCAAAAGCGTTGTCACCACTGTGTGTTGTCACCTTAAACATCCTCCTGACCTTCATTTTAATAAAAAAAGATCAATATTTTTTCCCTAATTTCACCAGGTTAGAGTCCACATGGGTTGTCCAATCCCATCAGCACCACAGGATGTTCTCACCTTAATTTTGCCCCAAATTGCTCTTTTTTCCTCCCCAGTTTCCTACCAGTGAAGCACCTGTGTGGGTGATGGTCACTAAGAGACATCCATAGACTGACGTTCCCCATAAATTTGACCAAAACTGCTCTTTTCCCCCCAAGTTTCATGTCAGAGAAGCACCTACGTGGGTTGTCCCTATCCTACCCCCACCATGCCTTGACGCATCCCATTATTTTTCCACAAACTCCCTCTTTTCCACCCAGATTCCTCTAAGTACCCTTCACCCCTGTGTGGCTCCAAATCCCCTTTTTTCTCCTAATTCGGTTCTCCAGCTCAGCGGGGTCCCCACTCCCCTGCCCGTGGAGCTCCCAGGACCGCTGATCATCACAGAGATGCACAGGACCCTCCGGATCAGCCGGATCCCAGGATTTCTGGTGGAACTGGGCGCCACGGGGGTGACACTGGAGGTGCCCAGGGAGGCGCGGGCGACGCTCTGTGGCCTCTGCGGCGACTACGACGGTGCCACCAGCAACGACCTGCGAGGGCCTGACGGGATGGTGATGAGCAACGTGCAGGCACTGGCCAAGGCCTGGCGGGCGCCTGACTTCACCCAGGTGGGTGACACCAGGGGGACACTGGGGGACGGGGGTTGCAGGGATTTGGGTGTCTTTGGGGTGGCACTTAGGGGGAGCAGTGCCAAAAAAGGGGGAAAAAATAACCAAAGGAAGAGGAAAAAGAATTCCCCCAAAAGGGGAAAGAAGTTCCAGAAGGTGGAAAAGAGACCAAAAAGGGGAAAAAGAGTTACCTAGAAGAGGGAAAAGAGCCCCAAAAAGATGGGAAGGGAGACCAAAAAGAGGGGAAAGAGTGAAAACTGGGGAAAGGACCCCAAAATACAGGAAAGCAGACAAAAAAAAGGAGCAAGAGCACAGAGGGGGGAATATAACCCTAAAAGACGGGAAAAGAGACCTGTAAGTGAGGAAAGGAGCCAAAAGAGGAAAAGAAATGAAACAAGTGGAAAAAGATGATAAAAGGAGAAGAGAGGGGGAAGAAAAGGTGGAAAAAAAAACCCAAATGAGAATAAAAGCTCAAAGAGATGGGAAAAGACACCAAAAAATGGGTGAATGACCCAAAAATGGGGGAAAGGAATATTAAAGAGGGAGCGAGAGTGCAAAAAATAGGGGAAAGAGGCCAAAAAAGAGAGACACCTGAAACGGGAAAGAACCCCCGCACAAAGAGGGGAGGGCAGTGGGAGAGAAGGACAAGGAAAGAAAAGGGGGAAAAGAGCCCAAAACAGAGGAAAAGTGAATAAAAAAGGGGGAAAGAGCCTCTCAGAGTGGGGAAAGAGACTAGCAACAGAGGGAAAAGAGCTCACGAATGGGCTTGACAAGTCCAGAAAAGGGGGCAAAGGCCCTAAATTGGGGGGAACTGCCACGAAGTCCCCCTCGATTTTGCCTTTCTTCCCACCCAGTGATGTGGAAAATTGACATTTCACCTGGGTGGCCGCGCCTCATTGCTGACGTCATCCTCAAACAGCCTCAGATCCGGTAAACCCGCATTTTTTATAACCCCGAAACTATGCTTTCACCCCCAAAATAAAGCCTGTGAGAAAACGCCGTTTGCGGGTGATCTGCGGATAAAATGCTGGGAATTCAGGGAAAACACGAAGTGGGAATGTGCTGGGGGCAGTTGGGGACGGGGAGGGCTGTTCCCACCCTGTCCTGCCGCGGGCGGTTCCGTGTCCCCCCCGTCGGTCAATATTTCCCAACGCCTGAGTCCCACGGGGGAAGGGCGGGGGGGCACCCGGATGTTTGGTGCCGGGGAGGGGGAGGCGAGGGGGTTCCCGGATATCCGAGTCCACCAGGGGAGGTGTGTGCTATGGCACACCTGGAGGATACCCCTCACCAGTATCCCCAGTTCCTCCCAGTACATGCCCCAGGGCTCTCCGGTGTGCTCCCTGGTATCCCCAGTCTCTCCCAGTACAACGCTCTCCTACCCCCCCTCCAGTCTCTTCCAGCCTCTCTCAGCTGGCCCCAGTATACTCCCATTGTCCCCAGTCCGTCCCAGTGCATTCCAGTCCTCCCCCACTATTCCCCATGGTGTTCCCAAATCCCTCCCAGTTTGTCCCAGTCCCCCTAGTGCCTCCTAGTGCATTCCCTTGTCACTCAGTGTCCCTCCAGTGCCCGTTTAAGCCTTGCAGTGTCCCCCAGTATGTTCCAGCGTCCCCCAGTGCCTCCCAACGCATGCCAGTCCCTCCCAGTGTCCCCAGTGCCCCTCCAACATTCCCAGTGTCTTCCAGTATGTTCCAGTAACCCTCAGTGCCTCCTAATGCATCCTAGTCACACTCAGTGCCCCCCTAGTGTCCTCTCCAGCCTTCCCAGAGTCCCCCAGTCCATTCCAGTCCCCCCCAGTTGCAATCTGAGTAGAGACGGAACTGCCTGGGGCCCTGGGAGATGCCACCTGGGAGTGTCCCATGTCATCCCCCACCCCCCAGCCTGTCCCCTCCCTGAGGATAAAGTGGCTCCAGTCACAGCACTGGGACAGACTGGGAGCATGGGAGTGCAGTGAGTGGGGACGCTGGTGGGCACGGGGGACGTGGGGACATATGGGACGTGGGGGCACATGTGGGACATGGTGGACACAGGGGAATATGGGGGACCAGTGAGAGCACTTGGGGGTCATGGGGACATAGAAGGGGAGCATGAAGGACATGGGAGGACAAGGGGACATGGCGGGGATTTTGGGGACATGGGGGACATTGGGGGAGACATAGAGTGGCATGGGGGGATATGGGGACATGTGGGACATGGGGAAGATGGAGAGGTGACAAGGGACATGGGGACATGGTTGATGGGGATCCCCTCACACTCCTGCAGGCCTGGACACGTGAAGGTCCCCCCCATCCTCATCCTCCTCCTCCTCAGCCACGCACAGGACTGGGGAGCCCTGATGACGTTGGGGACCCCTGTGGAACCCCTGGGTGAGTTTGGGGTCCCAGGCTTATACTGGGGAGGTTGCCAGGTCCATACTGGGAGGTTCTGGGGTAATACTGGGGGTCCTAGGTCTACAGCAGGAGTTTCCAGTCTCACACTGGGAGGTCTCAGGCCCTTACTGAGAGGTTCCAGCTCCATACTCGGACATCCCAGTCCCCTACCAGCAGGCCCCATGACCACACTGGGAGTTTCTGGGGTGACACTGGGGGTCCCTGGCTCATATGGGAAGTCTCAGGCCTATACTGGAAGGTCCCAACTCCATACTGGGAGGTCCCAAGTGCCATTGGGTGTGTCCCTCAGGTGTGGTCCTGTGTGGCACTGGGTGTGTGTCCCAGGTGTGTGACAAGTGTGTGTCCCCAGGTGGGGTCCTGTACCCCTTCGGACCAGGTGTGGGGGATGAGGCCACCCACCACGAGGACGACGGGACAAGCCCTGAGATCTTCCTGCAGGAAAACTTCTCCTTCTTTGGGCGTGCCCACCGCTCACTCTATGTGGGTCATGTGACCGGGGGGACATGGAGGGTGTGGCATTTGGTGGGTGACACAGGTGGAGGGTGACATCAGGGGGAGGGTGACAAGTTGGATGCAGCCACCAGAGTTGATGTTACCTCTTCCTCCTCCTCCTCCTTGACTACGTTGGTGAGTGGGGACCCCTGGGGATATCCATGGAGGTCCCTGGGGACATTGGGGACACCTGTGGGCCCCTCAGGTGGTTCTGGGGTTCCAGGCCCAGACTGGTAAATTCTGGGATGACACTAGGGCTCCCAGGCCCATACTGACTAGAGGTGACTGTGGTGACTGACTGGAGGTTGGGGGTCATCACACTTGAGGCCACAATAACGGGGGTCACTGTAGTTGGTGACACTATATAGTGGAGACACTGCACCTGGGACCACCGTGGAGGGGCACCGTGGTTGGTGCCAGCCAGGTGTGTCCCATTGGTGACCTTTGCCTGCAGGTGAACAACAACGGTGTGGTGTCCTTTGGGACAATGGTCCCGGAGTTCACTCCCCAGCCCTTCCCACTGCCAGGCCACCGCCCCTTTGTGGCCCCGTACTGGGCTGATGTGGACACCCGCCTGGGAGGGGACGTCTTCTACCGCCAGAGCCGGGACCCCCAACTGCTGGCACGCCTGGCCCAGGACCTGGCACCTGCTGTGCCACCTGGGGACCCGTCCCCACAGCCTACCTGGGCATTCGTGGCCACCTGGGACCGTGTGGCCTATTTCGGGGCTGCCTCAGACAAGGTGGGCTATGGGACAAGGTGAGGGGGGGCTCAAATATCTTGACCTTCAACCGTGATGTCCCTAATGGGCATGGTGGCACCAAAGGTTTGGGGACACAGGGACGGAGACATAACTGGCAGTCACAGTGACACGGTGACAATGTCCCTCTGCAGGTGAACACCTTCCAGGCTGTGCTGGCCTCCGACGGTGTTACTTGCTTTGTCCTGCTCAACTACGGGGACTTGCAGTGGACGACTGGCATTGCAAACCAGGGAGATCCCCACACCGGCCTGGGGGGCATCCCTGCACAGGTGGGGACACAGAGAGGGAAAAGGGACACTGGGCATGTGCTGATGAGGACGGTCCAAGGGATGGGAGACACTGGGCTAGGAGGGATTCTGGGCTTGAATGGCGTAGAGCATTTTTAGGTGGAATTAAGGGGATTTGGGTGGAATTAAAGAGATTTGGGGTGAAATTAGGGGGATTTAAAATAGGATTTGAGGGAATTTGGGGTAGAATTAAGGGGATTCGTGGTGAAATTAGGGAGATTTGGTCTGAAATTGGGAGTTTTAGGTGGAATGAAGTGGATTTGGGGTGAAATTAAGCTCATTTTGGGTAAAATTCAATGGGAATTTGAGCAGAATTTACCCCCCACCTTCTGTCCCCCCGTTCCCCTCCCTTCGTGCCCCTCCCTATTCGCCCGTCTTCCCCCCTGCAGGCCGGCTTCAACAGTGGCGATGATGTCCACTACTACAACGTGCCCGGGTCACGCACGCGCGCAGTGCGGGGCCTCAGCCGCCGCAGCAACATTGGGGTCCCGGGGCGCTGGGCTTTCCGTGTTGACCACTTCGAGGCCACTGAGGGACCCCCCGAGACCCTGCCAAAGACCTCTGAGGACCCCTGGAGTCCCTTGGCATCCCACAAGACCCCCTCAGTATCCCCCAACCCCCCCAGGACCACAGAGGACCGGGTGTATGTCTGCAGGTCCTGAGCAGGTGACACCTGAGACATTTGGGGCAGGGGGATTGCCTAACAGCCCTCGCCCCACCCCCACAGAAGGATGTGCTGCCGCAGAGGCTGCGTTGTGATGGAAACAGCAATAAACACCCGCTGAGCAACACCTGTGTCAGGTGTGTGTACACAGATGCATGTGGGCAGCAACACAGGTCATGCATTGCCATGTGTGAAATGTGTACCTATCCCCACCTGTTCCCAAGAAGGTGACAGAATCAACTGAGGAGGGATATTGTCAGTGAGGGGTGAAATCTGGGTTGTACACGAGTGTGACACACACCTGAGTCACGCATAGGTGTGACATAGATATACCTGGATAACATCTGTTGTAAGATGCACTACACCTGGACAGCACCCAGCTCACACACTCCTACAATGGTGGCACACCTGGACAACACCTGAGTTCCACACAGGTGTGGATCCACCTGGATAATACCTGCTGCAATACAACACTTTACCCATACAGTACCTGGGTACCATCACCTGGACACCACCAGCCCAGCTGAGGGCCCTGACAGTGAAGCCAAGGGCAGAGTAAAGGACAGAGTTTGGCTTACAGTTAGGGTTAGAGGTTACAGTCAGGGCTTAGTGGTTAACGTTAGGAGCAGGGCTAGGACTTACAGTTTGGATGTGTCAGAGTTACATTAGGGGTTATTGTTTGGGTTAGATGTTAGGGATGCTTTTATTAAATAGCTGTAAGTTTTTATTTAATATTGGTGTGGCATAATTTTTCATATTTGTAGTTATCCTTTTGGGGACAGGATGTCATAGATACTAATGTCGTGCTGGATTTTTAGTGAGAAATATTTTTCATCCCAGGGTGTAGGGATGGTGCAGAGGAACTTCTAAAGTGAGCCAATATTAAGTCCTGTTTTGCTTTACACCAACACTGTCCTTTCTTACAGATCTTTGGTGACGAAAAAGGGATCAGGGTTTATTTTCCAAATTAGTTCACTTTCAAAGATCTGTTTATTAACTGACACCAAGATCACTTAAGAGCAACTTATTGTTGGTGTAGGGAGGAGCCCAGAAGAGAAGGGGCTGATGGAGATGTCTCAAACACCAAGAGCCATCCAAGGACTGTTGGTGAAGAACACGATGTGACTGTGGAAGGGGCCATGCACATGTAGGGCACCACTTTTCTGGCACAAACACCCTCTTTCCAGTCCCTGGAGACACAACAGACAAAAGACAGCATCAGCACAGGAAAGGATCTGTCAACCAGACCGATCTAGCAGGGGGGAGAAGTAACCACTCAAGACCCCCAAAGCCTCTAACCCACTTCAAGATAGATCTGAAAGAATGGACTGAGCATGAGAATTAATGTCCAGAGACAGTCACAGCAATCTGTCTGTAAAATGGTATCAACACCAAGCCCAGACACTGCCTCCAGGACTGGATTTATCCCATCGTTTTCCTTCCTGCCTACCTTTTGCTTCCCTCCCTCCCTCCCTCCCTTCCCTGGCAGCTCTGGACAGAGTTCTGCATCTGAAACTTGTCCGTGGCCTTATGGCTCAGGAGGTGGCTAGGGTGACCTTCACTGAGATGTCTGCAGAGGAGCACACACGGATCAGTCTCTTTCCCATCCCTGTGAGAGGCACCAAATGGTGGAACCCCCAGCGCCCGCCTTGAGGGGGCTGCAGTAGGAGCTGCAGGTTGTGCCTGGATGGGGAATGACTGGAGCCTCGGGCAAGGGGCTTGGAATGGACTTGCTGGAATTTCTGGTTCTGGGCATTGGCAGTGCCTCCAAACACCACACCTGGGCCGTGCCTGTGCCAGCAGTGGGAAACTGCTGGAGTTTGCCTTTCTATACCAGCAGATTGCTGGACTTGGGTTGTGCTGGCACTGGGAAATTTCCAGGTCTGGGCACTGGCAGTGTCAGCATGTTACACGGAGTCACGACTCAGAGACAGAGACAACTCTCAGCACTCTCAGAGATCCATATGACAAAAGCCTGTTTTGTTATTCAGACCTTTCTTATATAGAAGTTGGAATCTCCCCCGGCTCAGGACAGCAGATTGGTTAGGACTTAGGACTGCCCGGCTCTCTGACCATTGAGGTGTCTGCAGCTCAGGATGGGATGTCATCGGGTGTAGTCCCTGTTTGGGTTAGAATATATCCTGTCATTGTTCACCTAGGGGCTTGTTTCTTGAACCAGGCTAAGTGGATTGGATTTCTTATCTATGACTGAATTAATTGCCCAGCTACAAGCCAGCTTGTGCTGTGACAATTTCCTGCTTCCTTTTTTCATTAAAAATATGCAATCTGTTCTCTGTCATTTTACCTGCAAGGGCCCTTTGCAAGCAAGATGACACAGATAGCGTGAGTCTAACTTGAATGATGCTTTCAACAAAATTTAACAAATCTAGCTCCCCCAGTTGGCAATGTGTTCCATGCATCACTGCAGCTGCAGCATTCATGTTCAGGAGCTGTCAGGTGAAAACACTAACCTTGGGGCTAGCACGTCACAATTTAACTGCTTAAAGTTATAAATTACAACTTAACTCTATAAATAAGAAAGTATTTAACCTTTTAAACTGAAATTATAACTTAACTCTATAAATAGAAACATTCAACTTAATTGGGATTTTGAAGAAGGAAAGCAAGAGATTAGCAAGTGTTTGGTACCAGGTGCTTAGCACGCAATATTATGGAATTATTGCCGTTACCTGGTCAGGCATGGATTGAGCAATGTTGTTTAGTTACGAATAAGCAATACACCTTAGTTACATTATTGGTGTGCTATTTTTAGCAATAGCTGAGAAAGGATATAAACTTTGCTCTGTGTATCAACGAACGGCTCCATGGCTCCATCTCTTGGTGCAAGCATGTCATGATGGCCCCGTCTCTGCATCTCCACCGCCGTCACTTCTCCCAGGTGTGAGAGTGGCTGAAGCACTCGGCCTCCTGCAGCCCCTGGCGCAGGATCTGGATGCCCACACAGAGGCTGGGCAAGCTCAGCATCACCCGTGGTTCTGGCCCTGGGCGCTGCTCCACAGCCGCTGACACAAAGCCTTCCCACAGAGCTGCGCCTGTGGGGCCCACACCCGATGGCAGACACAGCAACACGCTCTGCCTGGGACATTTTACAACACAGGAAAACATGTGGTGTAGTTCAAGCCATCCTGATGGGAACTGGCTTTCTTTTCAATGCTTCAAAATGTCCTTTACTTTTGCCAGTAAAAACTCTTCTGTAAACCTACCCTGACTTTCCCGAGAGGAAGACTCCAGTGGCCATGACTTGTCCTCAGGGGACGCTGGCACAGCATCAGCGCAGTCCCCCTGGGGGGTGACAGTGACAAAGAGCCTACTTCCGGCCTAGCCTGAGGCGACTTCCGGTGCCGTGTTCCGCCGCCGCCGCCATGTTCCTGCAGTGCTACGAGAACGAGCGCGGGGAGCGCGTTTACACCCTGCGGGTACGGGGGGGGTTTGGGGACATTTTAGGGGATTTGGGGATTTTTGGAGGGTTTTTGGGGAGGGGTCTGGGGGGATTTTGGGGGATTTTGGGGTTTTTCTGACACGCTGCCTCCACAGAAAGTGTCCCCGGACGGGGTCCCCACGCGCTCGGCCCATCCCGCCCGTTTCTCCCCCGATGATAAATTCTCCCGGCACCGCCTGGCCCTGAAGCGCCGCTTTGGGGTTTTGCTCACACAGAAGAGCCGACCCCTGCTCTGAGCGACCCCCAAAAATCCACCCCGGAACCCCGAGATGGCCCCGAGCCCCCCGGAATGACCGCGACATCCTCGGAGTGATCCCTCCAATGAGACACCCGCAAGAACAACCACAGAGGAGGAAAAGAAGAGGAAGAAGGAGGCGAAATAAGAATGTGGGCGAGCTGGAATAGGGTGAAAGGAAGATTTTAAAGGGAGAAAATTTTAAATGTTAAAGAATTGGGTGGTCGAGGGTCCCTGAGTTTTGCTGTGCAAATAAATTGGGATTTTTTTTGTACTGGTTTTGAATCTGGTGAGGGAATTTAGGGGGAACTTGGGGATTTGGGGGGCGGCTTTCTGGGCCGCGGGGGATGATGGGAATTGTAGGCGCGAGTATAATGGGGCTCAATGGGGGTCCGCGGGGCATCATGGGAGATAGAGGCTTTGCTTTGAGGCCATTCAATGGAGCCGCGGGGCATCATGGGAGATAGAGGCGCTGCTTTGAGGCTGTTCAGTGGAGCCGCGGGGCATCATGGGAGATAGAGACACAGCGACAATGGCGCGCTATGGGTGCCGCGAGGCATTATGGGCGGTGTAGTCCTGGAAGTCGCAGTAAGGGAAGCCTTAGGCGTCCGGGAGGGCACCTGTGGCTCCACAGGGGCACTTAGGGCGATCCCGTGGGGTCGGGAAGCCCTTGTGGGGCATTTGCGGGGCTCTACCGGGTCTCTTTGGGGGGCAGGACTTGAAGGGAATTGTAGTTGTATGAGGGGTGCTGTGGCCGCGGGGGATGGGGCGCGGGGCGTGACGGGAGCTGGAGTCCCAACTTTGATAGCGCTGTGTGCGTACCGCGATGCATGATGGGAGCTGTAGTCCCGAAAGCGGCGTTAGGAGGCCTCTGTGGGGTTTGGGGCCCTTGTGTGTCCGAGGAGGCGTTTGAGGGTCCCGAGTGGGCTCTGGGGGGGCACTCGGGGGTCCCGGAGTGTCGGGGAAGAGCCTATGGGGCACATAGAGGAGGATTAAGGGCTCTGGGGAGCGCGGGGCCTGACGGGACTTGTAGTCGCGGCTCTCTTTGGCCGCGGGGCATGACGGGAGCTGTAGGCACGGCTCCATTAAGCGTCTTTGAGGCCGCGATGCATGACGGGAATTGTAGGCTTAAAGTGTGTAAAATGGCGCCAGGCCCCGCCCCAGGTCCTGTTCCCGATCACTGATTGGTTGTAGACAGTGACGGGCGGGAGCTTCAGCCAATGGGAGGCGGCCGGGAGGGAACAGCGGGAACAGCTCGAGACCGTCCCAGTACAGCCCAGTTGATCCCAGTACAGCCCAGTGCATCCCAGTACAGCCCCAGTGACCCTCCAGGCCCTCCCAGTTCATCCCAGTACAGCCCCATTGCCCCTCCCAGTTCATCCCAGTACAGCCCAGTTCATCCCAGTGCTCCTCCAGGCCCTCCCAGTCCAGCCCAGTTCATCCCAGTACGGCTCCAGTGCCCCTCCAGGCCCTCCCAGTTCATCCCAGTACATCCCAGTACAGCCCAGTTCATCCCAGTACGGCTCCAGTGCCCCTCCAGGCCCTCCCAGTTCATCCCAGTTCATCCCAGTACATCCCAGTACAGCCCAGTTCATCCCAATGCTCCTCCAGGCCCTCCCAGTCCAGCCCAGTTCATCCCAGTACAGCTCCAGTGCCCCGCCAGGCACTCCCAGTACATCCCAGTACAACCCCAGTGCTCCTCCAGGCCCTCCCAGTACAGCCCAGTGTCCTTCCGCAGCAATCCCAGTGTCTCCCAGTATGTCCCAGTCAATTCCAGTATCACTCCCAGTATGTCCCAGTCCCTCCCAGTGCCCCCTCCGTGTTCCCAGTACTCCCAGTTTGTCCCAGTATGTCCCAGTCCCTCCCAGTGCCCCCTCCGTGTTCCCAGTACTCCCAGTTTGTCCCAGTATGTCCCAGTCCCTCCCAGTCCAAACCTCCACTCTGGCCCCGCCCCTTCCTTGGCCAGTTCCCCCCAGTCCCTCCCAGTTCCAGTTCCTCGTGGCTGCTCTGGGAAGGTGAGTGGGGCCCCCAGTCCCTCCCAGTTCATCCCAGTAACCCCCCAGTCCATCCCAGTAACCCCCCAGTAACCCCCCAGTAACCCCCCAGTCCATCCCAGTAACCCCCCAGTAACCCCCCAGTAACCCCCCAGTAACCCCCCAGTCCCTCCCAGTTCATCCCAGTAACCCCCCAGTCCATCCCAGTAACCCCCCAGTAACGCTCCAGTAACCCCCCAGTCCCCCAGTTCATCCCAGTAACCCCCCAGTCCATCTCAGTAACCCCCCCAGTAACCCCCCACGTCCCTCCCAGTTCATCCCAGTAACCCCCCAGTCCATCCCAGTCCATCCCAGTAACCCCCAGTCCCTCCCAGTTCATCCCAGTAACTCTCCAGTAACCCCCCCAGTCCCTCCCAGTAACCCCCCAGTAATCCCCCAGTCCTTCCCAGTAAACCCCAGTTCATCCCAGTAACCCCCAGTCCCTCCCAGTCCCTCCCAGTCCCTCCCAGTCCATCCCAGTAACCCCCCAGCAACCCCCCAGTCCTCCCCAGTTTCTCCCAGTTCCCTCCCAGTCCCCCCCAGTTTGTCCCAGTCCCGCCCTGCTCAGGAATTCCAGTGACTCATCCCCCTCCAGTCCCCTCCCAGTTCAGCCCAGTCCCCTCCCAGTCCCTCCCAGTTACCCCCCAATCCCCTCCCAGTCCCTCCCAGTATCCCCCAGTCCCCTCCCAGTTCCCCCCCAGTCCCCTCCCAGTCCCCTCCCAGTCCCTCCCAGTTACCCCCCAATCCCCCCCAGTCCCTCCCAGTTCCCCCCCAGTCCCCTCCCAGTCCCTCCCAGTTACCCCCCAATCCCCCCCAGTCCCTCCCAGTTCCCTCCCAGTTCCCTCCCAGTTACCCCCCAATCCCCTCCCAGTCCCTCCCAGTTCCCCCCCAGTCCCCTCCCAGTCCCTCCTAGTCCCCTCCCAGTCCCTCCCAGTTCCCCCCCAGTATCTCCCAGTCCCCTCCCAGTTCCCCCCCAATCCCCTCCCAGTCCCTCCCAGTATCCCCCAATCCCCCCCAGTCCCTCCCAGTTCCCTCCCAGTCCGTTCCTGTTCCCCGCAGTCCTCCCCAGTTCGTCCCAGTTCCCCCCAGTTTGTCCCAGTCCCGTCCTGCTCAGGAATTCCAGTGACTCATCCCCCTCCAGTCCCTCCCAGTCCCCTCCCAGTATCCCCCAGTCCCTCCCAGTCGCTCCCAATCCCCTCCCAGTCCCCTCCCAGTCCCCCCCAGTCCCCTCCCAGTCTGTCCCAGTTCCCCCAGTCCCTCCCCCCGGGACCCTCTGGAATTTCCCCCCCCCCCCCCAGCAGGGATCAAAGGTCACGGAATGGAGCGGGAAAGGCTCGGGGCACTGGTGATACTGGGAGGTACTGGAAGACACTGGGAATGGACTGGGAGGGACTGGGAATGGACTGGGAGGGACTGGGAGACACTGGGAATGGACTGGGAATGGACTGGGATGGACTGGGAATGGACTGGGAATGGACTGAGAGGGACTGGGAGAGACTGGGAATGGACTGAGAGGGACTGGGAGAGACTGGGAATGGACTGGAGGGACTGGGAGAGACTGGGAATGGACTGGGAGGGACTGGGAGAGACTGGGAATGGACTGGGAGGGACTGGGAATGGACTGGGACAGACTGGAGGGATTTGGGGGGAACTGGGAATGGACTGGGAGGGTCTGGGGGATACTGGGAGGGAACTGGGAGGTACTGGGATGGACTGGAGGATACTGGGAGGAAACTGGGATGGACTGGGATGAACTGGGAGGGATTTTGGGGGAACTGGGATGGACTGGGAAGGACAGGGAATGGATTGGGATGAACTGGGAGGAACTGGGATGATTTTGGGGATTACTGGGAGGGACTGGGCCCAGTGCCGGCCCCAAACTGGTTTAACTGGTGTCCCCTCCCCCCTCCCAGTTCTGTCCCTGGCCAGAGCGGATCCCCCCGGTGAGTGACTGGGACAAACTGGGACGGACTGGGAGGGACTGGGAGGGGACTGGGAGGAACTGGGAGGGGACTGGGAGGGACTGGGATAGAATACTCATACTGGTTTATACTGGGGGGAGGAGGTCTGTACCAGTTCATACTGGTTTAGACTGGGAGGGAGGGTCCGTACTGGTGCATACTGGTCTGTACTGGTTTATACTGGTCCATACTGGTCCGTACTGGTTTATACTGGTCCATACTGGTCTGTACTGCTCCGTACTGGTTTATACCGGTCTGTACTGGTCCATACTGGTCCATACAGGTTTATACTGGTCTGTACTGGTTTATACTGATCTGTACTGGTTTATACTGGTCCATTCTGGCCCATACTGGTCCATACTGTTTTATACTGGTCCATACTGGTCCCTCTGACCCCTCCCTTTCCTCCCCCCCAGATGCTGCCAGTCCATTCCACTATGGTGAGTGCGGGGAACTGGGAGGGACTGGGAATGTCCCCAAGGTGTCCCCAGGTGTGTCCCAGGTGTCCCCAAAGTGTCCCCAGGTGTCCCCAAAGTGTCCCCAGGTGTCCCCAAAGTGTCCCCAGGTGTGTCCCAGGTGTCCCCAAAGTGTCCCCAGGTGTGCCCAGGTGTGTCCCCAGGTGTGTCCCCAGGTGTCCCCAGGTGTGTCCCAGGTGTGTCCCAGGTGTCCCCAGGTGTCCCCAAAGTGTCCCCAGGTATGTCCCCAGGTGTGTCCCAGGTGTCCCCAGGTGTGTCCCAGGTGTCCCCAGAGTGTCCCCAGGTGTCCCCAGGTGTCCCCAGGTGTCCCCAGGTGTCCCCAGGTGTCCCACCTGTCCCTCCTGTCCCCAGACTGGTGTCACCTGCGCGTTGGTGGCCTCGTGGTGGCCGCGGTGCTGAGCGTGGTGGGGATCATTGTCCTGTTCAGTGAGTGACACACCTGTCACCTGTCACCTGTGTGTGTCACCTGTGTGTCATTGTCACCTGTGTCACCTGTGTGTGTCACCTGTCACCTGTGTGTCATCGTCCTGTTCAGTGAGTGACACACCTGTCACCTGTCACCTGTGTGTCATTATCACCTGTGTGTCATTGTCACCTGTGTGTCATTGTCGCCTGTGTGTCACCTGTGTCACCTGTGTCATTGTCATTGTCACCTGTGTCACCTGTGTGTGTCACCTGTGTCATTGTCCTGTTCAGTGAGTGACACACCTGTCACCTGTGTGTGTCACCTGTGTCATTGTCACCTGTGTGTCACCTGTGTGTCATTGTTACCCGTGTCATTGTCACCTGTGTCTGTCACCTGTGTCATCATCCTGGTCAGTGAGTGACACACCTGTCACCTGTGTCATTGTCACCTGTGTCACTGTCACCTGTGTGTGCACTCCTGTGTCACCTGTCATTGTCCCCTGTGTCACCTGTGTGTCACCTGTGTCACCCATGTCATTGTTACCTGTCATTATCACCTCTGTGTCATTGTCACCTGTGTCACCTGTGTGTCACTGGTGTCCCTTGTGTCACTGTCCCCTGTGTCACTGTCGCCTGTGTCATTGTCCCCTGTGTCATTGTCACCTGTGTCACTGTCCCCTGTGTCACTGTCCCCTGTGTCACTGTCCCCTGTGTCATTGTCCCCTGTGTCATTGTCACCTGTGTCACTGTCCCCTGTGTCACTGTCCCCTGTGTCACCTGTGTCACTGTCCCCTGTGTCATTGTCCCCTGTGTCACTGTCCCCTGTGTCACTGTCCCCTGTGTCATTGTCACCTGTGTCATTGTCACCTGTGTCACTGTCCCCTGTGTCACTGTCCCCTGTGTCACCTGTGTCACTGTCCCCTGTGTCACTGTCGCCTGTGTCATTGTCCCCTGTGTCATTGTCACCTGTGTCACTGTCACCTGTGTCACTGTCCCCTGTGTCACCTGTGTCACTGTCACCTGTGTCACTGTCCCCTGTGTCATTGTCACCTGTGTCACTGTCCCCTGTGTCACTGTCCCCTGTGTCACTGTCCCCTGTGTCCCCTTTGTGTCCCCTCAGGTGGGATGTGCAAGTGCCGCAGCAAGGCCAGGTGAGACCCTTGGGGACATTTGGGGACATTTGGGGACACGGGGAGGATTTGGGGACATTTGGGGACATTTTGGGGACATTGAGGTGTCCCCTCCCCCCGCAGCCGCCGCCGCCCGCCCCCGGAGCTGTCACCTCTACCTGGGACAGGTGAGTGTCCCCTCCCCCCCGGGGACACCCGGGAGGGACATTTGGGGACATTTGGGGACATTTGGGGACATTTGGGGACATTTGGGGACAGTGCCACCCTGACCCTCCCCCGTCTCTCCGCAGGAGCCGCCAGCTCGTGCTGAGCTGTCCCCAAAATGTCCCCAAATGTCCCAAAATGTCCCCAAAATGTCACAGAAATGTCACAGAAATGTCACAGAAATGTCACAGAAATGTCCCCACATTGTCCCCAAATGTCCCCGAAAAGGACGAAGAATAAAAATAAAAATAAAAACAAAAACGGGTGGAAAACCTGGATTGTGGTGATTGGGGGAGGGGTGGTGGCACCGCGGGGACATTGGAGGGGACACGGGGACAGCAGGGGAGGGGACGCTGGGGGATGGTGGCCTTGGGGACAGTGGGTGATGGTGGCACCAGGAGGGGACGCTGGGGGATGGTGGCCTTGGGGACATCGGGGCCTTGGTGACACCAGGAGGGGACACTGGGGGATGGTGGCCTTGGGGACATTGGGTGATGGTGGCACCAGGAGGGGACATCGGGTCAATGGGGGCTTTGGGGACATCAGAGTGATGGTGACACCAGGCCAGGGGTGACATTGAGTGATGGTGGCCTTGGGGACAGCGGGTGACAGCGGTGGCCTTGGGGACATCGGGTAAGTGCTGGCCTTGGGGACATCAGAACGATGGTGGCACCAGGAGGGGACACTGAGGTGACAATGGTGGTCTTGGGGACATCAAGGTGACAATGGTGGCCTTGGGGACAGCGGGTGATGGTGGCACTGGGAGGGGACACAAAGCCAAGGGTGACATTGAGTGATGGTGGCCTTGGGGACACCGAGTCCATGATTGTGGCCCTGGGGACATTGGGTGATGGTGACACTGGGAGAGGACATTGGGTCAATGGTGACCTTGGGGACACTGAGGTGACAGTGGCCTTGGGGACACTGGGACAATGATTGTGGCCTTGGGGACATCGGAGCGATGGTGACACCATGAGGCGACATTGGGCCAATGGTGGCCTTGGGGACAGAAGACGACACGAGACCAATGGGGACACTGAAGGGACAGCGGTGGCTTTGGGGACAGCGGGTGAGGATGGCCCCACGTCCCTCAGGTGACCAAGCCCATGGGGACATCCCCAAAGTGTCCCTTATGTCCCCCCAGTGTCCCCTCCTGTCCCCACAGTGTCCCCTCCTGTCCCCACAGTGTCCCCATGCTGTCCACAGTGACGTGGTGACCAATGTCCCCTCAATGTCCCCTCATGTCCTGATGTCCTTGGTGACATGGTGGCCATGGTGGCCCGATGTCCCCAGCTGTCCCCATCTATCCCCTAAGTCCTGACATCCTCGGTGACACGGTGGCAGCTGTCCCCATGTCCCCCATGTCCTGACATCCTCGGGACATGGTGGCCGCTGTCCCCAGCTGTCCCCATCTCCTTGGTGACACCGTGGCCACTGTCCCCATGTCCTCTGATGACCTTAGTGACATGGTGGCCACTGTCCCCGTGTCCCGGTGTCCCCATATCCCGGTGTCCCCATGTCCCGGTGTCCCGGTGTCCCCATGTCCCGGTGTCCCCATATCCCGGTGTCCCCACGTCCCGGTGTCCCCATATCCCGGTGTCCCCATGTCCCGGTGTCTAGGGGTCCCCATGTCCCCATGTCCCGGTGTCCCCATGTCCCGGTGTCCCCATGTCCCCACATCCCAGTGTCCCCTACATCCCCACATCCTCGGTGACACCATGGCCACTGTCCCCATGTCCCGGTGTCCCCATGTCCCGGTGTCCCCATGTCCCCATGTCCCGGTGTCCCCACGTCCCGGTGTCCCCCATGTCCCGGTGTCCCGGTGTCCCCTATGTCCCCACATCCTTGGTGACACAGTGGCCACTGTCCCCACGTCCCGGTGTCCCCATGTCCTGGTGTCCCCACGTCCCGGTGTCCCCATGTCCCCATGTCCCGGTGTCCCCCATGTCCCGGTGTCCCCATGTCCCGGTGTCCCCACGTCCCGGTGTCCCCATGTCCCGGTGTCCCCATGTCCCGGTGTCCCCACGTCCCGGTGTCCCCATGTCCCGGTGTCCCCATGTCCCGGTGTCCCCATGTCCCGGTGTCCCCACGTCCCCATGTCCCGGCGTCCCCTACGTCCCCACATCCTCGGTGACGTGCACGTAGATCTGCGTGGCCCCTTTGAAGCTGGTGGCCAGCAGGAAGTGCCGCTGGCCCGCGCTCAGGGCGACGAAGGCTCGTGGCGAGGGCAGGGCCAGGTCCTGGCCGGGCTCCAGGCGGCCCCCGGGGCCCAGGCGGAACACGCGGCTCGGGGCGAAGTCGTTGCCCAGCAGCGCCAAACGGTGGCCGGCCAGGACGAGCGGCTGGAAAACCAACGAGCCCCGGGCAGGGACCTGCTGCAGCTCCCGGAACATGGAGCCCTCCCAGCGCATCACCTGGGAATGAGACACGGGACAGGTGTGGGGCAGGTGTGGGTTTATGGGGCAGGTATGGGGTCAGGTGTGGGGTTATGGGGTTATGGGGTTATGGGGTTATGGGGTCAGCCCCGGGCTGGGATCTGCTGCAGCTCCCGGAACATGGAGCCCTCCCAGCGCATCACCTGGGAATGAGACACGGGACAGGTGTGGGGCAGGTGTGGGTTTATGGGGCAGGTATGGGGTCAGGTGTGGGGTTATGGGGTTATGGGGTTATGGGGTTATGGGGTCAGCCCCGGGCTGGGATCTGCTGCAGCTCCCGGAACATGGAGCCCTCCCAGCGCATCACCTGGGAATGACACACGGGACAGGTGTGGGGTTATGGGGCAGGTATGGGGTCAGGTGTGGGGTTATGGGGCAGGTGTGGGGTTATGGGGCAGGTATGGGGTCAGGTGTGGGGTTATGGGGGCAGGTATGGGGTCAGGTGTGGACTGGGACCTGCTGCAGCTCCCGGAACATGGAGCCCTCCCAGCGCATCACCTGGGAATGAGACACGGGACAGGTGTGGGGCAGGTGTGGGTTTATGGGGCAGGTATGGGGTCAGGTGTGGGGTTATGGGGTTATGGGGTTATGGGGTTATGGGGTCAGCCCCGGGCTGGGATCTGCTGCAGCTCCCGGAACATGGAGCCCTCCCAGCGCATCACCTGGGGACGGGGCCAAGTGTGGGGTTATGGGGTCAGGTGTGGGGTTATGGGGTCAGAAGTCACTCATGGGGTCACTCATGGGGTCAGTTGTAGTTTCATGGGTTTGGTTGTAGGGCCATGGGGTCAGTTATGGGGTCAGTTGTAGGGCCATGGGGTCAGTTGTAGGGCCATGGGGTCGGTTGTAGGGTCATGGGTTTGGTTATAGGGCCATGAGGCCCATTATGGGGTCGGTTGTAGGGCCATGGGGTCGGTTGTAGATTTATCGGTTTGGTTGTAGGGCCTGGGTTGGGGTTGGGGCCCCCCAGGTCATCGCCTGGGCACGAGGTCACTTGTGGGGTCACTTGTGGGGTCACATGACCCTGGTGGACCCCATTGACCATAGGATGTCCCCACAGCCCCCCAACCCCATAAACCCCATAAACCCCATAAACCCCATAAACCCCACAGCCCCATAAACCCCATAAACCCCATAAACCCCATAAACCCCACAACCCCCCAGCCCCACAACCCCTCACCCCACTCACCTCAGCATCCCCCAAGAACCTCGTCAGGCACAGGAAAGCACTGCCCCAATAACCCATAACCCCATAACCCATAACTCATAACCCATAACCCCATACCTGACCCCATAACCCCATAACCCCATAACCCATAACCCCATACCAGACCCCATAACCCATAACCCATAACCCATAACCCATGACCCATAACCCCATACCTGACCCCATAACCCATGACCCATAACCCCATACCTGACCCCATAACCCATAACCCATAACCCATAACCCATAACCCCATACCTGACCCCATAACCCATAACCCCATAACCCATAACCCCATAACCCATAACCCATAACCCATAACCCATAACCCATAACCCATAACCCCATACCTGACCCCATAACCCATAACCCATAACTCATAACCCATAACCCATAACCCATAACCCCATACCTGACCCCATAACCCATAACCCATAACTCATAACCCATAACCCCATACCTGACCCCATAACCCATAACCCATAACCCATAACCCATAACCCCATACCTGACCCCATAACCCATAACCCATAACTCATAACCCATAACCCCATACCTGACCCCATAACCCATAACCCATAACCCATAACCCATAACCCATAACCCCATACCTGACCCCATAACCCATAACCCATAACCCATAACCCATAACCCATAACCCATAACTCATAACCCATAACCCCATACCTGACCCCATAACCCATAACCCCATAACGCCATAACCCATAACCCATAACCCATAACCCATAACCCCATACCTGACCCCATAACCCATAACCCCATAACCCATAACCCATAACCCATAACCCATAACCCATAACCCATAACCCCATACCTGACCCCATAACCCATAACCCCATAACCCCATAACCCATAACCCATAACCCATAACCCATAACCCCATACCTGACCCCATAACCCATGACCCATAACCCATAACCCATAACCCCATACCTGACCCCATAACCCATAACCCATGACCCATAACCGATGACCTCAATAACCCCATAACCCATAACCCCATAACCCATAACCCATAACCCATGACCCATAACCCATGACCCCATAACGCCATAACCCATAAACCATAACCCATAACCCCATACCTGACCCCATAACCCCATAACCCATAACCCCATACCAGACCCCATAACCCATAACCCATAAACCATAACCCATGACCCCATAACGCCATAACCCATAAACCATAACCCATAACCCCATACCTGACCCCATAACCCCATAACCCATAACCCCATAACCCCCAAATCCTCACCTTGGCATCCCCCACAAACCTCATCAGGAACAGGCAGACACTGCCCTTGGCCCGGAAGTGCTCGGTTGTGCGGGATGTTGGTGTGGGGCACGAAGCCGCCGTGACCCCATAACCCAGTAACCCCAACACCCATGACCCCATAACCCAATAACCCCATAACCCAATAACCCCATAACCCATGACCTCAATAACCCATAACCCATGATCCTATGACCTCATTAGTCCATGACCCCATGACTACACGATGGCCGCCATGACTCCACAGCCTTGATGGCCGCCATGACTGCGATGATCCCCGTGACCTCATAACTCCAAAAAACCCGCCAAAAAACCCCATAAACCCTAAATCCTCACCTTGGCATCCCCTAAAAACCTCGTCAAGCACAGGTAAACTCCCCCCTTGGCCCGGAAGTGTTTGGCGGCGTAGGCGTCGGCCGCGTGCGGGATGTCGGTGTGGGGCGCGAAGGCGCCGTGACCCCACAATCCCATAACACCATAACCCAATAACCCCATAACCCCCTGACCTCAATAACCCAATAACCCCATAACCCAATAACCCCATAACCCAATAACCCCATAACCCATGACCCCATAACCCATGACCTCAATAACCCAGTAACCCCATAACCCATGACTCCATGACCCCATGACCACACGATGGCCACCATGGCCGCCATGACTCCACGGCCTTGATGGCCGCCATGACTGCGATGATCCCCGTGACCCCATAACCCCAAATAACCCCATAAACCCTAAATCCTCACCTTGGCATCCCCTAAAAACCTCGTCAAGCACAGGTAAACTCCCCCCTTGGCCCGGAAGTGTTTGGCGGCGTAGGCGTCGGCGGCGTGCGGGATGTCGGTGTGGGGCGCGAAGGCGCTGCCGCTCCAGCGATAAACCAGCGGCCTTCGCGCCGCCCCGCACACCACGAGCGCCGCGCGCCCGCCCAGCTCCAGGAACTCCAGGTGCGTGTCCCTGTGCCACGGCCGCAGGCGCTGGTGCGGGTAGAAGCCTCCGGAAGCCCAGCGGAACACGGTGCTGGTGCCGCCCTTGGAGCTGTCGGCCACGCCCAGGTACAGGTGACCGCCCAGGTGCGCGGCCGTCACCGCGTGCGGTCGCCGCAGGTGAGCCGAGCCCAGGGCTTGGTGGAGGACGAAGGACGAGCCGGGGCCGCCCGAGCGACGCCAAACCCAGGAGCCGCCGCCCAGCTGGGCCACCACCAGCAGCAGCGTGTCACCCATGGGGATGGGGTGGCACGCCACCGGGGACGAGCCTGGGGGGACAGAGGGGATGGCACGGGGGACGTCGAGGGGATTGGGGACATTGGGGGCATTGGGGACATTGAGGGGATTGGGGACATTGGGGACAGCGGGGATGGCACGGGGGTAAGGGGGTGTTGGGGACATTGGGGGGATTGGGGACATTGGGGACAGCGGGCATGGCACAGGGGGGTTAAGGGGGTGTTGGGGATATTGGGGACATCGGGGATGTCAGGAGGGTAAGGGGGCATTGGGGACATCAGGGATGGCACGGGGGTAAGGGGGCGTTGGGGACATCAGGGATGGCACGGGGGACATTGAGGGGATTGGGGGCAGTGGGGACACTGGGGACATTCAGGGACATTGGGGACAGAAGCCCCCCCCCCCAGCTGGTCCCACTCCCACCCCATTTTCACTCCTTTTTATCCCCATTTTTCCCCCATTTTCCCCCGTTTCTCTCACTGTTGATGACGCTCAGGGCCCAGAACCTCCCCCCCAGCTGCTCCCACTCCCACCCCATTTTTTCCCCATTTTTTCCCCCCATTTTTTCCTGATTTCTTCACCAATTTCCCCCATTTTTTTCATTGATTTTCCCCATTTTTTCCTCATTTTTCCCCCATTTCTTCACCGATTTTCCTCATTTTTTCAGCGAATTTCCCCATTTTTCCCCATTTCCCCCCATTTTCCCCATTTCCCCCCATTTTCCCCGTTTCTCTCACTGTTGATGACGCTCAGGGCCCGGAACCTCCCCCCGAGCTGGTCCCACTCCAGCAGGGCGCAGGCCCCGGCCACGGGCTGGGCCAGGGCCACCCCTGGGTGCCCCCCCAGCACAAAGGGCTCGGCCCCGAGAGAGGAGAACGGGAGAGACTGGAACGGCCTCAGCTCTGGGGACACATTGGGGACACATTGGGGACATTGGGGACATTGGGGACATTGGGGACATTGGGGACACATTGGGGACATTGGGGACATTGGGGACATTGGGGACATTGGGGACATTGGGGACACATTGGGGACATTGGGGACACATTGGGGACATTGGGGAAAGGGAGGACATTGGGGACACATTGGGGACATTGGGGACATTGGGGACACATTGGGGACATTGGGACACTCCCAGTCCCCGCCCGGGGCCGTTTCCGCCCTTAAAATTCCCATTTTTACCCCTAAATTTCCCCCTTTTCACCTCCCAGTTCCCTCCCAGTCCCCCCCAGTCCCATCCCAGTATATCCCAGTCCATCCCAGTTCAATCCCAGTCCATCCCCGTCCATCCCAGTTCCTCCCAGTCCCTCCCAGTCCACCCCAGTCCCTCCCAGTCCATCCCAGTTCAATCCCAGTTCAATCCCAGTCCATCCCAGTATATCCCAGTATCTCCCAGTCCCTCCCAGTCCATCCCAATCCCATCCCAGTATCTCCCAGTTCCCTCCCAGTCCCTCCCAGTCCCTCCCAGTCCATCCCAGTCCCTCCCAGTCCCCCCCAGTCCCCCCCAGTCCCCCCAGTCCCCCCAGTCCCCCCAGTCCCCCCCAGTCCCCCCAGTCCCATCCCAGTCCATCCCAGTATATCCCAGTCCCATCCCAGTCCCTCCCAGTCCATCCCAGTCCCATCCCAGTCCCCCCAGTCCCTCCCAGTCCCCCCCAGTCCCCCCCAGTCCCATCCCAGTCCCATCCCAGTATATCCCAATCCAATCCCAGTCCCCCCAGTCCCATCCCACTCCCCCCCAGTCCCATCCCAATCCCATCCCAGTATATCCCAGTCCCCCCCAGTCCCCCCCAGTCCCATCCCAGTATATCCCAGTCCCCCCAGTCCCCCCAGTGGGTACCGTGCCGCTGGCACTGCAGCTGCCGGGGGCTCAGCAGGGCCAGGGGGGTGCCCAGGTGGGGGAGGGGCGCCCGGCAGCGCCCGCCGGCCTCGGGGGGGGTGGGGGAGGGGCGGGTGGCGAGCCAGGCCAGCAGCCAGCGCAGGCGGCAATCGCAGCGCAGGGGGTTCCCCCGCAGGTCCCTGCGGGGACACCCATGGCACCCAACGGCACCCAAGGGTGCCCAACGGCACCCAAGGGCGCCAAACGGGCACCCAAGGGCACCCAAGGGAGCCAAACGGGCACCCAAGGGCGCCCAAGGGCGCCAAACGGGCACCCAACGGGCACCCAAGGGCGCCCAATGGCACCCAATGGCACCAAATGTCGCCGAAGTGACACCGGGTGGCACCAAAGTGGCACCCAAGGGCACCAAAGTGGCACCCAAGGGCACTAAAGTGGCGCTGGGTGGCATCAAATGGCACCAAAATGGCACCAAAGTGACACCAATCCCCCCCAGTCCCCCCCCAGTGTCACCCACAGCTGTGTCAGTGTCCCCAGTGACGTCATTATTGTCACCCACAGCTGTGTCAGTGTCCCCCCAGTGACGTCATTGGTGTCACCCACAGCTGTGTCAGTGTCCCCAGTGACGTCATTGGTGTCACCCACAGCTGTGTCAGTGTCCCCAGTGACGTCATTACTGTCACCCACAGCTGTGTCAGTGTCCCCAGTGACGTCATTACTGTCACCCACAGCTGTGTCAGTGTCCCCAGTGACCCCAGTGACGTCATTGATGTCCCAGTGACGTCATTACTGTCACCCACAGCTGTGTCAGTGTCCCCAGTGACGTCATTGATGTCCCAGTGACGTCATTACTGTCACCCACAGCTGTGTCAGTGTCCCCAGCTCCTGGAACAATCCCCGTGGCAGCGACTCCAGGCGGTTGTTGGCCAAACTCCTGTGGGGACACGGGGACAGCAGTGACAACAGTGACAGTGACAGTGACATCAGTGACAGTGACAGTGACATCAGTGACATCAGTGACCCCAGTGACAGTGACTGCATGTCCCAGTGACAGTCAGTGACTATCAGTGACAGCTGTGTCAGTGTCACCAGTGACCCCAGTGACATCAGTGACAGTGACATCAGTGACATCAGTGACAGTGACAGTGACAGCAGTGACAGTGACAGCAGTGACATCAGTGACGTCATGATGACACCAGTGACGTGACATCACTGTCACCCACAGCTGTGTCAGTGTCACCAGTGACATCAGTGACTGTCACCCACAGCTGTGTCAGTGTCCCCAGTGACGTCATTACTGTCACCCACAGCTGTGTCAGTGTCCCCAGCTCCTGGAACAATCCCCGTGGCAGCGACTCCAGGCGGTTGTTGGCCAAACTCCTGTGGGGACACGGGGACAGCAGTGACATCAGTGACAGTGACAGTGACAGTGACAGTGACAGTGACATCAGTGACAGTGACATCAGTGACAGTGACATCAGTGACATCAGTGACAGTGACATCAGTGACAGTGACAGTGACATCAGTGACAGCAGTGACAGTGACATCAGTGACAGTGACAGTGACAGTGACAGTGACATCAGTGACAGTGACAGTGACATCAGTGACAGTGACAACAGTGACAACAGTGACAGTGACATCAGTGACAACAGTGACAACAGTGACAACAGTGACAGTGACATCAGTGACAGTGACAGTGACAGCAGTGACAGTGACAACAGTGACAACAGTGACAGTGACATCAGTGACAGTGACAGTGACATCAGTGACAGTGACAACAGTGACAACAGTGACAGTGACATCAGTGACAACAGTGACAGTGACATCAGTGACAGTGACAGCAGTGACAGTGACAACAGGGACAGGGACAGTGACAACAGTGACAGTGACAACAGGGACAGGGACAGTGACATCAGTGACAGTGACAACAGTGACAACATTGGGGACACAGGGCACACGGGGGACAACAATGACAATAATGACATCATTGGGGTCACAGGGGACATCAGTGACGTCATTGGGGACAGAGGGGACATCAATGACAGCAATGACATCATTGGGGACATTTTGGGGCCATTTGGGGAAAATTTCGGGAAAATTTGGGACATTTGGGAACATTTGGGGACATTGGGGGAAAAATTGGGACAAATTTTGGGCCAATTTGGGTCCATTTGGGGACATTTGGGGACATTTGGGGACATTTGGGGACATTTTGGGGACATTTGGGGACACTCACAGGAACAGCAGCCCCCGGAGCCCCCTGAGAGCCGTGGGAGCGATGGAGCCGAGCTGGGAATCCTCGATGAACCTGGGGAGACCAGTATGGACCAGTATGGACCAGTATGGACCAGTATGGACCAGTATAAACCAGTATGGACCAGTATGGACCAGTATGGACCAGTATAGACCAGTATGGACCAGTACGGACCAGTATGGACCAGTATGGACCAGTATGGACCAGTATAAACCAGTATGGACCAGTATGGACCAGTATGGACCAGTATAAACCAGTACGGACCAATACGGACCAGTATAGACCAGTATGGACCAGTAAAAACCAGTACAGACCAGTATAGACCAGTATAACTCACAGGTACTCCAGCGTCCCCCAGTCCTCTCCCAGTACAGACCAGTCCAGTATAGCCCAGTATAACCCAGTACAGCCCAGTACAAACCAGTACAAACCAGTATAACCAGTGTCCCCAGTCTCTCCCAGTCCATCCCAGTATTCCCAGTTTGACTCACAGGAACTCGAGCGCCCCCAGCCCAGCGAAGGCGCCGTCACCGATGGATCCCAAACGGCCCGAGGAGAAAAGGCTGGGGACACATTGGGGACATTGGGGACATTGGGGACATTGGGGACATTGGGGACATTGGGGACATTGGGGACATTGGGGACACATTGGGGACATTGGGGACATTGGGGACATTGGGGACACATTGGGGACATTGGGGACATTGGGGACATTGGGGAACATTGGGGACATTGGGGGACATTGGGGACATTGGGGACATTGGGGACATTGGGGACACATTGGGGACATTGGGGACATTGGGGACATTGGGGACATTGGGGACACATTGGGGACATTGGGGACATTGGGGACATTGGGGACATTGGGGACACATTGGGGACATTGGGGACATTGGGGACATTGGGGAACATTGGGGACATTGGGGGACATTGGGGACATTGGGGACATTGGGGACATTGGGGACATTGGGGGACATTGGGGACATTGGGGACATTGGGGACATTGGGGACATTGGGGACATTGGGACATTTTGGGGACATTTTGGGGACATTTGGGGACAAATTTGGGGACATTTGGGGTTGGGTTTGGGTTTTGGTTGGGTTGTTGTTGTTGTTTTTTTTTTTTTTTTTTTTTTTTTTTGGGTTTTTTGTTTTTTTTTTTTTTTTTTTTTTTTTTTTTTTTTTTTTTTTTTTTTTTTTTTTTTTGGTTTTTTTTGTTTTTGTTTTTTTTTTTTTTTTTGTTTTTTTTGTTTTTTTGTTTGGGGTTTGGTTTGGGATATTTTGAATTTTGGGATATTTTGGGTGTTTAAAATTTTGGGATATTTTGGGGTGAATTTTGGGTTTTTTGGGATTAATTTTGGGGTTTTTTTGGGTGAATTTTGGGGTTCTTGGGGTTTCTTTGGGGTGAATATTGGGGTGAATTTTGGGGTGAATTTTGGGTTTTTTGGGGATTTTTTTGGGGTGAATTTTGGGTTTTTTGGGGATATTTTTTGGGGATATTTTTTGGGGTGAATTTTGGGGTTTTTGGGGTGAATATTGGGGTGAATATTGGGGTGAATTTTGGGGTGAATTTTGGGGTGAATTTTGGGGTTTTTGGGATGTTTTTTGGGGTGAATTTTGGGTTTTTTGGGGTGAATTTTGGGGTGAATTTTGGGGTGAATTTTGGGTTTTTTGGGGATATTTTTTGGGGTGAATTTTGGGTTTTTTGGGGTGAATTTTGGGGTGAATTTTGGGATATTTTTGGGGTAAATTTGGGATATTTTGGGGTTTTTTTGGGGTGAATTTTGGGTTTTTTGGGGATATTTTTTGGGGTGAATTTTGGGGTTTTTGGGGTGTTTTTGGGGTGAATTTTGGGGTGAATTTTGGGTTTTTTGGGGGTTTTTGGGGTGAATTTTGGGGTGAATTTTGGGGTTTTTGGGGATATTTTTTGGGGTGAATTTCGGGGTTTTTGGGGTGTTTTTGGGGTGAATTTTGGGGTGAATTTGGGGGTTTTTGGGGTGAATTTTGGGGTGAATTTTGGGGTTTTTGGGGATATTTTTCGGGGTGAATTTCGGGGTTTTTGGGGATATTTTTTGGGGATATTTTTGGGGTGAATTTGGGGGTTTTTGGGGTGTTTTTGGGGATATTTTTTGGGGTGAATTTGGGGTTTTTGGGGTGTTTCTGGGGCGCTCACAGCAGGGTCAGGCCCGGCAGGTGCCCGAAGCTCCCCTCGGGCAGAGCCTCGATGTCCCAGCGGATCAGGGAACTGCGGGAAATAAAATAAAATAAAATAAAATAAATATAAATAAAATAAAATAAAATACAAATAAATATAAAATAAAATAAAATAAAATAAAATACAAACACAAATAAAATCAAATAAAAAAAACAAATAAAAATAAAATGAAATAAAATAAAATAAAATACAAATAAATATAAAATAAAATAAAATAAAATACAAATACAAATAAAATAAAATAAACCAAATAAAAATAAAATGAAATAAAATAAAATAAAATAAAATAAAATACAAATAAATGTCAAATAAAATAAAATAAAATACAAATAAATATAAAATAAAATAAAATAAAATACAAATAAAATCAAATAAAAAAAACCAAATAAAAATAAAATGAAATAAAATAAAATGAAATAAAATAAAATAAAATAAAATAAAATAAAATACAAATAAATATAAAATAAAATAAAATAAAATAAAATACAAATAAAATCAAATAAAAAAAACCAAATAAAAATAAAATGAAATAAAATAAAATAAAATAAAATACAAATAAATATAAAATAAAATAAAATAAAATACAATACAAATAAAATCAAATAAAAAAAACCAAATAAAAATAAAATGAAATAAAATAAAATAAAATAAAATACAAATAAATATAAAATAAAATAAAATAAAATACAAATACAAATAAATATAAAATAAAATAAAATACAAATAAATATAAATAAAATAAAATAAAATACAAATAAATATAAAATAAAATAAAATAAAATACAAATACAAATAAAATCAAATAAAAAAAACCAAATAAAAATAAAATGAAATAAAATAAAATGAAATAAAATAAAATAAAATAAAATAAAATAAAATACAAATAAATATAAAATAAAATAAAATAAAATAAAATACAAATAAAATCAAATAAAAAAAAAAAAAAAAAAAAAAAAAAAAAAAAAAAAAAAAAAAAAAAAAAAAAAAAAAACCACATAAAAATAAAATGAAATAAAATAAAATAAAATAAAATACAAATAAATATAAAATAAAATAAAATACAATACAAATAAAATCAAATAAAAAAAACCACATAAAAATAAAATGAAATAAAATAAAATAAAATAAAATAAAATACAAATAAATATAAAATAAAATAAAAATAAAATACAAATAAAAAAACAAAATAAAAATAAAATGAAATAAAATAAAATAAAATAAAATAAAATACAATACAAATAAAATAAAATAAAAAAAACCAAATAAAAATAAAATGAAATAAAATAAAATAAAATAAAATAAAATAAAATACAAATAAATATAAAATAAAATAAAATACAAATACAAATACAAATAAATGGGGGAGGGGTCCCGGGTGGGGGAGGGGCACTCACAGCGTGGCCAGGCTCGGGGGGAGCCCCCTGGGGACGCCCCCTCCCCCCCCCCGGCACCGCGCGCCGTCGCCGTCGCAGTCGCAGCCCCCCGGACACGCCCCTCCCCCACCCCGGCCCCACCCCCCCCCAAAAACCGGGACCCCCCCAAAAAGCGGGCGGGACCAAAGCAGCAGCAACAGGGGGGGGAGCGCGGCCAGGGACGAGCCCATGGCCGAACGGGGGGGGGATAAAAAATATAAAAATTCAAATTAAAATTGAAATTGAAATTGAAATTACAATTAGAATTAAAATTAAAATTGAAATTGAAATTGAAATAAAAAATTTTAAAAAAGTTAAAATTAGAATTAAAATTGGAATTAAAATTAGAATTAAAATTGAAATTGAAATTAAAATTAAAATTAAAATTGAAATTGAAATTAAAATTAAAATTAAAATTAAAATTAAAATTAAAATTAAAATTAAAATTAAAAGCAAAATTAAAATTAAAATTAAAATTAAAAATGAAATTGAAATAAAAAATTTTAAAAAAATTAAAATTAGAATTAAAATTAGAATTAAAATTAGAATTAAAATTGAAATTGAAATTAAAATTAAAATTAAAATTGAAATTGAAATTTTAAAATTAGAATTAAAATTAGAATTAAAATTAAAATTAAAAGCAAAATTAATTAAAATTAAAATTAAAAATGAAATTAGAATTAAAACTAAAATTAAAATTGAAATTGAAATTAGAATTAAAATTAAAATTGAATTTAAAATTGAAATTAAAATTGAAATTAAAATTTAAATTTCAATTTAAATGTAAAATAAAATTTAAAAAAATTAAAATTAAAATTAAAATTAAAAGTAAAATTAGAATTAAAATTAAAATTAAAAGCAAAATTAAAATTAAATTAAAATGAAAAGTTATTAAAAATAATTATTTTAAAATTATTAAAGTTATTAAAAATTATTTTAATTTTAATTTTAATTTTAAAAAAAATTTTTAAAATAATTCGAATAAATTCTCAAGAATTCCCCCAAAAAATAATTCTCACCCCCCCCAAAAAAATCACCCCAAAACGGGGAAAGAACGAAAGAAAAATGCGCAAAATTCTCCCCAATAAATTCCCCCCCAAAAATTCCCAAAAAAATCCCAATAAATTCCCAAGAAATCCCCAAGAAAACCCCCTAAAAATCCTAAAAATTACCCCCCAAAAATTCCCAATAAATCCCCAAAAATTCCTAATAAATCCCCCAAAATTTCCCCAAAAATTGCCAATAAATGCCCCAAAAAATTCCCCCCAAATCCCAAGAAATCCCCAAAAATTTTCCCCCAAAAATTCCCAAGAAATTCCCCAAAAATTCCCAAGGAATCCCCAAGAAAACCCGAAAAAAATCCCAAAATTTTCCCCCAAAATCCCCAAGGAAACCCCCAAAAAACCCCAAAAATTCCCCCCAAAATCCCCCAAAAATTCCTAAAAAAATTCCAATAAATCCCCAAGAAAACCCGAAAAAATCCCAAAATTTTCCCCCCAAATCCCAAGAAATTCCCAAAAATTTTCCCCAAAAATTCCCCCAAAATTCCCAAAAAACGCCCCCAAAATTCCCCAAAATTCCAACGAAATCCGCCCTAAAATCGCCCGGATCTCCCCAGAATCGCCCCTAAAAAATCCCAAAAAATCCCAAAAAATTCCCCAAATTTCCTCTTCCCCCTCCGCTCTCCTGGGACCCCAAAGTTCCCAAAATTTCCCCCAAAATTCCCAAATTTTTCCCAATTTCGGGGTTTCCCCCCCGGCCCCCCCCGCGGGCTGCGGCAGCGGCGCGCGCGGCTCCGGGCGGTGGGCGGGGCTTGTGGAGGCCACGCCCATGGGCGTGGTTTTCACCATATATGGTAATGGTGGGGCGTAATGGAAGCCACGCCCCCTCCCAGTACAAAGGGGTCGCTTGTTGGGAGCGGGCACTGGGCCAGACTGGGACAGAGCGGCTTTGTACTGGGACGGACTGGGAGGGGACTGGGGGGGACTGGGAGGGACTGGAACAGAGCGGCTTTGGACTGGGACGGACTGGGGGGGGACTGGGACAGACTGGGAGGGACTGGGACAGAGCGGCTTTGTACTGGGAGAGACTGGGAGGGGACTGGGGGGGACTGGGACAGACTGGGAGGGACTGGGAGGGACTGGAACAGAGCGGCTTTGGACTGGGAGGGGACTGGGACAGACTGGGAGGGACTGGGAGCACTGGGACAGACTGGGAGGGGACTGGGGGGAGACTGGGGGGGAACTGGGGGGGGACTGAGACAAACTGGGAGGAGACTGGGACAGAGCGGCTTTGTACTGGAAGAGACTGGAAGGCGTAACTGGGAGGGACTGGGAGCACTGGGAGGGACTGGGACAGAGCGGCTTTGTACTGGGAGAGACTGAGAGGGGACTGGGAGGGACTGGGACAGACTGGGAGGGACTGGGGAACACTTGGAGACGTAACTGGGAGTTACTGGGAGCACTGGGAGGGAACTGGGAGAGACTGGGACAGACTGGGAGGGGACTGGGAGGGATTGGGAGGGAACTGGGACAGAGCGACTTTGTACTGGGAGGGACTGGGGGAGGTTACTGGGAGCAGTGGGACGGACTGGGAAGGACTGGGAGGGAACTGGGACAGAGGGGACCCTGTTACTGGGAGCACTGGGAGGGACTGGGAGGCGGAACTGGGAGGGACTGGGGGTTACTGGGAGCGCTGGGAAGGACTGGGGAAGGTCCATGAGGTTCCCAGTTTGTTACTGGGAGCACTGGGAGGGGTCTGGGGCCATTCCCAGTTTGTTACTGGGAGCACTGGGAGGGGCCTGGGGCCATTCCCAGTTTGTTACTGGTGTAACTGGGAGGGCCCTGGGGCCATTCCCAGTTTGTTACTGGTGTAACTGGGAGGGCCCTGGGGCCATTCCCAGTTTGTTACTGGTGTTACTGGGAGGGGCCTGGGGCCATTCCCAGTTTGTTACTGGGAGCACTGGGAGGGGCCTGGGGCCATTCCCAGTTTGTTACTGGGAGCACTGGGCGGGGCCTGGGGCCATTCCCAGTTTGTTACTGGTCCCGTACTGGTGTAACTGGGAGGGGCCTGGGGCCATTCCCAGTTTGTTACTGGTCCGTAACTGGGAGGGCCCTGGGGCCATTCCCAGTTCGTTACTGGTCCCGTACTGGTGTAACTGGGAGGGGGCGTGGCCTGGAGCCGCCCCCGATGACGTCACCGGGTTAAAAATAACCCCGGCCCGGAGCGAGCCCGGCCTGGGGGACCCGGAGCTCCCAGTCAGGTACTGGGACAAACTGGGACAAACTGGGACGGACTGGGACGGACTGGGACGGACTGGGGGGGACTGGGGGGACTGGGATGGACTGGGATGAACTGGGAGGGAGTGGGGGGGGCGGGGCCGGGTCCCTCCCCCCGTCCTCGGGGTGACCTTGGGGGGGGGGGGCGCTCCCAGTAACTCCCAGTGACTCCCAGTAACTCCCAGTAACTCCCAGTGACCCTCCCAATGCTCCCAGTAACTCCCAGTTTGTCCCCCAGTAACCCCGGGACCCCCCTCGGCGGCTCCACCAGTAACTCCCAGTAACTCCCAGTAACCGCCAGAGGGTTCTCCCAGTAACTCCCAGTAACTCCCAGTGCCCCCCCCACGGCTCCCAGTAACTCCCAGTTTCTCCCAGTGACTCCCAGTAAAACCCAGAGTTCTCCCAGTGACTCCCAGTTTGTTCTCCCAGTAACTCCAGTGTCCCCCCACGGCTCCCAGTAACTCCCAGTTTATCCTCCCAGTGCTCCCAGTAACCCCCAGGGCTCCACCAGTAACCCCAGTAGCTCCCAGTAACTCCCAGTAAGCCCCAGTTTGTCCCCCAGTAACACCAGGACCCCCCTCGGCGGCTCCACCAGTAGCTCCCAGTTTATCCCCCCAGTAACCCCCACAGAGTTCTCCCAGTAACTCCCAGTAGCTCCCAGTGCCCTCTCAGTAAGTCCCAGTAAGTCCCAGTAACTCCCAGAGTTCTCCCAGTGACTCCCAGTAATGCCCAGTTTGTCCCCCAGTAACTCCCAGTAACCCCCAGGGGCCCCACCAGTAACTCCCAGTAAGCCCCAGAGTCTTCCCAGTATCTCCCAGTAACTCCCAGTAACCCCCACGGAGTTCTCCCAGTGACTCCCAGTAATCCCAGTGAGCTTCCCAGTCCCTCCCAGTTCCATCCCAGTTCCATCCCAGTTCCATCCCAGTTCCATCCCAGTTCCCTCTCAGTCCATCCCAGTTCCCTCCCAGTTCCCTCCCAGTCCCTCCCAGTTCAATTCCAGTTCAATCCCAGTCCCTCCCAGTCCCTCCCAGTCCATCCCAGTCCATCCCAGTTTATCCCAGTCCATCCCAGTCTGGGCCTGAATTTTCCCCATTTTTTTCTCGGATTTTTCCCAATTTTCTCCCCAATTTCTTTCCCATTTTTTCCCAATTTTTCCCAAATTTCCCCCAATTTTCCCAAATTTTTTTTCCTGGATTTTTCCCATTTTTCCCCAATTTTTCCTTAATTTTCCCTTTTAATTTTCCCCATTTTTTCCTCAATTTTTCCCAGTTTTTCCCATTTTTTCCCCATTTTCCCCAATTTTCCCCCAATTTCCCATTTTTTAAAAAATCTTTCCCAATTTTTCCCCAATTTTTCCATTTTTTTTTTCTTGGATTTTTCCCAATTTTCCCTCATTTTTCCTTTTTATTTTTCCCCATTTTTTCCCAATTTTTCCTTTTCTTATTTTTCCCATTTTTCCCCATTTTTTCCCAATTTTTCGCCAATTTTTCCATTTTTTTTATTCTTGGATTTTTCCCAAATTTCCCCCCATTTTTCGCCCCCGAATTTTCCCATTTTTGGCTCAAAATTCCCAAAAATTCCTTTAAATTTTCCCCAATTTTCCCCAAATTTCTCAATTTTCCCCAAATTTCTCAATTTTTCCCAAAATTTCTCAAATTTTTCTCCTTTTTCCCGATTTTTCTCAAAATTTCCCAAAATTTTCCCCGAATTTTTCCCAAAATTTCTTCATTTTTCTCCCATTTTCTCCCAAATTTTCCCAAATTTTCCCCAAAATTTCCCCCCGAGTTTCCCCAATTTTCTCCAAATGTGAGGAAAAATTGGGAAAAAATCGGGAAAAATTGGGGGGAAATTGGGGAAAAATGGGAAAAATGCAAAAAAAGAGAAAAAAATGAGGAAAATGGGAAAAAATGGGGAAAAAAATGGGGGAATTTGGGGGAAATTTGGGGGGAAATGGGAGAAAAATGGGGGAAAATGGGAAAATGAAAAATGGGAAGAAAATGGGGAAAATTTGGGGGGAAAAATGGGGGAAATGGGAAAAAAATGGAGAAAAATTGGGAAAAAATTGGAATAAAAATGGGAAAAATGTGAAGAAAATCGGGAAATGGGGGAAAAATGGGGAAATTGGGAAAATGAAGAAAAATGGGAAAAATTTGGGGGAAATTGGGGGAAAAAAAAAGAAGGAAAAATTGGGAAAAATTGGCAAAAAAATTGAGGAAAAAGTGGGGAAAGATTTGGGGGGAAATGGGAGGAAATTTGGGGGGAAAATTGGGGAAAAAATTCGGAAAAATGGGGGAATTGGGGGAAAAATTGGGAAAAATTGGCAAAAAATTGGCAAAAAAAAGAGGGAAAATGGGAAAAAATGGGGGAAAATGGGGGGAAAATGGGAAAAAATTAGGAAAAAAAATTGGGGAAAACCCAGAGGGAAATTTGGGGTGAAATGGGGGGAAATTGGGGAAAAAATAAAGAAAAATTGGGAGAAAAAGGGAAAATGTGAGGAAAATTGGGGGAAAATGGGAAAAATGCAAAAAAAGAAAAAATGAGGAAAATGGGAAGAAAATGGGGAAAATTTGGGGGAAAATCGGGAAAAAATTGGGGAAGTTTGGGGGGGAAAATGGGAGGAAATTTGGGGAAAAATTGGGGGGAAAATTGTGAAAAATTAGGAAAATTTGGGAAAAATTGGGGAAAAATGGGAAAAAATGAAAAAATGAGGAAAATGGGGGAAATTTGGGGGAAATTTGGTGAAAATTTGGGAAAAATGGGGGAAATTTGGGAGAAAATTGAAAAAAATGGGGGAAAAATTGGGAAAAAATGGGGCGAAATGTGAAGAAAATGGGGAAAAAATTGGGGAAAAATTGGGAAAATTTGGCCCCAAAAATGAGGGAAAATGGGAAAAATTGGGAAAAATGGGGGAAAAAAAGGGAAAATTTGGAGGAAAAAGGGGAAAATGGGGAAAAATGGGAAAACATGAAGGAAATGGGAGGAAATTTGGGGAAAATTCGGGAAAAATGGAAAAAATTGGGGGAAAATTTTGGGGAAAATTTTGGGGAAAAAAAACGGGAAAATTGGGAAAAAAATTCCCAATAATGATTCCCGTTATTTATTCCTGTTAATAATTTCCGTTAATAATTGCTATTAATTATTCCAATTAATAATTGCCGTTAATTAATCCCATTAATAATTGCCGTTAATTATTCCCATTAATAATTCCCGTTAATTATTCCTACTAATAATTGCCGTTAATTATTCCTATTAATAATTTCTGTTAGTTATTCCTATTAATAATTGCCGTTAATTATTCCTATTAATAATTGCCGTTAATTATTCCTATTAATAATTCCCGTTAATCATTCCTATTAATAATTCCCGTTTATCATTCCCATTAATAATTCCCGTTAATTATTCCTATTAATAATTCCCGTTAATTATTCCTATTAATAATTTCCGTTAATTAATCCCATTAATAATTATTTAATCATTCCCGTCCCAGTGCTCAGCTCTCACCTGTCCAGGTGTGGCGGCCATGGCGCCCAGAGGAGCGGGTGAGCGATGACGTCATGGAGGGGGGGGGGGCCGTGGCGGGGCTATGACGTCACGGCGCCGGCGGTGACGTCACAGCCCCGCCCCTCCCCAGAGGCGCTGACGACGGAACAGGAACAGAGATTCCAGTACGGTGAGTGGGGGAGGGGCCAGGTGTGCCCAGGTGTGCCCAGGTGTGTCCCAGGTGTCCCCAGGTGTGCCCAGGTGTGTCCCCAGGTGTCCCCAGGTGTGCCCAGGTGTGTCCCAGGTGTCCCCAGGTGTCCCCAGGTGTGTCCCAGGTGTCCCCAGGTGTCCCCAGGTGTGTCCCAGGTGTGCCCAGGTGTCCCCAGGTGTGCCCAGGTGTCCCCAGGTGTGGCTTTGGGTCCTTTTGGGGCATTTCAGGCCAATTTTGGGTCATTTGGGGCCGTTTTTTGGGTCATTTTGGGTCATTTTGGGCCATTTTTGGGTGATTTTGGGGCTGTTTTTTCGTGCATTTTTGGGTAATTTTTGGATATTTTTGGGTGATTTTGGGGCCGGTTTTGGGTAATTTGGGGAAATTTTGGGGATTTTGGGATTATTTGGGGTGATTTTGGGGTGATTTTGGCGTTTTTGGGGTTATTTGGGGTGATTTTGGGGTGATTTTGGCGTTTTTGGGGTTATTTGGGGTGATTTTGGGGTGATTTTGGCGGATTTTGGGTTATTTGGGGTGATTTTGGGGTGGTTTTGGGGTGATTTTGGCGTTTTTTGGGTCTCTCAGATTACGACTCTCTGCGCCTCGGGGGCCTCGTGGTGGCCGCGATTTTCTTCGTGCTCGGGATCCTCCTCATCCTCAGTGAGAAACAGCCCAAAACTATCCCAAAATAGCCCAAAATCACCCCAAAACTATCCCAAAAATATCCCAAAATAGCCCAAAATCACCCCAAAACTATCCCAAAAATATCCCTGAAATCACCCCGAAATCACCCCAAAAATATCCCTGAAACGTCCCCAAAAATATCCCAAAAATATCCCAAAAATATCCCTGAGACATCCCAAAATTATCCCAAAATTATCCCAAAAAAAATCCCAAAATCACCCCAAAATATCCCTGAAACATCCCCAAAAATATCCCAAAATTATCCCAAAATTATCCCCCAAAAATCCCCCGAAATTTCCCAAATTATCCCAAAATCATCCCAAAAATATCCCAAAAATATCCCAAAAATTCCCCAAAATTTTCCCCCAAAATTCCCAAAATTCTCCCAAATTTATCCCAAAAATGATCCCAAAATCGCCCAGTTCATCCCAGTCCATCCCAGTCCCTCCCAGTCCATCCCAGTCCATCCCAGTCCCATCCCAGTCCATCCCAGTTCAATCCCAGTCCATCCCAGTTCAATCCCAGTCCAATCCCAGTTCATCCCAGTCCATCCCAGTTCATCCCAGTTCATCCCAGTTCAATCCCAGTCCATCCCAGTCCCATCCCAGTCCATCCCAGTCCATCCCAGTCCATCCCAGTCCCTCCCAGTCCATCCCAGTCCATCCCAGTCCATCCCAGTCCATCCCAGTCCATCCCAGTCCATCCCAGTTCAATCCCAGTTCCCCTCTCTGTCTCCCCTCCCCCCCCAGGCCGTCACTGCCGCTGCAAGTTCGACCAACAGCCCAAGTAACTGGTTTATACTGGTTTATACTGGTTTATACTGGGAGGGGGCTGGGGGGACTGGGAGGGACTGGGGGAACTGGTTTATACTGGGAGGGACTGGGTTATACTGGGCTATACTGGGTTATACTGGGTTATACTGGGCTATACTGGGTTATACTGGGTTATACTGGGTTATACTGGGCTATACTGGGTTATACTGGGCTATACTGGGTTATACTGGGCTATACTGGGCTATACTGGGCTATACTGGGCTATACTGGGTTATACTGGGTTATACTGGGTTATACTGGGCTATACTGGGTTATACTGGGTTATACTGGGTTATACTGGGTTATACTGGTTTATACTGGGCTATACTGGGCTATACTGGGTTATACTGGGTTATACTGGGTTATACTGGGCTGTACTGGGTTATACTGGGTTATACTGGGCTATACTGGGTTATACTGGGTTATACTGGGCTATACTGGGTTATACTGGGCTATACTGGGTTATACTGGGTTATACTGGGTTATACTGGGTTATACTGGGTTATACTGGGTTATACTGGGCTATACTGGGCTATACTGGGTTATACTGGGCTATACTGGGTTATACTGGGCTATACTGGGTTATACTGGGTTATACTGGGTTATACTGGGCTATACTGGGCTATACTGGGCTATACTGGGCTATACTGGGTTATACTGGGTTATACTGGGTTATACTGGGTTATACTGGGCTATACTGGGCTATACTGGGCTATACTGGGTTATACTGGGTTATACTGGGTTATACTGGGTTATACTGGGTTATACTGGGCTATACTGGGCTATACTGGGTTATACTGGGCTATACTGGGCTATACTGGTCCATACTGGTTTATACTGGTCCGTACTGGTCCATACTGGTCCATACTGGTCCCTAACTGGTCTGTACTGGTCAGGACTGGGGAGCCGGACGAGGCCGAGGGGCCCCTGCGCCAATCCATGAGACGTGAGTGGGGGAGGGGCCCCAAAATCCCAAAAAATTCCCCCAAAAATCCCAAAAATTCCCAAAAAATCCCCAAAAATAATTCCCCAAAAATCCCCGAAAATTCCCCAAAAATTCTCCCAAAATTTCCCCAAAATTCCCCCAAAAAATCCCAAAAAGTCCCAAAAAATCTCCAAATAATTCCCAAAAATTTCCCAGAAAATCCCCCCAAAAATTCCCCCCAAAAATCCCCCAAAAATAAAAAAAAAATCCCCCCAAATATCCCCAAAATATCCCCCTAAAAATTCCCAAAAAATCCCCAAAAATAATTCCCAAGAAATCCCCCAAAAATTCCCCAAAATTCCCAAAATTCCCCCAAATTTTTCCCCAAATTTCCCAAATTTCCCCCCAAATTCCCCAAAATTTCCTCAAAAATTCCCCAAAATTCCCCCAAAATTCCCCAAAAATTCCCCAAAAATCCCCAAAAATTTCCCAAAAAATTCCCCCAAATTTTTCCCCAAAAATTCCCCCAAAAATTCTCAAAAATTTCCCCAAAATTCCCCAAAAATTCCCCAAAAAATTCCCCCAAAATTCCCATTTTTTTTCCCTCTCTCCCCCCAGGTCTCTCCACTCGAATGAGATGAAAAAATTTTGGATGAAAAAATTTTGGATGAAAAAATTTTGGATGAAAATTTCCCCCCAAAAAATTTCCTGGAAGATTCCTCCCAAAATTCCCAAAATTCCCCAAAATTTCCCAAAAAAATTCCCCCAAAATTTTCCAAAAATCTCTAAAAATCCCCAAAAAATCCCCAAATTTCCCAAAATATTCTCCAAAAAAAATCCCCTTAATATTCCCAATAAATCTCTCAAAAATGTCTCAAAAATCCCAAAAAATTCCCAAAAATTCCCCCAAAAGTCCTTCAAAATTCCCTCAAAAATCCCCCCAAAATTCCCAAAAAATTCAAAAAAATCCCCCCAAAAATTCCTGAAAAACTCCCCAGAAATCCCCCCTAAAATCCCCCCAAAATTCCCCAACATTCCCAAAAACTCCTTTAAAAATTCCAAAAAATTCCCCCAAAAATTCGTCCCAAAAATTGGCAAAAATTCCTGAAAAACCCCCTGAAAAAATCCCTCAAAAATCCCCCAAAATCCCCCCAAAATTCCCCAAAATTTCCCAAAATCTCCCCAAAAATTCCCTAAAAATTCCCCCAAAATTCTCAAAATCTCAAAAAATTCCCTCAAAAATTTCCCCCCAAAATTTCCCAAAATTCCCCCAAAATTCCCCCAAAATCTCCCAAAAATTCCCAAAAATTTCCGAAATTTCCACCCAAAATTTCCCAAAAAATTCCCAAAAATTTCCCCAAAAATTCCCCAGAATTTCCCAAAAAATCCCCAAAATTTGCCACCCCAAAATCCCCAAATTTCCCACAAATTCCCCCAAATTCCCCAAAATTCCCAGAAACTTCCCAAAAATTCCCCCCCAAATTCCTCTTTAAATTTCCCCAAAAATTCCCCAAAAATTCCCCAAAAATTCCCAAAATTCCCCCAAAATCCCCAAAAAATCCCAAAAATTCCCCCCAAAATTCCTAAAAATTCCAGAATTTTCCCCAAATTTCCCCAAAAATTCCCCAAAATTCCCCAAATTTCCCCAAATTCCCCCAATAAAATTCTTTGACCCCGGGAAATCTGGGAATGGATTTGGGGGAAATTTTGGGAATTTTTGGGAAATTTTGGGGAATTTTTTGGGGAATTTTTGGGGGGATTTGGGGGAATTTTGGGAAAAAAATTTGGGAATTTTGGGGGATTTTTTGGGAATTTTGGGGGGAATTTTTGGGGGATTTTGGGGGAACTTTGGGGATTTTGGGGGGGATTTGGGGGGAAATTTGGGAATTTTGGGGGATTTTGGGAGAATTTTGGGATTTTTTTTTGATATTTTGGGATTTTTTTCCCAAATTTGGAGATTTTTTTTCCATATTTTGGAAATTTTTTTTTTCCAAATTTTGGGAATTTTTTTCCCAAATTTCGAGATTTTTTCCATATTTTACGAAAATATTTTTCCATATTTTGGAAAATTTTTTCTTTTATATTTTGGAATTTTTTGTCCCAAATTTTGAGATTTTTTTTCCAAATTTTGGGATTTTTTTTTTCTTAATTTGGGAATTTTTTTCCCAAATTTGGACATTTTTTTCGCCATATTTTGGGATTTATTTTCCAAGTTTGGCAAAATTTTTTTTCCATATTTTGGGAATTTTTTTTCCCGTAATTTGCATTTTTTTTTTCCAAATTTTTGAATTTTTTTCCATATTTTTGGGATTTTTTAAAAATATTTTAGCAATTTTTTTTTGCAAATTTTGGGATTTTTTTCCCCCAAATTTGGGAAATATTTTTTCCAAATTGATTTTTTTTTTTTTTCATATTTTTTGGATTTTTTTCCCCAATTTTGCTATTTTTTTTCCATATTTTAGGAATTTTTTTTTTCCAAATTTTGGGATTTTTTGTCCAAATTTTGGAATTTTTTTAAAAATATATTTTGGGAATTTTTTTCCCAAATTTTGAGATTTTTTCCCCCCATTTTGTAGGAAAAATTTTTTTTCCATATTTTGGGAATTTTTTTGATATTTTGGGATTTTTTTTTCCCCATATTTTGGGGGCTCTTTTTCCCAAATTTTGGATTTTTTTTTTTCCAAATTTGGATTTTTTTTTTCCATTATTTGGAATTTTTTTTTTCCATATTTGGGGAAATTTTTTTTCCAAATTTTGAGAATTTTTTTCCGTATTTTGGGGGATTTTTTTCCATATTTTCAGATTTTTTTTTTAATATTTTGGGGGGATTTTCGGGGTTTTTTCGGGTTTTTTTCGGGTTTTTTTCGGTTTTTTTCGGTGTTTTTTGGTTTCTTCGGGTTTTTTTCGTTTTTTTTTCGTTTTTTTCGGGTTTTTTTTTCGGGTTTTTTTCCTTTTTTTTTTTTTTTTCGGGTTTTTTTCGGTTTTTTTTCGTTTTTTTTTTTCCGTTTTTTTTCGGGATTTTTGGTTTTTTCGGGGTTTTTTTTCGGGTTTTTTCGGGTTTTTTTCGGGTTGTTTTTCGGTTTTTTTTCGGTTTTTTTCGGGATTTTTGGTTTTTTCGGGGTTTTTTTTCGGGTTTTTTCGGGTTTTTTCGGGTTTTTTTCGGTTTTTTTTTTTTTTTCGTTTTTTGTTTTTTTTCCTTTTTTTTCGGGTTCTTTTCGGGTTTTTTTCGGGGTTTTTTTGGGTCTTTTTGGGGTTTTTTGAGTTTTTTTGGGGGGGTTCCTGGGGAATTTTTGGGTTTTTTTTTTCTTGATTTTTGGGGATTTTTTTCGGTTTTTTTTCGGGTTTTTTTCGTTTGTTTTTTTTTTTCGGGTTGTTTCGTTTTGTTTTTTTTTGTTTGTTTGTTTTTTCGGTTTTTTTTTGGTTTTTTTCGGATTTTTTCGGTTTTTTCGGTTTTTTCGGGTTTTTTTCGGGTTTTTTCGGGTTTTTTTCGGGTTTTTTTGGGTTTTTTTCGGTTTTTGGTTTTTTTCGTTTTTTTTGGTTTTTTTTTTTCGGGGTTTCTTCGGGTTTTTTTCGTGTTTTTTCGGTTTTCTTCGGGTTTTCTTGCGGTTTTTTTTTGGGTTTTTGGGTTTTTTTTGGGGGGGGTTCCTGGGGGACTTTTTGGGGGTTTTTTTTTTGTTTTTTTTCTTTATTTTTGGGGATTTTTTGGGGGTATTTTTGGGGGTTTTGGGGGCAATTTTGGGGGTTTTGGGGTTTTTGGGTTTTTTTGTTTTTTTTTTTTTGGGGGGTTTGGGGTTTTTTTTTTGTTTGTTTGTTTGTTTTGGATTTTGGGGGATTTTTGGGTTTTGGGGGTTTTTAGGGGTTTTTAAAATTATTTTTGGGGTTTTTTTTTCTTTTTCGGGGGGATTTTTTTGGTCTTTTCGGTTCTTTTTCGGTTTTTTTTGTATTTTTGGGGCGATTTCTGGGGTATTTTGGGGGTTTTTTTTTTGTTTTATTTTTTAGTTTTAGGGGGTTTTGGGGGGGATTTTTTGGGTTTTTCTGGGCTCATTTTGGGGGGTTTTGGAGTTTTTGGGGGTTTCTGGGGCATTTTTGGTTTTTTTTTCTTTATTTTTTAGGGGGTTTGGGGGGGATTTTTTTTTGTTTGTTTTTTGGGTTTTCCTGCGCTAATTTTGGGACTCTTGGAGGTTTTTCGTCTTTTTTCGGATTTTTTTCCGCTTTTTTTTTCCGCTTTTTTTTTTTTTTTCGGTTTTTTTTTGGAATTTTTTTGGGGGTCTCTCCCCCCTCCCCCTCCCTTGTGGGCGTGGCCTCGGCGCTGGCCCCGCCCCCTCTGCCGCAGCGCGGAGACGAACGGCGCCGAAGGGACCCGAAAGGTTCCGAACGGACCCGAACGGAGCCGAACGGACCCGAAGGGACCCGAACGGTTCCGAGCCTTCCCGAGCGGCTCCGAGAGAACTCATTGAGGGGGGGGGAGCGGGGGGGGACCCGAGCGGAGCCGAACCGAGAGCGGGGGGGACCCGAACCCACCCGAACCCACCCGAACCCACCCGGGGGGAGCCGAGAGGAGCCGAAGGGACCCGCCATGGCCACCCCCACTGAGCCCGCCATGGGAGGTGGGGGGGATTGGGGGGTCCTGGGTGGGTCCTGGGTGGGGTTTGGGATTTTTTTGGGGGGGGTTTGGGATTTTTTGGGATTTTTTGGGGGGGTTTTGGGGGTGCTGGGTGGGTGCTGGGTGCCGCAGGGTGGGTGCGGGGTGGGTGCTGTGGGTGCTATGGGGTGCTGGGTGGGTGCTGGGTGCCGCAGGGTGGGTGCAGGGTGGGTGCTGGGGGTGCTGGTGCAGGGGTTTGGGGACAGGTGGGTGCTGGGTGGGTGCTGAGTGATGCAGGGTGGGTGCAGGGTGGGTGCTATGGGTGCTATGGGGTGCTGGGTGGGTGCTGGGGGTCCTGGGTGGGTGCTGGGGGTTTTTTTGGGGGGGTTTTGGGGGTGCTGGCTGGGTGCCAGAGGGTGCAGAGGGTGCTGCTGCAGGGGCTTGGGGCGCAGGGTGGGTGCTGGGTGCTGCAGGATGGGTGCCATGGGGCACAGGTGGGTGCTGCAGGGTGGGTGCAGGGGGTGCTGGGTGGGTGCTGGGTGATGCAGGGTGGGTGCTCTGGGGCACGGGTGGGTGCTGCAGGGGGTCCTGGGTGCTGCAGGATGGGTGCAGGGTGGGTGCAGGGTGATGCAGGGTGGGTGCAGGGGGTACAGGATGGGTGCAGGGGGTGCAGGGTGGGTGCTGGGTGCTGCAGGATGGGTGCTGTGGGGCACAGGTGGGTGCTGTGGGATGCAGGATGGGTGCTCTGGGGTGCAGGGTGGGTGCTGCAGGGGGTCCTGGGTGCTGCAGGATGGGTGCAGGGGGTGCAGGGGGTGCAGGGGGTGCTGGGTGGGTGCTGAGGTGCTGCAGGATGGGTGCCATGGGGTGCTGGTGCCAGGATTTGGGGTGCAGGATGGGTGCAGAGGGTGCAGGGTGGGTGCTGTGGGGTGCTGGGTGCTGCAGGATGGGTGCTGTGGGTGCTGCTGCAGGGATTTGGGGTGCAGGGTGGGTGCTGGGTGCTGCAGGGTGGGTGCTCTGGGGTGGGTGCAGGGGGTACAGGATGGGTGCAGGGTGATGCAGGATGGGTGCTGTGGGGCACAGGTGGGTGCTGCAGGGGGTCCTGGGTGCTGCAGGATGGGTGCAGGGGGTACAGGGTGGGTGCTGGGTGATGCACGATGGGTGCTGTGGGGTTCTATGGGGTGCAGGATGGGTGCTGTGGGTGCAGGGTGGGGTCCGGGGTGGGTGCCATGGGGTGCCGGGTGGGTGCTGGGTGCTCTGGGGGATCCCGGGTGGGCCCTGGGTGGGTGCCAGGGGGTGCAGGTGAGTTCTGTGGGGTGCAGGTGAGTTCTGTGGGGGGTGTGGGGGAATTTTTTGGGGAATTTTTGGGGAATTTTTGGGGAACTTTTGGGGATTTTGGGGGATTTTTGGGGAATTTTTGGGGAATTTTTGGGGCATTTTTGGGATTTTGGGGGAATTTTGGGGGAATTTTTGGGATTTTTTGGGGGATTTTTGGGGAATTTGGGGGGGGATTTTTGGGTGATTTGGGGGGGGATTTTTTGGGAGTTTTTGGGGGATTTTTGTGGATTTTTTGGGGGGATTTTTGGGATTTTGGGGGGGATTTGGGGGGATTTTTGTGGGTTTTGGGGAGATTTTTTTTATTTTTGGGGGGAGTTTTGGGAATTTTGGGGGGATTTTTTGGGGGGGGGTTGAGGAGATTTTCTGGGATTTTTTTTATTTTTGGGATTTTGGGGGATTTTTTTGATTTTTGGCGGATTTTTTCGGGGGGATTTTGGGAGGAATTTTTGGGGATTTTTTGGGGGATTTTTGTGGGAATTTTTTTATTTTTGGGGGATTTTTGGGGATTTTTTTGGGGATTTTTGGGGATTTTTTGGGATTTTTGGGGATTTTTGGGGGATTTTTGGGGATTTTTTGGGGATTTTTTTTGGATTTTTTGGGTTTTTTTGGATTTTTGGGGATTTTTTGGGATTTTTTGGGTTTTTTGGGGGATTTTTGGGTGCTCTGGGTTTGCCGGGAGGGATCAATGACGTCACGAATTAATGAGACTCATTAATGAATTAATTAATTAACGCTCTCCCCCTCCCCCCGGTGACACCCAGCGCCAACGGGGCCCCAAAAATTCCCCAAAATTCCCAATTTTTCCCTCAATTCCCCCCAAAATTCCAAAAAAATCCCTTAAAAAATCCCCCAAATTTCCTAAAATTCCCAAATTTTCCCACAAATTTCCCCCAAATTCCTCCAAAACTCCCCAAAAATCCTTTAAAAAAATCCCAAAAATCCCCCAAAATTCCCAATTTTTCCCAAACCCCCCAACACGAACCTCAAAAATTCCCAATTTTTAAATTTTTTATTTTTTTTTTATTTTTTTTTATTTTCCAGAGGCTGCGAGAGCCCGGGAGCCGTTCAGCTACGGTGAGAAAAATTGGGAATTTGGGGAATTTTGGGGGAATTTTGGGAATTTTGGAGAATTTTGGGGAAATTTGGGGAATTTTGGGGGAAGTTTGGGGGAATTTTTGGGGAATTTTTGGGAATTTTTGGCGGAATTTTTGGGAATTTTGGGGGAATTTTGGGGGAATTTTGGGAGATTTTGGGAGGATTTTGGGGAATTTTGGGGATTTTGGTGTAAATTTGGGAATTTTGGGGGAAATTTTGTGGGGATTTGGAGGAATTTTGGCGGAATTTTGGGATTTTTGGGGGGGAAAAATTGGGGGAAATTTGAGGGAATTTTGGGGAAAATTTGGGGGAATTTTGGGGGTTATTTTGGGGATTTTTGGGTGATTTTGGGGGGAAATTTTTGGAATTTTGGGGGGGAATTTTGGGGAAAATTTGGGTGATTTTGGGGAATTTTTTGGGGAATTTTTTGGGAATTTTTGGGGGGATTTCCGGTTCATTTCGGGTCTTTTTTATTTCATATTTTTGGGGTTTCCGGGCTGGGATTTTTATTTTATTTCATTTTTTACCCCCCCCCGGGGGGTTTTTGGGGGCGGGGAATTCGATTTTGGGGCTCCCGGGGCGTTTTTGGGTTGATTTTGGGGCTTTTTGGGGGTGCCCAGATTACGAATCGCTGCGGCTGGCGGGGCTGATCCTGAGCATCGTCATGTTCGTGCTGGGGGTGCTCATCGCCCTCAGTGAGTCACCCCGAAATATCCCCCAAAAAATAAAAATAAACCCCAAAGAACCGATCCCGAACCCCAAAATATCCCCCCCAAAAAATAAACCGATCCCGAACCCCAAATCCCAAAAAAAATTTTAAAAAAAAACCCCAAAAAATCCCGAAAATCCCGACCCCAAAACCCCGAAATCCCCCCAAAAAAACCCGAAAATCCCAAATCCCAAACCCCCAAACCCAAAAAAACTAAAAAACCCCAAAATCCCGACCCCAAAAACCCCAAAATCCCCAAAACCCCAAAAGCCCCAAAAAACCCAAAAATCCCAAGTCCCAAACCCCAAAATCCAAAAAAACCTAAAAAACCCCAAAAAACCCCAAATCCCCCAAACCCAAAATCCTGAATCCCAGAAACCCCCCAAACCCTCCCTGAACCCCAAAAACTCCCAACCCCAAAAACCCAAAAATCCCAAAAATCCAACCCTAAAAAACCCAAAACATCCCAAAATTCCAAAAATCCCAAAACCATAAAAACCCCAAAAAACCCAAAAACCCCAAAAAACCCAAAACCCCAAAACCCCGAACCCCAAAACTCCTGAACCCCAAAAACCCCCAAAACCCCAAAAATCCCAAAAATTCAACCCTAAAAAACCCAAAACCCCCCAAAATCGCCAAAATCGCCAAAATCCCCAAAATCCCAAAACCATAAAAACCCCAAAAACCCCAAACCCCAAAAAACCCAAAAACCCCAAACCCAAATCGCCCCAAAAAATCCAAAATCCCCAAAACCAAAAATCCCAAAAACCCCAAACCCCAAAAACCCCAAAATCCCAAAAAATCAAACCCAGGACCCCCCAAATCCCTCCTGGAAACCCCAAAATTCCCCCAAATTTTCCCCAAAATTCCCCAAAATTCCCCAAAATTCCCCCAAATTCCCCCAAAATTCCCCAAATTTTCCCCCAAAATTCCCCAAAAATCCCCAAAATTCCCCCAAAATTCCCCCAAAATCCCCCAAAATTCCCCAAAATTCCCCAAATTTTCCCCAAAATTCCCCAAAATTCCCCAAAATCCCCCAAATTTTGGGGTCCCCTCCCGACCCCCCGTGTCTCTCCCCAGGTAAGAAGTTCAAGTGCAAAAAGGCCGAGCCCAGGTGAGACCCCCCCAAAAAATCCCAAAATTTGGGGAAATCCCAAAAATTTGGGGTCCCAAAAACCCAAAACCCCAAAAATCCCAAAAATTTGGGACCCAAAGCCCCAAAAATTTGGGGACCCCAAAAATCCCCAAAAATTTGGGGAACCCAAAAATCCCAAAAATTTGGGATCTCAAAAACCCCAAAAAACCCAAAAATTTGGGGATTCCAAAATCCTGAAAACCCCAAAATTTGAGGATCCCAAATATCCCCAAATTTGAAGAAATCCCAAAAATTTGGGGTCCCCCAAATCCCAAAAATCGGGGACTCTAAAATCCTGAAAACCCCAAAATTTGGGACCCAAAAATCCCAAAAATTTGGGGTCCCAAAACCCCCAAAATCCCAAAATTTGGGATCCCAAAAATCCCAAAAATTTGGGACCCAAAACCCCAAAAATTTGGGGAACCCAAAAACCCAAAAATCCCAAAATTTGGGATCCCAAAAATCCCAAAATCCCAAAATTTGGGGACCCCAAAACCCCCAAAATTTGAAACCCAAAAACCCCCAAATTTGGGAATTCCCCCCAAAATTGGGGACCCCAAAATTCCCTAAAACCCCAAAAATTTGGGGACCCCAAAAATCCCAAAATTTGAGGACCCCAACAATTCAAAAATTTGGGAATTCCCCAAAATTGGGGACCCCAAAATCCTGAAAACCCTCAAAAATTTGGGACCCCAAAAATCCCAAAACCCCAAAAATTTGGGATCCCAAAAATCCCAAAACCCCAAAAATTGGGGGACCCCAAAAATCCCCAAATTTGGGGAAATCCCAAAAAAATTTTTTGGGGTCCCCCCCGACCCCTCCCCCTCCCCCGCAGCGCCCCCGAAGCCGCCAAGAGCCCCGGTGAGAACCTCGGGAAACTTCGGGAAACTTCGGGAAACTTCGGGAATAGTCGGGGAAAATCGGGAAACCTCGGGAATAGTCGGGGAAAATCGGGAATAGTCGGGAAACTTCGGGGAAAATCGGGAAAAGTCGGGGAAATCGGGAAAATAATTCGGGGGAAATCGGGAAAGATCGGGAAAAGTCGGGGAAAATCGGGGAAATTCGGGAACATTCGGGAAAAGTCGGGGGAAATCGGGAAAAGTCGGGAAAATAATTCGGGAAAAATCGGGAAAATAATTCGGGAAAAGTCGGGGAAAGTCGGGAAAATTCGGGAAAATAATTCGGGGGAAATCGGGAAAATCGGGAAAAGTCGGGGAAAGTCGGGAAAATAATTCGGGAAAATTCGGGAAAATAATTCAGGAAAAGTCGGGAAAATCGGGAAAAGTCGGGGAAAGTCGGGAAAATAATTCGGGAAAATTCGGGAAAATAATTCGGGAAAAGTCGGGAAAATAATTCGGGAAAAGTCGGGAAATCGGGAAAAGTCGGGAAAATTCGGGAAAATTCGGGGAAAGTCGGGAAAATAATTCGGGAATATTCGGGAAAATAATTCGGGAAAAATCGGGAAAAGTCGGGAAAAGTCGGGAAATCGGGAAAAGTCGGGAAAATAATTCGGGGGAAATCGGGGAAAGTCGGGAAAAGTCGGGAGAAATCGGGAGAATTTGGGGAAAATCGGGGAAAGTCGGGAAAAGTCGGGAGAATTCGGGGAAAATCGGGGAAAATCGGAAAAATAATTCAGGAAAAATCGGGAAAATTTGGGGAAAATCGGGGAAAAATAATTCGGAAAAGAAATGGGGAAAATTCAGGAAATTTGGGAATTTGGGGGAAAATTCGGGAAGATTTTGGGGGGAATTTTGGGAAAAATTTGGGGGAAATTTGGGATTTTTGGGGGATTTTGGGCGGAATTTTGGGGAGATTTTGAGGGAATTTTGGGAAAAATTTGGGGATTTTGGGGAATTTTGGGTGGAATTTTGGGGAGATTTTGAGGGAATTTTGGGGAAATTTGGGGATTTTGGGGAATTTTGGGTGGAATTTTGGGAATTTTGGGAGGTTTTGAGGGAATTTTGGGGGGGATTTTTTTTGGGGGGGGGCAAAATTCCCCAATTTTTTTTTTTTTAATTTTTTTTTTCCCGGCAGCCCCCGCGGCCTCGGCGTAGCCCCGCCCCCTCCCCGGAATGAAGCCCCGCCCCCTTTGGGGTTCAAGCCCCGCCCCCTCGTGCATGAAAAAAAAAACCAAAAAAAAAAATTTGGGGGGGAGGAAATTTGGGGGATCCTCCCCCCCCTGCACGGAGCCAAGGACACCCAAAACCCCCCAAAAAAACCCAAAAAACACCCCCAAAATCACCCAAAAATCACCAAAAAATCCCAAAAAATCACCCAAAAAATCACCAAAAATTCCCCCAAAAATCACACAAAAAATCCCAAAAAAATCCCAAAAAATCACCCAAACCCCCCCTGAAAAAACCCCTAAAAAATCACCAAAAATTCCCACCCAAAAAACCCCCAAAAATCGCCCCAAAACCCCCCAAAAAACCCCCAAAAAATCCCCAAAAATCACCCAAAAAATCACCAAAAATTCCCCAAAAAATCACCAAAAAATTCCAAAAAATCACCCCAAAATATCACCCAAAACCCCCCAAAATATCACCCAAAAATCATTTAAAAATCCTCAAAAATCCCCCCAAAAATCACAAAAAAATCACCCCAAAAAATCACCAAAAAATCCCCCCCCCAAAAATCACCCCAAAAAATCACCAAAATATCCCCAACAAATCACAAAAAATTCCCAAAAAATTCCCCAAAAATCACAACAAACCCCAAAATATCCCCCAAAAAATCCCCCAAAAATCACCAAAAATTCCCCCCAAAAATCCCCCAAAATTCCCCAAAAGAATCAGAAAAAAATCACCCAAAAAATCCCAAAGAAATCCCCCAAAAATACCTAAAAATCCCCCAAAATTTCCCAAAAAAATCGCCAAAAATTCCCCAAAAATCCCCCCAAAATCCCCCAAAATTCCCCAAAAGAATCAGAAAAAAATCGCCGAAAAAATCGCCAAAAATTCCCAAAAAATTCCCAAAAATTCCCCAAAAGAATCAGAAAAAAATCGCCAAAAAATCCCCCAAAATCCCCCAAAAATCCCCCCAAAAAATCCCCCAAAAATCCCCCAAAAATTCCCCAAAATTCCCCAAAAGAATCAGAAAAAATTCGCCAAAAAATCCCCCCAAAATTCCCAAAAAATTCCCAAAAAATTCCCCAAAAAATTCCCCAAAAATTCCCCAAAAGAATCAGAAAAAAATCGCCAAAAAATTCCCCAAAAATTCCCCAAAAATTCCCAAAAATCCCCCAAAAATCCCAAAAATTGCCCAAAAGAATCAGAAAAAAGTCGCCAAAAAATCCAAAAAAAATCCCAAAAAATTCCCAAAAATCCCCCAAAATTTCCCAAAAAATTCCCCAAAAATTCCCCAAAAGAATCAGAAAAAAATCGCCAAAAAATCCCAAAAAATTCCCAAAAATCCCCCAAAAAATCCAAAAAAATCCCCAAAAAATCCCCAAAAATCCCCCAAAAATCGCCAAAAAATCCCCAAAAATTCCCAAAAAATCCCCAAAAATCCCCCAAAAATCCCCAAATTCGGGGCCCCTCCCCCACTCACCTCAAGCACTCGGGGACCCCCCCCCGAAAAAAAAAAAAAAAAAATTTGGGGGGGTGACCCCTCCCCTCCCCCCCCCCCCCCCAAAAAAATGCACTTTGATATCGGGGACCCCTCCCCCAAAAAAAAAAAAAAAAAAAAAATTTGGGGGATCCCCGAGGGTGGTTGGGGGGAGGGGAGGGTGCGCGGATTTCTGGAAAATTCCCGAAAAAAAAAAAAAAAATTAAAAACAAAAAAATTAAAAAATGAATAAAAAAAAAAAATTAAACTTCTCTGAAAATTCATTTCTGTCTCCCCCCCCCCCCCCAAAAAAAAAAAAAAAAAAAAATTCCCTGGAATTTTTCTTGGAAAAAAATAAAAAAATTTCTTTTGTTCCCTCCTCCCCCATCCCGGAAAATTTGTACAAAAATTTAAAAAAATTCCGAAAATTTGTGGAAAATTCCACCCCCCTGATAATTCCCAAAAAATTCCGTGAAAATTCCCTAAAAAAATTCACAAAATTCATCAAAATTTTCCCGACAATTTCCTCCAAATTGCCCCAAAAAATTCCCGAAAAAATTCCCACTAAAATTTAAAAAAATCGCAAAAACATCCCAGAAAATTCCCAAAATTTCCAAAAATTGCCCCCAAAATTCCAATCCCGGGATTCCCAAAATTTCCCCCAAAAATAAAAAAAAAATCCCCCAAAAAAATCCCCAAAAAATTCCCCCAAAATTCCCAAAATTCCCCCCAAAATTGCCCCAAAATTCCCAAAAATCCCCCCAAAAATTCCCCGAAAAATTCCCGGAAAATTCCCCAAAATTTCTGGGAAAATTCTCCCTAAAATAAAAAAAAAAAAAAAATCCCAAAAATTCCCTCCAAAAATCCCGAAATAATTCCCAAGAATTCCTCAAAATTCCCCCAAATTCCAACCCTGGGATCTTCAAAAATTCCCCCAAAAATTCCAGAAAATTTCCTCCAAAATTCCCAAAAATTCCAGAAAAATTTCCCCCAAAATTGCCCCAAAAATTCCCCAAAATTCCCTCAAATTCTAACCCTGGGATCTCCAAAAATTCCAAAAAAAATTCCCCCAAAATTCCACAAAAATCCCCAAAAATCCCCCAAAATTCCCCAAAAATCCCCCCAAAATTCCCCCAAAAATCCCCAAAAAATCTCCAAAAATTCCCCAAAAAATCCCCTAAAAATTTCCCAAAAAATTCCCAAAAAATTCCCAAAAATTCCCCAAAAATTTCCCAAAATTCCAACCGCGGATCCCCCAAAACCCCCCCGCGGTTCCCAAAATTTCCCCCCCCCTTAAAAACTCCCCTTTGGTCTCGTCCGCTCGGCCATGACGTAATGGCGGCGGAGTCTCTGTGTTTCCTCTGCGCCGATTGGTTGGGAGGGAAGGGCTGGCTCTGATTGGTTGCGAATGAATTGGCGGCGCTGATTGGTCGGCGTGAGAGGCACGGGCGGCGCTGATTGGTTGGGAGGGAAGGGGCGGTGCTGATTGGTTAGGGCGGTGAGGGGAGGTCCTTGGACGCGGAAGTGGCGAGCGGGATCGTCCCAGTGCTCCCAGTTTGGCCCAGTTCAGTACCAGTTTGTCCCAGTTCATCCCAGTTTGGCCCAGTTCATCCCAGTTTGGCCCAGTCCCTCCCAGTTTGGCCCAGTTCATCTCAGACCCTCCCAGTTTGGCCCAGTCCCTCCCAGTTCATCCCAGTCCCTCCCAGTCTCTCCCAGTTTGTCTCAGTTCATCCCAGTCCCTCCCAGTTTGTCCCAGTCCTTCCCAGTTTGTCCCAGTCCTTCCCAGTTTGTCCCAGTTTGTTCCAGTTCATCCCAGTCCCTCCCAGTCCCTCCCAGTCCCTCCCAGTTTGTCCCAGTTCATCTCAGGCCCTCCCAGTCTCTCCTACCCCGAACTCTCGCGATATTCCCGCGTCTCGCGCGATCTGCGCTCCTCCAATCGGAGCGGGGAGGGACGGAAGTGACGTCAGTTGCCGGAAGTGTTGGCACCGGCGGCAGCAGCGCAGGAGCCGCGGTGAGAACTGGGGGGAACTGGGAGAGACTGGGGGAAACTGGGGGAAACTGGGGGGTTACTGGTCCGTACTGGTCTATACTGGTCCGTACTGGTCCAAACTGGTCCATACTGGTCCATACTGGTTTATACTGGTCCAGACTGGTCCAAACTGGTTTTTACTGGTGCAGATGAACCTGGAGCGCGTTTCCAATGAGGAGAAGCTGGAGCTGTGCCGGAAATATTACCTGGGTGAGTTTTACCTGTCCAGGTGTGACTGTTCCGTGTCCAGGTGTGTGTGTGTGTGACTGTTACCTGTCCAGGTGTGTGTGTGTTACCTGTCCAGGTGTGTGTGTTACCTGTCCAGGTGTGTGTGTGTTACCTGTCCAGGTGTGTGTGTGTGTGACTGTTACCTGTCCAGGTGTGTGTGTGTGTGTGTTACCTGTCCCAGGTGTATCCAGGTGTGCTCAGGTGTATCATTACCTGTCCCAGGTGTGCTCAGGTGTATCCAGGTGTGTCATTACCTGTCTCAGGTGTATCCAGGTGTGTCTCAGGTGTGCTCAGGTGTGTCTCAGGTGTATCCAGGTGTGTGTTTACCTGTCCCAGGTGTGTCTCAGGTGTATCCAGGTTTGCTCAGGTGTATCCAGGTGTGTGTTTACCTGTCCCAGGTGTGTCTCAGGTGTATCCAGGTGTGCTCAGGTGTATCCAGGTGTGTGTTTACCTGTCTCAGGTGTGTGTTTACCTGTCTCAGGTGTATCCAGGTGTGCTCAGGTGTATCCAGGTGTGTCTCAGGTGTGTGTTTACCTGTCCCAGGTGTGTCATTACGTGTCCCAGGTGTGCCCAGGTGTGTTACCTGTCCCGTTTACCTGTCTCAGGTGGGTTCCTGTTGCTGCCCTTCCTGTGGTTGGTGAACGTGGTTTGGTTTTCCCGCCCGGCGTTCCTGGCCCCTCCCTTCGCGGAGCAGCCGCACCTGAAACGCTGTGAGAGCGCGGGGCATGATGGGATTGGGGAATTCCCCAAAAAATCTGGGAATGCTGGGATTGGGGAATTCTGGGATTGGGGAATTCTGGGATTGGGGATTCCCAAAAAATCCGGGAATTCTGGGATTGGGTGATCCCGAAAATCCAGAATCAGGGAATTCTGGGATTGTAATTTTTGGTGTCATTTTGGCTGATTTTGGTTTATTTTTTTGGGCTGATTTTGTGTAATTTTTGGTGTAATTTTTTGTGTTATTTTGGGCAGATTTTGGGTTATTTTTGGGTTGATTTCGGGTTATTTTTTGTGTTATTTTTGGTGTAATTTTTGGTGTTATTTTTGTGTAATTTTTGCTGTAATTTTGGCAGATTTTGGGGTTATTTCTGGTGTCATTTTTGGTGTTATTTTGGGTGGATTTTGTGTTATTTTTGGTGTAATTTTTTGGGTTATTTTGGCTGATTTTGTGTAATTTTTGGTGTAATTTTTTGGGTTATTTTGGGCTGATTTCGGGTTATTTTTGGTGTAATTTTTGGTGTTATTTTTGGCTGATTTTGGGTTATTTTTTGTGAAATTTTTCGGTTATTTTTGGCTGATTTTGGTTTATTTTGGGGCTGATTTTTGGGCAGATTTTGGGTTATTTTTGGGCTGATTTCGGGATATTTTTTGTGTTATTTTTTGTGTAATTTTTGGTGTTATTTTTTGCTGATTTTGGGTTATTTTTGGGTTATTTTTTGTGGTTTTTTTGGCAGATTTTGTGTTATTTTTGGGCAGCTGTTGTGTTATTTTTTGGGTTATTTTTGGGCTGATTTTGGGTTGATTTCGGGTTATTTTGGGGGTTATTTTTGGGCAGATTTTGTGTTATTCTTTGTGTTATTATTTGGGTTATTTTTGGCTAATTTTGTGTTATTTTTGGCTGATTTTGTGCTATTTTTGGTGTAATTTTTGGTGTTATTTTGGCTGATTTTTTATTATTTTTTGGGCTATTTTTGGGCAGATTTTGGGTTATTTTTGGTGTAACTTTTGGTGTTATTTTGGCTGATTCTGTGTAATTTTTGGTGTAATTTTTTGGGTTATTTTGGGCAGATTTCGGGTTATTTTTGGGCTGATTTCGGGTAATTTTTTGTGTTATTTTTGGTGTAATTTTTGGTGTAATTTTGGCTGATTTTGTGTTATTATTTTGGATATTTTTGGGCAGATTTTGGGTTATTTTTGGGCAGATTTCGGGTTATTTTTGGGCAGATTTCGGGTTATTTTTGGGTTGATTTCGGGTAATTTTTTGTGTTATTTTTGGTGTAATTTTGGGTGTAATTTTGGCTGATTTTGGTTCATTCCTCCCCCCCCCCCCCAGACGTGGTGCGCTCGGCGCTGGGGGCGGGGCTGTGGGGGCTGGGCCTGGGCGTGTGGGTGGGGCTGTTCCAGACCCGCCGCAGCCAATGGGGAGCGCTGGGAGACGCCCTCAGCTTCACCCAGCCAATGGGAGAGCCCTGAGCCCCGCAACGGCCAATGGGAGAGCGGAGAGGTGAGGGCGGGGCCGGCACGGGCCAATCAGGGGGGGAGGGGGCGGGGCTTTGTCCCTATATGGGGTGGGGCTTCCTCCCACCAATGGGAGAGCGGAGAGGTGAGGGCGGGGCTGGGAGGGGCCAATCAGGGAGGGAGGGGGCGGAGCTTTCTCCCTGTATTGGGTGGGGCTTCGTTCAGCCAATGGGAGAGGGGGAATTGGCTCAGGGAGGGAGGGGGCGGGGCTTATTCCTTATATGGGGTGTGGCTTCACCCAGCCAATGGGAGAAGAGAAAGGGGCGGGGCTTCACTTGGAGGGGTGGAGCTTAAAGCAGCCAATGGGAGAGGCTGGGATTGGGGCGGGGTTTAGATTGGCCAATAGGAAAGCAGCAAGGGGGTGGGGATTAGAACAGCCAATGAGAATGGCTGGAATTGGGGGAGTGGCTTCAAGCAACCAATGGGAGAGCTCTGAGAAGGGGCGGGGCTCAAAGCAGCCAATGGGAAGTTCGAAAGGGGCGGGGCTACACCCAGCCAATAAGAACAGAGAGGGGGCATGGGCCTCAATTGACCAATGGGAGAGCAGGGAATTAGGGGCGTGGCCAAGCACAGCCAATGGGAAACCCGGAAGGGGCGGGGCCTTCACCGGAAGTGCCGGTTGGGGGGCAATGAGGGGGCGTGGCTTCAGGGCATTGACCTCTCCTCTTTTTTATCCCCCGCAGCGGCGATGACGTCACCACCTGAAAAACCCCGCCCCCTTCCCCCAAATAAAGGCATTGACCACGCCCACACCCAAATATGGGAGTTTTGTTTGGGGTGGGGGCGTGGTCGGGTGGGCGTGGCCTCGCTGCATCGACCCCTCCCCTCCGCAGAGCGATGACGTCACCACCTCAATGAAAACCCCGCCCCCTTTTTCCTAAATAAAGGCATTGACCACGCCCACACCCCAAAATGGGAATTTGAGAGTTTTTATTGGGGTGGGGGTTGGGTGGGTGTGGCCATGGTGGGTGTGGCCGGGGGTGGGCGTGGCCTCACTGTCTCTCGTAGATGATCCGCAGCAGGCGCAGGCTGGGCCCGTAACGCTGCTGCTGCCGCTGGGCCGCCTCCCGCCACCTGCACGGACCAGTATGGACCAATGTAAACCAGTATAAACCAGTATGGACCGGTATGGACCAGTATGGATCAGTATAAACCAGTATGGACCAGTGTAAACCAGTATGGACCAGTATGGACCAGTACAGATCGCTATGAACCACTGGCACCATCCCAGTCCATCCCAGTATCCCCCAATCCACTCCCAGTATAAACCAGTCCCTCCCAGTTCATCTCAATCCATTCCCAGTCCATCCCAGTTCAATCCCAATCCATCCCAGTCCATCCCAGTCCCTCCCAGTATATCCCAGTATATCCCAGTCCCTCCCAGTCTCTCACCGCTGCCGGACCCGTTTCCACCTGTCCATGTTCTTGTAGATCAGTGACGTAATGGAGGGGGCGGGGTCCAACACCTGGAAGGGGCGGGGCCAGCGCGGTGACGTCATGGAGTGGGCGGGGCCGGGCGGGGCCCGGGGGAAAGAATTGGGGAAAATTTGGGGAAATTTTGGGGGAAATTTGGGAAAATTTGGGAAAATTTTGGGGAATTTTGGGGAAATTTTGGGAAAATTTGAGGGAAATTTTGGGGAAATTTTGGGAAATTTTTGGGGAATTTTGGGGAAATTTGGGGGAAATTTTTGGGGGAATTTTTGGGAAATTTTGGGGTGAATTTGGGGGATTTTTGGGGTGAATTTTGGGGTTTTTGGGCTCATTTTTGGGGTGAATTTTGGGTTATTTGGGGTGAATTTTGGGGTGAATTTTGGGGTTTTTTGGGTGATTTTTGGGGTGAATTTTGGGGTTTTTTGGGGTGAATTTTAGGGTGAATTTTGGGTTTTTTGGGTGATTTTTTTGAGATGAATTTTGAGGTTTTTTGGGGTGAATTTTGGTTTTTTTGGGGGGTGAATTTTGGGGTGAATTTTGGGGTTTTTTGGGGTGAATTTTGGGCTCATTTTTGGGGTGAATTTTGGGGTTTTTGGGGCGATTTTGGGGTGAATTTGGGGTGAATTTGGGGTGAATTTTGGGTGAATTTGGGATGAATTTTTGGGTTGAATTTTGGGATAAATTTTTGGGGTTTTTTTGGGATAAATTTTGGGGTTTTTGGGGCTCATTTTTGGGGTGAATTTTGGTTTTTTTGGGTGATTTTTGGGGTGAACTTTGGGCGTTTTTGGGTTGAATTTTGGGGTTTTTTTGGGGTTATTTGGGGTGAATTTAGGGATTTTTTTGGTGAGTTTTGGGGTGTATTTGGGATATTTTGGGATATTTTTGGGATGAATTTTGGGGTTTTTGGGGCTCATTTTTGGGGTGATTTTGGGATATTTTTGGGGTGAATTTTGGGGATTTTTGGGGTGAATTTTGGGGATTTTGGGGCTCATTTTTGGGGTGATTTTGGGATGAATTTTGGGGTTTTTGGGATGAGTTTTGGGGTGAATTTTGGAGTTTTTGGGGTGAATTTTTGGGTGATTTTGGGGTGAATTTTGGGGATTTTTGGGGTGAATTTTTGGGGTGAATTTTGGGGGTTTTTGGGGTGAATTTTGGGGGTTTTTGGGGTGAATTTCGGGGATTTTTTGGGGTGAATTTTGGGGTTTTTGGGGCTCACCTGGTCGGGGCTCTCGGATCCCTCGTCGGGGCCCAGGGGGGAGGGGACCCGCGGGGCCAGGGCGGGGCCGGGGGGGGGCAGGGCCAGAACGTCCTCGGCTCCAGGGGGGGCCTGGGCACCAGTATGGACCAGTATGGACCAGTACGGACCAGTACGGACCAGTACGGACCAGTATGGACCAATATGGACCAGTATGAACCAGTGTGGACCAGTATGGACCAGTACGGACCAGTATGAACCAGTATAAACCAGTATGGACCAGTATGAACCAGTATAAACCAGTATGGACCAGTAGGGACCAGTATGGACCAATATGGACCAGTATAAACCAGTACGGACCAGTATAAACCAGTATGGACCAGTACGGACCAGTACGGACCAGTATAAACCAGTATGGACCAGTACGGACCAGTATAAACCAGTACGGACCAGTATAAACCAGTATGGACCAGTACGGACCAGTCTGGACCAGTATAAACCAGTACGGACCAGTATGAACGAGTATAAACCAGTATGGACCAGTACGGACCAGTACGGACCAGTATTCCCATTTTCTCTCCCAAAATCCCCATTTTTCACCCCAAACCCGCCGGGATTTTTGCCCCCAGCCCCTCCCAGTCCCTCCCAGTTCCATCCCAGTATAACCCAGTTCCCTCCCAGTATAAACTAGTCCAAACCAGCCCCATTTTCCTCTCTAAAATCCCCATTTTCCCCACCAAAATCCCCATTTTTCACCCTAAAACCACCGGGATTTTTGCCCCCAGTCCCTCCCAGTCTGTCCCAGTTCCCTCCCAGTATAAACCAGTAACTCCCAATCCCATTTTCCTTTCTAAAATCCCCATTTTGACCCCAAAATCCCCATTTTTGCCCCCAAAATCCCCATTTTTCACCCCAAACCCGCCGGGTTTTTTGCCCCCAGCCCCTCCCAGTTTGTCCCAGTCCATCCCAGTTTGTCCCAGTGCCCACCTGGTCGGGGGGCGGGCCGGGGGCGGGGCTGTGGCCGATCCAGGCTCGGCACACGGGGTACAGGGGGGTCCCGGCCGGGAACTGGCCCAGCTCCACGCTGCGGTCAAACAGGCGGATCACGAACGAGTCTGGGGGGAAACACGGGAAAAATGGGGAAAAATGGGGAAAAGTGGGGAAAAACGGGAAAAATGGGGAAAAGTGGGGAAAATGAACCTGGAATTGGGGAAAAAACGGGAAAAATCCGCCCAAAAACGGCCAAAATCGGCCCAAAAACGGCCAAAATTGGGGAAAAATTACACAGAAACGGCCAAAATTGGGGAAAATAATCCTGGAATTGGGGAAAAACGGGAAAAATTGGGGAAAAATTACACAGAAACGGCCAAAATTGGCCCAAAACGGCCAAAATTGGGGAAAAATTACACAGAAACGGCCAAAATCGGCCCAAAAATGGCCAAAATTGGGGGAAAATCGGCCCAAAAACGGCCAAAATTGGGGAAAATAATCCTGGAATTGAGAAAAAATGGGCAAAAGTTGGGAAAATAATCGTGAAATTGGGGAAAAACGGGAAAAAGTGGGGGAAAATCACACAAAAACGGGGAAAATCCACCCAAAAATGGGCAAAATTGGGGGGAAATCAGACAGAAAGTTTTGGGGAATTTTTGGGATTTTTTGGGGGAATTTTGGGGATTTTTGGGATTTTTTGGGGGAATTTTGGGGAATTTTTGGGATTTTTTGGGGGAATTTTGGGGAATTTTTGGGATTTTTTGGGGGAATTTTGGGAATTTTTGGGAGAATTTTGGGGATTTTTGGGGATTTTTGGGAATTTTTTGGAGAATTTTTGGGATTTTTTGGGGAATTTTTGGGGATTTTTTTGGGGGAATTTTGGGGATTTTTGGGGGGATTTTTTTCAGGTTTTTTTTTGGAATTTTGGGCCTATTGAGGATATTCCCATTAATTAATTAATGAGCTAATTAATGAATTAATTAACACTCACTGTGTTTTGGGGGGGGGGTCTCGGGCCCCTCCCCCCCCTCCCGACGTTTCTTCCGGCGCTGCTGCGGGAACCGGGCGGGGGGCCTGCCATTAATTATTAATTAATAATTAATAATTGATTAATTATTAATAACGAGAATAAATAATGGGAACCGGGCGGGGGGCCTGCCATTAATTATTAATTAATCATTAATAACCATTAATTAATGATTAATAACGGGAATAAATAACGTGAACCGGGCGGGGGGCCTGCCATTAATCATTAATTAATAATTAATAACCATTAATTAATGATTAATAACGGGAATAAATAACGTGAACCGGGCGGGGCCCTGCCATTAATTATTAATTATTAATTAATAATCATTAATCACTGATTAATAACTGCAATAAGAACCGGAACCATGCGGGGGGCCTGCCATTAATTATTAATTATTAATTAATAATCATTAATCACTGATTAATAACTGCAATAAGAACGAGAACCGTGTGGTGGGCCTGGAATAAACCGTTAATAACTAATAATTGGTAACTAATTAATGATTAATAACGGCAATAACAACGGGAACCGAGCGGGGGGCCTGCAATTAATCATTAACAATTAATAACTAATAACTAGTTAATGATTAATAACGAGAATCAATAACGGGAACCGAGCAGAGAGCCTGGAATAAATAAATAATAATTAATAATAATTAATAATTAATGATTAACAATGAGAATAAATAACGGGAACCAAGCAGGAGACCTGGAATTAATAATTAATTAATAATTAATAAATGATTAATCACCTTTTGCCAGGGGCACTGGGCGAGGCCTCCCTGGGAAAAGAAATCAATTAATTAAAATTTAAATCAAATTAAATTAAAATTAAATTTAAATTAAATTAAGATAAAATTAAATTAAAAATAAAATTGAGAATTTTGGGGGGAATTTTTGAGAAAATTTTGGGGAATTTTGGGGAAATTTTGGGGAAATTTGTGGGAAAATTTTGGGGAATTTTTGGGAATTTTGGGGGTTTGGGGATTTTTGGGGTTTTGGGGTTTTTGGGGTTCAGGGATTTTGGGGTTTGGATTCTTGGGATTTTTTTGGGATTTTTGGGGTTTTTTTGGGGTTGGGTTTTGGGGAAATTTTGGGGAATTTTAGGGGGAACCTTGGGAAATTTGGGGGGATTTTGGGGAATTTTTGGGAATTTTTTGGGAATTTTTGTGGAATTTTAGGGGAATTTTTGGGGGAATTTTGGGGGAATTTTTTGGGAATTTTAGGGGAATTTTGGGGGAAATTTTGGGGAATTTTGGGGAATTTTGGGGGAATTTTGGGGGGAATTTTGGGGGAATTTTTGGGGAATTTTGGTGTCCTGGAATCGAATTTTTAGGGAATTTTGGGGGGGGAATTTTAAACAAATTTTTGGGGGAAATTTTGGGGATTTTGGGGTCCCCTCCCCCCTCCCCCACCCCCAAATTTTGGGGTCCCTCCCCCTCCCCCCCCTCACTTGGCCGGGGGGTCCCCGGGGCCTTTCCCAGGCTCCTCCTCCAGGGGCTCCCTGGAAATTAAAAAAAATAAAATTAAATTAAAAATAAAATTAAAAAATTAAATTAAAACAAAAAAAAAGAAAAAATTGGGATGAAGAAATTTGGGAAAAAAAAAACCCGGGGGGATCCCCCCCAAAAAAACCCAAAAATCCCCCAAATTCAGCCCAAAATTCCCACAAAAATTCAAATTATTCCCAGTAAATTTCCCCAAAATCCAAGAAAATTCCCCCCCTAAAAATCCACCCAAAAATCCCCCAAATTCAGCCCAAAAATTCCCCCAAAAATTCAAATTATTCCTAGTAAATTTCCCCAAAATCCCTCCCCCAAAATTGAATTTAAGTTCCAGAAAATTCAGCCCCAAAAATTTGAATTAAAGCCCCAAATCCCCCCCAAAAAATTCCCACAAAATCCAAGAGAATTCCCAAAAAAATCCCCCCAAAAAACCCCCAAAAATTCCCAAAAAAACCCCCAGAAATCCCCAAAAAATTCCCCAAATTCCCCCCAAAATTCCCCAAAATATCCCAAAAATTCTCCCCAAAAATTCTCAAAATCCTCCCAAAAATCCCCTGAAAAATCCCCCCCAAATCCCCCAAAATTTCCAAAAAAATTCCCCAAAATTCCCATTTTATTTCCAAAAATCCCCAGAATCCCCAAAAATTCCCAAAAAATCCCCCAAAATCCCAAAAAATTCCCATTTTAACCCCAAATATTCCCAAGAAATCCCAAAAAAATCCCCCAAAAAATTCCCCAAATAATTCCCAAAATTCCCCCCCAAAAATTCCCATTTTAACCCCAAAAATTCCCAAAAAATCCCCAAAAAATCCCCCCAAAAAATTCCCATTTTAACCCCAAATATTCCCAAAAAATCCCCAAAAAATCCCCCAAAAAATTCCCCAAATAATTCCCAAAATTCCCCCCCAAAAATTCCCATTTTAACCCCAAAAATTCCCAAAAAATCCCCAAAAAATCCCCAAAAAATTCCCATTTTAACCCCAAATATTCCCAAGAAATCCCCAAAAAATCCCCCCAAAATTCCCATTTTAACACCCAAAAAAATCCCCCAAAATTGCCCCAAAATTCCCCAAAATTCCAATTTTAATCCCCAAAAATTCACATTTTAACCCCAAAAAAACCCCAAAAAGGCCCAAAAAAATCCTAAAAAAATCCCCCAAAAATTCCTAAAAAAATCCCCCAAAAATTCCCACTTTAACCCCAAATATTCCCCAAAAATTCCCATTTTAATCCCCAAAAATTCCCATTTTAATCCCCAGAAAATCCCAAAAATTCCCAAAAACTTCCCCAAATTCCCCCTAAAAACTCCCATTTTAACCCCAAAATATTCCCAAAAAATCCTGAAAAAATCCCCCCAAAAATTTCCCATTTTATCCCCAAAAAATCCCCAAAAAATCCCCCAAAATTCCCCAAAAATTAAAAAAAAAAACCCCAAAATTCCAATTTTAACCCCAAATATTCCCTCAAAATTCCCATTTTAACCCCCAAAACCCCCCCAAAAAAATCTCAAAACAATCCCCAAAAATCCCAAAAAAATCCCCCAAAAATTCCCATTTTAACCACAAAAAATCCCCGCAAAAAATCCCCCCAAAATTCCAAAAATCAAAAAAAAATTTTCCCCCAAAAAATCTCAAAAAATCCCCCAAAAATTCCTGAAAAAAATCCCCAAAAATTCCACCCCAAAATTCCCATTTTAACCCCAAAAATCCCAAAAAAATCCCCCAAAAAATCCCCCAAATTCCCCAAAACTTCCCAAAATTCCCCCTAAAAATTCCCATTTTAACCCCAAAAATTCCACAAAAATCCCTCAAAAATCCCCAAAAAATCCCCAAAAATCCCCTGAAAAAAATCCCTCAAAAATTCCTAAAATAATCCCCAAAACTCCCATTTTAACCCCAAAAATCAAAAAAAATCCCCCCAAAAATCCCATTTTAATCCCCAAAAATTCCCATTTTACCCCCCAATACCCCCCCAAAAAATCCCAAAAAATCCCAAATTTTCCCCCAAACCCCCAAACCCTCAGAATGTTCAGAATTTTGTGTATTTTCAGGATATTTTTGGATTTTTTGATGTATTTTGTGCTCACCTGTGGCCCTGCTGCAGCAGCTGCTCCAGGACGGCGTCCAGGCGGCGCCGGGCGGCCCCGGGCTCCAACTCTGGGCAAAAAAAAAAAATAGAAATAAATAAAATTTTGGGAGAAATTTGGACATTTTGGGGGAATTTGGGGGAAATTTTGGGAATATTTTGGGGGGGTTTCGTGGTGTCCTGGCGGGGATTTTGAGGCGATTTGGGCGAAATTCGGGGAATCTTTTGGAATTTGGGAGGATTTGGGTGATTCCAGAGGGGATCGGGCGGAATTTTGGGGCATTTTTGGGATTTTTCGGGTTATTTTTGGGGGATTTTTGGGATATTTTGGGGGGGCTCGGGGCCGATCTCACCTGTTTTCTCCACCTTCACCTTGGCGGCCATCACGGCTCCGGACGCGTCTCTGGGGCCTGTGAGGGGTGAGGGGGTCATGGGGGGATCCCAAAATCCCCCAAAATTCCCCAAAATCCCCGAAAATTCCCCAAATTCCCCCAAAATTCCCTCAAAATTCCCTCAAAATCCTCCCCCCCCCCTCACCGCGGCCCTCAGGAGCCGCCGCTTCCCGCCTTCCGCCGGCGCCGCCTCTCATTGGTCAGCGCGCCTGTCAATCATAGCAGGCAACCAATCAGCGGCCTCGGGGCTGGTACCTTATGGCTGCGCCATGTTGGTGTTTTAACTACAACTCCCGTCATGCCCCGCGGTCCCATTGAGATGTGTTGGTGGCTGGACTACAGTTCCCGTGATGCATCGCGGCTCCATAGAGCGCCATTGAAACCGGGCCTACGACTCCCGTCATGCCCCGCCGCCACAGAGCCCCCTCCCCTCCACGTACACACCCCCCAAACGTCTCCTCAGACCCAGAAGTGCCCATAAATTCCCCTTCCCCAAACCCTCAGCTGCCCCCCCAGGATCCCTAAGTTCCCCCCAATACCAATTGGGGACCCCAAAGCGTCCACCCAAACCTCGCCACCCTCCCCACAGAGGCCCGGTAGATCCAGGACCGCAGTTCCCCCAATCATTCCCGAGTGCCTTTTTGCGGATCTCTTCAATGGCTCCTCTGACCCACAAGTCGCCCTTGGGACCCCCGATGTGCCCCGCCAAGGACCCCAATTTTCCCGTTGGAGCTACCTCCGGGACTACAGCTCCCATCATGCCCCGCGACGCAGTACAGCCTCATTATGCACGTGCATACATCTCCCATCATCCTTCGCGCCCAATTGAGACTCATTATAGCCGCGCCTACGATTCCCATCATCCTTCGCGCACCACAGAGAGCCAGCTATTAGCCTACAACTCCCATCGCACCCCGCGCCACCCATAGCGAATCATTGCTGGCCGCACTACAACTCCCGTGCTGCCCCGCGGCGCTTTTCGCGCGCTTTTTCGCCTCCCCTCACAGCCCCTCCAGCCGTGATGGCGGAGCCTCTGGAGCGCTGGCTCCGGGACGAGATGGAGCTGCCGCCCTCCGCCATCCCTTCCCCGGCCGTTCTCCGCAGGTCGGGACCACCCGGACACCCCTCCCGGGACCACCGTGAGGCGGGGAGGGCTCGGGGGATTTCGGGGGACCGTGGGTGCGAACCTCCCTGAGCGCTCTGTGAGGGGGCTCGGGAATTTGGGGGAGCTTGAAGCGGTTTGGGGTCACATAGAGAGGATTTGGGAGTCCTGAGGGGATCCTGAGGGAGTTTTGGGGTCCCTTTGGAAGGTCCTGGGGGGTTTTGGGGAATCCTGACGGACTTTTGGGGCCCCTTTGGAGGGTCCTGGAAGGGTTTTGGGGGATCCTGAGGGGGTTTGGGGTCTCTTTGGAGGGTCCTGGAAGGGTTTTGGGGGATCCTGAGGGAGTTTGGGGTCCCTTTGGAAGGTCCTGGGGGAGTTTTGGGGCCCATTTAGAGGATCCTGGGTGGGTTTGGAGATTCCTGGGTGTGATTTTAAGGTCCCGTGGTGGGGTTTTAAAATCGCTTTGGGGAATTTTTCAGGTGCTGGATGAATTTTGGGCTCCCCAAATGAATCTTAGAGTTACCCCCAAATTTTGGGGTGCCCCTGACCTCTTTTTTCCCCCCCCTTCTCTCCCCTCCAGGCTCTGCTCCGGCCCCACAGCGCCAATCTGGGATTTTGTCACTCGCCACGTCCGGAACCACCGGTGAGGGGGGGGACCCCAAAATTCGGGGGGTGAAAAAACCCCAAAAACTCCCAAAATTAAGAGAGGACTCCCAAAATTTGGGAGGGAGGGGATGAGGGTCGGCCCCTTTCCGGGACTACAGCTCCCATCGTGCCCCGCGGCGCCCGTAGAGCGCCATTGTACTCGCGCATACAACTCCCATCATCCTCCTCGCTCCATAGACCCTCATTATAGCCGAGCCTACAACTCCCATGATCCCCCGCGCTCCATAGAGCTTTACTATAGCCAAGCCTGCAACTCCCATCGTTCCCCGCGCTCCATAGAGCCTCATTATAGCTGAGCCTACAACTCCCATCGTGCCCTGCGCCCATAGAGCTTTATTATAGCCAAGCCTACAGTTCCCGTCATGCCCCGCGTGCCCTTAGAGCTTCATTATAGCCAAGCCTATAATTCCCGTCATGCCCCGCGCGCCCATAGAGCTTCATTACAGCCAAGCCTGCAACTCCCATTGTTCCCCGCGCTCCATAGAGCCTCATTATAGCTGAGCCTACAACTCCCATCGTGCCCTGCGCCCATAGAGATTTACTATAGCCAAGCCTACAATTCCCGTCATGCCCCGCGCGCCCATAAGGCTTTATGGCGGGCTCTGCCTCCACCGGACTACGACTCCCGTCATGCCCTGCGGTGCGTTTAACGCGCTTTTTTCGAGGTTTCCCTCACAATATTTTTGGGGTGTCCCCACAGGAACGTGAAGAAGATTCGGGGGAATCTGCACTTGTATCCGAAAATTTGGGGGGGGGAAGGGGTTTCCCCGAAAGTTTCAGGACTGCTGGAATTCGGGTGGGGGTCCAAAATTGGGCGGGAGGGGGGGAACCCCAAATTTTTGGGGGTTTCCAAATTAAGGGGATTGGGGGGGGGGGGAGGATCCCGAAAAATTGGGTTGTCCCCAAACTAAGAGAGGAAAAAAATCCCAAAATTGGTGGGAAAACTCAAAATTTGGGGGTGAACCCGAAAGTTTTCCTTAACTTGGGGTTCAGGTATGGACACCTGCAGGAGCTGGAGGTGAGGGGGACCCCAAAATCTGGGGAGGGGAGGGGTTGGAGACAATTTGGGGGGATGTCACTAAATTCACGGGTTCAGATTTGAGGGTTGGGAAGTCAAAATTTTTTGGGGAGTTCCCCTTTAGATTTGGGGGATATTTTGAGGTATCCCCCAAATTTTGGGGTCTCCCTATAATTTGGGGTGGGGGGTTTGAGGGCTCTCCGCCAATTTTGGGGGATTTGGGGCCGTTTTGGGACCTGTTTCAAAATTTTGGGGGGATCACTCGAGTTTAGCTCTGACAAATTTGAGGCGGATCCCCCAAAATCGGGGAATTTTGAGCTTCGTTTGGGACGAAATTTTGGGATTTTTTGGGGGGATTTCCCCCAAACTTTGGGAATTTTGGGTGATGCGAGCACGCTCGGGATAACCCCGAGCGGATTTTTTGGGAGTTTCGGGGTAAATTCTGGAAGTTTCGGGGCTCAGCTTTTGGCTCCGGGCTGGCGGCAGGGCGCGGCCGCTCCTCCGAGCCGCCAGGGGGCGCTGCGCTCGGCGCTGGAGCGGATCCGGAAGGAGCTGCAGAACCTGGAGGACGCCATTGCGGGCGCACAGGAAGAGGCGCGGCGCCTCGGTGAGTCCGGCCGGAAACGCGGCACCCGCGCGATGGTTCCTACCCTCAAACCCCGGCGCTTGGGGGACTCGGGCTCCATTTTGGGGTCCTCGCCCTCCCTTTTGGGGTCTCCTCACCTTCCCAACCCCGATTTTGGGACCCTCCAACCACCCCAAACCCGCATTTTGGGGTCTCCACCCCGATTGGGGGACCCTCAAAGCACCCCACACCCCAAATTTTGGGGTCCCCACCCCAAATTTTGGGATCCCTGACACCCTCAAACCCCAATTTTGGAGTCCTCACCTCAAATTTTGGGGTTCCTGAAAACCCCAGTCCCCAATTTTGGGATCCCTGACCCCCCCAAACCCCAAATTTTGGGGACCCCCCCAATTTTGGGATCCCTGACCCCCCAAAACCCAAATTTTGGGGTCCCCACCCCAATTTTGGGATCCCTGACCCCCCCAAACCCCAAATTTTGGGGTCCCCACCCCAATTTTGGGATCCCTGACCCCCCCAAACCCCAAATTTTGGGATTCCCTCCCCAATTTTGGGATCCCCGACCCCCCAAACTCCAAATTTTGGGGTCTCCAAATCCCAAATTTTGGGAACCCTGACCCCTCCAAACCCCAAATTTTGGGCTCCCCACCCCAATTTTGGGATCCCCAAACCCCAAATTTTGGGGTCCCCACCCCAATTTTGGGATCTCCGACCCCCCCAAACCCCAAATTTTGGGGTCCCCACCTCAATTTTGGGGTCCCTGACCCCCCTTCCCCCCCCAGAGGCCTCGCTGGGGGCGGGGCAGAGCCGCAGGTGGGCGGAGCTTCGGCGGGGGGCGGAGCTTCGGCTGCTGGCGGCGGAGCCGTGCTCTGATTGGCTGCTGAAGGCAGAGCCCAGCTCTGATTGGCTGCGGCCCGGCCGCCAGGGGGTGCTGAAGGTTCCCCAAAAAAGGTAAAAGGGGCGGGTCAAAAAGGGGGCGGGGCTTAGGCGGGACTTCCTTATATGGGCAACGGGGAGGATTTTGGGGGGAATTTTGGGGGGATTTTGGGAATTTTTGGGGGGAGTTTTGGGGATTTTGGGGGAATTTTGGGGGATTTTTTTGTGGATTTTGGGGGGATTTTGGGGAATTTGGGGGGAATTTTTGGTGGAATTTTGGGGAGTTTTTGGGGATTTTTGGGGGAATTTTGGGGGAATTTTGGGATGATTTTGGGGGATTTTGGGATGATTTTGGGGGATTTTGGGTTCCTTCCCCTCAGGCCTGGCCAGTCCCGGGCGGAGCTTGCCGCCATCTTGGCCTCGGGGGCGGAGCCGGAAGTGCTGGTAAGGGAGTGGGGCCTGAGGAGGGAAAGAACCGGAAGTACCGGGAGGGGGCGGGGCCTGAGGAGGGGAAGAACCGGAAATGCTTGTGTGGGGGGCGGGGCCTCGGGGTGATGGGGACCGGAAGTATCGGGGGCGGGGCTTGGCGAGGAGGAGGAACCGGAAGTGTCAGGCAGATCCTGGTGATGATGGACCGGAAGTGCCGCTAAGGGGCGGGGCCTGTGGACCGGAAGTGCCGGGGAGGGGGCGAGGCCTGGGACCACTCAGGATTGCCCAAATTCCCACCCCAAAAATCGCCCAAATTTGTCTCGGGACCCCCCAAAATTCCCTCAAAACTCCCCAAATTCCCAAAATCCCCTCAAAACTCCCCCAAATTCCCAAAATCCCCTCAAAACTCCCCCAAATTCCCAAAATCCTCCCAGAACTCCCCCAAAAAATGATCCAGGACCCCCCAAAATCCCCCCCCAGGTGTCAATCAAGGCTCTGTGCAAGGCCCGGGAGGCGGAGCTGAAGAGGCCACGCCCATCCAGGTAAGCCCCGCCCCTTTCTCGTTAAATTTTAATCTAATTAATAAATCACTTAATTAATTAATGTATTAACGTCTGAGCTGTCAATCACCGCAGGGACACCCAGGAGGAGGCTCAGGATTGGCTGGAACAGGCTGAGGTGGGCGTGGCTTCCCCGGGGGGAAAAATCCCCCAAATTTCACCCAAAAAACCCCAAAATTCACCGAAAAAACCCCAAAATCCCCTCAAGACCCCCCAAATTCCCCCCCAAATCCCCTCAGGATCCCCCAAATTCCCCCAAAATTCCCCCAAAATCCCCCTGGGACCCCCAAAATCCCCCTAAACCCTCCCAGAACCTCCCAAAATCTCCCCAGGACCCCGAAAATCCCTCCCAGATTTGTTCCAGAACCCCCAGAATCCCCTCAGGACCCCCAAAATCAACCCCAAGAATCTCAGGACCCCAAAAATCTCCTTGAATTCTCCCAAAATCCCCCAAATTCCCCCCAGAAACCCCAAAATCCCCCCAGTCCCCCCCTTGGGGCGGTGCTGACGCCTGGCGCCCCCTGCAGGCCGTGCTGATTGGTCACAGCCCCGGGGCCGTGCTGTGGGCGCTGGAGGTGCTGGCCAATCAGAGCGCCAGGTGGGCGGGGCTTAAATGGGTGGGCGGGGCTTAGCGGAGTGGGGTTGAGTTGTGGGTGGGCGTGGCTTGGGTGAATGGGCGGGGTTTAGGAGAGTGGGTAATTGAAGGGTGGGCGGGGCTTGGGGAGCTAGGTGTGTGGTGGGCGTGGCTTCGCTGAGGGGTGGAGCTTAAAGTGGTGGGTGGGGCTTAAGGGCGCCGTATTTAAGTGGGTGGGCGTAGATGGGTGGGGTTTGTGGCGTGGGCGGAGCTTTTGGGGCAGTGGGCGTGACTTGTAAGGCGTGGTTTAGAGTGGGTGGAGTTAAAAGGGGTGTGGCTTAACTGGGCGGGGTTTCACCGGGTGGGCGGGGCTTAGATTGAATCGCATATTTGGAAGTGGGTGTGGCTTAACGAGGTGGGCGGGGCTTAAATTATCGCGAGGGGCTAAAGGGGGCGTGGCTTTACTGGTGGCTGGTACTTAAAGGAGTGGGCGGGGCTTAAAACGTGGGCGTGGCCTCAGCCTCTTCCCTCTCCCCCCCCACCCCAGGGAGCTCCGGGCAGGCCCCGCCCCCTCCCCCGAGGTCCCGCCCACCCTGAGGAGACACATCCAGGTGGGGGGGGGGGAAATTTGGGGGGAATTTGGGGAAAATTTGGGAATTTTGGGGAGAAAATTTGGGAATTTTGGGGGGGATTTGGGGATTCTGGGGGGAATTTGGGGAATTTTGGCGGGAATTTGGGATTTTGGGGGGAATTTGGGGATTTTTGGGGGGAATTTGGGGATTTTCGGGGGGGATTTGGGGTTTTTGGGGGGATTTTGGGACTTTTGGGAAAGATTTGGGATTTTTGGGGGGAGAATTTTGGGTTTTTGGGCTCCCTGATTCCATTTTCGGGGTGAATTTTGGGTATTTTGGGGTCCCTGCTTTGATTTTTTGGGGTCCCAGGAGTGCTGGGGGTGAAATTTGGGAATTTTTGGGGCGAATTTTGGGATTTTTGGGGTCTCTGATTCAATTTTTGGGGTGAATTTTGGGTATTTTTGGGGCGAATTTTGGGGTTTTTGGGGTCTCCGATTTCATTTTGGGGTGAATTTTGGGGTTTTGGGGGTCCCTAATTCCATTTTTGGGTGAATTTTGGGATTTTGGGGTGAATTTTGGGGTTTTTGGGGTCCCTAATTCCGTTTTTCGGGGTGCCAGGAGTGCTGGGGGGCCGTGGGGGGGGTGTGGGCTCAGCTCCCCCCCCTCCTGTCCCACCTGTCGCACCTGAGGCGGCGCCTGCAGCACCTGGAGCCTCACCTGGCCCGGGACCAGAGCACCAGGTAGCCCATAATAATCACTGCTCCTTTTTCCCTTTTTTTTCCCTTTTCTCCCCATTTTATTTCCATTTTATTTCCATTTTATTTCCATTTTATTTCCATTTTTCCCCGTTTTTTTCCCTTTTTTTCCCATTTTTTTTCCATTTTATTTCCTTTTTTCCCATTTTTCCCCATTTTTTTCCCCATTTTTCCCCATTTTTTTCCCATTCTTTTCCCATTTTTTTTCCCATTTTTTCCCATCTTTTCCCATTTTTTTCCCATTTTTTCCCCATTTTTCCCCATCTTTTCGCATTTTTTTCACATTTTTTCACATTTTTCCCCCCATTTTATTTCCCATTTTTTCCCTATTTTTCCCCCATTTTTTCCCATTTATTCCCTTTTTTCCCATTTTTCCCCATTTTCCCCCATTTTTTTCCCATTTTTCCCCATTTTCCCCCATTTTTTTCCCATTTATTTCCCCATTTTCCCCCATTTTTTTCCCATTTTTTCCCATTTTTGTTCCCATTTTTTCCCCCATTTTTTTCCCTTTTTTCCCATTTTTTTCCCCTCAACCCCAATTTTAATAATTCTAATAATCTTAATAATATTTATAGTTTTAATAATTTTAATAATAACATTAACAATAATAATATTATTTTTTATTTTTCACCTGCCTCTCCCTGGCCCCAGTTTGAATCTTTTTAATTATTTCAGTAATTTTAATAACCTTAATAATTCTAATAATTTTATTAATACGTTTAATAATATTATTATTTATAATAATATTTATTATTTTTCCCAGTCTCTCCCTGACCCCGAGTTGAATAATTTTAGTAATTTCAATAGTTTTAATAACTTTAAGAATTTTAATATTTTTTATTATCATTTTATTAATAATTTTAATAATATTAATAATAATAATATTTTTTATTTTTCCCCAGCCTCTCCCTGACCCCAATTTGAATAATTTCCATCTCAATAACTTTAATAGCTTTAATAACTTTAATAATAATTCTAATAATTTTTAATAATGTTAATAATAATATTAATAATAATAATAATTTTTATTGTTTTTCCCCAGCCTCTCCCTGACCCCAATTTGAACAATTTTAATTATTTCAGTAATTTTAATAACTTTAAGAATTCTAATAATTTTATTAATAACTTTAATAATATTATTATTAATAATAATAATATTTATTCTTTTTCCCCAGCCTCTCCCTGACCCTTTTTGGCCTCCGGGGATTTTTGGCCTCTTTGACAAAAAATTCCCAAAAAATTTCCCAAAAGATTTCCCAAAATTCCCAAAAAAATTCCCAAAAAAATTCCCCAAATTGCCCAAAATCGGCGGAATTTGACCCAAACGGGGCCCGGGGGCGGCGCCTGCGCGGGGGGAGGGGCCGAGCGGTGAGTGCGGGAAATTCGGGAATTCTGGGGAATTTTGGGAATTTTGGGGAATTTGGGGGAATTTTGGGGGAAGTTTTGGGGAATTTGGGGGAATGTTGGGGGAATTTTGGGGAATTTGGGGGGATTTTGGGGAATTTTGGGGGATTGTTTGGGGGAATTTTGGGGTTTTTTGGGGATTTTTGGGGAATTTTTGGGAGAATTTTGGGGAAATTTTGGGGGAATTTTGGGAATTTTGGGGGAATTTTGGGGGAATTTTGGGGGAATTTTGGGAATTTTGGGGGTTTTTTGGGGGAATTTTGGGGGAATTTTGGGGTTTTAGGGGGAATTTTTGGGATTTTTGGGGGAATTTTGGAGAATTTTGGGGGATTTTTAGGGGAATTTTGGGATTTTTTTGAGGGAAATTTGGGAAATTTTGGGAGATTTCTGGGGGGAATTTTGGGGATTTTTGGGGAATTTTTGGGGGAATTTTTGGGAATTTTGGGGGATTTTTGGGGAATTTTTGGGGGAATTTTGCGGAATTTTGGGGAATTATTTGGGGGAATTTTGGGGTTTTTTTGGGGGGAATTTTGGGATTTATTAGAGGATTTTTAGGGGAATTTGGGGATTTTTTTCAGGGAAATTTGGGAAATTTTGGGATTTTTGGGAGATTTCTGGGGGGAATTTTGGGGATTTTTGGGGGAATTTTGGGTAAATTTGGGGGAATTTTGGGTAAATTTGGGGATAATTTCGGGATATTTTTGGGATATTATGGGATGTTTGGGTCTATTATGGGATGTTTTGGGGTCATTATGGGATGTTTTTTGGATATTATGGGATGTATTTTGGTGTCCCCCCCCCAGCTGTGGCTCCAGCAGCGCCTGCGGTTCCTGAGCGCGGCCACGAGGGGGCGGCGAGCGGGACTGGGAGCCCTGCAGGAACAGGTGGGCACTGGACCAGTATGGACCAGTATGGACCAGTATAGACCAGTATGGACCAGTATAGACCAGTATGGACCAGTATGGACCAGTATGGACCAGTATGGACCAGTATAGACCAGTATAGACCAGTATAGACCAGTATGGACCAGTATGGACCAGTATGGACCAGTATAAACCAGTATGAACCAGTATGGACCAGTATAAACCAGTATGGACCAGTATGGACCAGTATAAACCAGTATAGACCAGTATGGGCCAGTATAAACCAGTATGGACCAGTATGGACCAGTACGGACCAGTATAGACCGGTATAGACCAGTATGGACGAGAACAAACCAGTACAGACCAGTGACCTCCCGGTGCTCCCAGTTTGTCCCAGCCCCTCCCAGTGACCCCAAACCCTAAACCAGTTTATCCCAGTTCCTTCCCAGTATAACCCAGTCCTTCCCAATCCCCTCCCAGTCCCCCCCAGTCCTTCCCAGTCCATCCCAGTTCAATCCCAGTTCATCCCAGTTCATCCCAGTTCCTGTTTTTCCATTCCCAGTCCCTCCCAGTCCCTCCCAGTCTCTCCCAGTTCCCATTATCCCATTCCCAGTCTCTCCCAGTTCATCCCAGTTGCCATTTTTCCATTCCCAGTTTGCTCCCAGTTCCTCCTAGTCCTTCCCAATTCAATCCCAGTATCCCCAGTCCCTCCCAGTATAACCCAGTAACCCCAATCCCTCTCCCAGTCCATCCCAGTTCCCTCCCAGTCCCTCCCAGTCCATCCCAGTTCCCTCCCAATCCCCTCCCAGTCCCTCCCAGTTCAATCCCAGTCCATCCCAGTTCCCATTTTTCCATTCCCAATCTCTCCCAGTCCATCCCAGTCCATCCCAGTTCTATCCCAGTCCATCCCAGTATCCCCATTCCCCGTGTCGCTCACGGCTCTCTCTGATTGGCTGCAGGCGGTGGGCGTGGCCCGGGCGGGGCTGGGCTCGGCCCCGCCCTCGCTGGAGGGGGAGGGGCGGCGGCGGCGCCGGGCACTGGGAGCACTGGGAGCACTGGGAGAGCCCCTCCCCCCACCCGCCGCCCCTCCCCCACTGCGGGACGTGGAGCGACAGCTGGGGGCCAGACAGGTGGGGGAGGGGCGTGAATAGAGGGGGAGGGGCTTAAATAAAGGGGGAGGGGCTTAAATAAAGGGGGAGGGGCGGGGATAAGGGGAGGGGCCTGAGGGGGAGTGGCTTGTAAAGGGGGAGGGGCTTGGGAATGGGGAGGGACTTAAATGGGGGGATTGGGTGGGGGAGGGGCTTGGAAAGGGGAGGAGCTTGAATAAAGGGGGAGGGGCTTAAATAGAAGGGGTTGAAAATGGGGGAGGGGCTTGAATAAAGGGGAGGGGCTTGGGAATGGGGAGGGGCTTAAATAAAGGGGGAGGGGGCTGAGGGGGGAGGGGCCTGAGGGGGAGGGGCTTAAATTGAGGGGGCTTGGGGTGGGGGAGGGGCTTAAATAAAGGGGGAGGGGGCTGAGGGGGAGGGGCTTAAATGGAAAAGGGCTTGGAAATGGGGGAGGGGGTTAAATAGAGGGGAGGGGCCAAAGAGTGGGGGAGGGGCTCAGAGAGTGGGGGAGGGGTCTGAGGGGTGGGGGAGGGGCCGGGCCGTGAGTGGGCGTGTCCTCAGCCCCTCCCCCCGTCCCGCAGGGGGCGCTGCTCTCCCGCGCCGCCATCTTGAAGCAGCAGCTCCGCCAGGGGGCGCTGAGGGCGCGCCGGGGGGCGGGGCCGGAAGCGGAAGCGCCGCCCCTCCCCCTCCCCCCCGCCGAGGGCGTGGCCGAGCTCCTGGAGCGGCTGCGATTGGTCAGCGCCGGCTGCCGGCAGCGAATCAGGGCCTGGCCCCGCCTCCAGGAGCTGCTCGGCCAATGGTGGGAGGGGGCGGGGCTTAAAGGGGCGGGGGAGGGGCTGGAAGAGTGGGGGAGGGGATGAAAAGCGTGGGGGAGGGGCTTGAGGGAAGGGGAGGGGCTTAAAGGGGGAGGGGCTTGAGAAAAGGGAGGGGTTTAAATAAGTGGGGGAGGGGCTGAAAGGTGGAGCCTGGGTGGGGGAGGGGTTTGCCCAAAGGGGGCGTGGCCTAAGAGGGGGAGGAGCTTAAAAAACCTCGTCCCGCCCAAGCCCCGCCCCCTTTTTCCTAACCACGCCCCTTCCCCCCAGGTGGTCGCAGCCGGCTCAGTGGACCCAGGCCACGCCCCCAGGCCACGCCCCCTTCTCCCATTGGCTGCAGCGCTGGAGGAAGGCGGCCCGAGCCCTGCAGGCCACGCCCACCCCGCTGGAGGCCACGCCCACCGGGGAGGAGGGGGAGGAGCAAAGGGGCGAGGCCCCGCCCCCCTGAGGGGCTCCGGGGGCTCTGATTGGTCGGGAATAAAAAGAGCAGCAGAGAAGGGGGCGTGGCCTGGGTGTGGCCAATGGGGGGAACCAAAATGGGGCAAAAATGGGGGAAAAGGGACCCAAAAATGGGCAAAAATGGCCCCGCCCCCATTGATCAGGGGCCCCTCCCAGTCCATCCCAGTTCATCCCAGTTCAATCCCAGTCCCTCCCAGTTCCATCCCAGTCCATCCCAGTCCCTCCCAGTTCCCTCCCAGTTCCATCCCAGTCCATCCCAGTCCATCCCAGTTCAATCCCAGTCCATCCCAGTCCCTCCCAGTCCATCCCAGTCCATCCCAGTTCCATCCCAGTCCATCCCAGTCCCTCCCAGTCCATCCCAGTTCCCTCCCAGTCCATCCCAGTACAAACCAGTTCCAGCCCTTCAATTCCTTTTTTTAAACATTTTTCTTTATTTGCTCAAATTTCTTCCAACTCTCAACCCGGTGGTCACTGGTGGCCACTGGAGGTCACTGGAGGTCACTGGGGGTCACTGGAGGCCACTGGAGGTCACTGGGGGTCACCGGTGGCCACTGGAGGTCACTGGGGGTCACCGGTGGCCACTGGAGGTCACTGGGGGTCACTGGTGGCCACTGGAGGTCACTGGGGGTCACTGGTGGCCACTGGAGGTCACTCAGGGTCACTCAGTGGTCACTGGAGGTCACTGGGGGTCACTGGTGGCCACTGGAGGTCACTGGAGGTCACTGGAGGTCACTGGGGGTCACTGGTGGCCACTCATGGTCAGTAGTCACTGTGGGTCACTCAGTCAGGGTCACTCAGGGTCACTCAGTGGTCACTCAGGGTCACTCAGTGGTCAGTGGTCACTCAGGGTCACTCAGTGGTCACTCTGTGGTCACTCAGTGGTCACTCAGTGGTCACTCAGTGGTCACTCAGGGTCACTCAGTGGTCACCGATGACCCGTCGGATCCAGGTGCTGGCCCGGCACACGTTGCTGTACACACCTGGGTGGCCGCGCTGGCCGCACACGGCCATGCCCCACGACACGACGCCCTGCAGGTAACCCCCACACACCAACGGGCCCCCGGAGTCCCCCTGCACAGGGGAGACACACACAGGTGAGACACAGGTGAGACACAGACAGGTGAGACACAGGTGAGACACAGGGGAGACACACACAGGTGAGACACAGGTGAGACAGGTGAGACACAGGGGAGACACAGACAGGTGAGACACAGACAGGTGAGACACAGGTGAGACAGGTGAGACACAGGGGAGACACAGACAGGTGAGACACAGGTGAGACAGGTGAGACACAGGTGAGACACAGGGGAGACACAGGTGAGACAGGTGAGACACAGACAGGGGAGATACAGGTGAGACATAGACAGGTGAGACACAGGTGAGACACAGACAGGTGAGACACAGGGGAGACACAGGTGAGACACAGGTGAGACACAGGTGAGACACAGACAGGTGAGACACAGGTGAGACACAGACAGGTGAGACACAGGTGAGACAGGTGAGACACAGGTGAGACACAGGGGAGACACAGGTGAGACAGGTGAGACACAGACAGGGGAGATACAGGTGAGACATAGACAGGTGAGACACAGGTGAGACACAGACAGGTGAGACACAGGGGAGACACAGGGGAGACACAGGTGAGACACAGGTGAGACACAGACAGGTGAGACACAGGGGAGACACAGGGGAGACACAGGGGAGACAGGTGAGACAGGTGAGACACAGGTGAGACACAGGGGAGACACAGGGGAGACACAGGTGAGACACAGGTGAGACACAGGGGAGACACAGGTGAGACAGGTGAGACACAGGGGAGACACAGGTGAGACACAGGGGAGACACAGGGGAGACACAGGTGAGACACAGGTGAGACACAGGTGAGATACGGGAGACACAGGTGCCCCACAGGGGAGACACAGACGCGCCTGCAGGGTAGACACAGGTGCCACACAGCCAGACACAGGGGCCACAGGTGAGACCCCCTGCACAGGGGAGACACAGGTGAGACACAGGGGAGACACAGGTGAGACACAGACAGGTGAGATACAGACAGGTGAGATACAGACAGGTGAGACACAGGTGAGATACAGGGGAGACAGGTGAGATGTGGACAGGTGAGATACGGGTGAGAGAAATACAGGTGACACAGGTGTGGGACAGGTAAGGGACAGGTGGGGCACATGAGACAGGTGAGAGAGATACAGGTGAGGGTCAGGTGAGACATGAGACACACCTGGGGATATCTATGAGCACACTCAGGCCCACCTGGGGACATCCAGGGACACACCTGGGACACACCTGGGACACGTTCATGGCACACCTGTCATACCTGGGGCACAACTCAGACACACCTGGGACATATCTGGGGATACCTGTCCCACCTGTGTGTCTCACCTGGCAGGAGTCGGCACCGCCCTGGGGCACACCTGGGACACACCTGGGACACACCTGTCATACCTGTCACACCTGAGACACACCTCAGACACACATGGGGACACACCTGTCATACCTGAGGCACACCTGTCACACCTGGGGACACACCTGGGGCACACCTGGGGACACACCAGGGACACACCTGTCATACCTGGGGCACACCTGTCCCACCTGGGGGTCTCACCTGGCAGGAGTCGACGCCGCCCTGGGGCACACCTGGGACACACCTGGGGACACCTCAGACACACCTGGGGCACACCTGTCATACCTGGGGCACACCTGGGACACACCTCAGACACACCTGGGGACACACCTGGGGCACACCTGTCATACCTGGGCACACCTGGGGGTCTCACCTGGCAGGAGTCGACGCTGCCCTGGGGCACACCTGTCATACCTGGGGCACACCTGAGACACACCTCAGACACACCTGGGACACCTCAGACACACCTGGGGACACACCTGGGCACACCTGAGTCTCACCTGGCAGGAGTCGACGCCGCCCTGGGGCACACCTGTCATACCTGGGGCACACCTGAGACACACCTCAGACACACCTGGGGACACACCTGGGCACACCTGGGGGTCTCACCTGGCAGGAGTCGATGCCGCCCTGGGGCACACCTGCGCAGAACATGTTGGGGGTGACGGCGCTGCCGTAGGCGCGGGCGCACTGCTCGGCAGCCACGGTCTGCACCTGCGCACACTGCAGGTCCCGCGGGAGCTTGGCTGCACAGGTGAGACACGTGAGACAGGTGAGCACAGGTGAGCACAGGTGAGCACAGGTGAGAGAGAAAAAAAACCCAAAAATTTCCCCATTTTTGGGTCAATTGAACCCAAATTTTCCCGGATTTTCCCCATTTTGGGATCGTTCCCAGCTTTGGTGGAACCCAAAACCTTCCTGGACCCGTCCAGGTGAGCACAGGTGAGAACAGGTGAGGGACAGGTGAGCACAGGTGAGGTGGGACCCCAAAATTCCCCAGATTTCCCCATTCCAGCCCCACTCCGGGAGCTGCTCAGGACTCACCTGGCCAGGTGAGGGCGCCTCAGCCCCTGTCACACCTGGGACTCACCTGGGGACACCTGAGACCTCACTTGGGGACTCACCTGAGACTACACCTGGAGACACACCTGAGCTCTCACCTGGTCTCCATAAAGAGCAGCAGAAACCTCACCTGGGACCTCACCTGAGCCCTCCCAGGTACCCCCTGAGCCCCACCACACCTGTGCCCAGGTGTGCCCAGGTACCTCCAGGTGATTTGGTGATGCCCCAGCCGCTGATGCTGCAGTTCTGGCCGGGCCGGGGACACCTGAGATACACCTGGGGACACCTGGGGACTCACCTGGGGACACCTGGGACACCTGGGACACACCTGGGACCTCACCTGTGCCATCCCACCCCTCCCCACACCTGTACCCAGGTACCTCCAGGTGACTTGGTGATGCCCCAGCCGCTGACGCTGCAGTTCTGGCCGGCCCGGGGACACCTGAGATACACCTGGGGACACCTGGGGACACCTGGGGACACCTGGGACCTCACCTGTGCCATCCCACCCCCCCACACCTGTGCCCAGGTGTGCCCAGGTACCTCCAGGTGACTTGGTGGTGCCCCAGCCGCTGACGCTGCAGTTCTGGCCGGGCCGGGGACACCTGGTGGCCACGCGGATTTTCTTGACGTGGGGCCCGAAGCGCACAGGTGAGTCCAGGTGCAGCAGCATGAAGTCGTTGTCGTTGCGCCGGGGGTTGTAGCCGGGGTGCACCTGCAGGCGGGAAACGCGGCGCACCTGGCCCGTACCTGCCCGCAAGGTGTTGGTCCCGATCAGCACCTGCAGGTCCCTGTGAGAGAGGGGACAGGTGAGACAGGACAGGTGAGATGGATCTCACTGGGACAGGTGAGATGGGACAGGTGAGATGGATCTCACTGGGACAGGTGAGCACACCTGGCCCGTACCTGCCCGCAAGGTGTTGGTCCCAATCAGCACCTGCAGGTCCCTGTGGGGACAGGTGAGACAGAACAGGTGAGATGTGAATAATGGGACAGGTGAGATGTGAATAACGGGACAGGTAAGATGGATCTCAATGGGACAGGTGAGATGGGACAGGTGAGATGGATCTCAATGGGACAGGTGAGAGGGGACAGGTGAGATGGGACAGGTGAGATGGATCTCAATGGGACAGGTGAGACAGGACAGGTGATTTGGAGAGGTGAGACAAAACACTTTGGGACAGGTGAGAGGGGAATAATGGGACAGGTGAGATGGGTCCAGCACAGGTGAGGTGGAACGTGTCACCACCCAGCCAGGTGTGCCCAGGTGTGCCCAGGTGTGTTTCTATCCCACTCAGGTGTACCCAGGTGTGCCCAGATGTACCCCAGGTGTGCCCCAAGTGTGCCCAGGTGTGTCTCGGGTGTGCCCAGGTGTGTCTATAGATAGCTCAGGTGTGCCCAGGTTACTTTCAGGTGTACCCAGGTGTGTCTCAGGTATACCCAGGTGTATTTCTGTCTCACTCAGGTGTATCTCAGGTGTGCCCAGGTGTATCCCAGGTGTACCCAGGTGTATCCCAGGTGTACCCAGGTGCCCCCAGGTGTGCCCAGGTGTATCCCAGGTGTACCCAGGTGTGCCCAGGTGTGTCCCAGGTGTACCCAGGTGTGCCCAGGTGTGCCCAGGTGTGTTTGTATCTCACTCAGGTGTATCTCAGGTGTGCCCAGGTGTGTCCCAGGTGCCCCCAGGTGCCCCCAGGTGTGCCCAGGTGTGTCCCAGGTGTGCCCAGGTGTGCCCAGGTGTGTTTGTATCTCACTCAGGTGTATCCCAGGTGTGCCCAGGTGCCCCCAGGTGTGCCCAGGTGTGTCTATAGATATCCCAGGTGTGCCCAGGTGTCTCACCTGAGCGGCTGCCGGCAGTGCGCCGCCGTCAGCACCCACTGCGCCCCCACGAGGTGTGTCTATAGATATCCCAGGTGTGCCCAGGTGTATCTCAGGTGTGCCCAGGTGTGTCCCAGGTGTGCCCAGGTGTGCCCAGGTGTGCCCAGGTGTATCCCAGGTGTGCCCAGGTGTGCCCAGGTGTCCCCAGGTGTGCCCAGGTGTCTCACCTGAGCGGCTGCCGGCAGTGTGCCGCCGTCAGCACCCACTGCGCCCCCACGAGGTGTGTCTATGGATATCCCAGGTGTGCCCAGGTGTGCCCAGGTGTGTCTATAGATATCTCAGGTGTGCCCAGGTGTATCTCAGGTGTCTCACCTGAGCGGCTGCCGGCAGTGTGCCGCCGTCAGCACCCACTGCGCCCCCACGAGGTGTGTCTATAGATATCCCAGGTGTGCCCAGGTGTGCCCAGGTGTGCCCAGGTGTGTCTATAGATATCCCAGGTGTGCCCAGGTGTGTCTATAGATATCCCAGGTGTGCCCAGGTGTCTCACCTGAGCGGCTGCCGGCAGTGCGCCGCCGTCAGCACCCACTGCGCCCCCACGAGGCTGCCCCCGCACAGGATCTGGCCCCGCTTGGTCAGGGCCACCTGGAAGGGCCGTTGGGCAACCGAGCACGGGCGGCCCCCGATGATCCGGGACTCGTCCTCGTCCGGGACTGCGGGAATAACAATGGGGGAAATAATGGGGAAAATGGGAAAATAATGGGAATAATAATGGGGGAAAAAATGGGGAAATTGGGAAAATAATGGGGGAAATAATGGGGAATGATGGGAATCATAATGGGGAAAAACGGGGAAAATTGGGAAAATAATGGGAATAATAATGGGGAATAATGGGGGAAATAATGGGGGAAATAATGGGGGAAATAATGGGGAATAATGGGAATAATAATGGGGGAAAAACGGGAAAATTGGGAAAATAATGGGAATAATAATGGGGAATAATGGGAAAATAATGGGAAAATAATGGGGGAATAATGGGGAATAATGGGAATCATAATGGGGAAATTGGGAAAAATTGGGAAAATAATGGGGAATAATGGGGGAATAATGGGGAAATTGGGGAAAAATTGGGGGAATAATGGGGAAATTGGGAAAAATTGGGAAAAAATAATGGGGGAATAATGGGGGAAAAACGGGAAAATTGGGAAAATAATGGGAATAATAATGGGGAATGATGGGGGAATTGGGAAAATAATGGGAATAATAATGGGGAATAATGGGGGAAATAATGGGGAAATTGGGAAAAATTGGGAAAATAATGGGAAAAAATTGGGAAAATAATGGGAAAAAATTGGGGATATTGGGGAAATAATGGGAAAAAATAATGGGGGAAATAATGGGGGAAAAACGGGAAAAATTGGGAAAAATGGTAAAAAATGGGAAAAATGGAAAAAATGGGGAAAATTGGGAAAATAATGGGGAAAATAATGGGGGAATAAGGGGGAAAATTGGGGAAAAATGGGGGAATAATGGGAGAAATTGGGGAAAATGGGGGGAAATTGGGGAAAAATTGGGGAAAATTGGGAAAAAAACGTGAGAAAAACGGGGGAAAACTGGGAAAAAATGGAGAAAAACCGGGAAAAATGGTGAGAAAATTGGGAAGAATGGGGAAAAGGGTGAGAAAATGGGAAAAAAAGTGGGGAAAAACCGGGAATTTTGCTGAAAAAGTTGGGAAATGGGGTGGAAAATGGTGGAAAAGGTGAAAAAAAGGGTGGAAAAAGCGATAAAATGGCCAAGAAAGGAGGGAAAATTGGGGAAAATTTGTGAGGAAACGGCAAAAAACGGCCCCAAAAAAAACGGGGAGGGAAAAATGGGAGAAATTTTGGGGAATTTTTTGGGGGGAAAAAAGAGAAATTTGGGATGAAAAAGGAGGAGAAGTTGGGGGGGGGGGGGGAAATCCAGGAGGAAAAGGGAAAAAATTCCATTTTTGGGTTGGGAATTCCAGCGGGAAATCCCAATTCCCGGACCCCGGGGGCAATTCGGGGCTGGATCCAGGTGTGGTCACGTGACACCTCACCTGGCGGCCCCGACCGGCCAATCAGGTGTACCGGAAGCTGTGACGTCACTGAAATTATCCTCACCTGGGTGGGGTCAGGGCCCCTCACCTGCCCAGGTGAGCTGGGTGGGGTCAGGGTCTCACCTGGGTGGGGTCAGGGCCCCTCACCTGCCCAGGTGAGCTGGGTGGGGTCAGGGTCTCACCTGGGTGGGGTCAGGGCTCCTCACCTGCCCAGGTGAGCTGGGTGGGGTCAGGGCTCCTCACCTGCCCAGGTGAGCTGGGGGAAGTCAGGGCTCCTCACCTGCCCAGGTGAGCTGGGGGGGTCAGGGCCCCTCACCTGCCCAGGTGAGCTGGGAGGGGTCAGGGCCCCTCACCTGCCCAGGTGAGCTGGGAGGGGTCAGGGCCCCTCACCTGCCCAGGTGAGCTGGGGGAAGTCAGGGCCCCTCACCTGCCCAGGTGAGCTGGGAGGGGCCAGGGCCCCTCACCTGCCCAGGTGAGCTGGGGGGGGGATCAGGGCCCCTCACCTGCCCAGGTGAGCAGCACCTGAGGGCCTGGCGGGGCCAGAGCGGCTCCAGGTGGAATCTGGACATTCCAGCCAGGCCAGGTGGGAGAAGAAGGAGGAATGGGGGGACAGGTGGGCCCGGGGTCACCTGGGGTCACCTGGGGAAAGCGGCTCCGTGATCACCTGGACCCTGTGACCACCCTGACCATGATCACCTGAGCTGGGACCACCTGAGCTGGGACCACCTGGACATTGTGACCACCTTGAGAGCGACCACCTGAACTTTGGGACCACCTGGTCCCCAAGGCCACCTGGTCCCCGTGATCACCTGAATTTTGGGACCACCTTGACCACCTTGAGAGTGATCACGTGGTCTCCTTGACCACCTGGACCCCGTAACCACCTTGTCCATGTGACCACCTGGACTTGGGGACCACCTTGAGAGCGACCACCTGAATTTTGGGATCACCTTGTTGCCATGGCCACCTGGACCCCGTGACCACCTGGACCCTGTGACACCTGAACCCTGTGACACCTGAACCCTGTGACACCTGAACTTTGGGACCACCTGAACTTTGGGACCACCTGAACCTGTGACACCTGAACTTTGTGCCCACCTGGACCCCGTGACCACCTGAAATTTGGGACCACCTGGACCTGTGACCACCTGAACCTGTGCCCACCTGAACTTTGGGACCACCTGCACCTGTGACCACCTGAACCCTGTGCCCACCTGCACCTGTGCCCACCTGAACCTGTGCCCACCTGAACCCTGTGCCCACCTGAACCTGTGCCCACCTGAACCTGTGCCCACCTGAACCCTGTGCCCACCTGGACCCCGTGACCACCTGAACTTTGGGACCACCTGCACCTGTGCCCACCTGGCCTCTGGGATCACGTGACCCTGTGCCCACCTGGCCTCTGGGATCACGTGACCCTGTGCCCGCGAGCCGCAGCCCCGGGCGCCGGCAGCGATTGGGACATCGGGACTGGTGGGACTGGTTTGGACTGGGAGCGATCCCGGAGCCTCCCGGGCTTGGAATCCGGGCCCGGAACCGCCCGGGACCACCCGGGACTGACTGGGACCGACTGGGACTGACTGGGACTGACTGGGACCGACTGGGACCGACTGGGACCGACTGGGACCGACTGGGACTGACTGGGACTGACTGGGACCGACTGGGACTGACTGGGACCGACTGGGACTGACTGGGACCGACTGGGACCGACTGGGACTGACTGGGACCGACTGGGACTGACTGGGACTGACTGGGACCGACTGGGACCGACTGGGACCGACTGGGACTGACTGGGACCGACTGGGACTGACTGGGACTGACTGGGACCGACTGGGACCGACTGGGACCGACTGGGACTGACTGGGACCGACTGGGACTGACTGGGACCGACTGGGACTGACTGGGACGGACTGGGACCGACTGGGACTGACTGGGACCGACTGGGACCGACTGGGACCGACTGGGACTGACTGGGACCGACTGGGACTGACTGGGACCGACTGGGACCGACTGGGACCGACTGGGACCGACTGGGACCGACTGGGACTGACTGGGACGGACTGGGACCGACTGGGACTGACTGGGACCGACTGGGACCGACTGGGACCGACTGGGACTGACTGGGACCGACTGGGACCCACTGGGACCGACTGGGACCGACTGGGACCGACTGGGACCGACTGGGACTGACTGGGACCGACTGGGACCCACTGGGACCGACTGGGACCGACTGGGACCACCCGGGACCACGGCCCGGAACCTGCGGGGACAAATTCCGGGTTTGGGGTTTTTGGGGGGCAGAAAAAACCCAGATTTGGGAATTTTGGGATTTTGATTTGGGAATTTTGGGATTTTGATTTGGGGATTTTTGGGGGTCAAACCTCCGGGTTTGGGATTTTTGGGGTTTTAATTTGGGTTTTTTGAGGGGACAAAGGCCAGGTTTGGGGTTTTGGGGGTTTTGTTTTGAGGGTTTGGGGTTTTGGTTTGGGGTTTTGGGGATTTTGGGGTTTTGGTTTGGGGTTTTGATTTGGGGTTTTTGGGGTTTTGGTTTGGGATTTTGATTTGGGGTTTTTGGGGTTTTTGGGGTTTTGATTTGGGGTTTTTGGGGTTTTGTTGGGGTTTTTGGGGTTTTGATTTGGGGTTTTTGGGGTTTTGGGGTTTTTGGGGTTTTTGGGGTTTTGATTTGGGGTTTTTGGGGGTTTTGGGGTTTTGATTTGGGGTTTTTGGGGTTTGGGGGCTGATCCCACCTCTGGGATCGCCGCTGGAACCCCAAAACCGCTTTCCCAAAAAAACAAAAAAAACCAAAAAAACCCCCAAAACCCCCCCAAAAAAAACCCCAAAAACCCCCCAAAAAACCCCCAAAAAACCCAAAAAAACCCAAAAAAACCCCAAACTCCCCCCAAAAAACCCAATAAAAACCCCCAAACCGGGCGCAATTCCCGGAGATTCCAGGGAAGGAGGAGGAGGAGGAGGAGGAGGAGGAGGAGGAGGAGGAGGAGGAGGAGGAGGAGGAGGAGGAAGGAGAGGAGGAATTTTCCCGTCCCCATCGCCCGAAATTCCCGCCCGGAATTCCCGGGAAAATTCCCGGGAAAATTCCCGAAATGGCGACTCACGTTCCGGGGCGCTGCCCTGAGCCGGGGGCGGGAGGAGGAGGAGGAGGAGGAGGAGGAGGAGGAAGAGCAGCGGGACGGAGCCCAAGGCTCCGGGGCCATCGGGAGCCATTCCTGGGGGGGAATAAAATAAAATAAAAATAAAAATAAAAATAAAAATAGAAATAGAAATGAAAATAAAGATAAAAATAGAAATAGAAATAGGAATAGAAATAAAAATAAAAATAAAAATAGAAATAAAAATAGAAATAGAAATAAAAATAAAAATAAAGATAAAAATAAAAATAAAGATAAAAATAAAGATAAAAATAAAAATAAAAATAGAAATAAAAATAAAAATAAAGATAAAAATAAAAATAACGATAAAAATAAAGATAAAAATAAAGATAGAAATAAAAATAAAAATAAAAATAGAAATAGAAATAGAAATAGAAATAGAAATAAAAATAGAAATAAAGATAAAAATAAAAATAAAAATAAAAATAAAAATAGAAATAAAGATAAAAATAAAAATAAAAATAAAGATAAAAATAAAAATAAAAATAGAAATAAAAATAGAAATAAAAATAGAAATAAAAATAGAAATAAAAATAAAAATAAAAATAAAAATAGAAATAAAAATAAAAATAAAAATAGAAATAGAAATAAAAATAGAAATAGAAATAAAAATAAAAATAAAAATAAAAATCCGGGAATGAGGGGGTTAAAGGTGACCCCTCCACCCCCCACTCGTTATTCCCGAGGGATCCGGGGGGGGAATTTTGGGATTTTGGGGAGATTTTGGGGGGATCCAGGTGGGATCTGGGGGAAAATTTGGGAGGATTTTAGAGGGATCCAGGTGAGATTTTAGGGGGATCCAGGTGGGATCCAGGTGGGATTTTGGGGAGGATTTTGGGGGATCCAGGTGGGATTTTAGAGGGATCCAGGTGGGATTTTGGGAGGATTTTGGGGGATCCAGGTGGGATTTTGGGAGGATCCAGGTGGGATTTTAGAGGGATCCAGGTGGGATTTTGGAGGGATCCAGGTGGGATTTTGGGAGGATTTCGGGGGGATCCAGGTGGGATTTTGGGAGGATTTTGGGACGATCCAGGTGGGATCTGAGGGGAATCCAGGTGGGATTTTGGAGGGAATTTTTGGCATCTTGGATCTTCTCCTCCCGCTGGATTTGGGATTGGTGGGGGGGGGGTGGAGTTCGGGATTTCGGGAAGGACCAACCCCCCAACCCCCCCCAAGAAAAAAAACCGGGAATTCCGCGGGAAGAAAAAAGAGAAGTGGGATGGGAGCGCTGGGAGCGGCGGAATTCCCGGAATTCCCGGAATTGCCGGGACTCACCTGGAGCCGGGGCCGGGACTCACCTGGAGCCGGGGCCGGGACTCACCTGGAGCCGGGGCCGGGACTCACCTGGAGCCGGGGACGGGGCCGGGCACGATCCGGGAGGAGCCGGGCGGGAAATATTTATGGGAATGGGGGGTGGGGGAGGGGCGGGGGTGGGGGAGGGGTGGGGGGGGGGAGGGGTGGGGGAGGGGGAGGTGACTCAGGAGCCGTGGGAGGATCCCCCGGGAGGATCCCACGGGATGAGGGCGGGGGGGGGAGGGGAGGGGGAGGGGGGACCCGGCGGGGAGGAAGAGGAGGGAACCGCCCCTCCCCCACCCCGGGAATGGGAATGGGAATGGAATGGGATTGGAATGGGAATGGACTGGGAATGGACTGGGAATGGGAATGGGAATGGGATTGGAATGGGACTGGGAATGGGAACGGGAATGGGACTGGACTGGATTGGACTGGGAATGGGATTGGAATGGGAATGGGAATGGGAATGGACTGGGAACGGACTGGGAATGGACTGGGAATGGATTGGGACTGGGAATGGGAATGGGAATGGGAATGGGACTGGGAATGGGAATGGGACTGGGAATGGTCTGGACTGGACTGGGAATGGGAATAGACTGGGACTGGGAATGGGAATGGGACTGGACTGGACTGGGAATGGACTGGGAATGGGAATGGGAATGGGAATGGGACTGGACTGGGAATGGACTGGGAATGGACTGGGAATGGGATGGGAATGGGATTGGAATGGGAATGGGAATGGGATTGGAATGGGAATGGGACTGGGAATGGTCTGGACTGGACTGGGAATGGGAATAGACTGGGACTGGGAATGGGAATGGACTGGACTGGACTGGGAATGGATTGGGACTGGGAATGGGAATGGGAATGGGGAATGGGGAATGGGAATGGGAATGGGACTGGACTGGACTGAGAATGGACTGGGAATGGACTGGGAATGGACTGGGAATGGACTGGGAATGGGACTGGGAATGGACTGGGAATGGACTGGGAATGGGACTGGGAATGGGAATGGGACTGGACTGGACTGGGAATGGGAATGGGAATGGGATTGGGAATGGGAATGGACTGGGAATGGACTGGGAATGGGACTGGGACTGGACTGGGAATGGGAATGGGAATGGGACTGGGACTGGACTGGGACCGGGATTGGGAATGGGACGAGCCCGGTCCTGAGCCCAGTTCTGATCCTAATCCCGGTGCTGAGCCCGATCCTGATCCCGAGCCTGATCCCGAGCCTGATCCCGATCCTGATCCCGATCCTGATCCCGATCCTGATCCCGATCCCGATCCTGATCCTGATCCTGATCCTGATCCCGATCCTGATCCTGATCCCGATCCCGATCCTGATCCCGATCCTGATCCCGATCCTGATCCTGATCCCGATCCCGATCCTGATCCCGATCCCGATCCCGATCCTGATCCTGATCCCGATCCCGATCCCGATCCTGATCCTGATCCTGATCCCGATCCTGATCCCGATCCCGATCCTGATCCCGATCCTGATCCTGATCCCGATCCTGATCCTGATCCCGATCCTGATCCCGATCCTGATCCCGATCCTGATCCTGATCCCGATCCTGATCCCGATCCTGATCCCGATCCTGATCCCGATCCCGATCCTGATCCCGATCCTGATCCTGATCCTGATCCTGATCCCGATCCTGATCCCGATCCCGATCCCGATCCTGATCCCGATCCTGATCCTGATCCTGATCCTGATCCCGATCCCGATCCTGATCCCGATCCTGATCCTGATCCTGATCCTGATCCTGATCCCGATCCCGATCCTGATCCTGATCCTGATCCTGATCCTGATCCCGATCCCGATCCTGATCCTGATCCCGATCCTGATCCCGATCCTGATCCTGATCCTGATCCCGATCCTGATCCCGATCCTGATCCCGATCCTGATCCCGATCCTGATCCCGATCCTGATCCCGATCCTGATCCTGATCCCGATCCTGATCCTGATCCTGATCCCGATCCTGATCCCGATCCCGATCCCGATCCCGATCCTGATCCTGATCCCGATCCCGATCCTGATCCTGATCCCGATCCTGATCCCGATCCTGATCCCGATCCTGATCCCGATCCTGATCCTGATCCCGATCCTGATCCCGATCCCGATCCCGATCCTGATCCCGATCCTGATCCTGATCCCGATCCCGATCCCGATCCTGATCCCGATCCTGGTCTTGGTCCTGATCCCGATCCTGATCCCGATCCTGATCCCGATCCCGATCCTGGTCCTGATCCTGGTCTTGGTCCTGATCCCGATCCTGATCCTGGTCTTGGTCCTGATCCCGATCCCGTCCATCCCATCCCGACCCAGGTGCTTCCTTGTCCCCCTCAGGTGTGACATGTGACCCCCAGGTGACCCCAGGTGTGACCCCCAAGTGACCCCAGGTGTGACCCCCAAGTGACCCCAGGTGTGTCCCCAGGTGTGTCCCCCCTCCCCCCAGGTGTGTCCCCCCCCTCCCCCAGGTGTGTCCCCCCCTCCCCCAGGTGTGTCCCCCCCCCCCCCCCCCAGGTGTGTCCCCCCCCCTCCCCCAGGTGTGTCCCCCCCTCCCCCAGGTGTGTCCCCCCAGGTGTGTCCCCCCCTCCCCCCAGGTCCCACCTGGCCTCACCTGTCGGGGCCGTTCCCGGGGCGTGTCCAGGTGTGACCGGCCCGGCCAGGCCAGGTGTCCCCAACTTCCCGGGGGGACACCTGGGGACACCTGAGGGGACACCTGGGGACACCTGAGGGGACACCTGGGGACACCTGAAGGGACACGGAGACACAGGGAGGGGACACGGGGACACCTGAAGGGACACGAGGGGGACAGGAGGGGACACAGGGACACCTGAGGGGACACCTGGGGACACCTAAGGGGACACCTAAGGGGACACCTGAGGGGACACGGGGACACCTGAAGGGACATGAGGGGACACTGGAGGTGACACAGGTGACACCTGAGGGGACACAGGTGACACAGGGGGACAATGAAGGGACACTGGGGACACCTGAAAGGACACCTGGGGACAAGGAGGGGACCTTGAAGGGACAGGTGACACCTGAGGGGACAAAAGGGGGACAGGAGGGTACACAGGTGACACCTGAGAGGACACAGGGGGACAATGAGGGGACACAGGTGACACAGGTGACACCTGAGGGGACATTGGGGACAATGAGGGGACACAGGTGACACCTGAGGGGACACAGGGGGGACAATGAGGGGACATTGGGGACAATGAGGGGACACAGGTGACACAGGTGACACCTGAGGGGACACAGGTGACACAGGTGACACCTGAGGGGACCCCGGGAGTCGCGAGGCCTCAGGGCGGTGACAGCGACAGCGCCACCCCCCGGGTGGGGGAGGGGCCGGACCGGTCCCGCCGGTCCCGCTAATGACCCCTCCCCCACGCCGCTGTCACCAGGTGTCACCAGGTGTCACCAGGTGTCACCTCCGGGGCCGGGAGGGGACGCGCCACCCCCGCCCCGGCCCGCGCTGACACCGCAGGTGACACCTGGTGACACCTGGTGACACGGGCCACACGCGGGGGTGGCGCTGGGTCACAGCGCGGGGTGGCACAGGTGACTCAGGTGGCGCTGGGGACACCGGGGGTGGCACTGGGGACAGTGGGGGTGACACCGGGGGTGGCACTGGGGACACTGGGGACACCGGGGGTGGCACTGGGGGTGGCACTGGGGACACTGGGGGTGGCACTGGGGACACTGGGGACACTGGGGGTGGCACTGGGGACAGTGGGGACAGTGGGGGGTGGCACTGGGGGTGACACTGGGGACAGTGGGGGTGGCACAGGTGACTCAGGTGGCGCTGGGGACACCGGGGGTGGCACTGGGGACAGTGGGGACACCGGGGGTGGCACTGGGTGACAATGGGGGGTGGCGCTGGGGACACTGGGGACACTGGGATGGCACTGGGGACACCGGGGGTGGCACTGGGGACACTGGGGGTGACACTGGGTGACAATGGGGGGTGGCGCTGGGGACACCGGGGGTGGCACTGGGGACAGTGGGGACACTGGGGGTGGCACTGGGGACATCAGGGGGTGACACTGGGTGACAATGGGGATGACACTGGGGACACTGGGTGACAATGGGGGGGTGGCACAGGTGACTCAGGTGGCGCTGGGGACACTGGAGGTGGCACTGGGGACACTGGGGGTGGGAATGGGGACATCAGGGGGTGACACTGGGGACACTGGGATGGCACTGGGGACACTGGGGACCGTGGGGGTGGCACAGGTGACTCAGGTGGCGCTGGGGACACCCGGGGTGGCACTGGGGACACTGGGGACACTGGGGGTGGCACTGGGTGACACAGGTGACACAGGTGACAGGGGTGACACAGGTGACACAGGTGACACGGGTGACACAGGTAACCCCAGGGTGACACTAGGGGGGTGGTCCAGGTGACACAGGTGACACAGGTGACACAGGTGACACAGGTGACAGGGGTGACACAGGTGACACAGGTGACACAGGTGACACAGGTGGCCCAGGTGACACAGGTGACACAGGTGACACAGGTGACCCCAGGGTGGCCCAGGTGACCCCAGGGTGACACTAGGGGGGTGGTCCAGGTGACACAGGTGACACAGGTGACACAGGTGACACAGGTGACACAGGTGACAGGGGTGACACAGGTGACAGGGGTGACAGGGGTGACACAGGTGGCCCAGGTGACGCTGGGCGTGGCCCAGGTGACCCCAGGGTGACCCCGGGGGTGTCGCTCCCCCCTCCCCCACCGACCCCTCCCAATGGGGGCGTGGCCAACCCGGCGTGGGCGTGGCCTGGGTGAGACTTCCGGTTTGGGGCGTGGCCAATTTGGAGCGGAACTTCCGGCTTTGTTGGGGGCGTGGCCATTTGTGAGGGTGGAGCTTCCGGTTTTTTGTGGGCGTGGCTTGATTTGGGCGGGGCTGGATTTGGGGGCGTGGCCAAAGGGGAGGGGGCGGAGCCAATTGTGGGTGGGCGTGACCATATTTGGGGCAGGGGGCGTGGCCGGGATTTTTGGGGGTGAAATTTGGGGATTTTTGGGGTGAAATTTTTGGGAATTTTGGGTGAAATTTTTGGGATTTTTTGGGTGGATTTTTTTTAATTTTAGGGAGAAATTTTTGGGGATTTTTTTTTGGTGAAATTTGGGGATTTTGGGGCGGAATTTTTGGGGATTTTTAAAAAATTTTTGGGGCGGATTTTTGGGGATTCTTGAGTGAATTTTTGGGGATTTTTGGGGTGAATTTTGGGGATTTTTGGGGTGGATTTTTTGGGATTTTTGGGTGAGATTTTGGGATTTTTGGGTGGAATTTTTTTCCATTTTTGGGATTTTGGGGGAGGAATTTTTGGGGACTTTTGAGTGGAATTTTTTGGATTTTTTTTTATTTTTGGGGTGGATTTTGGGGTGAATTATTGTTATTTTGGGGTGAAATTTTGGGGATTTTCGGGCGGAATTTTTTTTCATTTTTGGGATTTTGGGGGGGAATTTTTGGGGACTTTTGAGTGGAATTTTTGGATTTTTTTTTAATTTTTGTGGTGGATTTTGGGGTGGAATTATTGGGATTTTGGGGTGAAATTTTGGGGATTTTTTTGGTGAAATTTGGGGATTTTTGGGGCGGAATTTTTGGGGATTTTTAAAATTTTTTTGGGGCGGAATTTTGGGGATTTTTGAGAGAATTTTGGGGATTTTGGGGTTGGATTTTGGGATTTTTCTGTGGATTTTATTTTCCTTTTTGGAGTGGATTTGGGGGATTTTTGGGGTGGATTTTTGGGATTTTTGGGCTGGAATTTTTGGATTTTTTGGAGGGTTTTTTGGGGGGTTTTTGGGGTGGATTTTGGGATTTTTGGGGTGGAATTTTTTTTATTTTTCCCTGGATTTTTTTTTTTTCTTTTTGGAGTGGATTTTGGGGAATTTTTGGAGTAGATTTTTGGGATTTGGGGCTGGAGTTTTTGTGATTTTTTTGGAGTGGGTTTTTGGGGTGGATTTTTGGGATTTTTTCTGTGGATTTTTTTTATTTATTTTTGGATTGAATTTGGGGGATTTTTGGGGTGAATTTTTGGGATTTTTGGGTGGAATTTGGGGATTTTTTGGAGTCTATTTTTTGGGATTTTTGGGGTGGATTTTTGGGATTTTTCCTATGGAATTTTTTTAATTTTTGGGGTGGATTTTGGGGTGGAATTTTTTTTATTTTTCTCTGGATTTTTCTTTTCCTTTTTGGAGTGGATTTTTGGGATTTTGGGGATTTTTGGGTGGAATTTTTGGATTTTTTTTATCTGGGTTTTTTTGAGATTTAGGGCGGATTTTGGGGAATTTTGGGGGGGATTTTTGGGATTTTTTCTGTGGATTTTTTTTAATTTTTGGAGTGGATTTATTTTAATTTTTGGAGTGGATTTTTGGGATTTTGGGCTGGAATTTTTTTAAATTTTTTGAGTCGATTTTTTGGGATTTTTGGGGTGGATTTTTGGGATTTTTTTCCTGTGGATTTTTTTTAATATTTGGAGTGGATTTGGAGGAATTTTTGGGGTGGATTTTTGGCATTTTGGGCTGGAATTTTTGGATTTGTTGGAGTTGGGTTTTTGGGATTTTTGGGGTGGATTTTGGGGGTGGATTTTTGGGATTTTTGGGGTGGATTTTTGGGATTTTTTCCTATGGAATTTTTTTAATTTTTGGGGTGGATTTGGGGGGATTTTTGGGTGGAATTATTTTGATTTTTCCCTGGATTTTTTTTTAATTTTTGGGGTGGATTTTTGGGATTTTTTTCTGTGGATTTTTTTTCCTTTTTGGCGCGGATTTGGGGGAATTTTTGGATTTTTTGGACTGGGGTTTTTTTTGGGATTTTTGGGGTGGATTTTGGGGATTTTTTCTGTGGATTTTTTTTTTAATTTTTGGAGTGGGTTTGGGGGGAATTTTTGGGGCGAATTTTTGAGATTTTAGGGTGAAATTTTGGGAATTTTCCGCTCCTGAACACCGCGATTTCGAGGCGATTTTTTGGTTTTTATTTAAGATTTGGGGGTGGATTTTTTGGGGGGCGTTTCCCGGCTCTCAGGGGGGACCCGGGGATGCTCCGGGGCCGGTTTTGGGTCAGTTCCGGGCCCGGGGGTCCCGCAGGTGAATTTGGGGCATTTTGGGGGGAATTTTTTGGGGATTTTGGGCTGGAATTTTGGGGATTTCTTCTGTGGATTTATTTTAATTTTTGGGGTGGATTTTTGGGATTTTGGGTGGAATTTTTGGATTTTTTGGAGTGGGGTTTTTTTTGGGATTTTGGGGCGGATTTGGGGGGAATTTTGGGGTGAATTTTTGGGATTTTTGGGGTGAATTTTTGGGATTTTTGGGGTGGATTTTTGGGATTTTTTCTGTGGATTTTTTTTTTAATTTTTGGGTTGGATTTGGGGGAATTTTTGGGGCGAATTTTTGGGATTTTAAGGTGAAATTTTGGGAATTTTCAGGTTCTGAACACCGCGATTTTGAGGCGATTTTTTAAAAAAAATTTAGGATTTTAAGATAATGTTTTTTTATTTTATTTAAGATTTGGGGGTGGATTTTTTGGGGGGCGTTTCCCGGCTCTCGGGGGGGACCCGGGGATGCTCCGGGGCCGTTTTTGGGTCAGTTCCGGGCCATGGTTTCCCGCAGCCAGCGGCCGTAGCGGCACAGGTTGACGTAGACCCCCGGCTTTTGGGGGTCCCCGCACACCCCCGGCCCCCACGACGTGACCCCCTGCAGGCGCCCGTCGCACATCAGGGGACCCCCGGAATCGCCCTGGGGGGACACAATTGGGGGAGGGGGGGAAGGGGAGGGGTCAGGGGTGAGACCCCGGAAAAAAAAAAAAAAAAATTCCCGGGAAAATCCGAAAAAAAACCCGAAATCGCCCCCAAAAAATGAGCCCGGGTGGGCGGAAATGCAAAAAATTGACCCGAAATCGCCACGAATTGACCCGAAATTATCTCAAAGGGACCCAAAATCCCCCAAATTGACCCAAAATCCCCCAAATTGACCCAAAATCGCCACGAATTGACCCAAAATTATCTCAAAGGGACCCAAAATCCCCCAAACTGACTCAAAATTGCCCCAAATTGCCCCAAAGCCGACCCAGATTGACCCGAAATAGCCACGAATTGACCCAAAATTATCTCAAAGGGACCCAAAATCCCCCAAATTGACCCAAAATCCCCCAAATTGCCCCAAAGCCGACCCAGATTGACCCGAAATCGCCATGAATTGACTCAAAATTGCCCCAAATTGACCCAAAACCGACCCAGATTGACCCAAAATCGCCCTGAATTAAGTCAAAATCGCCCCAAATTGACCCAAAATTACCCTGAATTGAACCAAAATCCCCCAAATTGACCCGAAATCCCCCAAATTGACCCGAAATTGCCCTAAAATGCCCCAAAATCATCTCAAACTGACCCAAAATCCCCCCAGATCAACCCAAAATCGCCACTAATTGACCCAAAACCCGACCCAGAGTGACCCGAAATCGCCCTAAAATGACCCAAAATTGCCCCAGATTGACCCGAAATCATCTCAAGGTGACCCCAAATCCCCCAAATTGACCCAAAATTGTCCCAAATTTGCCCCAAATCAGCCCAAATTCACCTGGGATTGAGCCCCAATCACCTCACCTGTCCTATCCCTCACCTGTATCACACCTGTATCACCTGTATCACACCTGTATCACCTGTCCCATCTCACCTGTCCCACCTATCATCCATCTCACCTGTCCCAGTCTCACCTGTCCCATCCCTCACCTGTATCACACCTGTATCACCTGTCCCATCTCACCTGTCCCAGTCTCACCTGTCCCATCCCTCACCTGTATCACACCTGTCCTGAACATCCCACCTGTATCACACCTGTATCACCTGTCCTATCTCACCTGTATCACACCTGTCCTACACCTGTCCCATCCCTCACTTGTATGACACCTGTCCTGATCATCCCACCTGTATCACACCTGTCTCACCTGTATCACACCTGTCCCATCACACCTGTCCTGTCTCACCTGGCAGGTGTCAGCGCGGCTCCAGGGCTCTCCTGCACACACCTGTCCCATCCCACACCTGTCCCTTCTCACCTGTCCCATCTCACCTGTCCCATCTCACACCTGCCTCACCTGTCCCATCACACCTGTCCTGTCTCACCTGGCAGGTGTTGGCATGGCTCCGGGGCTCTCCGGCACACACCTGTCCCTTCTCACACCTGTCCCATCTCACCTGTCCCATCTCACCTGTCCCATCTCACACCTGTCCCATCTCACACCTGTCCCATCTCACCTGTCCCATCTCTCACCTGTCCCATCTCACCTGTCCCATCTCACACCTGTCTCACCTGTCCCACCACACCTGTCCCGTCTCACCTGGCAGGTGTCGGCGCGGCTCCGGGGCTCTCCTGCACACACCTGTCCCTTCTCACACCTGTCCCTTCTCACCTGTCCCATCTCACACCTGTCTCACCTGTCCCATCCCACACCTGTCCCATCTCACCTGTCCCATCTCACACCTGTCTCACCTGTCCCGTCTCACCTGGCAGGTGTCGGCGCGGCTCCGGGGCTCTCCGGCACACACCATGTTGGGGGTGATGGAGTCGGGGTAGATGCGGCGACAGGTGAGCTCAGGTATGATCCTCACCTGGCTGCAGTGCAGGTCCTTGGGGAACGTCACTGTGGGGACACACCTGGGCTCACACCTGGGCAGGTAACCACACACCTGGGCAGGTAACCCCACACCTGGGGTCACACCTGGGGTCACACCTGGGCAGGTAACCACACACCTGGGCAGGTAACCCCACACCTGGGGTCACACCTGGGCTCACACCTGGGCAGGTAACCACACACCTGGGCAGGTAACCACACACCTGGGCTCACACCTGGGCAGGTAACCACACACCTGGGCAGGTAACCACACACCTGGGGACACACCTGGGCAGGTAACCACACACCTGGGCAGGTAACCACACACCTGGGGACACACCTGGGGACACACCTGGGCAGGTAACAGCTGATCTGAGCTCTCACCTGTGCCCAGGTAGGCCCCATATTCCACCTCTCACCTGTCCCAGGTTTGTCTCACCTGTCCCTGCCCCCCTCACCTGTCCCAGGTTTGTCTCACCTGTCCCCCTGTGCCTCACCTGTCCCCACCCCCCTCACCTGTCCCAGGTGTGTCTCACCTGTCCCATCCCCTCTCACCTGTCCCAGGTGTGTCTCACCTGTCCCTCACCTGTCCCAGGTGTGTCTCACCTGTCCCAGGTGTGTGTCACCTCTCCCCTGTCCCTCACCTGTCCCAGGTGTGTCTCACCTGTCCCAGGTGTGTGTCACCTCTCCCCTGCCCCTCACCTGTCCCAGGTGTGTCTCACCTGTCCCATCCCCTCTCACCTGTCCCAGGTGTGTCTCACCTGTCCCTCACCTGTCCCAGGTGTGTCTCACCTGTCCCAGGTGTGTGTCACCTCTCCCCTGCCCCTCACCTGTCCCAGGTGTGTCTCACCTGTCCTACCCCCCCCACCTGTCCCAGGTGTGTCTCACCTGTCCTACCCCCCTCACCTGTCCCAGGTGTGTCTCACTTGTCCCCTGTCCCTCAGCTGTCCCATTCCCCCTCACCTGTCCCAGGTGTGTCTCACCTGTCCCCTGTCCCTCACCTGTCCTATTCCCCCTCACCTGTCCCAGGTGTGTCTCACCTGTCCCCTGTCCCTCACCTGTCCCATTCCCCCTCACCTGTCCCAGGTGTGTCTCACCTGTCCTACCCCCCTCACCTGTCCCAGGTGTGTCTCACCTGTCCCCTGCCCCCCACCTGTCCCAGGTGTGTCTCACCTGTCCCCGTCCCTCACCTTCGGGGCTGGTGGTGGATCCCCAGCCGGAGATCTGGCAGGTGGTTCCGGGTGTGGCGCAGGTGCGTGCCAGGGGCAGGGGGCTCACCTGGCGGCTCAGGTGTGCAGGTACCTGCAGCCGCAGCAGCATCAGGTCGCCGTCCTTGGAGCTCTCGTTGTAACCCGGGAAGCGAAAGGTCCGAAGCGAGCGGCGCCGCTGCTCACCTGGCCCAGGTGAGGCCTCACCTGCCCCCGGAGGCTCACCTGGTTCGTCCAGGGGGGGCTCACCTGGGCGCACCTGGTGGCGACCGCGGCCGCCCAGGCGGACGGTGATGGGGCTGTGGGGAGAGGGCACAGGTGAGACAGGTGAGAAAGGACAGGTGAGACAGGTGAGATATGGATAGGTGAGACAGGTGAGACATGGACAGGTGAGACAGGACAGGTGAGACATGGACAGGTGAGACAGGTGAGATATGGATAGGTGAGACAGGTGAGACAGGTGAGACATGGACAGGTGAGACATGGACAGGTGAGACATGGACAGGTGAGACAGGTGAGATATGGATAGGTGAGACATGGACAGGTGAGACATGGACAGGTGAGACAGGTGAGATATGGATAGGTGAGACATGGACAGGTGAGACATGGACAGGTGAGACAGGTGAGACATGGACAGGTGAGACAGGACAGGTGGGACAGGTGAGACAGGTGGGACAGGTGAGACAGGACAGGTGAGACAGGACAGGTGGGACAGGTGAGACAGGACAGGTGACACAGGACAGGTGACACAGGACAGGTGACACAGGACAGGTGAGACATGGACAGGTGAGCTATGGACAGGTGAGATATAGACAGGTGAGACAGGAGCCCCAGGTGAGCCCGTGACCTGTCCATGTCAGCCCAACCCACACCCAGGTGTGACTTGGGCCCCTCCCTTTGTGCCCAGGTGAGCCCTCCCCCATGGCCAGGTATATCCCAGGTGTCCCCAGGTGTCCCCAGGTGTGTCCCAGCTGTCCCCAGGTGTGTCCCAGGTGTCCCCAGGTGTGTCCCAGGTGTGTCCCAGGTGTGTCCCAGGTGTCCCCAGGTGTGTCCCAGGTGTCCCCAGGTGTGCCCAGGTGTGCCCAGGTGTATCACAATTGTATCCCAGCTGTGCCCAGGTGTGTCCCCGTTACCTGTCCGTACCCGGGGGCGTGGCAATACATTCAGGTATACCCAAGTGTGTCCCCCCCTGCCCAGCTGTCCCCAGGTGTGTCCCAGGTGTGTCCCAGCTGTCCCCAGGTATATCCCAGCTGTGCCCAGGTGTGTCCCAGGTGTGTCCCAGGTGTCCCCAGGTGTGTCCCAGGTGTGTCCCAGGTGTGTCCCAGCTGTCCCCAGGTGTCCCCAGGTGTCCCCAGGTGTGTCCCAGCTGTCCCCAGGTATATCCCAGCTGTCCCCAGGTGTCCCCAGGTGTGTCCCAGCTGTGCCCAGGTGTGTCCCCGTTACCTGTCCGTACCCGGGGGCGTGGCAATGCGCGGCCGTCAGGACCCACCTGGGCGCCACCAGGGTCCCCCCGCAGACGAAACGGCGACCCCGGAACAGCGCGGCCTGCCAGGGCGGGGCACAGGTGTGCCCGTCCAGCACCCACCTGGCCACCCGCGCACCTGTGGGCACAGGTGAGCCAGGGCACAGGTGAGCCTGGGTGGGGCACAGGTGAGCCTGGGTGGGGACAGGTGAGCCTGGGTGGGGACAGGTGAGCCTGGGTGGGGCACAGGTGAGCCTGGGTGGGGCACAGGTGAGCCTGGGTGGGGCACAGGTGAGCCAGGGTGGGGCACAGGTGAGCCTGGGTGGGGCACAGGTGAGCCTGGGTGGGGACAGGTGAGCCTGGGTGGGGCACAGGTGAGCCTGGGTGGGGCACAGGTGAGCCTGGGTGGGCACAGGTGAGCCTGGGTGGGGCACAGGTGAGCCAGGGTGGGCACAGGTGAGCCTGGGTGGGCACAGGTGAGCCTGGGTGGGGCACAGGTGAGCCTGGGTGGGGCACAGGTGAGCCTGGGTGGGGCACAGGTGAGCCAGGGCACAGGTGAGCCAGGGGGGGCACAGGTGAGCCTGGGTGGGCACAGGTGAGGTTTGGGGAGTCCCAGGTGAGATTTTAGTTCCCCCAGGTGAGTTTTGGGGTCCCCAGGTGAGTTTTGGGTCCCCCAGGTGAATTTTTGGTGTCCCCAGGTGAGTTTTGGGGTCACTCAGGTGAATTTTGGGGTCCCCAGGTGAGTTTTGGGGCCCCCAGGTGAGTTTTGGGTCACTCAGGTGAGTTCTGGGGTCCCCAGGTGAGTTTTGGGGTCTCACCTGAGGCCGGGGGCAGTAGGAGGAGGAGGAGGAGCAGGAGCCGCATCCCGAGGGATTCTGGGAAAAAAAACCCGGGAATTCTGGGAAAAATGGGAATTATGGGAAATAAATGGAATTATGGGAAAAGAATGGAATTATGGGAAAAATGGGAAATTCGGGAAAAATGGAATTCTGGGAAAATGGGAAATTAGGGAAAAATGGGAAATTTGGGGAAAATGGGAAATTTGGGGAAAATGGAATTCTGGGAAAAATGGGAAATTTGGGAAAAATGGAATTCTGGGAAATAAATGGGAATTATGGGAAAAATGGGAATTCTGGGGGAATGGGAAATTTGGGAAAAATGGAATTATGGGGAAATGGGAAATTTGGGAAAAATGGGAAATTTGGGGGAAAATGGAATTCTGGGGAAAATGGGAATTCTGGGAAAATAAAATGGAATTATGGAAAAAATGGAAATTTGGGGGGAAAATGGGAATTATGGGGAAGAAATCAGGAATTTTGGGAAAAATGATAATATGGGGAAAATGGAATTCTGGGAAAAATGGGAATTCTGGGAAATAAATGGGAATTATGGGAAAAATGGAATTATGGGGAAATGGGAAATTTGGGGGAAAAGGGAAATTTGGGAAAAATGGAATTCTGGGAAAAATGGGAATTCTGGGAAAATAAATGGGAATTTGGGGGGAAATGGAATTATGGGGAAAGTGGGAAATTTGGGAAAAATGGGAAAATTTGGGAAACAAATGGGGATTTGGGGAGGAAAATGGGAATTTTGGGAGGGAAAATTTGGGGATTTTTGGGAAAAAAAATGGGAATTTTGGGGGAAAAAGGGGGAATTTGGGGAAAAATGGGGATTTTGGGAAGAAAATGGGAAATTTGGGGAAAAATGGGAGATCTGGGGGAAAAATTGGGAATTTTGGGAAAGAAATCAGGAATTTTGGGAGGGAAAAATGGGACTTCTGGGGAAATAAATGGGAATTTAAGGAAGAAAAAAAGGGAATTTGGGGGGAAAAAATGGGAATTTTGGGGGGAAAGGGGAAAAAAGGAAAAAATGGAGAAAAGAAAAAAGGGGAAAAATGAAAAACGGGAGAAAGAAAAAAGGGAAAAAAGGGGGAAAAAGGAAAAATGAAAAAAAAAAGGGAAAAATGGGGGAAAATGGGGAAAAGGAAAAAAAGAAAAAAGGAAAAAACGGAAAGAAAGGAGGAAAAAAAAGGGGGAAAAGGAGAAAAAATTGGGAAAAAAGTCCCGGGAAAAGGGGGGGGAGGGGAAATCGGGAAGGGGGAGGGGAAAGGGGGGGAGGGGCGGGAACGGGAATTGGGGAGCAGGGAAAGCCCAAACCCAAAATTCCACCCAAAACCCCCAAAATTCCACCCAAAACCCCCAAAATTCCGCCCAAAAACCCCCAAAATTCCACCCAAAAACCCCCAAAATTCCACCCAAAACCCCCCAAAATTCCACCCAAAATCCCCCAAAATTCCACCCAAAATCCCCCAAAATTCCACCCAAAAACCCCAAAATTCCACCCAAAACCCCCAAATTCCAGTCGGGAATCCCAAAATTCCATCCTGGAATCCCAAAAATCCACCCAGGAACCCCAAAATTCCCAAAAAACCTGAAAATTCCATCCAAAAACCCCCAAATTCTACCCAGGAATCCCAAAATTCCACCCGGGAATCCCAAAATCCCCAGGAAACCCCAAAATTCCAGGCGGGAACCCCAAAATTCCTCCCAGGAACCCCAAAAATTCCACCCAAAAACCCCAAAATTCCCAAAAAAACCTCAAAATTCCAACCAAAACCCCCAAAATTCCACCCGGGAATCCCAAAATTCCCATAAAACCTCAAAAATCCATCCCGGGAACCCCAAAATTCCTCCCGGGAATCCCAAAATTCCCAGGAAACCCCAAAATTCCAACCAAAACCCCCCAAAAATCCACCCGGGAACCCCAAAATTCCAGCCCAGAACCTCAAATTCCAGCCGAGAATCCCAAAATTCCACCCAAAAACCCCAAATTCCATCCTGGAATCCCAAAATTCCATCCTGGAATCCCAAAAGTCCAACCAGGAATCCCAAAATTCCCAAGAAACCTGAAAATTCCATCCAAAAACCCCCAAAATTCCGCCCAGAAACCCCAAAATTCCATCCTAGAACCCCCAAATTCCAGCCGAGAATCCCAAAATTCCTCCCCGGGAACCCCAAATTTCCGGGATCTCCCTGGAATTCCAAAAAAAATTCCCCAGGAAACCCCAAAATCCTCCCGGAAAATCCCAAAATTCCCCAGGAAATCCCAAAATCCTCCCGGAAAATCCCCAAATCCCCTCGAGTTCACCTGAAAATCCCCAAATTCCCCTGGAAAATCCCAAAATTCCTTTGGAAAAATCCCAAATTTCCCAGGAAACCCCAAAATTCCCTCGGGATCACCTGAAATGCCCCCGGAAAATCCCAAAATCCTCCCGGAAAATCCCCAAATCCTCCCGGAAAATCCCCAAATCCTCCCGGAAAATCCCAAAATTTCCCCTGGAAACCCCAAAATTCCTTCGGAAAATCCCCAAATCCCCCAGGAAATCCCAAAATTCTTTGGAAAAATCCCAAAATCCCCCAGGAAACCCCAAAATCCTTCGGGAAAATCCCAAAATCCCCTCGGGATCACCTGAAAATCCCAAAATTCCCCCAGAAAATCCCAAAATTCCCCCGGAAAACCCCAAAAATCCCCAGGAAACCCCGAAATTCCTTTGGAAAAATCCCAAATTCCCCCAGAAAACCCCAAAATCCTCCGGGAAAATCCCAAAATCCTCCGGGAAAATCCCCAAATCCCCCGGAAAATCCCAAAATTCTTTTGGAAAAATCCCAAATTCTCCCGGAAAACCCCAAAATTCCCTCGGGATCACCTGAAATGCCCCCGGAAAATCCCCAAATCCTCCCGGAAAATCCCCAAAACCTCCAGGAAACCCCAAAATTCTTTTGGAAAATCCCAAAATTCCCCTGAAAAACCCCAAAATCCTCCTGGAAAATCCCAAAATCTCCTCGGGATCACCTGAAAATCCCAAAATTCCCCCGGAAAACCCCCAAAATCCCCAGGAAACCCCGAAATTCCTTTGGAAAAATCCCCAAATCCCCCAGAAAACCCCAAAATCCTCCGGGAAAATCCCCAAATCCCCCGGAAAATCCCAAATCCCCTCGGAAAACCCCAAATCCTCCCGGAAAATCCCAAAATCCTCCCGGAAAATCCCCAAAATCCTCCCGGAAAATCCCAAATTCCCCCGGGCTCACCTGAAATGCCCCCGGAAAATCCCAAAATTCCTTCGGAAAAACCCCCCAAAATCCTCTCGGGATCACCTGAAAATCCCAAAATTCCTTCGGAAAAACCCCAAAAATTCCCCTCGGGACCCCCCAAAATTCGCGATCCCGGAATTCCCGATCCCAGAATTGTCACCTGTCCCGACCCCGAGCCCGAGCCCGGAATCCTCGGGAATCCTCGGGAATCCTCGGGAATCCTCGGGAATTCTCGGGAGTCCTCGGGAGTCCTCGGGAATCCTCGGGAATCTTCGGAAATCCTCGGGAATCCTCGGGAGTCCTCGGGAGTCCTCGGGAATCCTCGGGAATCCTCGGAAATCCTCGGGAGTTCTCGGGGATTCTCGGGAGTTCTCGGGGATTCTCGGGAGTTCTCGGGGATTCTCGGGGATTCTCGGGGATTCTCGGGAGTTCTCGGGGATTCTCGGGAGTTCTCGGGGAATTCTCGGGGATTCTCGGGGATTCTCGGGGATTCTCGGGGATTCTCGGGGATTCTCGGGGATTCTCGGGGATTCTCGGGAATCCTCGGGAGTTCTCGGGGATTCTCGGGGATTCTCGGGGATTCTCGGGGATTCTCGGGGATTCTCGGGGATTCTCGGGAATTCTCGGGGATTCTCGGCAGGAGGAAGCGCCGCTCTCATCCCAAAATTCCCTTCCGGGAGCGCGGAACCGGCCCGGAAATGGGGAGGGGGAAAAATCCTAAAAAAAATGGGGAAAATTCCCGAAAAAATGGGGGAGAAATTCCCGAAAAATGAGGGAGAAATCCTAAAAAAAAAAGGGGGGAAATCCTAAAAAATGGGGGGAAAAATCCTAAAAAAATGGGGGAAAATTCCCGAAAAAATGGGGGAGAAATCCTAAAAAATGGGGGAAAATTCCCCCCAAAAAATGGGGGAAAAATCCCCCAAAAATGGGGGAGAAATCCTAAAAAAATGGGGGGAAAATCTCCCAAAAATGGGGGGAAAATCCCGAAAAATGGGGGAGAAATCCTAAAAAAAGGGGAGAAAAATCCTAAAAAATGGGGGAGAAAAATCCTAAAAAATGGGGAAGAAATCCTAAAAAATTGGAAAAATCCCCAAAAAGGGGGAAAAACGGGAGAATCCAATCCCAGTCCAAACCAGTTCATCCCAGTTCAAACCAGTTCATCCCAGTTCAAACCCAGTTCATCCCAGTTCAATCCCAGTATCTCCCAGTTTATCCCAGTCCATCCCAGCCCCCTCCCAGTTCATTCCCAGTTCAATCCCAGTTTATCCCAGTCCCTCCCAGTTCCCCCCAGGCTGGTCGGGCTCTCCCAGTTCCCGATCCCAGTTGGTCCCAGTCCCAAACTGGGCGGGACTGGGAGCGGCCGCGCTGACTCAGCACCTCCGGGGCCTCCAACTGGGAAACTCCCAGTTCAAACCAGTTCAGCCCAGCGCCCTCCCAGTTCATCCCAGTAACCCTCGAGATCCCTCCAGTTCCCCTCCAGTTCATCCCAGTGCTCCCAGTAAGGCCCAGACCCATCCCAGTATCCCCTTCCCAGTGCTCCCAGTCCATCCCAGTAACCCTCAATCCCCTCCCAGTTCGATCCCAGTTCATCCCAGTTCATCCCAGTAACCCTCTGCACTCAGTTCCTCCCAGTACACCCCAGTTACTCCTCCCAGTTCATCCCAGTAACCCCCAGTTCATCCTCCCAGTGTTCCCAGTACAGCCCAGTATCCACTCCCAGTCCAGCCCAGTTCAATCCCAGTTCCCCTCCAGTTCACCCCAGTGCTCCCAGTCCATCCCAGTAACCCTCAGTTCCCTCCCAGTTCATCCCAGTAACCCTCGAGATCCCTCCCAGTTCCCCTCCAGTTCATCCCAGTGCTCCCAGTAAGGCCCAGACCCATCCCAGTATCCCCTTCCCAGTGCTCCCAGTTCATCCCAGTAACCCCCAGTTCATCCCAGTCCATCCCAGTTCATCCCAGTCACCCTCAATCCCCTCCCAGTAACCCCTGAGTTCCCTCCCAGTTCCTTCCCAGTGCTCCCAGTTCAGCCCAGTAACCCCCAGTTTCCTCCCAGTTCATCCCAGTTCATCCCAGTAACCTCAGTCCCCTCCCAGTCCCTCCCAGTTCATCCCAGTAACCCTCAATCCCCTCCCAGTTCATCCCAGTTCAATCCCAGTTCATCCCAGTTCAATCCCAGTTCAATCCCAGTCCATCCCAGTCCCTCCCAGTCCATCCCAGTAACCTCCAATCCCCTCCCAGTCCCTCCCAGTTCATCCCAGTAAGGCCCAGACCCATCCCAGTATCCCCTCCCAGTCCCCCCCAGGCCTTATTTAACCGTCATTAATTAACCCCGTCATTAATTAACCCCGTCATTAATCAACCCCATTAATTAAAACGGCAACGAATCAACCCTGCAGCTAATTAACCGCTCCCATTAATTAATTAACCCCAATTAACATCTCCCAGTCAATAAATTAACCCAAAAAATTAATTAAAAACCCCGCTGTGCCCTTAATTAACTCAATCCCCACTTAATTAACAAATTAACTCCAATTAAGGCACGCCTGTAATTACTCGCCTCCCACTAATTAGATAAATTAATTAATAACCTCCCAGTAATTAGCATGCCCAGAAATTCATTAACCCCTCACAGCAATTAATCACCCCTAATTAAAGCTAATTGATTAACCCTTCACAGCAATAACCCTTAATTAATTAAAGCTAATTAATTACCCGCAGCCAGCAACCTTTAATTAATTAATCCGCTAATTAATAATTCCATTAATGCCCCGGATCCCTTTAATGACCGCATTAACCACGCCCCCATCCATTAATCAAGCCCCGATTAATTAATTAACGACGCCAATTAATCATTTTTCCTTTATTTAACAAAACCACCCCCCGGGCCCCTCCCCCCACCCCTCACACCCGGAACCGCTTCCGGGTGTGGCCACGCCCACTTCCGGCTCAGCGCCGAGCACTTCCGGTCTAGGCCACGCCCCCGCTGCTGGCGCCCCCTGGCGGGCCGGAGGCGCGATGACGTCATTTCTCCTTCGGAGGGGGCCTGGGGGGAGAGAGGGGCCGTGAGCACCAGTATGGACCAGTATGGACCAGTATAAACCAGTATGGACCAGTATGGACCAGTACAAACCAGTATGGACCAGTATGGACCAGTATAAACCAGTATGGACCAGTATGGACCAGTACAAACCAGTATGGACCAGTATGGACCAGTACAGACCAGTACAAACCAGTCCAGACCAGTTGCATACCCAGTCCCTCCCAGTCCCATTTTTACCCCCAAAATCCCCATTTTTCACCCCAAAACCGCCATTTTTGAGCCCAAACCTCCCGTTTTTTCCCCTCCCAGTCCTTCCCAGTATAACCCAGTCCCTCCCAGTCCCTTCCCGGTGCCTCCCAGTATAAACCAGTACCCCACAGTCCCTCCCAGTTCATCCCAGTCCCCTTTTCACCCCCAAAATTCCCATTTTTAACCCCAAAATCCCCATTTTTCACCCCCAAACCGCCGTTTTTAGACCTAAACCTCCCGTTTTTTTTTCCTCCCAGCCCCTCCCAGTATAAACCAGTTCCTCCCAGTCCCTTCCCAGTCTCATTTTCACCCATAAAATCCCCGTTTTTCACCCCAAAACCGCCATTTTTCACCCCAAAACCGCCATTTTTGAGCCCAAACCTCCCGTTTTTTCCCCTCCCAGTCCCTCCCAGTATAAACCAGTCCCTTCCCAGTATAACCCAGTCCCTGCCAGTCCCTTCCCAGTCCCTCCCAGTCCCCTTTTCACCCCCAAAATCCTCATTTTTCACCCCAAAACCGCCATTTTTCACCCCAAAATCGCCGTTTTTGAGCCCAAACCTCCCGTTTTTTCCCCTCCCAGTCCCTCCCAGTATAACCCAGTCCCTGCCAGTCCCTTCCCAGTCCCTCCCAGTCCCCTTTTCACCCCCAAAATCCTCATTTTTCACCCCAAAACCGCCATTTCTCACCCCAAAACCGCCATTTTTGTGCCCAAACCTCCCGTTTTTTCCCCTCCCAGTCCCTCCCAGTATAACCAGTTCATCCCAGTACCGGTAGACGCCGACCACCACGGCGTGGTCCCTCTCGTAGGGCTCCAGGGTGAGCTGCTCCTGCGGCTTCATCCTCTCGGCCGTCATCTTCCTCACCTCGCCCGCGAACACGGCCTCGGCCGGCGCCGTCGAGTCGATGCAGTTGGCCTGGGGAGCCGGGACCCGCCTTAGGACCGGTTCTGGCCGGTCTGGAACCGGTTCTGGCCGGTCTGGAACTGGGTCTGGCCGGTTTGGAACCGGTTCTGGCCCATTAGAACCGGTTCTGGCCGGTTTGGAACCAGTTCTGGCCGGTTTAGAACCAGGACCGACGCCTTAGAACCGGTTCTGGCCGGTCTGGAACCAGTCACGACCAGTTTAGAACCGGTTCTGGCCGGTCTGGAACCGGTTCTGGCCGGTTTGGAACCGGCTCTGGCCCATCTGGAACCGGTTCTGGCCCATTAGAACCGGTTCTGGCCGGTTTGGAACCAGTTCTGGCCGGTTTAGAACCAGGACCGACGCCTTAGAACCGGTTCTGGCCGGTCTGGAACCAGTCACGACCAGTTTAGAACCGGTTCTGGCTGGTTTGGAACCGGTTCTGGCCGGTCTGGAACCAGTCACGACCAGTTTAGAACCGGTTCTGGCCGGTCTGGAACCGGTTCTGGCCGGACTGGAACCAGGCCCGACCCATTAGAACCAGTTCTGGCTGGTCTGGAACCGGTTCTGACTGGTCTGGAACCAGGACTGACCAGTTTAGAAGCGGTTCTGGCTGGTCTGGAACCGGGACCAACCAGTTTGGAACCGGTTCTGACCAGTTTGGAATCGGGACCGACCCATTAGAACCGGTTCTGGCCGGTCAGGAACCGGTTCTGGCCGGTTTGGAACCAGTTCTGACCAGTTTGGAACCAGTCCCAACCCCTTAGAACCAGTTCTGGCCGGTTTGGAACCGGCTCTGGCTGGTTTGGAACCGGGATCGACCCATTAGAACCGGTTCTGGCCGGTGTGGAACCGGTTCTGGCCGGTTTAGAACTAGGACCGACCAGTTTGGAACCAGTCCCAACCCCTTAGAACCAGTTCTGGCCGGTCTGGAACCGGTTCTGGCCGGTCTGGAACCGGGCCCGACCCCTTAGAACCGGTTCTGGCCAGTCTGCAAGTGGTTCTGGCCGGTTTGCAACCGGTTCTGACCCATTAGAACCAGTTCTGGCCAGTTTGGAACCAGTCCCAACCCGTTAGAACCAGTTCTGACCAGTCTGCAACCAGTTCTGACCCCTTAGAACCAGTTCAGACCAGTTAGAGCCACTCAGAACCAGCAAAACACCAGTTAGAACCAGATAGAACCAGTTAAACACCAGTTAGAACCAGTTAGAACCAGTTAGAACCAGTTAAACACCAGTTAGAACCAGTTAGAACCAGTTAAACACCAGTTAGAACCAGTTAGAACCAGTTAAACACCAGTTAAAACCAGTTCAGTCTCAGTTCAACACCAGTCAGAACCAGTTCAAACCAGTAAGAACCAGTTCAGCATCACTTAGAACCAGTTAGAACTGGTTAAATGGCAGGTAAAACCAGTTCAAACCAGTTCAATCCCAGTTCAACATCACTTAGAACCAGTCAGAGCCAGTACTGGCTTATACTGGTTTATACTGGTCTATACTGGCTTATACTGGTCTGTACTGGTCTGTACTGGTCCGTACTGGTCCATACTGGTTTATACTGGTCCATACTGGTCCATACTGGTTTATACTGGTCCATACTGGTTTATAACTGGTCCAGTACTGGTGTGACACCTTGATGGCAGATGAGTCGCAGTGCCCACCAGCAGCGCAGTGCAAGTAAGACCTGTGTGTGTGCTCTGTACTGGTCTGTACTGGTCTGTACTGGTCTATACTGATCTGTACTGGTCTGTACTGGTCCATACTGGTCCATACTGGTCCATACTGGTTTATACTGGTCTGTACCTTGATGGAGATGAGGAAGTGCCCCCCGCAGCGCAGGAAGTGATGTGTGTGTGCTCTGTACTGGTCTGTACTGGTCTGTACTGGTTTATACTGGTCCATACTGGTCCATACTGGTCCATACTGGTCCATACTGGTTTATACTGGTCCATACTGGTCTGTACCTTGATGGAGATGAGGAAGTGCCCCCCGCAGCGCAGGAAGTGATGTGTGTGTGCTCTGTACTGGTCTGTACTGGTCTGTACTGGTCCATACTGGTTTATACTGGTCCATACTGGTTTATACTGGTTTATACTGGTGTGTACCTTGATGGAGATGAGGAAGTGCCCCCCGCAGCGCAGGAAGTGATGTGTGTGTGCTCTGTACTGGTCTGTACTGGTCTGTACTGGTCTGTACTGGTCCATACTGGTCTATACTGGTCCATACTGGTCCATACTGGTTTATACTGGTCCATACTGGTTTATACTGGTCTGTACCTTGATGGAGATGAGGAAGTGCCCCCCGCAGCGCAGGAAGTGATGCGCGTTCAGAGCCACGATCCGCGTCTGGTCCGGCTGCGCCACGTCAGCAAAAATCACGTCCACCATGCCTGGGACACGGGGTAATTGTTTAATTAGACTTAATTAATTATTATTAATTAATTATCACGAATTAATTAATCATCCCTAATTAATCGGCACAAGTTATCCCGAATTAATTTTTCCCGTTTATCCCAAGTAATCACAAATCATCCCAAATTAATTATCCCCAATTATCCCAAATGACCCCAAATTAATTATCCCAAATTAATTATCCCAAATAATTCCAAATTAATTATCGCAAATGATTCCAAATTAATTATCCCAAATTATCCCAAATTAATTATCCCAAATGATCCCAAATGATCCCAAATGTCCCCAAATTAATGATCCCAAATTATCCCAAATTTATTATCCCAAATTAATTACCCCAAATCATCCCAAATTAATTAACCCAAATGATCCCAAATCATCCCAAATTTATTATCCCAAATTATCCCAAATGTCTCCAAATTAATGATCCCAAATTACCCCAAATCATCCCAAATTAATTATCCCAAATCATCCCAAATTAATTATCCCAAATTATCCCGGAATTTGGGCCAAAAATCCCGGAATTCCCCAAAAAATTCGTGATCCCTGACCAATCAGCACGCGGTAGTTTTTAACTGACCAATCAGCATGCGCTATTTCTGATCACTGACCAATCAGGACGTGGTATTTGTGCACTGACCAATCAGCACACAGTATTTTTGGCACTGACCAATCAGCACGCGATATTTTTGGCACTGACCAATGAGCATGCAGTATTTCTGATCACTGACCAATGAGCATGCGGTATTTGTGCTGTGACCAATCAGAACGCGGTGTTTTTGGCACTGACCATTGAGCACGCGGTATTTGTGCTGTGACCAATCAGAACGCAGTATTTACGATCACTGACCAATGAGCATGCGGTATTTGTGCTGTGACCAATCAGAACGCGGTATTTTTTGCTCTGACCAATGAGCATGCGGTATCTGTGCTGTGACCAATCAGAACGCGGTATTTTCGGCACTGACCAATGAGCATGCGGTATTTGTGCTGTGACCAATCAGAACGCGGTATTTACGATCACTGACCAATGAGCATACGGTATTTGTGCTGTGACCAATCAGAACGCGGTATTTTTTGCTCTGACCAATCAGAACGCGGTGTTTTCGGCACTGACCAATGAGCATACGGTATTTGTGCTGTGACCAATCAGAACGCGGTATTTTTTGCTCTGACCAATCAGAACGCGGTGTTTTCGGCACTGACCAATGAGCATACGGTATTTGTGCTGTGACCAATCAGAACGCGGTATTTTTTGCTCTGACCAATCAGAACGCGGTGTTTTCGGCACTGACCAATGAGCATGCGGTATTTGTGCGGGTGCCGCGCGTCCTCGATCACGGGCACCACGTTCGTTCGTTTCTTGGCCACGTTGAGCAGGTCCCGGCCCGAGCGGTGCGAGAACTCCACGGCGTACACCACGCCCTCCTGCGCACGGCAAACCGCACCCAGGGGTCACCAAAGGGCACCAAACGGCACCCAGGGGTCACCAAAGGGCACCAAACGGCACCCATGGGTCACCAAAGGGCACCAAACGGCACCCATGGGTCACCAAATGTCACCCATGGGTCACCAAATGGCACCCAGGGGTCACCAAATGTCACCAAACGGCACCCAGGGGTCACCAAACGGCACCCATGGGTCACCAAATGGCACCCAGGGGTCACCAAATGTCACCCAGGGGTCACCAAATGTCACCCATGGGTCACCAAATGTCACCCAGGGGTCACCAAACGTCACCCAGGGGTCACCAAAGGGCACCAAAGGTCACCCGTGGGACACCAAACGTCACCCTTGGGTCACCCAATGTCATCAAAGAGCACCAAACATCACCAAATGTCACCCATGGGTCACCAAAGGGCACCAAATGTCACCCAGGGGTCACCAAATGTCACCAAATGTCACCCATGGGTCACCAAATGTCACCCAGGGGTCACCAAATGTCACCAAATGTCACCCATGGGTCACCAAATGTCACCCAGGGGTCACCAAATGTCATCAAACGGCACCCATGGGTCACCAAACGTCACCAAAGGTCACCCTTCGGTCACCAAATGTCACCAAACGTTATCAAACGTCACCCATGGGTCATCAAATGTCACCAAACGTCACCCGTGGGTCACCAAATGTCAATAAACGTCATCAAACATCATCAAATGTCACCCAGTGTCACCCATGGGTCACCAAATGTCACCAAATGTCACCCATGGGACACCAAACGTCACCCATGGGTCACCAAATGTCACCAAACGTCACCCATGGGTCACCAAATGTCCACCCAGGGTCACCTGGAGACGGCGCCAGGGGACGGCGCCAGGAGCCTGGGGACACCAGATCGGTGTCACCTGGCCCAGGTGTGTGTGTTACCTGTCCAGGTGTGTGTGTTACCTGTCCCAGATGTGTGTGTTACCTGGCCCAGGTGTGTGTGTTACCTGTCCAGGTGTGTGTGTGTTACCTGGCCCAGGTGTGCCCAGGTGTGTGTGTTCCCTGTCCCAGGTGTGCCCACGTGTGCGTGTTCCGTGTCCAGGTGTGTGTGTTACCTGCCCCAGGTGTGTGCGTTACCTGTCCAGGTGTGTGTGTGTTACCTGTCCCAGGTGTGCCCAGGTGTGTGTGTTACCTGTCCCAGGTGTGCCCAGGCGTGTGTGTGTTACCTGTCCCAGGTGTGCCCAGGTGTGTGTGTTACCTGTCCCAGGTGTGCCCAGGTGTGTGTGTTACCTGTCCCAGGTGTGTGTGTTACCTGTCCAGGTGTGTGTTACCTGTCCCAGGTGTGCCCAGGTGTGTGTGTTACCTGTCCCAGGTGTGTGTGTTACCTGTCCAGGTGTGTGTTACCTGTCCCAGGTGTGCCCAGGTGTGCCCAGGTGTGCCCAGGTGCGTTACCTGGCCCACGATGTCGGACACGTGGCTGACGGTGGTACCTGAGGCGGCGCCCAGGTACAGCACCTTGGCCCCGGGCCGGATGTGGATGCGGTCGATGCCCCCCAGGATCGCGGCCGCCAGCTTGGAACGGAACGGGTTCCACGCCCGGTACTCGACGGACGTGTCCCCGTCCTGGAAACCAGTACGGACCAGTTTAAACCAGTATGAACCAGTACAGACCAGTATGAGCCCATATAACCCAGTATAAACCAGTATAACCCAGTATAACCCAGTAAGGCCCAAACCCCTGGAGGGTTCCACGCCCGGTACTCAACAGACGTGTCCCCGTCCTGGAAACCAGTACGGACCAGTTTAAACCAGTATGAACCAGTATAAACCAGTACAGACCAGTATGAGCCCATATAACCCAGTATAAACCCATATAAACCAGTATAACCCAGTACAGCCCAGTATAACCCAGTATAACCAGTATAGCCCAGTAAGGCCCAGTATAACCCAGTACAGCCCAGTATAACCCAGTATAGCCCAGTATAACCCAGTATAACCCAGTATAACCCAGTATAGCCCAGTAAGGCCCAGTATAACCCAGTACAGCCCAGTATAACCCAGCATTCCCAGTAAGGCCCAAACCCCTGGAGGGTTCCACACCCGGTACTCGACGGACGTGTCCCCGTCCTGGAAACCAGTACGGACCAGTTTAAACCAGTACAAACCAGTATGGACCAGTATGAGCCCATATAACCCAGTATAAACCCACATAAACCAGTATAACCCAGTACAGCCCAGTATAAACCAGCATTCCCAGTAAGGCCCAAACCCCTGGAGGGTTCCACGCCCGGTACTCGACGGACGTGTCCCCGTCCTGGAAACCAGTACGAACCAGTTTAAACCAGTACAAACCAGTATGGACCAGTATGAGCCCATATAACCCAGTATAAACCCACATAAACCAGTATAACCCAGTACAGCCCAGTATAAACCAGCATTCCCAGTAAGGCCCAAACCCCTGGAGGGTTCCACGCCCGGTACTCGACGGACGTGTCCCCGTCCTGGAAACCAGTACGGACCAGTTTAAACCAGTACAAACCAGTATAAACCAGTACAGACCAGTATGAGCCCATATAACCCAGTTTAAACCAGTATAACCCAGTAAGGCCCAAACCCCTGGAGGGTTCCATGCCCGGTACTCGACGGACGTGTCCCCGTCCTGGAAACCAGTACGGACCAGTTTAAACCAGTATAAACCAGTATGGACCAGTTTAAACCAGTACAGACCAGTATGAGCCCATATAACCCAGTATAAACCCATATAAACCAGTATAAACCAGTACAGCCCAGTATAAACCAGCATTCCCAGTAAGGCCCAAACCCCTGGAGGGTTCCACACCCAGTACTCAATGGACGTGTCCCCGTCCTGGAAACCAGTACGGACCAGTTTAAACCAGTATAAACCAGTATGGACCAGTTTAAACCAGTATAAACCAGTATAAACCGGTACAAACCAGTATAAACCAGTACAGACCAGTATGGACCAGTTTAAACCAGTACAGACCAATATAAACCAGTACAAACCAGTATAAACCAGTACAGACCAGCATGGACCAGTTTAAACCAGTACGGACCATTATAAGCTGGTATGAACCAGTACAAATCACTACACCCCAGTACAAACCAGTCCCTCCCAGTATAAACCAGGTCAATCCCAGTATAAACCCGTTCCCTCCCAGTACAAACCAGTTCCATCCCAGTACAAACCAGTTCAATCCCAGTATAACCCAGTTCCCTCCCAGTGCCTTTTTTATCCCCGAAATTCCCCTTTTTACCCCCAAAATCCCCATTTTTCACCCCAAAACCGCCGGGTTTTTTGCCCCCAGCCCCTCCCAGTTTGTCCCAGTATAAACCAGTTCCCTCCCAATCCATCCCAGTTCCATCCCAGTATAACCCAGTTCCCTCCCAGTGCCTTTTATCCCCAAATTCCCCCTTTTTACCCCCAAATTCCCCATTTTTCACCCCAAAACCGCCGGGTTTTTTGCCCCCCGTCCCTCCCAGTTTGTCCCAGTATAAACCAGTTCCATCTCAGTCCATCCCAGTATAAACCAGTTCAATCCCAGTATAACCCAGTTCCCTCCCAGTGCCTTTTTTATCCCCGAAATTCCCCTTTTTACCCCCAAATTCCCCATTTTTCACCCTAAAACCGCCGGGATTTTTGCCCCCAGCCCCTCCCAGTTTGTCCCAGTATAAACCAGTTCCCTCCCAATCCATCCCAGTTCCATCCCAGTATAACCCAGTTCCCTCCCAGTGCCTTTTTTATCCTGAAAATTTCCCTTTTTACCCCCAAATTCCCCATTTTTCACCCCAAAACCGCCGGGATTTTTGCCCCCAGCCCCTCCCAGTTTGTCCCAGTATAAACCAGTTCCATCTCAGTCCATCCCAGTACAAACCAGTTTATCCCAGTATAACCCAGTTCCCTCCCAGTGCCTTTTTTATCCCCGAAATTCCCCTTTTTACCCCCAAATTCCCCATTTTTCACCCTAAAACCACCGGGATTTTTGCCCCCAGCCCCTCCCAGTCCCTCCCAGTATGTCCCAGTCCCTCCCAGTATATCCCAGTATGTCCCAGTCTGTCCCAGCAGCCCGGGGGTCACCTCGACGCTGATGCGTTTCTCTCCGTACACCGACTCCCCCGGCACCAGGTTCCGCGTCACCAGCGCGTCCTCACGGCCACGGCAGATGAACACACCTGGGAGGGCACACACCTGAGACACCTGGGATACACCTGAGACACACCTGAGATACCTGACACACCTGGGATACACCTGACACACCTGAGATACACCTGACACACCTGGGATACACCTGAGACACACCTGAGACACCTGGGATACACCTGAGACACACCTGAGATACCTGGGATACACCTGGGGACACCTGAGATACATGACACACCTGGGGACACACCTGAGACACCTGGGACACACCTGAGACACCTGACACACCTGGGGACACACCTGAGATACCTGGGATACACCTGAGACACACCTGAGACACCTGGGATACACCTGGGGACACACCTGAGATACCTGAGACACCTGGGGACACACCTGAGATACCTGGGGACACACCTGGGGACACACCTGAGATACCTGAGACACCTGGGGACACACCTGAGATACCTGGGGACACACCTGGGGACACACCTGAGATACCTGAGACACCTGGGGACACACCTGAGACACCTGGGGACACACCTGAGATACCTGGGGACACACCTGGGGAGGGGACACACCTGAGACACCTGGGGACACCTGGGGACACCTGAGATACCTAGGATACACCTGGAGAGGGGACACACCTGGGGACACACCTGAGATACCTGGGGACACCTGACACACCTGACATACACCTGACACACCTGGGACACACCTGAGACACCTGGGGACACACCTGAGACATCTGAGATACACCTGACGCACCTGGGACACACCTGAGATACCTGGGGACACCTGGGGCCCGTAACTCCTCCACAGCCCCATCCCCTCCCAGTCCCTCCCAGTATATCCCAGTTCCCTCCCAGTCCCTCCCAGTATATCCCAGTTCCCCTCCCAGTATATCCCAGTATCCCCAGTTACCCTCCCAGTCCCTCCCAGTATATCCCAGTTACCCTCCCAGTCCCTCCCAGTATATCCCAGTTCCCCTCCCAGTCCCTCCCAGTATATCCCAGTTACCCTCCCAGTCCCTCCCAGTCCCTCCCAGTATATCCCAGTTCCCCTCCCAGTCCCTCCCAGTATATCCCAGTTACCCTCCCAGTCCCTCCCAGTATATCCCAGTTACCCTCCCAGTCCCTCCCAGTATACCCCAGTGTATCCCAGTCCCTCCCAGTCCCTCCCAGTATCCCCAGTTCCCCTCCCAGTCCCTCCCAGTCCCTCCCAGTATATCCCAGTCCCTCCCAGTCCCTCCCAGTATACCCCAGTATATCCCAGTCCCTCCCAGTCCCTCCCAGTCCCTCCCAGTATATCCCAGTTACCCTCGTGTCTGTGCGGTTCCACCGTCACTTTTTTGCCGCCTTTGAAGCCGCCGCGGGCCCCGCCCCTGGCCCCGCCCCCTCGGCCTCGGCCCCGCCCCCTCGGGGCTCCGCGGGCCCCGCCCCCTCCTCTGGCCACGCCCCCTCCGCGGGCCCCGCCCCCTCCGCGGGGCGGGAAACCGGAACCTGCGGGGGGAAACTGGGTTATACTGGGATAGACTGGGAGAGATTGGGAGACACTGGGTTATACTGGGATAGACTGGGGGGAAACTGGGTTATACTGGGATATACTGGGAGAGACTGGGTTATACTGGGATAGACTGGGAGAGACTGGGAGACACTGGGTTATACTGGGAGAGACTGGGGGAGACTGGGGGGAAACTGGGTTATACTGGGAGAGACTGGGAGACACTGGGTTATACTGGGAGAGACTGGGATAGACTGGGAGAGACTGGGATATACTGGGATATACTGGGAGAGACTGGGAGACACTGGGTTATACTGGGAGAGACTGGGGGAGACTGGGAGACACTGGGTTATACTGGGAGAGACTGGGGGAGACTGGGAGACACTGGGTTATACTGGGAGAGACTGGGGGGGGAACTGGGTTATACTGGGATATACTGGGAGAGACTGGGGGGGACTGGGTTATACTGGGAGAGACTGGGGGGAAACTGGGTTATACTGGGATATACTGGGAGAGATTGGGAGACACTGGCGTATACTGGGAGAGATTGGGAGAGACTGGGTTATACTGGGAGAGACTGGGATATACTGGGGGGTCACTGGGTTATACTGGGATAGACTGGGAGAGACTGGGGGGGGACTGGGTTATACTGGGAGAGACTGGGGGAGACTGGGAGGGAACTGGGTTATACTGGGAGAGACTGGGAGAGACTGGGGGGAGACTGGGTTATACTGGGATATACTGGGTTATACTGGGAGGGGAACTAGGGTTATACTGGGAGAGACTGGGAGGGAAGTGGATTATACTGGGATATACTGGGAGAGACTGGGGGAAACTGGGTTATACTGGGAGAGACTGGGGGGGGAACTGGGTTATATTGGGATATACTGGGAGAGACCGGGGGAGACTGGGGGGAAACTGGGTTATACTGGGAAAGACTGGGAGGGAACTGGGTTATACTGGAATGGGAAACTGGGAATACTGGGAAGGACTGGGAGGGGAACTGGGGTTATACTGGGATGAACTGGGCTGGGCTGGGAGGAAAAAAGGACTATACTGGCAGGAACTGGTTTATACTGGGAGGGACTGGGATGGGATGGGAGGACACTGGGGCTCCCAGCACGGGCAGCACTGGGGGTTACTGGTTTATACTGGTTCATACTGGTTTATACTGGGACTCACCTCGGCCCCGGAAGCCGCCGCGTCCTCCCCGAGGGCTGAAACCTGCAGGGAACTGGTCAGACTGGGAGCAACTGGGAGCTACTGGGAGCACCCCTGGAGGCTCCCAGTATATCCCAGTATAATCCAGTTACCCCCTGAATCCCTCCCAGTCCATCCCAGTAACCCCTGAATCCCTCCCAGTCCATCCCAGTATAACCCAGTTACCCCCTGAATCCCTCCCAGTCCATCCCAGTATAACCCAGTTACCCCTGAATCCCTCCCAGTCCATCCCAGTATAACCCAGTTACCCCCTGAATCCCTCCCAGTCCATCCCAGTTGCTCCCAGTACATCCCAGTAACCCTCCATTCTCTCCCAGTCCATCCCAGTTCCATCCCAGTTTGTCCCAGTTACCCCTCAATGCTCTCCCAGTCCATCCCAGTACACCCCAGTCACCCCCCAACCTCATCCCAGTATATCCCAGTTACTCCCAATCTTCTCCCAGTTCCTTCCCAGTCCCTCCAACTCCCATCCCAGTTCATCCCAGTTCCCCCAGTCCCATCCCAGTACATCCCAGTTACCTCCGAATCCTCTCCCAGTGCCCACCAGTCCTTCCCAGTCCACTCCCAGTCCCCCCTAGTCTGTCCCAGTCCCCCCCAGTCCCTCCCAGTCCCCCCCAGTTTGTCCCAGTTTGTCCCAGTTTCCCACCCGGCCTCATTGCGCCGCTTTCTCCACGCGGGTCTCGCGCGCCTCTGCCGGAACAGGAAGTGACGTCATAAACCACGCCCACCCGTCCTCGCGCATGCGCCTTCCCCCTCCCGACGCTCAGGCCCCGCCCCTTTGCGGGCAGCAGCGCCCTCAGAGCGTCCCAAGGAGGCTCCTGAGGGGAGTTTTGGGTAAAAAAATGGGGATTTCGGGATAAATAATCGGGGATTTTGGGACCAAAAGTGGAGATTTTTGGGGTAAAACCTGAGGATTTTGGGGGCTCTAACGGGACTTTTTTGGCGTCTCGCGGCGTTTTTGCGCCATTTCCGGGCAATCCCGGCGGACTCCGCGCTGCTTTCCAAGCGGTGTCGCCGCCATTTTTCCTCCGAGAGGAGCCGCTCTGGGGCCTGAGACGGGCGCTCTGTGGTTCTAGTGACGTCATTTCCGGTGACGCTCTGACGCTTCCGCCGTGACTCGTTGGTTCCGGCGAGCGGCGAGCGCGGGTGAAAGTGACTTTGAGGACTGGGACGTACTGGGAGAACTGGGAGAGACTGGGAGGGACTGGGGGGGCAACTGGGAGGAACTGGGAGGGCAACTGGGAGGAACTGGGAGCACTGGGAGGGGAATTTGGGGCAACTGGGAGCACTGGGAGGGCAACTGGGAGGGTCGGGGGGGACGCTGGGGGGGGTTAGGCCGCACTGGGAGCACTGGGAGGGACTGGGAGGGGACTGGGGGTTACTGGGATGAACTGGGAGGGCAGTGAGAGTTACTGGGATGAACTGGGATGAACTGGGAGGGGTTACTGGGATGAACTGGTTTGAACTGGGAGCGTTGGGAGGGGGGGTGGGGGGTAACTGGGATGAACTGGGAGGGGTGTGGGGGGTTACTGGGATGAACTGGGATGGTTGGGGGGGTTACTGGGAGGGGACTGGGAGTTACTGGGATGAACTGGGAAGGACTGGGGGGTTACTGGTTTGAACTGGGATGGTTGGGGAGGATACTGGTTTGAACTGGGAAGGGTTACTGGGATGAACTGGGATGGTTGCGGGGGGGTTACTGGTTTGAACTGGGAAGGGTTACTGGGATGAACTGGGATTGGGGGGGGGTTACTGGTTTGAACTGGTTTGAACTGGGACCAGTTGGGAGCACTGGGGGATCACTGGTTTGAACTGGTTTGAACTGGGATATCCAGGTTATGCTAATTAGCAATTAATCACCTCGGTAATTAATTAATTCACGGTCCCAGAAGTCCCTTCCTGGGGGGGGTTAATTGATCCCATTACCCCTGGGGGGGTTAATTAATTAATTAATTAATTAGGCGCTAATTTGCATAATTAATTAGTGATATTTTAATTAATAGTATCTCATATTTTCTTTAATGTCATTATTTTATTTTGCTCAGGGGCGCAATTAATCCCTTGCAGCTCTAATTAATTAATCCCAGGGGGTTGCTAATTAACTCCTGAGAGCCCCAATTAATTAATAAATGTGTTAATTAATGCTAATTAACGTATATATTTTTAATTCATTTCCATTGCTGTTTTATTTTCTCTTTTGGGGTGGGATTAATTAACCCAGGCTGGGCTAATTAACCTCAGAGTTTTAATTAGGTGCTAGAGGCATTGCCTAATGAACAGGGCACTAATTAGCGTCATTAATTACCTTTTAATTGCCTTTATCTGAATTTTTTCTGTTATTTTTCCCTCCTGGGGGAAATTAATTAACTCAGGGCCGGCCAATTAATTGCAGGAGGGTCTTAATTAGGCCTTGGAGGTGCCCATTAATTAATGGGGTGCTAATTAGCATAATTAATGAGCTTCTAATTTACCTTTTGTCTCCTTTGCCCCCATTTTATTCTCTTGTTTCTCACTCCAGGGCACGATTAATTAATTAATGGCCGGGTTAATTAACCCAGGATGGGCTAATTGACGATAGGAGGGTTTTAATTAATCCCTGGGAGTGTTAATTAATCAACAGAGCGTTAATTAGCGTCATTAATTAGCGCCCAAGGTTCTTTTTTTTTTTATTTTGCCCCCATTTTATTCTCTTATTTTTCCCTCCCCATTTGGATTAATTAATCCAGGCTGGGCTAATTACACCCAGGAAGGTCTTAATTAATTAATTAGTGGAGTGCTAATTAGCCTGGTTAATTAATTTTTCATGCCAATAATCCTCATCACATTTCTCACTCCAGGGTGGGATTAATTAATCCCTTAATTAATTAATTTATTAACTCCAGGTGACGATTAAGCCGCACCAGGGGTTGCTAATTAATTAAAATAGGAGCTAATCAGCCTGCTAGTTAGTTCATTAAGTGCTAATTAGGACAATTAATGGTTTTCTGATGTTGTTTTTTTATTGGTCTCAGGCCTGCTTTGCATTCCAAGATGAGATCAATTAACCCGTTAGTTAATTAATTAACCCCAGAGCTTCATTAATTAACACTGCAGGTTGCTAATTAACTGATTAGGAGGTAACCAGGCTGCCAGCTCGTTAATTAGGTGTTAATTAGGACAATTAGTGATTTTTAAAAAATCTTGTTTTCTGTTGGTTTTGTCATTCCAGTCTGGGATTAATTAACCTATTAACGAGCTAATTATGATAAGAAGTTTATTAATTAACACTATACATTGTTAGCTAGCTAATTATGTGTCTATCAGCGGGGTAGCTTGTTAATTAAGCTGTTAATTAATGTCATTAATGACTTTTTAATTGCTCTTTTTGCTCTTTCCACTCTGGTTTTATTCCTTTATTTTTCATTGCAAGGTGGGATTAATTAACTTGTTAATGAGCTAATTAGCGTTAGAGGTCTGTTAATCCACACTACATATTGCTAGCTGCTTAATTAGATATTAATCAGCTTGCTAATTAATTAATTAGCTGCTAATTAACGACTTTTTAATTGCTCCCTTCGCTGTTCCCACTCTGGTTTTATTCTTTTATTTTTCATTGGAGGGTGGGATTAATTATTCTGTTAATGAGCTAATTAGTGCTAGAGGTCTATTTGTCAACACTGCTTATTGCTAGCTGGCTAATTAGGTATTAATGAATTAATTAGCTGCTAATTAGCGTCTTTAATGACTTTTTAATTGCTCCCTTTGCTGTTTCGACTTTGTTTTTATTCTCTTATTTTTCCTTGGAGGGTGGGATTAATTAATCTGTTAATGAGCTAATTATTACTAGAAGCTTATTAACGAACGCTACACATTGCTAGCTGACTAATTGGATATTAATCACCTTGCTAGTTAATTAATTAGCTGCTAATTAGCTTCGCTGACGATCTTTTAACGTTTCTGTTGCTTTTCTTGCTTCGCTTTTCCTTGTTGGGTGGAATTAATTAATAATATTAATGATTAATTATCAACTTAACGAGCTAGTTACCCAAACCGCCTTAACAATTAATCGCTGAAGCGCTAATTAGCCGCCTAACTAATTAATGACCTGCTAATCACCCTCATTAATCACCTCCAAAACCCCCAAAATTTTCATTTTCCCGCCCAATTAACGCCCCCGGGGCTCAATTAACGGCGCGGGGCGGGTAATTAACGGCCGTGGGGGGGTGATTAAGGCTCGGGGGCGCTAATGAGGGTCCCTAATTAGGTTAATTAGCGATGGCTGAGGACACCCAGGCCAAGCTGGGCCGGTACCGGACGGCGCCGTTCGACAGTCGCTTCCCCAACCAGAACCAGACCCGCAACTGCTGGCAGAACTACCTGGGTGAGACCCCAAAAAAATCCCAAAATTTACCTGGGGGAATAAAAATCCCAAATTCCCAAAATTCCCAAAAAAATCCCGCAAAAATCCCCCAAAAAATCGCCACAAAAATGCCCCAAAAATCGAAATTTTGGGATTTTTCGGCATTGGAATAGGTGGGGTTGACCTGATGTCCTAAAAGGTGAATTACCCCAAAAAAATCCCAAAATTTACCTGGGGGAATAAAAAATCCCAAATTCCCAAAATTCCCAAAAAAATCCCACAAAAATTCCAAAAAAATCCCCAAAAATCCCCCAAAAAATCGCCCCAAAAATGCCCCAAAAATCGAAATTTTGGGATTTTTCGGCATTGGAATAGGTGGGGTTGATCTGATGTCTGAATACTTGGGTGACCCCAAAAAAATCCCAAAATTTACCTGGGGGAACAAAAAAATCCCAAATTCCCAAAATTCCCAAAAAAATCCCGCAAAAATCCCCCAAAAAATCGCCCCAAAAATGCCCCAAAAATCGAAATTTTGGGGTTTTTTTATATCAGGATAGTTGGGGTTGATCTGATGTCCCAACACCTGGGTGAGACCCCAAAAAAATCCCAAAATTTACCTGGGGGAACAAAAAATCCCAAATTCCCAAAATTCCCAAAAAAATCCCGCAAAAATCCCCCAAAAAATCGCCCCAAAAATGCCCCAAAAATCGAAATTTTGGGATTTTTTTACATTGGAATAGGTGGGGTTGATCCAATGTTCTAAGAGCTGAGTTACCCCAAAAAAATCCCAAAATTTACCTGGGGGAACATAAAATCCCAAATTCCCAAAATTCCCAAAAAAATCCCGCAAAAATCCCCCAAAAAATCGCCCCAAAAATGCCCCAAAAATCGAAATTTTGGGATTTTTTTACATTGAAATAGTTGGGGTTGACCTGATGTCCTAAAAGGTGAATTACCCCAAAAAAATCCCAAAATTTACCTGGGGGAACATAAAAACCCCAAATTCCCAAAATTCCCAAAAAAATCCCACAAAAATTCCCAAAAAATCCCCAAAAAAATCCTCAAAAAAATCAAAATTTGGGATTTTTTTTACATTGAAATAGTTGGGGTTGATCTGATGTCTCAATACTTGGGTGACCCCAAAAAAATCCCAAAATTTACCTGGGGGAACATAAAAATCCCAAATTCCCAAAATTCCCAAAAAAATCCCACAGAAATCCCCAAAAAAATCGCCCCAAAAATGCCCCAAAAATCGAAATTTTGGGATTTTTCGGCATTGGAATAGGTGGGGTTGACCTGATGTCCTAAAAGGTGAATTACCCCAAAAATCCCAAAATTTACCTGGGGGAACATAAAAACCCCAAATTCCCAAAATTCCCAAAAAAATCCCGCAAAAATCCCCCAAAAAAATCGCCCCAAAAATTCCCCAAAAAATCCCCAAAAAATCCCACAAAAATTCCCCCCAAAAATTCCCCAATTTTGGGGTTTTTTCCCCCTCAGTATTTGTGTCCCCCCAATGTCCCCAATGTGTCCCCAATGTCCCCAATGTACCCCAATGTCCCCAAAGTCCCCAATCCCCCCAAAGTCCCCAAAAATGTCCCCAAAAATGTCCCCAAATGTCCCCAATGTCCCCAAATGTCCCCAAAAAGTCCCCAAATGTCCCACAACATCCCCAATGTCCCCAATGTCCCCAATGTCCCCAATGTCCCCAATGTCCCCAATGTCCCCCCAATGTCCCCAATGTGTCCCCAATGTCCCCAATGTGTCCCCAATGTGTCCCCAATGTCCCCAATGTCCCCAATGTCCCCGTTGTCCCCAATGTCCCCAATGTCCCCAATGTCCCCAATGTCCCCAATGTCCCCAATGTCCCCTCACTGTCCCCTCACTGTCCCCGTTGTCCCCTCACTGTCCCCGTTGTCCCCAATGTCCCCGTTGTCCCCCAATGTCCCCGTTGTCCCCCACTGTCCCCGTTGTCCCCTCACTGTCCCCAATGTCCCCAATGTCCCCAATGTCCCCTCACTGTCCCCGTTGTCCCCTCACTGTCCCCTCACTGTCCCCAATGTCCCCGTTGTCCCCAATGTCCCCGTTGTCCCCTCACTGTCCCCGTTGTCCCCCACTGTCCCCGTTGTCCCCTCACTGTCCCCAATGTCCCCAATGTCCCCAATGTCCCCTCACTGTCCCCGTTGTCCCCTCACTGTCCCCTCACTGTCCCCGTTGTCCCCTCACTGTCCCCGCTGTCCCCTCACTGTCCCCTCACTGTCCCCGTTGTCCCCAATGTCCCCAATGTCCCCAATGTCCCCGTTGTCCCCTCACTGTCCCCGTTGTCCCCAATGTCCCCGTTGTCCCCTCACTGTCCCCTCACTGTCCCCGTTGTCCCCTCACTGTCCCCGTTGTCCCCTCACTGTCCCCGTTGTCCCCAATGTCCCCAATGTCCCCAATGTCCCCGTTGTCCCCAATGTCCCCAATGTCCCCAATGTCCCCAATGTCCCCGTTGTCCCCAATGTCCCCAATGTCCCCAATGTCCCCGTTGTCCCCAATGTCCCCAATGTCCCCAATGTCCCCAATGTCCCCCGTTGTCCCCAATGTCCCCAATGTCCCCAATGTCCCCGTTGTCCCCAATGTCCCCAATGTCCCCAATGTCCCCGTTGTCCCCAATGTCCCCAATGTCCCCAATGTCCCCAATGTCCCCGTTGTCCCCAATGTCCCCAATGTCCCCAATGTCCCCGTTGTCCCCAATGTCCCCGTTGTCCCCTCACTGTCCCCTCACTGTCCCCAGTGTCCCCGGTGTCCCCGTTGTCCCCTCACTGTCCCCGTTGTCCCCTCACTGTCCCCTCACTGTCCCCGTTGTCCCCTCACTGTCCCCGTTGTCCCCGTTGTCCCTCACTGTCCCCGCTGTCCCCAGACTTCCAGCGCTGCCAGCGCTCCATGGCCGCCCGCGGTGCCGACCCCGCCCCGTGCCAATGGTACTTCCGGGTCTACAGATCCCTCTGCCCCACCTCGTGGGTGAGTGCTGTCCCCAATGTCCCCAACAACTGTCCCCAACTGTCCCCAGTGTCCCCAGTGTCCCCAATGTCCCCAGTGTCCCCAATGTCCCCAAATGTCCCCACTGTCCCCAACAACTGTCCCCAACTGTCCCCAACAACTGTCCCCAACTGTCCCCAGTGTCCCCAACTGTCCCCAATGTCCCCACTGTCCCCATTGCTGTCCCCAACTGTCCCCAACTGTCCCCAATGTCCCCAACAACTGTCCCCAACTGTCCCCAACTGTCCCCAACTGTCCCCAAATGTCCCCAATGTCCCCAAGGGCCACCACGGGGTCCCCAAGGGCCACCAGAGTGTCACCACTGTCCCCAAGGGCCACCACAGGGCCCCGAGTGTCCCAAGGGTCACCAGAGTGTCCCCAAGGGTCACCAGAGTGTCCCCAATGTCCCCAAGTGTCACCAGAGTGTCCCAAGGGTCACCAGAGTGTCCCCAACCCCCCCCCAGGACCCCCAAGCCCACCCACAACCCCCCGCCGCAGCCCCAACCACCATGTCCCCAGAGTGTCCCCAAATGTCCCCAACCCCCCCAATGTCCCCAAATGTCCCTGATGTCCCCAACCCCCCCAATGTCCCCAACCCCCCCAATGTCCCCAATGTCCCCAGATGTCCCTGATGTCCCCAACCCCCCCAATGTCCCCAAATGTCCCCAGATGTCCCTGATGTCCCCAACCCCCCCAGTGTCCCCAATGTCCCCAATGTCCCCAACCCCCCCAATGTCCCCAACCCCCCCAATGTCCCCGATGTCCCCAACCCCCCCAATGTCCCCAACCCCCCCAATGTCCCCCAATGTCCCCGATGTCCCCCCAGGTGACAGCGTGGGACGAGGCCCGTGAGGAGGGGACCTTCCCTGGCAAGATCTGATTGCCCCTCCCCCCCCGGGTGACATCGGTGACACCGGGACAGGGGGGAGGTGACACCGCCCGCAGGGGGGAGGGGACGCGGGTGTCCCCACCAATAAAGGGTTAAAAACTGGGCCTGGCTCTCGGGGTTTTTGGGGGGGGGGGGGTTTGGGGACATTTGGGGACAGCGGGAATCGTCACATCTGGGACACCAGGAGTCGGTCAGGACCCCCCCGATGTCACCTGAGACCCCCCAGTGTCACCTGGGATCCCCCCAGTGTCACCTGGGATCCCCCCAATGTCACCTGAGACCCCGAAGTGTCACCTGAGACCCCCAAGTGTCACCTGGGACCCCCCCAGTGTCACCTGAGACCCCCAAGTGTCACCTGAGACCCCCAGTGTCACCTGAGAACATCCCAGTGTCACCTGAGACCCCCAAGTGTCACCTGGGATCCCCTCATGTCACCTGAGAACATCCCAGTGTCACCTGGGATCCCCCCAATGTTACCTGAGACCCCCAAGTGTCACCTGGGATCCCCCCAGTGTCACCTGAGACCCCCAAGTGTCACCTGGGAACATCCCAGTGTCACCTGGGATCCCCCCAATGTCACCTGGGATCCCCCCAGTGTCACCTGAGACCCCCAAGTGTCACCTGGGATCCCCCCAATGTCACCTGGGATCCCCCCAGTGTCACCTGAGACCCCCAAGTGTCACCTGGGATCCCCCCAGTGTCACCTGAGACCCCCAAGTGTCACCTGGGATCCCCCCAGTGTCACCTGGGATCCCCCCAGTGTCACCTGAGACCCCCAAGTGTCACCTGGGATCCCCCCATGTCACCTGAGACCCCCAAGTGTCACCTGGGATCCCCCCAATGTCACCTGGGATCCCCCCAATGTCACCTGAGACCCCCAAGTGTCACCTGGGATCCCCCCAGTGTCACCTGGGATCCCCCCAGTGTCACCTGAGACCCCCAAGTGTCACCTGGGATCCCCCCAGTGTCACCTGGGATCCCCCCAGTGTCACCTGAGACCCCCCAGTGTCACCTGAGACCCCCAAGTGTCACCTGGGATCCCCCCAGTGTCACCTGAGAACATCCCAGTGTCACCTGAGAACCTCCCAATGTCACCTGGGATCCCCCCAGTGTCACCTGAGAACCTCCCAGTGTCACCTGGGATCCCCCAAGTGTCACCTGGGATCCCCCCATGTCACCTGAGAACCTCCCAGTGTCACGTGAGACCCCCAAGTGTCACCTGAGAACCTCCCAGTGTCACCTGGGAACCCCAAATATCACCTGGGCCCTCCAAAAGTCACCTGAGACCCCCAGATATCACCTGGAACCTCCAGTAACACCAAAAATATCACCTGGGAACCCCCCAAATGTCACTTGAAACCCCCCCAGTGTCACCTGAGACCCTCCCAGTGTCACCTGAGACCCTCCCAGTGTCACCTGAGACCCCCCCAGTGTCACCTGAGACCCTCCCAGTGTCACCTGGGAAGCCCCAAATGTCACCTGGGACCGCCCCCAAAGTCACCTGAGACTCCCCAAAAAATCCCCCCCATAGAAGCCAATGGGGACACCTGGTTTCCTATGGAACTCTATGGGTACACCTGGTGTCCCCCACACCTGGGACTCCCCTCCCAGTTCATCCCAGTCCCTCCCAGTTCATCCCAGTCCCTCCCAGTTCATCCCAGTCCCTCCCAGTTCATCCCAGTCCCTCCCAGTCCATCCCAGTCCCTCCCAGTTCATCCCAGTCCCTCCCAGTCCATCCCAGTCCCTCCCAGTCCATCCCAGTCCCTCCCGGTAACGTCACACACGACACCAGTGGCGGCCCAGGTGACACCAGTGGCTTTATTGTCCCCAGCCCGGTTCATGGCCCCAGGATGGCCCCGGGGGCCAGCGGGGCTCCCAGTGCTCCCAGTGCCCCCCCCAGGGCTCCTCCCACTCCTCCCAGTGGCCCTCCCAGTGCTCCCAGTGGCCCTCCCAGTCCTCCCAGTGCTCCCAGTGCTCCCAGCACTCCCAGTGGTGCTCCCAGTGCTCCCAGTGGTTCCAGCAGGCGACCTGGGGGGGGGACATGGGGTGAGGGTGGGGAGGAAGGGGGCACTGTGTGGCCACCATCATCATCACCATCATCATCATCATCATCATCATCACCATCATCATCATCATCATCATCATCACCATCATCATCACCATCATCATCATCATCATCATCACCATCATCATCACCATCATCATCATCATCATCATCACCATCATCATCATCATCATCATCATCACCATCATCATCACCATCATCATCATCATCATCATCATCACCATCATCATCATCATCATCATCATCACCATCATCATCACCATCATCATCATCATCATCATCATCATCATCACCATCATCATCACCATCATCATCACCATCATCATCATCATCATCATCATCATCACCATCATCATCATCATCACCATCATCACCATCACCATCATCATCACCATCATCATCATCATCATCATCATCACCATCATCACCATCACCATCATCATCATCATCACCATCATCATCACCATCATCATCATCATCATCATCATCATCATCCCATCATCATCATCATCATCATCATCATCATCATCATCATCATCATCATCACCATCATCACCATCATCATCATCACCATCATCATCATCATCATCATCATCATCATCATCATCATCATCATCATCATCACCATCATCATCATCATCACCATCATCATCACCATCATCATCACCATCATCATCATCATCATCATCATCATCATCATCATCACCATCATCATCATCATCACCATCATCATCCCATCATCATCATCATCATCATCATCATCATCATCATCATCACCATCATCATCATCATCATCATCATCACCATCATCATCATCATCATCACCATCATCCCATCATCATCATCATCATCATCATCATCATCACCATCATCACCATCATCATCATCATCACCATCATCATCATCATCATCATCATCATCATCATCATCATCATCATCACCATCATCATCATCATCACCACCATCATCATCATCATCATCATCATCATCATCATCATCATCATCATCACCATCATCATCATCATCATCATCACCATCATCATAATCCCATCATCATCATCATCCCAGCACCATCATCTTCATCCCATCATCATCATCTTCATCCCACCACCACCACCATCATTATCTTCATCTCACCACCATCATCACCATCATCATCATCCCATCATCTTCATCCTCATCCCATCATCTTCATCCTCATCCCACCATCTTCATCATCCTCATCCCAGCATCATCTTCATCCCACCATCATCTTCATCATCATCTCACCACCATCATCATCTTCATTATCCCATCGTTATCATCATCTTCATCCCGCCATCATCATCATCCCACCGCCATCATCATCATCTTCATCCCACCCTCATCCTCATTCCACCATCACCATCTTCATCCCACCCTCATCATCATCTTACCACCATCATCATCATCTTCATCATCCTCATCACACCCCCATCATCATCCTCATCCCACCACCCCCATCATCATCATCGTCATCGTCACCTTCCTCCCATGTCCCCATCATCATCGTCACCTTCCTCCCCCATCATCATCATCCTCACCTTCCTCCCCCATCATCATCATCGTCACCTTCCTCCCCCCATCATCATCATCGTCACCTTCCTCCCCCATCATCATCATCGTCACCTTCCTCCCCCATCATCATCGTCACCTTCCTCCCCATCATCATCATCGTCACCTTCCTCCCCATCATCATCGTCACCTTCCTCCCCCATCATCATCATCGTCACCTTCCTCCCCCCATCATCATCATCCTCACCTTCCTCCCCCCATCATCATCATCCTCACCTTCCTCCCGTGTGCCCTCACCTGTGTGCAGTTCCCGGGGTGGCCGAGGGGCGGCGCCGGCGGCCGGGGGACACCAGGAGGCTGCGGGGGGAGGGGCACAGGGGTCAGCGGGTGGGCACGGACACACGGACACGGGGATGGACACACGGACACGGGATGGACACGGGATGGACACACGGACACGGGATGGACACACGGACACAGGGATGGACACACGGACACGGGATGGACACACGGACACGGGGATGGACACACGGACACGGGATGGACACGGGATGGACACACGGACACGGGGATGGACACACGGACACGGGGATGGACACGGGATGGACACACGGACACGGGATGGACACACGGACACGGGATGGACACGGGATGGACACACGGACACGGGATGGACACACGGACACGGGGATGGACACACGGACACGGGATGGACACACGGACACGGGATGGACACACGGACACGGGGATGGACACACGGACACGGGATGGACACACGGACACGGGGATGGACACACGGACACGGGATGGACACGGGATGGACACACGGACACGGGATGGACACACGGACACGGGATGGACACACGGACACACGGACACGGGATGGACACACGGACACGGGATGGACACGGGGATGGACACACGGACACGGGATGGACACACGGACACGGGATGGACACACGGACACGGGATGGACACACGGGGGATGGACACACGGACACGGGGATGGACACACGGACACACGGACACGGGATGGACACACGGACACGGGATGGACACGGGATGGACACACGGACACGGGGATGGACACACGGACACACGGACACGGGATGGACACACGGACACGGGATGGACACGGGATGGACACACGGACACGGGGATGGACACACGGACACGGGATGGACACACGGACACGGGATGGACACACGGACACACGGACACGGGATGGACACACGGACACGGGATGGACACACGGACACGGGGATGGACACACGGACACGGGATGGACACGGGATGGACACACGGACACGGGATGGACACACGGACACGGGATGGACACGGGGATGGACACACGGACACGGGATGGACACGGGGACATGGGACATTGGGGGGTCAGGGATGACCATGGGGGGTCCGGGATGGACACTGGGGGGTCAGGGATGGACACTGGGGGGTCCGGGATGACCATGGGGGGTCAGGGATGGACATTGGGGGGTCAGGGATGGACATTGTGGGGTCCGGGATGGACATTGGGGGGTCCGGGATGGACATTGGGGGGTCAGGGATGGACATTGGGGGGTCAGGGATGGACACTGGGGGGTCAGGGATGGACATTGGGGGGTCAGGGATGGACATTGGGGGGTCACACGAAGGTTCTGGAAGGCCCCGGCTGTCCCCACCCCCCGTGTCCCTGTCCTGTGTCCACTCACGGCAGCGCCCCTGGGGACACGTCCCGGTGTCCTTGTGGTCACTCCCGGTGTCCTCCGTGTCACTCCCGGTGTCCCCCGCGGTGTCCCCGGTGTCACTCCCGGTGTCCTCAGTGTCACTCCCGGTGTCCTCAGTGTCACTCCCGGTGTCCTCAGTGTCACTCCCGGTGTCCCTCCCGGTGTCCCCCGCGGTGTCCCCGGTGTCCCCCGCGGGGTGGCCGAGGTCGTTGGCGGCGTTGCCGTCGAAGTCCCCGCAGAGGCCGCAGGTGCGGTTGCGCAGCCGGGGGGACACGGTGACCTCCAGGTGGCCCCCGGGGCCGGTGGCCACGCGCAGGTCCCGGGCCAGCAGCAGCAGCGGCGGGGAGGGGGCGGGGCCAGCGCGGGGGGCGGGGCCAGCGCGGGGGGCGGGGCTGACGCAGGCGGAGCCGTCCGGGAGGCAGAAGGGCAGAGGGAGAGCGGCCCCGTCCAGCTGGGGGAGGGGCAGAGGGGCCTTCATCATCGTGGGCATCGTCGTCGTCGTCATCAGCATCGTCATCAGCGTCATTGTCATCATTGTCGTCATCGTCATCGTCATCGTTGTCATCGTTGTCATTGTCATTGTCATCATTGTCGTCGTCATCAGTGTCATCGTCATCGTCATTGTCATTGTCATCATCGTCATCACTGTCATCATTGTCATCGTCATCATCGGCATCATTGTCATCATTGTCATCAGTGTCATCGTCATCGCCATTGTCATTGTCATTGTCATCATTGTCATCATCGTCATCGTCATCGTTGTCATCGTTGTCATTGTCATTGTCATCGTTGTCATCATTGTCATTGTCATCATTGTCGTCGTCATCAGTGTCATCGTCATCGTCATTGTCATTGTCATCATCGTCATCATTGTCATCGTCATCATCGGCATCATTGTCATCATCGTCATCAGTGTCATCATCATCGCCATTGTCATTGTCATCATTGTCATCATTGTCATTGTCATTGTCGTTGTCATCGTCATCATCGTCATCATTGTCATTGTCATTGTCATCATCGTCATCACTGTCATCATTCATCGGCATCATTGTCATCATCGTCATCATTGTCATCGTCATCGCCATCGCCATTGTCATTGTCATCATTGTCGTCGTCATCGTTGTCATCGTTGTCATCGTCATTGTCATCATCGTCATCATTGTCGTCATTGTCATCGTCATCATCGTCATCCGCATCATTGTCATCATCGTCATCATTGTCATCGTCATCGCCATTGTCATTGTCATCATTGTCATTATTGTCATTGTCATCGTCATCGTCATTGTCATCATTGTCATCATCATCAGCGTCATTGTTATTGTCATTGTCATCATCATTGTCATCAGCATCATCAGAATCGTCATTGCCATCATCATCATCATTGTCGTCATCAGCGTCGTTGTCATCATTGTCATCATCATCATCATTGTCATTGTCATCATCGTCATCGCCATTGTCATTGTCATTGTCATCATCGTCATTGTCATTGTCATCATCGTCATCATTGTCATCGTCATCGTCATTGTCATTGTCATCATCGTCATCATCGTCACCGTCATCACGATCAGCATCATCATCATCATCGTCATTACCATCATCATCATCCTTCATCCATCCTCCATCCAACCTTCTCCATCCATTCATCCATCCTCATCCTCATCTTCATCTTCATCATCATCATCATCATCATCCTCATCCTCATCATCCTCATCTTCATCTTCCCCATCATCATCATCATCATCCAGCCTTCCCCACCCACCCACCCATCATCCTCCTCTTCCTCCCCCTCCTCTTCCATCTGCCTCCATCATCTTCCTCCTCCTCTTCCTCCTCCTCTTCCTCCTCCATCCGTCCTCATCCATTTCCTTCATCCGTCATCCCCTCCATCATCCTCATCCTCTCCTCTTCCTCCTTCCCTCCCTGCCCATCCTCCTCCTCCTCTTCCTCCTCCTCCTCTCCCTCCCTCCTCCTCCTCCCCCTTCTTCCTCTTCCTCCCCGTCCTCTTCCTCCTCCTCTTCTTCCTCCTCCATCCATCACCATCATCTTCCTCCTCCTCTTCTTCCTTCTCCTCCTCCTCCTCTTCTTCCTTCTCCTCCTCTTCCTCTTCCTCTTCCTCTTCCTCCTCTTCCTCCCCCTTCTCTTCCTCCTCTTCTTCCTCCTCCATCCATCTCCATCATCTTCCTCTTCCCCCTCCTCCTCCTCTTCCTCCCCCTCCTCTTCTTCGTCCTCTTCCTCTTCCTCTTCCTCCTCCTCCTTCTCCTCTTCTTCCTCCCCCTCCTCTTCCTCCCCCTCCTCTTCCTCCCCCTCCTCTTCCTCCCCCTCCTCTTCCTCCCCCTCCTCTTCCTCCTCCTTTATCCATCTCCATCATCTTCCTCCTCCTCCTCCCCCTCCTCTTCCTCTTCTCCATCCTCTTCTTCCTCCCCCTTCCATCTCCATCATCTTCCTCCTCCCCCTCCTCCTCCTCTTCCTCCCCCTCCTCTTCTTCGTCCTCTTCCTCTTCCTCTTCCTCTTCCTCTTCCTCTTCCTCCTCCTCCTTCTCCTCTTCTTCCTCCCCCTCCTCTTCCTCCCCCTCCTCTTCCTCTTCTCCATCCACTTCTTCCTCCCCCTTCCATCTCCATCATCTTCCTCCTCTTCCTCCCCCTCCTCCCCTCCTCCTCCTCCTCCTCCTCCTCCTCCTCCTCCTCCCCCTCCCCCTCCCCCTCCCCCTCCCCCTCCCCCTCCCCCTCCCCCTCCCCTCCCCCCCCGCTCACCTGTGCACGCCCCCCCTCCAGGTGCCACCTGTGCGCTCCCACCGTCACCGTCACCGCCCCCGGGCCCTCCCCTCCCCCCAGCGCCACCTCCAGCGCGGGGGGGGGAGGGGCGCCGCCGGGTGGGGGAGGGGCGCAGGTGCGGGTCAGCAGGAGGGGGGAGGGGCAGCCCCTCCCCCGCGCCCCCCCCGCGCCGTCGAAGGTGCGGAAGCGCCGCGGCCACACCTGGCAGGTACCTGGGGAGGGGGGGGAGGGGCCGGGGGGAGGGGCTGAGGGGGGAGGGGAGAGAGAGAGAGAGAGGGGGGAGGGGTTGGGGGAGGGGCCCGGACACAGCTGGGGGGGAGGGGGGGGAGTGTCCAGGACCCTCCTGCACAGGTGAGGGGACACACCTGGGGACATCTGGGGATACCTGGGAAACCGGGGACCGGGGGGGAACCGGGGGGGGGGGAGGGGAGAGGGAAGAAAGAAAAGAAAAAAGGAACCTGGGATGCACCTGAGATACACCTGGGGACACCTGGGGATACCTGGGATACACCTGGGGGACACCTGGGCACACCTGGGGACACCTGGGATACACCTGGGCACACCTGGGACACACCTGGGGACACCTGAGGACACACCTGAGCTTTCCCCACCCCTCACCTGTGGCACAGGTGTGTCCCCTCACCCCTCACCTGTGGCACAGGTGTGTCCCCCCACCCCTCACCTGTGGCACAGGTGTGTCCCCCCACCCCTCACCTGTGGCACAGGTGTGTCCCCCCACCCCTCACCTGTGGCACAGGTGTGTCCCCTCACCCCTCACCTGTGGCACAGGTGTGTCCCCCCACCCCTCACCTGTGGCACAGGTGTGCTGGCCGGCGCAGGCCCCACAGAGCCCCCTGGCGGCCGCCGCTGTCGCCGTCACGGTCACGGCTCCGTCACCTGCCAGGCTCACCTGCAGCCCCGCCCAGGTGAGCAACACCTGGCGCTGCCCCCCCCGGCGCCGAACCCGCACCTGACCCCCGGCCACGGCCACGGGGAGGCGCACGGGGCGGCCGGACACCTGCGGACAGGTGAGACAGGTGAGATACACCTGATACAGGTGAGAAACACCTGAGGACAGGTGAGATACGCCTGGGACAGGTGAGGGACAGGTGAGACAGGTGAGATACACCGGGTACAGGTGATACAGGTGAGAAACACCTGGGACAGGTGAGACAGGTGAGACACCTGCGGGCAGGTGAGATACACCTGGGACAGGTGAGATACAGGTGAGACAGGTGAGACATACCTGGGACAGGTGAGGGACAGGTGAGATACACCTGGGATAGGTGAGATACAGGTGAGACAGATGAGAGACAGGTGAGACAGGTGAAACACACCTGGGACAGGTAAGAGAAACCTGGAACCGGTGGGAGACAGGTGAGATACAGGTGAGACACCTGGGACAGGTGAGACACACCTGGGACAGGTGAGACACATGGGACAGGTGAGACACCTGGGACAGGTGAGACACACCTGGGACAGGTGAGACACCTGGGACAGGTGAGACACATGGGACAGGTGAGACACATGGGACAGGTGAAACACCTGTGAGTAGCTGAGACACAGGGTCAGGGACACCTGGGACAGGTGAGACACACCTGGTCAGGTAAGACACAGCAGGGACAGGACACACCTGGACAGAGCACACCTGGACAGAACACACCTGGACAGGACACACCTGGGACAGGGCACACCTGGACAGAACACACCTGGACAGAACACACCTGGACAGAGCACACCTGGACAGAACACACCTGGACAGAGCACACCTGGGACAGAACACACCTGGACAGAACACACCTGGACAGAACACACCTGGACAGGGCACACCTGGGACAGGGCACACCTGGACAGGTGTCACACCTGTGCACAGGTGTCACACTCACCCTGGCCATGGTCCCCTCTCCGTGCCGCAGCTCCACCTGGAAGCCGTCCCCGGCCACCGTCACTCCCGAGGTGGCCCCGGAGCTCACCTGGCCCGACAGCCACACCTGGAGCACAGGTGAGGTCCCGCAGGTGGCCACCAGCGGACAGGTGAGCGGCAGCCGCCAGGTGCGGCCGTCGAAGGCGCGGAAGCGGCTCCGGCTCAGGACGTGGCACACGAGGGGCGGGGCCGGAGCACAGGTGGGGCGGCAGGTGCGGCCAGGTGGGCACGGAGGGTCCTGGCAGGTGGATCCGGGCGGGCAGGTGAGATCCTGGCAGGTGACCTTGATAGGGACACACCTGGGCGTGGCTCCGTCCATCCGACAGGTAGATCCAGGTGGGCAGGTGAGGTCCTGGCAGGTCAGAGCTTTGGGGACACACCTGGGGGTCGATTTCTCCATTCTACAGGTGGATCCAGGTGGGCAGGTGAGGTCTTGGCAGGTGACCTTGATGGGGACACACCTGGGGGTCGATTTCTCCATCCGACAGGTGGATCCCGGTGGGCAGGTGAGGTCCTGGCAGGTGAGTGTGATGGGGACACACCTGGGCGTGGCTCCGTCCATCTGACAGGTGGATCCGGGCGGGCAGGTGAGGTCCTGGCAGGTCACCTTGATAGGGACACACCTGGGGGTCGATTTCTCCATTCTACAGGTGGATCCAGGTGGGCAGGTGAGGTCCTGGCAGGTGACTGTGATGGGGACACACCTGGGCGTGGCTCCGTCCATCTCACAGGTGGATCCGGGCGGGCAGGTGACATCCTGGCAGGTCACCTTGATAGGGACACACCTGGGGGTCGATTTCTCCATCCGACAGGTGGATCCGGGTGGGCAGGTGAGGTCCTGGCAGGTCACCTTGATAGGGACACACCTGGGGGTGGCTCTGTCCATTCTACAGGTGGATCCGGGTGGGCAGGTGAGGTCCTGGCAGGTCACCTTGATAGGGACACACCTGGGCGTGGCTCTGTCCATTCTACAGGTAGATCCAGGTGGGCAGGTGAGGTCCTGGCAGGTGACTGTGATGGGGACACACCTGGGCGTGGCTCCGTCCATCTCACAGGTGGATCCGGGCGGACAGGTGAGGTCCTGGCAGGATGGAGCTTTGGGGACACACCTGGGCGTGGCTCCATCCATCTCACAGGTAGATCCAGGTGGACACTGGACGCCGTCACACGAGGGCACCTTGGGGACACACCTGGGCCATCCCTGCAGCACCTGGCAGGTGGCTCCGGGCTCGCAGGTGACGTCAGAGCAGGTCAGGGCGGGGACAGCGCGGGCCCGGCGTGGGGGACGGACACACCTGGGCCACCCAGAGCTCACCTGGCACCTGGTGGCCTTGGGACACCGGGCATGGCGGCACGAGGGGGCCAAGATGGACGACGTGGCCTGGACACACCTGGGCCACCCATCGATCACGTGACACGAGGTGTCCTTGGGACAGTGGACGCTGTCACACGATGGCCGATGGTGGACACAGCGGGGTTGGCCATCGGTCACCTGGCATTGGGTCCCCTGGGGACACTGGAGGTCACTGCAGGACGGTGGCCTTGGAGACACCTTGGTGTGGACACACCTTGGCCACCCATCGATCATGTGACACGTTGTCCCCTTCTGGCACTGGACATGGTGACAGGACGGTTTGGGATGGACACACTGGGGCCACCCATCGGTCACCTGGCACTGGGTTCCTTGGGGACACTGGAGGTCACTGCAGGACGGTCTCCTGACGGACACCTTGGTCTGGACACACTGGGGATGACCATTGATCACGTGACACGAGGTGTCCTTGGGACACTGGAGGTCACTGCAGGATGGTGGCCTTGGGGACACCTTGGTCTGGACACAGCGTGGCCACCCATCGATCACGTGACATGTGGTGTCCTTGGGACAGTGGACATCATGACACGATGGCCGCTGCTGGACACAGCGGGGTTGCCCATTGGTCACCTGGCACGAGGTGTCCTTGGGACACTGGACATCACGACAGGATGGTCTTTGATGGACACACCGGGGTTGGCCATCGGTCACCTGGCATTGGGTTCCTTGGGGACACTGGAGGTCACTGCAGGACGGTGGCCTTGGGGACACCTTGGTCTGGACACACTTTGGCCACCCATCGATCATCTGGCACATTGTCCCCTTCTGGCACTGGATGTCACTACAAGATGGCGGGTGATGGACACACTGCGGCCACCCATCGGTCACCTGGCACTGGGTTCCTTGGGGACACTGGAGGTCACCACATGAGGGTCTCCTGATGGACACCTTGGTCTGGACACACTGGGGATGACCATTGATCACGTGACACGAGGTGTCCTTGGGACAGTGGACGTTGTCACACGATGGCCGTTGATGGACACACTGGGGTTGACCACTGACCACGTGACACGAGGTTCCTTGGGGACACTGGAGGTCACCACAAGATGGACTCTGGATGGACACCTTGGTCTGGACACACTGGGGATGACCACTGACCATGTGACACGAGGTGTCCTTGGGACACTGGAGGTCACTGCAGGATGGTGGCCTTGGGGACACCTTGGTCTGGACACACTTTGGCCACCCATTGATCACGTGACACGAGGTGTCCTTGGGACACTGGACATCACGACAGGATGGAGGGTGATGGACACAGCGGGGTTGACCATTGGTCATCTTGCATTGGGTTCCTTGGGGACACTGGAGGTCACTGCAGGACGGTGGCCTTGGGGACACCTTGGTCTGGACACAGCGTGGCCACCCACTGACCATGTGACACACGTGACCTTTCTGGCACTGGACATCATTACAAGATGGCGGGTGATGGACACACTGAGGCCACCCATCAATCATGTGACACGAGGTTCCTTGGGGACACTGGAGGTCACCACAGGATGGGCTCTGGATGGAAACCTTGGTCTGGACACAGCGGGGTTGGCCATTGGTCACCTGGCATTGGGTGTCCTTGGGACACTGGAGGTCACTGCAGGACGGTGGCCTTGGGGACACCTTGGTCTGGACACAGCGTGGCCACCCATTGACCATGTGACACACGTGACCTTTCTGGCACTGGACATCGTGACAGGACGGTCTCCTGATGGACGTCTTGGTCTGGACACACTGAGGATGACCATTGATCACGTGACACGAGGTGTCCTTGGGACACTGGACATCACGACAGGACGGTGGCCTTGGGGTCACCTTGGTCTGGACACACTTTGGCCACCCACTGACCATGTGACACGAGGTGTCCTTGGGACACTGGACATCATGACACGATGGCCGCTGGTGGACACACTGCGGCCACCCATCGGTCACCTGGCATTGGGTTCCCTGGGGACACTGGAGGTCACTGCAGGACGGTCTCCTGATGGACACCTTGGTCTGGACACACTGGGGATGACCATTGATCACGTGACACGAGGTGTCCTTGGGACACTGGACATCACGACAGGACGGTCTCCTTGGGGACACCTTGGTCTGGACACACTTTGGCCACCCACTGACCATGTGACATGTGGTGTCCTTGGGACAGTGGACATCATGACACGATGGCCGCTGCTGGACACAGCGGGGTTGCCCATTGGTCATCTGGCACGAGGTGTCTTTGGGACACTGGACATCACGACAGGATGGAGGGTGATGGACACAGCGGGGTTGACCATTGGTCATCTTGCATTGGGATCCTTGGGGACACTGGAGGTCACTGCAGGACGGTGGCCTTGGGGACACCTTGGTGTGGACACACTTTGGCCACCCATCGATCATCTGGCACATTGTCCCTTTCTGGCACTGGATGTCACTACAAGATGGCGGGTGATGGACACACTGCGGCCACCCATCGGTCACCTGGCACTGGGTTCCTTGGGGACACTGGAGGTCACCACATGAGGGTCTTCTCATGGACACCTTGGTGTGGACACACTTTGGCCACCCATTGATCACGTGACACGAGGTGTCCTTGGGACAGTGGACGCTGTCACACGATGGCCGATGGTGGACACACTGGGGTTGACCACTGACCACGTGACACGAGGTTCCTTGGGGACATTGGAGGTCACTGCAGGACGGTCTCCTGATGGACGTCTTGGTGTGGACACACTGGGGATGACCATTGATCACGTGACACGAGGTGTCCTTGGGACAGTGGACATCACGACAGGATGGAGGGTGATGGACACACCGGGGTTGGCCATTGGTCATCCTGCATTGGGATCCTTGGGGACACTGGAGGTCACTGCAGGACGGTGGCCTTGGGGACACCTTGGTGTGGACACACTTTGGCCACCCATCGATCATCTGGCACGTTGTCCCCTTCTGGCACTGGATGTCACTACAAGATGGCGGGTGATGGACACACTGCGGCCACCCATTGGTCACCTGGCACTGGGTTCCTTGGGGACACTGGAGGTCACTGCAGGACGGTCTCCTGACGGACACCTTGGTCTGGACACACTTTGGCCACCCATTGACCATGTGACACGAGGTGTCCTTGGGACAGTGGACGTTGTCACACGATGGCCGATGGTGGACACACTGGGGTTGACCACTGACCACGTGACACGAGGTTCCTTGGGGACACTGGAGGTCACTGCAGGACGGTCTCTGTGGGGACACCTTGGTCTGGACACAGCGTGGCCACCCATTGATCACGTGACACGAGGTGTCCTTGGGACACTGGACATCGTGGCAGGACGGTGGCCTTGGGGCCACCTTGGTCTGGACACACTTTGGCCACCCATTGACCATGTGACACGAGGTGTCCTTGGAGCACTGGACATCACGACATGAGGGGGGTTCATGGACACACTGCGGCCACCCATCGGTCACCTGGCACTGGGTGTCCTGGGGACACTGGAGGTCACTGCAGGACGGTCTCCTGATGGACACCTTGGTGTGGACACACTGGGGATGACCATTGATCACGTGACACGAGGTGTCCTTGGGACACTGGAGGTCACTGCAGGACGGTGGCCTTGGGGACATCTTGGTCTGGACACACTTTGGCCACCCATTGTCCATATGACATGTGCTGTCCTTGGGACACTGGACATCACGGCAGGACGGTGGCTGATGGACACACTGCGGCCACCCATCGGTCACCTGGCACGAGGTTCCTTGGGGACACTGGAGGTCACTGCAGGACGGTCTCTGTGGGGACACCTTGGTATTGACACACCGTGGCCACCCATCGATCATGTGACACACCTGGCCTTTCTGGCACTGGACATCACGGCAGGACGGTGGCTGATGGACACACTGCGGCCACCCATCGGTCACCTGGCACTGGGTTCCTTGGGGACACTGGAGGTCACTGCAGGACGGTGGCCTTGGGGACACCTTGGTCTGGACACAGCGTGGCCGACCATTGATCACGTGACACGAGGTGTCCTTGGGACACTGGACATCCTGGCAGGACGGTGGGTGATGGACACACCGGGGTTGACCATTGGTCATCTGGCACGAGGTGTCCTTGGGACACTGGAGGTCACTGCAGGATGGTGGCCTTGGGGACACCTTGGTCTGGACACACCGTGGCCACCCACTGACCATGTGACACACGTGACCTTTCTGGCACTGGACATCGTGACAGGACGGTCTCCTGATGGACGTCTTGGTCTGGACACACTGGGGATGACCATTGATCACGTGACACGAGGTGTCCTTGGGACAGTGGACATCACGACAGGACGGTGGCCTTGGGGACACCTTGGTATTGACACACCGTGGCCACCCATCGATCATGTGACACACCTGGCCTTTCTGACACTGGACGTCACGGCAGGACGGTCGCTGATGGACACACTGCGGCCACCCATCGGTCACCTGGCACTGGGTTCCTTGGGGACACTGGAGGTCACTGCAGGACGGTCTCCTGATGGACGTCTTGGTCTGGACACAGCGTGGCCACCCATTGATCACGTGACACGAGGTGTCCTTGGGACAGTGGACATCATGACAGGACGGTCTCCTTGGGGTCACCTTAAGCTGGACACACTTTGGCCACCCACTGACCATGTGACACACGTGACCTTTCTGGCACTGGACATCATTACAAGATGGCGGGTGATGGACACACTGAGGCCACCCATCAATCATGTGACACGAGGTTCCTTGGGGACACTGGAGGTCACCACAGGATGGGCTCTGGATGGAAACCTTGGTCTGGACACACCGGGGTTGGCCATTGGTCACCTGGCACGAGGTGTCCTTGGGACACTGGAGGTCACTGCAGGACGGTGGCCTTGGGGACACCTTGGTCTGGACACAGCGTGGCCACCCACTGACCATGTGACACACGTGACCTTTCTGGCACTGGACATCGTGACAGGACGGTCTCCTGATGGACGTCTTGGTGTGGACACACTGGGGATGACCATTGATCACGTGACACGAGGTGTCCTTGGGACACTGGAGGTCACTGCAGGACGGTGGCCTTGGGGACATCTTGGTCTGGACACAGCGTGGCCACCCATTGATCACGTGACAGGAGGTGTCCTTGGGACAGTGGACGTTGTCACACGATGGCCGATGGTGGACACACTGGGGTTGACCATTGACCACGTGACACGAGGTTCCTTGGGGACACTGGAGGTCACTGCAGGACGGTCTCTGTGGGGACACCTTGGTCTGGACACACCGTGGCCACCCACTGACCATGTGACACACCTGGCCTTTCTGGCACTGGACATCACGGCAGGACGGTCGGTGATGGACACACTGCGGCCACCCATCGGTCACCTGGCACGAGGTTCCTTGGGGACACTGGAGGTCACTGCAGGACGGTCTCCTGATGGACACCTTGGTCTGGACACACTTTGGCCACCCATCGATCATGTGACACACCTGGCCTTTCTGGCACTGGACATCGTGACAGGACGGTGGCTGATGGACACACTGCGGCCACCCATCGGTCACCTGGCACGAGGTTCCTTGGGGACACTGGAGGTCACTGCAGGACGGTCTCCTGATGGACACCTTGGTGTGGACACACTGGGGATGACCATTGATCACGTGACACGAGGTGTCCTTGGGACAGTGGACATCTCTGCAGGACGGTGGCCTTGGGGACACCTTGGTCTGGACACACTTTGGCCACCCATTGTCCATATGACATGTGCTGTCCTTGGGACAGTGGACATCACGGCAGGATGGTTTGGGATGGACACACTGCGGCCACCCATCGGTCACCTGGCACTGGGTTCCTTGGGGACACTGGAGGTCACTGCAGGACGGTCTCCTGATGGACACCTTGGTCTGGACACACCTTGGCCACCCATCAATCATGTGACACGAGGTGTCCTTGGGACAGTGGACGTTGTCACACGATGGCCGTTGATGGACACACTGGGGTTGACCACTGACCATGTGACACGAGGTTCCTTGGGGACACTGGAGGTCACTGCAGGACGGTGGCCTTGGGGACACCTTGGTCTGGACACAGCGTGGCCACCCATTGATCACGTGACACGAGGTGTCCTTGGGACAGTGGACATCACGACAGGACGGTCTCCTTGGGGTCACCTTAAGCTGGACACACTTTGGCCACCCACTGACCATGTGACACACGTGACCTTTCTGGCACTGGACATCGTGACAGGACGGTCGCTGATGGACACACTGCGGCCACCCATCGGTCACCTGGCATTGGGTTCCTTGGGGACACTGGAGGTCACTGCAGGACGGTGGCCTTGGGGACACCTTGGTGGGGACACAGCGTGGCCACCCATCGATCACGTGACACGTTGTCCCCTTCTGGCACTGGACATGGTGACAGGTGGGTGGCTGATGGACACACTGCGGCCACCCATGGGTCACCTGGCACTGGGTCCCTTGGGGACACCGGAGGTCACGGCAGGACTTTGGGGCCACCTCGCTGGGGACACAACGGGGCCACCCCCTGCTGACGTCACACGCGGTGCCTCGGGGACATCGGGGACACCAAACGCTGCGGCGGCGACGCCGGACGCAGAGCGGCCACCCGGCGGCCATCTTGCATTGGGGACAACCGGCCGGGGGACACGAGGGGACATTGGGGACACATTTGGGCCACCCGTCGGCCATTTTACACCGTGTCCCCTCCCCACACCTGACATTGTCACACGAGGGGACATTGACACATTCGGGGCCCAGGTCGGTCACCTGGCACCGTGTCCCTTTGTCACACCTGACATTGTCACACGAGGGGACCTTGGGGACACATTTGGGCCACCCATGGGTCACCTGGCACCGTGTCCCCTCCCCACACCTGACAGTGTCACACGAGGGGACACTGGGGACACATTTGGGCCACCCGTCGGCCATTTTACACCGTGTCCCCTCCCCACACCTGACATTGTCACACGAGGGGACATTGGGGACACATTCGGGGCCCAGGTGTGTCACCTGGCACCGTGTCCCCTCCCCACACCTGACATTGTCACACGAGGGGACATTGGGGACACATTCGGGGCCCAGGTGTGTCACCTGGCAGGTGTCCCCGGGGCCGCAGGTGACGCCGGAGCAGCCGCGCCACGAGAGGGGGTCGGCACCTGGGGAGAAAAATCGGGGAAAATTTGGGGAAAATTTGGGAAAAAATTGGGGGAAATTTGGGAAAAAATTGGGGGAAAACTGTGGGGGGGAAAATTTGGAAATTTGGGAAAAAATGGGGAGAAATGGGGGAAAATTTGGGAAAAATGGGGGAAAATTTGGGGGAAAATTTAGGGGAAAAAATTGGGGGAAATTTGGGAAAAAAATTGGGGGAAATTTGGGAGAAATGGGGGAAATTTTGGGAAAAATGGGGGAAAATGGGGGAAATTTGGGGAAAAATGGGGGAAATTTGGGGGAAATTTGGGAGAAATTTGGGAGAAATGGGGGAAATTTTGGGAAAAATGGGGGAAATTTGGGAGAAATGGGGGAAATTTAGGGGAAAATGGGGGAAATTTGGGGGAAAATCAGGGAAAAATGGGGGAAATTTGGGGGAAATTTGGGAAATTTGGGGGAAATTTGGGGAAAATTGGGGGAAATTTGGGAGAAATGGGGGAAATTTTGGGAAAAATGGGGGAAAATTTGGGGGAAAATTTGGGGGAAAATCAGGGGAAAATGGGGAGAAATGGGGGAAATTTGGGAAAAATGGGGGAAATTTGGGGGAAAATGGGGGAAATTTGGGAAAAAATGGGGGAAATTGGGGGGAAATTTGGGGAAAATTTGGGGGAAATTTGGGGAAATTTGGGAAAAATGGGGGAAATTTGGGGGAAATTTGGGAAAAAAATTGGGGGACATTTGGGAGAAATGGGGGAAATTTTGGGGAAAATGGGGAAAATTTGGGGGAAAATCGGGAAATTGGGGAAAAATGGGGGAAATTTGGGAAAAATGGGGGAAATTGGGGAAATTTGGGAGAAATGGGGGAAATTTGGGGGAAAAATTTGGAAATTCGGCAAAAATGGGGGAAATGGGGGAAAAATGGAGAAAATGGGAAAATGGGTGAAATTTGGGAAAAATGGGAAAAATTAGGAGAAATGAGGATAAAAAGGTGAAATTTGGGAAAAATGGGGAGAAATGGGGAAAATGGGACAATTGAGGGAGATTTGGGAAAAAACGATGGAAAATGGGAAATTTGGGGCTGGAAATGGGGAAAAATGGGACAAAAGGGGGGAAATGGGGGGAAAATCGGGGATTTGAGGTAAAAATGGGAATTTTGAAGGGGAAAAATGGGGGGAAAATGGGGGAAAACGGGAAATTCGGGGAAAAATGGGGGAAAATTGGGGAATTTGGGGCTGGAAATGGGGAATTTGGGGGAATTTTGGGGGGAATTTTTTTGAATTTTGGGGGATTTTGGGGGAATTTTGGGGAATTTGGGGTTGGGGGTGGGGGGGGGGGGGGGGGGGGGGGGGGGGTGGGGTGGGGGGGGGGGGGGGGGGGGGGTTGGGGGGGGGGGGGGGGGGGGGGGGGGGGGGGGGGGGGGGGGGTGGGGGGGGGGAAGGGGGGGGGATTGGGGGGGGGGGAGGGAGAGGGAGGGGGAAGGGGGAAGAGGGGGGGGGGGGGGGGGGGGGTGGGGGGTGAGGGGTGGGGGGGGGGGGGGGGGGGGGGGGGGGGGGGGGGGGGGGGGGGGGGGGGGAGAAGGAAAAGAGGGGGGGGGATGGGGGGGGGAAATGGGGGAAGGGGGGGGGGGAGGAAGGGGGGAAGGGGGGGGGGGGAAGGGGGAAGGGGGGGGGGGAAGGGGAAGGGGGATGGGGGGGGTTGGGGAGGGATTCGGGGAATTTTGGGATTCGGGGAATTTTGGGACTCACGGCAGCCGAGCAGGAGCCAGAGGAGCAAAATCCTGGGGGGCCCCATCTGGGGGGGGGGGGAGGGGCGTGAGAAAATGGGGGGAGGGGAACCCCAAAAAATCCCAGGAATTCCCTCCCCAAATTCAGGGAAATCGCCCCAAAATCAGGGTTGGGGGGACACCCCAAAAATCCTTCCCAGAATTTATGAGGGACCCCCAAAAATTCCCCCCCCCCCCCGAAATTCAAAGTGAGACCCCAAAAAATCCGCCCCCAAAATTTTAAAAAGACCCCCAAAATTCCCCCCAAATTTAAGAGAGACCCCAAAAATCTTCCCCAATTTCAGAGCAGCCTCAAAATTCCCCCCAAAATTTCGGAGGAACCCCAAAAAATCCTTCCCCAAAATGTAATAAAGACCCCCCCAAAAATTCAAAGTTGAACCCCAAAAATCCTCCCCAAATTTAAGAAAGATCCCCCCAAAAATCCTCCCCAAAATTAAGAGAGACCCCAAAAAATCCCCCCCAAATTTAAGAAAGACCCCAAAAATCCGCCCCCAAAATTTTAAAGGAGACCCCAAAAATCCTCCCCAAAATTTAAGAGGAACCCCAAAATTCCGCCCAAAATTCAAAGGAGGACCCCCAAAAATCCGCCCCAAATTTAAGAGAGACCCCAAAAATCCGCCCCAAATCAAAGGGAGACCCCAAAAATCCCCCCAAGGTTAAAGTGGGACCCCAAAATCCCCCCCAAAATTTCAGAGGAACCCCAAAAATCCCCCCCAAAATTTAAGAAAGACCCTAAAAATTCCCCCCAATTTCAGAGCAGCCTCAAAATTCCCCCCAAAATCAAAGGAGACCCCAAAAATCCCCCCCGGATTCAAAGGGAACCCCCAAAAATCCGCCCCAAATTTAGGGGAACCCCAAAAATCCCCCCAAAATTTAAAGAGAGACCCCAAAAAATCCCCCCCAAATTAAGAGAAACCCCCAAATTCCCCCCAAAAATTCAAAGGGGAGCCCCAAAAAATCCTCCCCAAATTTAACGGGAACCCCAAAAATCCCCCCAAGGTTAAAGTGGGACCCCAAAAATCCCCCCCGGATTCAAAGGGACCCCAAAAATCCGCCCCAAATTTAAGAGAGACCCCGAAAATCCCCCCGAAATCAAAAGGGAACCCCAAAAAATCTCCCCCGAAATCAAAGGAGACCCCAAAAATCCCCCTAAAAATTGAGATCCCGAAATTCCTCCCAAAATTTCAGGGGAACCCCAAAAATCCGCCCAAAATAAAAGGAGACCCCAAAAATCTCCCCCAAAATTTAAGAAAGACCCCGAATTCTAAGGGGAACCCCCCAAAAATCCCCCCCAAATTCCCCCAAAATTCCCCAAAATCCCCAAAATTCCCCCAAAATCCCCCAAAATTCCCCCAAAATTCCCCAAAATTCCCCCAAAATTCCCCAAAATCCCCCCAAATTCCCCAAAATACCCCAAAATTCCCCCAAAATCCCCCAAAATTTCCCCCAAATTCCCCCAAAATTCCCCAAAATCCCCCAAAAATTCCCCAAAATTTCCCCAAAATTCCCCCAAATTCCCCCAAAATTCCCCCAAAATTCCCCAAAATTCCCAAAATCCCCAAAATTCCCCAAAATCCCCAAAAATTCCCCCAAAATTCCCAAAATCCCCCAAAATTCCCCCAAAATTCCCCAAAATTCCCCAAAATTCCCCAAAATTCCCCCAAAATCCCCCAAAATTCCCCAAAATTCCCCCAAAATTCCCCCAAATCCCCCAAAATTCCCCAAAATCCCCCAAATCCCCCAAAATTCCCCAAATTCCCCCAAAATCCCCCAAAATCCCCCAAATCCCCCCCCGCTCTCACCGTCCCGCCTCGGGCTCCCCCCCGCAGTTCCCGGGAATTTCAAGGGGCCCCGGAACGGCCTCGGCCAATGGGAGGAGGCCACGCCCCCAAAGGCCACGCCCACTTTGGACACGCCCAGGCCACGCCCCCTCCGGGATATCCGAGATAACATCGGGGGGGGGAGGGGCGGGGAGAGAGAGAGATAAGATCTGGGAGGGGGAGGGGGAAACTGGTTTGGACTGGGATGGACTGGGATGGACTGGGATTGAACTGGGATGGTCTGGGATGGACTGGGATGAACTGGGATGAACTGGGATGGACTGGGATGGACTGGGATGAACTGGGATGAACTGGGATGGACTGGGATGAACTGGGATGGACTGGGATGGACTGGGATGAACTGGGATGGACTGGGATGGACTGGGATGGACTGGGATGGACTGGGATTGAACTGGGATGGACTGGGATGGACTGGGATGGACTGGGATGGACTGGGATGGACTGGGATGAACTGGGATGGACTGGGATCGAACTGGGATGGACTGGGATCGAACTGGGATGGACTGGGATGAACTGGGATGGACTGGGATCGAACTGGGATGGACTGGGATGAACTGGGATGGACTGGGATTGAACTGGCATGAACTGGGATGGACTGGGATTGACTGGGATGGACTGGGATGAACTGGGATGGAACTGGGATGGACTGGGATTGGACTGGGATTGAACTGGGATTGAACTGGGATTGAGACTGGGATGACCTGGGATGGACTGGGATGGACTGGGATGGACTGGGATGGACTGGGATGGACTGGGATGGAGTGGGATTGGACTGGGATTGAACTGGGATGGACTGGGATTGACTGGGATGGACTGGGATGGACTGGGATGGACTGGGATTGAACTGGGAAGAGACTGGGATGGACTGGGATGGACTGGGATGGACTGGGATGGACTGGGATGGACTGGGATTGAACTGGGATGAGACTGGGATGGACTGGGATGGACTGGGATTGGACTGGGATGAACTGGGATGAACTGGGATGGACTGGGATGGACTGGGATGGACTGGGATGGACTGGGATTGGACTGGGCTCCTTCCCACAATGAATCCTCATCTTCCTCATCTTCATCTTCATCTTCCTCCTCGTCCATCCCTCCATTTTCCCCAATTTTTCCCATTTTTCCCCCAATTTTTCCCATTTCCCCCATTTTTTATTTTCCCCCCAAATTTTCCCCAAAATTTTTTATTTTTTCCCCCCATTTTTTCCCCATTTTTTTATTTTTTCCCCCATTTTTTCCCCAAAATTTTCCCCCAAATTTTTTATTTTTTCCCCCAAATTTTCCCCAAAATTTTTTATTTTTTCCCCCTTTTTTTTCCACAATTTTTTATTTTTTCCCCCATTTTTTCCCCAAATTTTTTTATTTTTCCCTCATTTTTTTCCCAAAATTTTTAATTTTTTCCCCCATTTTTTCCGTCCCAATTTTTTATTTTTTCCCCCCAAATTTTCCCCAAAATTTTTTATTTTTTCCCCCATTTTTTCCCCAATTTTTAATTTTTTCCCCCATTTTTTCCCCAAAATTTTTTATTTTTCCCTCATTTTTTCCCCCAAATTTTTCCCCCATTTCCCCCCCAAATTTTTTATTTTTCTCCTATTTTTTCCCCCAAATTTTTTATTTTTCCCCCATTTTTCCCCCATTTTTTCCCCAATTTTTAAATTTTTTTCCCCATTTTTTATCCCAATTTTTTATTTTTTCCCCCATTTTTCCCCCATTTTTCCCCCCAAATTTTTTATTTTTCCCCCATTTTTCCCCCCAAATTTTCTATTTTTTCCCCCCGAATTTTCTTTTTTTTCCCCCATTTTTCCTCCCAAATTTTTAAATTTTTTTCCTCATTTCCCCCCCAATTTTCTTTATTTTTTTCCCCCATTTTTCCCCCCAATTTTTTTATTTTTCCCCCATTTAATTTTAAAATTTTTTTTCCCCATTTTTCCCCCCAAATTTTTTATTTTTCCCCCCAAATTTCCCCAAAATTTTTATTTTTTCCCCATTTTTCCCCCAAATTTTTTATTTTTTCCCCCATTTTTTCCCCTAATTTTTTTATTTTTCCCCCCAAATTTTCCCCAAAATTTTTTATTTTTCCCCCGCCAATTTTTTCTTTTTTCCCCAATTTTTCCCCCCAAATTTTTTATTTTTTCCCCAATTTTTCCCCCCAAATTTTTTATTTTTTCCCCCATTTTCCCCCCATTTTTTTCTTTTTTCCCCCATTTTTCCCCCCAAATTTTTTATTTTTTCCCCCCAAATTTTTATTTTTTCCCCCATTTTTCCCCCCCTCCCCCGTTCCCGTCCCGGGTCCCTCCGCTCCCTGCTCGGGATAATTGGGAATTGTCCGGGAACAATGGCGGGAGGGCACCCAAAAAACGGGGGGGGCACCCAAAAATCCGGGGGGGGAGGGGCGCCCAAAAATTGGGGGAGAAAGTGACCCAAAAATGGGGGGAGGGGACCCGAAAATTGGGGGGGAGGGGACCCCAAAAATTGGGGGGGGGGGAAACCAAAAATTGGGGGGAGGGGACCCCAAAAACTGGGGGGGAATCCAAAAATTCGGGGGGGGAGGGGCACCCAAAAATTAGGGGGGAAAGAGACCCAAAAATGGGGGGAGGGGACCCCAAAAATGGGGGGAGGGGACCCAAAAATCCGGGGGAGGCACCCAAAAAATGGGGGGGAGGGGAACCCAAAAATTAGGGGGGAAAGAGACCCAAAAATGGGGGGAGGGGAACCCAAAAATTTGGGAGGGGGGGGACCCCAAAATGGGGGGGAGGGGACCCAAAAATTAGGGGGGAGAAAGAGACCCAAAAATTGGGGGGGAGGGGCACCCAAAAATTGGGGGTAAAGAGACCCAAAAATGGGGGGAGGGGACCCCAAAAAATCGGGAGAGGAACCCAAAAATTGGGGGGGAGGGGCACCCAAAAATTGGGGGGGCACCCAAAAATCGGAAGAGGAACCCAAGAATTGGGGCGAGCCCAAAAATCGGGGGGGAAACCCAAAAATTGGGGGCGAACCCAAAAATTTTGGGGGGGGGCGGGGACCCAAAGAACCCCAAAAATGACCCCGCGATCGCCCCTCCCCCCCCTCAGGAATTTTGGGACCCCCCCGAATTTTGGGGGGACCCCCCCTCCCCCCCCGGTTCCGGTTCCGGTTCCGGTTCCGGTTCCCCTCCCCCCCCCCGGTAATTGCTGAGCAAAGCTCGGGCGGGGCTGGGGCAGCACGGCCCGGGAGCCTCACCTGGGCACACCTGGGCACACCTGGAGCCCCCCCAGAATCACCTGGGACACCCCCAAAAAATTTGGGACATTCCCAAAATCCTGGGACCCCAAAAATCCCAAAAAATTCCCCAAAATTTCACGGATTTGGGACACCTGGATGGCCCCAAACTCACCTGGGCACACCTGGGAAACCCCAGACTCACCTGGGCACACCTGGGCACACCTGGGCACACCTGGGCACACCTGGGAGACCCCCGAAACCACCTGGGACCCCCCCAAAAAAATCTGGGACATTCCCAAAATCCTGGAACCCCAAAAATCCCAAAAAATTCCCCCAAATTTCACGGATTTGGGACACCTGGATGGCCCCAAACTCACCTGGGACCCCAAAAAAATCACCTGGGACTCACCTGGGACACCCCAAACTCACCTGGGCACACCTGGGACAAGCCAAACTCACCTGAGACCCCCCCAAAAAAATTGGGGATCTCCCAAAAATTCCTGGAACCCCAAAAATCCCAAAAAATTCCCCAAAATTTCACGGATTGGGGACACCTGGATGGCCCCAAACTCACCTGGGCACACCTGGGCACACCTGGGCACACCTGGGCACACCTGGGCACCCCAAAAATCACCTGGGACCCCCCCAAAAAATTTGGGACATTCCCAAAATCCTGGGACCCCAAAAATCCCAAAAAATTCCCCAAAATTTCCTGGACTGGGGACACCTGGATGGCCCCAAACTCACCTGGGCACACCTGGGCCGCAGCCAAAACTGGACTGGGATGAACTGGGATGGACTGGGATGAACTGGGATGAACTGGGATGGACTGGGATGGACTGGGATTGAACTGGGATGAACTGGGATGGACTGGGATGGACTGGGATGGACTGGGATGGACTGGGATTGAACTGGGATTGAACTGGGAAGAGACTGGGAGGGCACTGGTTTAAACTGGGCTGAACTGGGAATACCGGGAAGAGACTGGGGGTTACTGGGAGGGACTGGGATGAACTGGGATCAACTGGGATCAACTGGGATCAACTGGGATCAACTGGGAAGAGACTGGGAGAGCACTGGTTTGAACTGGGATTGCACTGGGAGGGACTGGGATGGACTGGGATGGACTGGGAGGAACTGGGATGGACTGGGAGGGCACTGGTTTGAACTGGGCTGAACTGGGAGTACCGGGAAGAGACTGGGGGTTACTGGGAGGGACTGGGATGGACTGGGATGAACTGGGAGGGCACTGGGCTGAACTGGGCTGAACTGGGATGAACTGGGAGGGACTGGGAGGTACTGGGATGGACTGGAACGAACTGAGATGACCTGGGCTGAACTGGGAGGGCACTGGGCTGAACTGGGAGGGACTGGGAAGAACTGGGAGGGCACTGGGATGGACTGGGATGAACTGGGATGGACTGGGATGAACTGGGATGAACTGGGAGGGCACTGGGGTGAACTGGGAGGGCACTGGGGTGAACTGGGAGGGCACTGGGGTGAACTGGGAGGGCACCGGGCTGAACTGGGATGGACTGGGAGTGCACTGGGCTGAACTGGGAGTGCACTGGGGTGAACTGGGAGGGCACTGGGGTGAACTGGGAGTGTACTGGTTTGAACTGGGCTGAACTGGGAGTGCACTGGGGTGAACTGGGAGGGCACTGGGGTGAACTGGGAGGGCACTGGGATGAACTGGGAGTGCACTGGGCTGAACTGGGAGTGCACTGGGGTGAACTGGGAGGGCACTGGGGTGAACTGGGAGGGCACTGGGGTGAACTGGGAGTGTACTGGTTTGAACTGGGAGGGCACCGGGCTGAACTGGGATGGACTGGGAGTGCACTGGGCTGAACTGGGAGGGCACTGGTTTGAACTGGTCTGAACTGGTTTGAACTGGGCGCCGCCCGGACCGGCTCCGCGGGGATTTAAAGGAAGCGGCGCCTTCATCGCCGCCCCTCCCCCAACGCCGCCCCTCCTCCTCCTCCTCGCCATGGAGCGGCTGCGGCTGCTGCTGCTGCTGGTTTATACTGGTTTGTACTGGTTTGGACTGGTTTGGACTGGGGGGCACCGGGGGGCACAGGGAAAGGGCTGCTGCTGCTGGTTTATACTGGTTTGTACTGGTTTGGACTGGTTTGGACTGGGGGAGACTGGGGGGCACCGGGAAAGGGCTGCGGGTGCTGCTGGTTTATACTGGTTTATACTGGTTTGTACTGGTTTGGACTGGGGGGGACTGGGGGGCGCAGGGAAAGGGCTGCGGGTGCTGCTGGTTTATACTGGTTTGTACTGGGAGAGACTGGGGGGCACTGGGAGAGACTGGGGGGCACCGGGAAAGGGCTGCGGGTGCTGCTGGTTTATACTGGTTTGGACTGGGGGGCACTGGGGGGCACCGGGGGGCACAGGGAAAGGGCTGCTGCTGCTGGTTTATACTGGTTTGTACTGGTTTGGACTGGTTTGGACTGGGGGAGACTGGGGGAGACTGGGGGGCACCGGGAAAGGGCTGCGGGTGCTGCTGTTTAATACTGGTTTGGACTGGTTTATACTGGGAGAGACTGGGAGAGACTGGGGGGCACCGGGAAAGGGCTGCTGCTGCTGTTTATACTGGTTTGTACTGGGAGGGACTGGGAGAGACTGGGAGGGCACCGGGGTGCACTGGGAAAGGGCTGTGGGTGCTGCTGGTTTATACTGGTTTGTACTGGTTTATACTGGGAGAGACTGGGGGGCACAGGGAGGGCTCTGCGGGTGCTGCTGGCTTATACTGGTTTGTACTGGTTTGGACTGGGAGGGCAGTGGAAAGGAACTGGGCTGAACTGGGAGGCACTGGGATGAACTGGGATTGAACTGGGAGGGACTGGGCTGAACTGGGAGGCACTGGGATGAACTGGGAGGACACTGGGAGGCACTGGGATGAACTGGGCTGAACTGGGAGGACACTGGGAGGACACTGGGATGAACTGGGCTGGACTGGGATGAACTGGGCTGAACTGGGAGGACACTGGGATGAACTGGGAGGCACTGGGATGGAGCCAGAGGTGAACTGGGGACACTGGTTTGTACTGGGAGGGACTGGGGTGAGTGGGAGGCAATTGAGGGGGTGGAACTGGTTTGTACTGGGAGGGTGAACTGGGGGCACTGGGAGGGACTGGGAGGAACTGGGAGGGTGAACTGGGGATACTGGGAAGGACTGGGAGGGACTGGGAGGAACTGGGATTTACTGTAGGGGCCCTTTGAAGGCACTGGGAGGTCACTGGTCCAAACTGGTCCAAACTGGTGTGGACTGGGATGAACTGGGACGAACTGGGATTCACTTTGGGGGCACTGGTTTGAACTGGGATTCACTTTGGGGGCACTGGTTTGAACTGGTTTGAACTGGGATTCACTTTGGGGGCACTGGTTTGAACTGGTTTGAACTGGTTTCTACTGCTCCATACTGGGTTTAACTGCTCTGTACTGGTTTATACTGGTTTGTACTGGTCCATATTGGTTTCTACTAGCTTTAACTGGTCCATACTGGTTTCTAATGGTTTCTCCTGGTTTATACTGGTTTCCACTGGTTTATAATGGTTTCTACTGGTTGTAACTCCTCCATACTGGTTTTAACTGGTCCATACTGGTTTCTATTCATTTACAATGGTTTCTACTGGTTTTAACTGGTCCATACTGGTTTCTATTCGTTTACAATGGTTTCTACTGGTTGTAACTGGTCCATACTGGTTTTAACTGGTCCATACTGGTTTTAACTGGTTTATAATGGTTTCTACTGGTTGCAATTACTGGTTGTAACTGGTTTATTCTGGTTGTAACTGGTTTGTTCTGGTGCTAACTGGTTTCTACTAGTTCTAACTGGTCTATACTGGTTCTAAGTTGTCCGTACTGGTTGTAACTGATTTCTACTGGTTGTAACTGGTCTGTACTGGTCCATACTGGTTGTAACTGGTCTATACTGGTTCTAACTGGTCTATACTAGTCCACACTGGTCCATACTGGTTCTAACTGGTCTATACTAGTCCATACTGGTTGTAACTGGTCCATACTGGTTGTAACTGGTTCTAACTGGTCTATACTAGTTCATACTGGTTGTAACTGATCCACACTGGTCCATACTGGTTGTAACTGGCCTATACTGGTCCATTCTGGTCCATACTGGTCCTAACTGGTCCATTCTGGTACACACTGGTCCATACTGGTCCTAACTGGTCCGTACTGGTCCATACTGGTTCTAACTGGTCCATACTGGTTCTAACTGGTCCATACTGGTGGTCTATACTGGTCCTAACGGGTCCATACTGGTTTATACTGGTTCTAACTGGTCCATACTGGTCCATACTGGTCCATACTGGTCCATACTGGTCCTAACTGGTCCTATACTGGTCCTAACTGGTCCATACTGGTTCTAACTGGTCCATACTGGTCCTAACTGGTCCATACTGGTTCTAACTGGTCCATACTGGTTCTAACTGGTCCATTCTGGTCTATACTGGTCCTAACGGGTCCATACTGGTTTATACTGGTTCTAACTGGTCCATACTGGTCCATAGTGGTTCTAACTGGTCCATACTGGTCCATACTGGTCCATACTGGTCCTAACTGGTCCATACTGGTCCATACTGGTCCATACTGGTTCTAACTGGTCCATACTGGTCCATACTGGTCCTAACTGGTCCATACTGGTTTATACTGGTCCATACTGGTCCATACTGGTCCTAACTGGTCCATACTGGTGCGCAGCCGCGGCGGGGGCCGACGAGAACCGCATCGTGGGCGGGGCCAGGTGCGAGCGGCGGCGCCACCCGTACCAGGTGCTGCTGCTGCAGCCGGGGGGCGCCATCCACTGCGGGGGAGTCCTGATCGGCCCCAGGTGGGTCCTCACCGCCGCCCACTGCCACTCCGACAGGTGAGACACACCTGGGCACACCTGGGTACACCTGGGGGCTACCTGGGGCCATACTGGGCATACACCTGGGCACATCCTGGGATCCACACCTGGGCACACACTGGTACTACACCTGGGGCACACCTGGGGGGCGCCATCCACTGCGGGGGAGTCCTGATCGGCCCATAGGTGGGTCCTCACCGCCGCCCATACTGCCACTCGGACAGGTGAGCCACACCTGGGCACTACCTGGGCACACACTGGTCACACACTGGGCACACACTGGTGCTACACCTGGTCACACACTGGGTTTACACCTGGGTACACACTGGGTACTACCTGGGTCCATCCTGGGTACTACCTGGGTACACCTGGGATAGACCTGGGCACACCTGGGATACACCTGGGCACACCTGGGATACACCTGGGCACACCTGGGTACACCTGGGATAGACCTGGGCACACCTGGGCACACCTGGGGACACCTGGGATACACCTGGGCACACCTGGGGGGCGCCATCCACTGCGGGGGAGTCCTGATCGGCCCCAGGTGGGTCCTCACCGCCGCCCACTGCCACTCCGACAGGTGAGACACACCTGGGCACACCTGGGCACACCTGGGGACACCTGGGGACAGCTGGGATACACCTGGGCACACCTGGGGACAGCTGGGGCACACCTGGGCACACCTGGGGACACCTGGGGTACACCTGGGATACACCTGGGCACACCTGGGGGGTGCCATCCACTGCGGGGGAGTCCTGATCGGCCCCAGGTGGGTCCTCACCGCCGCCCACTGCCACTCCGACAGGTGAGACACACCTGGGCACACCTGGGCACACCTGGGATACACCTGGAGACACCTGGGATACACCTGGGGATACCTGGGGACAGCTGGGATACACCTGGGATACACCTGGGCACACCTGGGCACACCTGGGCACACCTGGGGTACACCTGGGGACACCTGGGATACACCTGGGATACACCTGGGGACAGCTGGGGTACACCTGGGGACACACCTGGGCACACCTGGGCACACCTGGGCACACCTGGGATACACCTGGGCACACCTGGGGTACACCTGGGCACACCTGGGGGGCGCCATCCACTGCGGGGGAGTCCTGATCGGCCACAGCTGGGTCCTCACCACCGCCCACTGCCACTCCGACAGGTGAGACACACCTGGGCACACCTGGGCACACCTGGGGACACCTGGGGTACACATGGGGACACCTGGGATACACCTGGGGACACCTGGGCACACCTGGGATACGCCTGGGATACACCTGGGACACACCTGGGATACACCTGGGGTACACCTGGGCACACCTGGGGGGCGCCATCCACTGCGGGGGAGTCCTGATCGGCCCCAGCTGGGTCCTCACCGCCGCCCACTGCCACTCCGACAGGTGAGACACACCTGGGCACACCTGGGCACACCTGGGGTACACCTGGGGACACCTGGGGTACACCTGGGGATACCTGGGATACACCTGGGATACACCTGGGCACACCTGGGGACACCTGGGACACACCTGGGGACACCTGGGATACACCTGGGCACACCTGGGCACACCTGGGGATACCTGGGAACAGCTGGGATACACCTGGGGACACTCGGGATACACCTGGGGTATACCTGGGGACAGCTGGGGACACCTGGGGACACACCTGGGGACACCTTGGGACACACCTGGGCACACCTGGGATACACCTGGGCACACCTGGGATACACCTGGGGATACCTGGGCACACCTGGGATACACCTGGGTACACCTGGGTACACCTGCGTACACCTGAGAGGGACATAAACACACCTGGGTACACCAAGCCTCACCTGTGCTCTCCTGTGTCCCTTTACCTCAGATGTATTTACCTGTCCCAGGTGTGTGTGTGTTACCTGTCCCAGGTGTATTTACCTGTGCCAGGTGTGTGTTACCAGTCCCAGGTGTGTGTGTTACCTGTCCCCAGTGTGTGTTACCTGTCCCAGGTGTGTGTGTTACCTGTCTCAGATATATATACCTGCCCCAGGTGTTCTCACCTGTGCTCACCTGTGTCTTTTTACCTGTGTCAGATGTATTTACCTGTCCCAGGTGTATTTACCTGCGCCAGGTGATCTCACCTGTGCTCACCTGTGTCCCTTTACCTGTCTCAGATGTATTTACCTGTCCCAGGTGTATTTACCTATGTCAGATGTATTTACCTGTCCCAGGTGTATTTACCTGTGCCAGGTGATCTCACCTGTGCTCACCTGTGTCCCTTTACCTGTCCAGCCCTCTGCGGGTGCTGCTGGGCGAGCACAGCCTGAAGGAGCGCGAGGGGGCGGAGCAATGCCTCACCTGGGCGCGCGCCTTCGTGCACCCGCGCTACCTGCCCGGCCGCCATGACAGTGACGTCATGCTGCTGCGCCTGCGCAGTCCCGCCCAGCTGAGCCCGCGCGTGCGGCCCGCGCCGCTGCCCCGCAGGTGTCCCCAGGTAGGGGACAGGTGTGTGGTGTCCGGCTGGGGCAGCACCCGCAGCCCGCAAGGTGAGACGCACCTGGGGACAGGTGAGGGGTGGGCGGGGACACACCTGGGAACAGGTGAGGGGGTGGGGGACACACCTGGGAACAGGTGAGGGGGTGAGGGGGACAGTTGAGGGGGTGGGACACACCTGGGAACAGGTGAGGGGGTGGGGGACACACCTGGGGACAGGTGAGGGGGTGGGGGGGACACACCTGGGGACAGGTGAGGGGGTGGGGGGGACAGTTGAGGGGGTGGGACACACCTGGGAACAGGTGAGGGGATGGGGGACACACCTGGGGACAGGTGAGGGGGTGGGGGGGACACCTGGGGAACAGGTGAGGGGGTGGGAGGGGACACACCTGGGAACAGGTGAGGGGATGGGGGACACACCTGGGGACAGGTGAGGGGGTGAGGGGGACAGTTGAGGGGGCGGGACACACCTGGGAACAGGTGAGGGGGTGGGGACACACCTGGGGACAGGTGAGGGGGTGGGCGGGGACACACCTGGGAACAGGTGAGGGGGTGGGGGGGATAGGGCACACCTGGAGGGGTCAGAAAAGGTGAACAGGTGAGATTTGAGGGGGGGGACAGGTGAGGAGTGACAGGGAAGGGAAAAATGAAGAACATGGGAGGGGGCAGGTGACACCTGTCCCACACCTGTCCTCACCTGTCCTCACCTGTCCCATCCATCTCACCTGCCCCAGGTGCATTCCTGGACGTGCTGCAGTGTGGGGAGGTGTTCACCTGTCCCTCACCTGTCCCCCCATCATACCTGTCCTACACCTGTCCCACACCTGTGCTCACCTGTCCCACACCTGTTCCCCCCGTCACACCTGTCCTACACCTGTCGCACACCTGTCTCACCTGTCCCACCCATCTCACCTGCGCCAGGTGCGTTCCCGGACGAGCTGCAGTGTGGGGAGGTGTTCACCTGGTCCAACGCTGCCTGCGCTCACCTGTACCCAGGTGCCATCACTCCCAACATGCTTTGCGCCGGCGGCCGCCCTGGTGACAGCACCGACTCCTGCCAGGTGCGGCCAGGTGTGGGGGAGACACACCTGAGAGGGTGGGGGGGGGGGGTCAGGTGTGTGTGGGACTCACCTGTGTGGGGAGGAATGGGAGTGGAACACACCTGGGGAGCCTCACCTGTGTGGGGGTTGGACTCACCTGTGTGGGGATGAATGGGAGAGGGGAACACCTGGGGGGACTCACCTGTGTGGGGGTTGGACTCACCTGTATGGGGATGAATGGGAGAGGGGAACACCTGGGGGGACTCACCTGTGTGGGGGTTGGACTCACCTGTGTGGGGGAGAATGGGAGTGGGAGACACCTGGGGAACACCTGGGGGGACTCACCTGTACGGGTTGAAATCACCTGTATAGGGTGGACTCACCTGTATGGGGAGAGAGGGAGGGAGTGGGACTCACCTGTGTGGGGGTTGGACTCACCTGTATGGGTTAGACTCACCTGTATGGGGGGAACAGGAGTGGAACATACCTGGGGAACACCTGTTGGGGACTCACCTGTGTGGGGGTTGGACTCACCTGTATGGGGGAAAATGGATGGGAAACACCTGGGGGGACTCACCTGTATGGAGGGGAATGGGACTCGGACATACCTGGGGGGACTCACCTGTATGGGGATACATGGATGGGAAATACTTGGGGGACTCACCTGTGTGGGGGGGAATGAGAGTGGGAGACACCTGGGGGGACTCACCTGTGTGGGGATAAATGGGTGGGAAACACACCTGGGGGACTCACCTGTATGGGCAGGAAGGGTTTAAACTCACCTGTGTGGGGATAAATGAGTGGGAAACACACCTGGGGGACTCACCTGTATGGGCAGGAAGGGTTTAAACTCACCTGGGGGCACTCACCTGTCCCTCACCTGTCTCACCTGTGCAGGGTGACTCCGGGGGCCCGCTGGTGTGCGGGGGTTACCTGCAGGGCATCGTGTCCTGGGGGCTGCAGGTGTGCGGCCAGGAGGGCAAACCAGGTGTGTACAGCCGGGTGTGCGCCTTCACCACCTGGATCCGCCGCACCATCCGCGCCAACGGCGGAGACGACACACCTGGGCTCACCTGAGATACCTGCGCGCACCTGGAGAGCACCTGGGGGGGCTCCTTGGCCTCACCTGTAACACCTGGGAGGTTCCTTGTGGCACCTGGGGCTCACCTGGGGCTTACCTGGAGCACCTGGGGGGCTCCTTGACCTCACCTGTAACACCTGGGAGGTTCCTTGTGGCACCTGGGGCTCACCTGGGGCTCACCTGGAGCACCTGGGGGGCTCCTTGGCCTCACCTGTAACACCTGAAGGGCTCCTTTTAACACCTGAGTGGTTTCTTGACTTTACCTGCTACACCTGAGGGGCTCCTTGTAATACCTGGGGGGCACCTGGGGGGTACCTGGCACACCTGAGCACACCTGGAGTGCACCTGAGGGGTTCCTTGTAACACCTGGGGGGCACCTGGAGCACCTGGGAATGTCACCTGAGGGACAGATGGGGGTCACCTGGCTCACCTGAACACACCTGGGAGGCACCTGGGGGACTCTTTGTAACACCTGGGGAGTCACCTGGCACACCTGAGGGGTCACCTGGCACACCTGAACACACCTGAGCACACCGGGGGGACTCCTTGTAACACCTGGGGGTCACCTGGAACACCTGAGGGGGGCACCTGGATGTCCCAGCAAGAACCTCAAATCCCCCCAAGCCCCTCCCCCACCAGGAAAAATGGCGGGAAAATGTGAGGGGGAAATGGCGGGAAAACGTGAGAAGAAAATGGCGGGAAAACGTGAGGGGAAAATGGCGGGAATCGTGAGGAGGAAAATGGCGGGAATTGTGAGGTGAAAATGGCGGGAAAACGTGAGGGGAAAATGGCGGGAAATGTGAGGAGGAAAATGGCGGGAATTGTGAGGGGAAAATGGCGGGAATCGTGAGGGTGAAATGGCGGGAAACGTGAGGGGAAAATGGCGGGAATTGTGAGGGGAAAATGGCGGGAAAAGGGAGGGGAAAATGGCGGGAATCGTGAGGGGAAAATGGCGGGAAATGTGAGGAGGAAAATGGCGGGAATTGTGAAGGGAAAATGGCGGGAAAACGTGAGGGGAAAATGGCGGGAATTGTGAGGGGAAAATGGCGGGAATTGTGAGGGGAAAATGGCGGGAAATATGAGGGGAAAATGGCGGGAAAAGTGAGGGGAAAATGGCGGGAAACGTGAGGGGAAAATGGCGGGAAATGTGAGGGGAAAATGGCGGGAAAACGTGAGGGGAAAATGGCGGGAAATGTGAGGAGGAAAATGGCGGGAATTGTGAGGGGAAAATGGCGGGAAAACGTGAGGGGAAAATGGCGGGAATCGTGAGGGGGAAATGGCGGGAATCGTGAGGGTGAAATGGCGGGAAAAGGGAGGGGAAAATGGCGGGAAAAGGGAGGGGAAAATGGCGGGAATCGTGAGGGGGAAATGGCGGGAATTGTGAGGGGAAAATGGCGGGAATCGTGAGGGTGAAATGGCGGGAAAAGGGAGGGGAAAATGGCGGGAAATGTGAGGGGAAAATGGCGGGAATCGTGAGGGGAAAATGGCGGGAATCGTGAGGGGAAAATGGCGGGAATCGTGAGGGGAAAATGGCGGGAAAAGTGAAGGGAAAAGGTTCCCAGTCGGTTCCCAGTGCTCCCAGTGGTTCCCAGTTGGGTCCCAGTTGGCTCCCAGTAAGGCTCATGGTGCTCCCAGTTTGCTCCCAGTTTGTTCCCAGTTTGCTCCCAGTTTGTTCCCAGTGCTCCCAGTTGGCTCTGGGCTGCCCCCAGTGCCCCCCCATGAATGACGTCACCCCCTCCCCAGCCAATCAGACACGGCGAAGGGGGAGGAGCCAGACACGCTCTGAGCTCTGATTGGTCTTTATTGGAAAGGGGAGGGGTCAGGGGTCACTCGGGGTCACTCGGGGGGGTCAGTGGTCACTCAGTGGTCACTCAGTGGTCACTCAGGATGGTCAGTGGTCAGTCGGGGGGGTCAGTGGTCACTCAGGATGGTCAGGGGTCACTCGGTGTCACAGGTGAGGTCACAGGTGAGGTCACAGGTGAGGTCACTCGGTGTCACAGATGAGGTCACAGGTGAGGTCACAGGTGAGGTCGCTCGGTGTCACAGGTGAGGTCAGTCAGTGTCACAGGTGGGGTCACTCAGTGGTCACTCGGTGTCACAGGTGAGGTCACAGGTCAGTGTCACAGGTGAGGTCACTCGGTGTCACAGGTGAGGTCACTCGGTGTCACAGGTGAGGTCACAGGTGAGGTCACAGGTGAGGTCACTCGGTGTCACAGGTGAGGTCACAGGTGAGGTCACAGGTGAGGTCACTCGGTGTCACAGGTGAGGTCACAGGTGGGGTCACTCAGTGGTCACTCGGTGTCACAGGTGAGGTCACAGGTGAGGTCACAGGTGAGGTCACTCGGTGTCACAGGTGAGGTCACTCGGTGTCACAGGTGAGGTCAGTCAGTGTCACAGGTGAGGTCACTCGGTGTCACAGGTGAGGTCACTCAGTGGTCACTCGGTGTCACAGGTGAGGTCAGTCAGTGTCACAGGTGGGGTCACTCGGTGTCACAGGTGGGCTCACCTGTGCTCAGCCCGGTGACCGCCCGGATCCAGGCCAGCTCGGGCAGGACTCTGGCGTAGACGCCGGGCCGGCCGCGCTGCCCACACGGCTCCTCCCCCCACGACACCACGGCCTGCAGCTGGCCCTGGCACAGCAGGGGACCCCCCGAGTCACCCTGGGGACACAGGGGGGACATTGGGGACATTGGGGACACCATTGGGGACATTGGGGACACCATTGGGGACCCCCCGAGTCACCCTGGGGACACAGGGGGGACATTGGGGACATTGGGGACATTGGGGACACAGCAGGGGACCCCCCGAGTCACCCTGGGGACACAGGGGGGACATTGGGGACATTGGGGACACCATTGGGGACACCATTGGGGACATTGGGGACACAGTGGGGACCCCCCGAGTCACCCTGGGGACACAGGGGGGACATTGGGGACACCATTGGGGACCCCCCGAGTCACCCTGGGGACACAGGGGGGACATTGGGGACATGGGGGACACCATTGGGGACACCACTGGGGACATTGGGGACATGGGGGACACCATTGGGGACATTGGGGACACCATTGGGGACCCCCCGAGTCACCCTGGGGACACAGGGGGGACATCGGGGGATTGGGGACATCGGGGACACTGAGGGGACACACAGGTGACAGAGATGACACAGGTGCCACAGGTGACACACAGGTAACACACAGGTGACAGTGACACAGGTGCCACAGGTGACACACAGGTAACACACAGGTGACACAGGTGCCACACAGGTAACACACAGGTGACACAGGTGCCACAGGTGACACACAGGTGCCACAGGTGACACACAGGTGACACACAGGTGACACACAGGTGACACACAGGTGACAATGACACAGGTGCCACAGGTGCCACACAGGTAACACACAGGTGACAGTGACACAGGTGGCACAGGTGACACAGGTGACACACAGGTGACACACAGGTGACAATGACACAGGTGCCACACAGGTAACACACAGGTGACAGTGACACAGGTGCCACAGGTGACACAGGTGACACAGGTGACACACAGGTGATACAGGTGACACACAGGTGACACAGGTGACACACAGGTGACACAGGTGACAATAACCGGTGACACAGGTGACACAGGTGACAATAACCGGTGACACAGGTGATACACAGGTGACAATGACACAGGTGACAATGACACAGGTGACAATAACCGGTGACACAGGTGACACACAGGTGACACACAGGTGACACAGGTGACACGGGTGACACAGGTGACACACAGGTGTCCCAGGTGCCCCAGGTGTCTCACCTGGCACGAGTCCTTGCCGCCCTCGTCCACACCTGCGCACAGCATGTCCGGGGTCACCTGAGCCCCGTAGGCCTCACGGCAGGTGCTGTCCCCGAGCACGGTGACATTGAGACACTGCGGCACTTCCGGGTACGACTCTGCGGACACGGACACACCTGGGACACCTGGACACACCTGGGGCACACCTGAGACACCTGAGATACACCTGGGATACACCTGGGGACACCTGGGATACACCTGGGACACCTGGACACACCTGGGACACACCTGGGACACACCTGGGGACACGTGGGGATACACCTGGGGATACCTGGGATACACCTGAGACACCTGGGATACACCTGGGACGCACCTGGGACACACCTGGGGACACGTGGGGATACACCTGGGGACACACCTGGGGACACCTGGGACACACCTGGGGACACACCTGGGGACAGCTGGGGACACACCTGAGACATACCTGGGACACCTGGGACACCTGGGATACACCTGGGACAGCTGGGGACACACCTGGGGCCACCTGGGACACACCTGAGACACCTGGGGACAGCTGGGGCACACCTGGGACACCTGGGGACAGCTGGGGCACACCTGGACACAGCTGGACACCTGGGGACACACCTGGACACACCTGGGGACACACCTGGGATACCTGGGGACAGCTGGGGCACACCTGGGACACACCTGGGACACACTTGGGGACACCTGAGACACACCTGAGGACAGCTGGGGACACACCTGGACACATCTGGGGCACACCTGGGATACCTGGGGACACCTGGGGACACACCTGGACACACCTGGGACAGGTGACACTGGGACAGGGACACACCTGGGGCCCTCCCAATCCCATCCCAGTCCCTCCCAGTCCATCCCAGTCCCTCCCAGTCCATCCCAGTCCGTACCCTCGGGGCTGCTCGTTGTCCCCCAGCCCATCACGGTGCAGGTGGAGCCGACGCTGGGCGGGGCCTCGGGGAGGGGGAGGGGCCTCACCTGCGGCCCGCAGGTAAAGGGCGGCTCCACCCTGAGCAGCATCAGGTCGTGCGAGCGGCCGGAATCCCGGAAATCCCCGAAGAAACTCTCGCGAGAACTCCCCGAGAAATTCCCGAAGGAACTCTCGCGAGAACTCCCCGAGAAATTCCCGAAGGAACTCTCGCGAGAATTCCCCGAGAAATTCCCGAAGGAACTCTCGCGAGAATTGCCGGTGACATTCCCGAAGGAACTCTCGCGAGAATTGCCGGTGACATTCCCGGAGGAATTCTCGCGAGAGTTCCCCGAAGGCCGCCCGAAGCTTCGGGAACTCTCGGCCGTGCCGAACTGCGGGTGCACCACGAGCTCCACGGCGGCCGCGAACTGCTCGTGACCGCTCACCTGAGACAGGTGGTGCTCACCTGCGCGCACCTGCAGGTGGCTGCCACGGGGAGACAGGCGTTCCCAGTTCACACCAGTTCAAACCAGTTCAAACCAGTTCAAACCAGTTTAGCCAGTTCAACCAGTAACCCCAGAATTCCCAGTAATCCCGGTTATTCCCCTCACCTGTTCTCACCTGTGCTCACCTGAGCACACCTGAGCACACCTGTGCTCACCTGAGCACACCTGGATGTGGCTGGGATGGACAGGAGGTCATTTCCAGTTCAGACCAGTTCAAACCAGTTCCCCCCAGTCCTTCCCAGTCCCTCCCAGTACAAACCAGTAACCCCAAATCTCATCCCAGTCGCTCCCAGTCCCTCCCAGTCCCTCCCAGTACAAACCAGTACAAACCAGTAACCCCAAATCCCATCCCAGTCCCTCCCAGTGTCACTCCCAGTCCCTCCCAGTGTCACTCCCAGTCCCTCCCAGTCCCTCCCAGTACAAACCAGTAACCCCAAATCCCCTCTCAATCCCCTCCCAGGGTCCCTCCCAGTCCCTCCCAGTATAAACCAGTCCAAACCAGTGGGTACCTGGCCCAGCAGTGGGCGGCGCTCAGCACCCACTGGGGGCTCAGCAGGGCCCCCCCGCACACGAACTGGTCAAACTGGAAAAGCCGCACGAGCCCCGAGTGCGCCCCCTGCGGGCACTCGGAACCCCCCAAAATCCGCGCGGGGTGGGGCAGGGCTGGGGGAGGGGAGGGGTCAGAATTCCCAAAATTCCCCAAAATTCCCGAAATTCCCAAAAAACCCCGAAATTCCCCCCAAAAATCCCGGAGATCTACCCCCCAAAATTCGCAAAAAATTCGGTTAAAACGGTGAAAAACGACCCCCAAAAATGTCCCAAAATGGCCCCAAATTATCCCTGAATTCCAGAAAAAATGCGGGAATTCCCCCAAATTCCCGAAATTTCCCCAAATCCCCGAAATTCCCCAAAAAAATCCCCCAAATTTGGAGAAAATGGTGAAAAAAATGTCCCAAAAATGACCCTCAAATCCCCCCAAATTCCCCCAATTTTCCCCAAATTTTCCCAATTTTTCCCAAATTCTCCCAAATTCCCCCAAATTTGCCCAAATTTCCCAATTTTTCCCCCAGATCCCCCTAAAATCCCCCCAAATTCCCCAAATCTCCCCAAATCCCCCCAAATTTCCCCCAAATTTTCCCCCAAATCCCCCTAAAATCCCCCAAATTTCCCCCAAAATTCCCCAAATTTCCCCCAAATCTCCCCAAATTCCCCCAAAATTCCCCCAAAATTCCCCAAAATTCCCCCAAATCCCCAAATTTTCCCCCAAATTTCCTCCAAATCTTCCCAATTTTCCCCCAAATTTCCCCCAAAATTCCCCCAAAATTCCCCCAAAATCCCCCAAATTCCCCCAAATTCCCCCAAATTCCCCAAAATTTCCCCCAAATCCCTCTAAAATCCCCCAAATTTTCCCCAAATTCCCCCAAAATTCCCCCAAAATCCCCCAAAATTCCCCCAATTTTTTCCCCAAATCTTCCCGATTTTTCCCAAATCACCCCAAAATCCCCCCAAAATTCCCCCAAAATTTCCCAAATTTCCCCAAAATTCCCCAAAATCCCCCAAAATTCCCCCAAATTTCACCCAAATTTCACCCAAATCCCCCCAAATTCCCCCCAAATCTTCCCAATTTTTCCCCAAAATTCCCCAAATTTTCCCCCAAATTTCCCCTCCCCCTCACCGGGCCGCAGCAGCAGCAGAACCAGCGCGAGCCGCAGCTCCATGGTGGGGGAGGGGCGCGAATTTTTTTTGGGGGGGGGAGAGGGGGGAGGGGGCTCCTCGTGACCCCCCGGGCTAATTAATAGCGGCGCCTGGTTAATGATTCATTAATTAATCGGCCCCTCCCCCCCAACCCCCACCCGGCTCCAGGTGGGGCTTTCCCACCCCTCCCCCACCCCGGGAAAAACGGGATCCGGGGGGGGGGGGGGGAATTTTGGGGGAATTTTGGGGGAATTTTGGGGGATTTGGGGGGGAATTTGGGGGAATTTTGGGGAATTTTGGGGAATTTTGGGAAATTTGGGGGGAATTTTGGGGGTGTTTGGGGGAATTTTGGGGGAATTTGAGGGGAGTTTGCTGGGGGGGGTTCGGAAATTTTGGGGGTTTTTTGGGGGGATTTTTAGGAAATTTGGGGGGGTTGGGGGGATTCGGGGGTTATTTTTAAGAAATTTGGGGAGATTTGGGGAGATTTGGGGGGGATTTTGGAAGACTTTGGGGGATTTTGGTGAGATTTGGAGGGTTTTGGGGGAATTTTTGGGAGTTTTGGGGGAATTTGGGGAGGAGTTGGGGGAATTTGGGGGGATTTTGGGAAATTTTGGGGAATTTGAGGGAATTTTGGGGGTTTTGGGGGGAACTTGGGGGGATTGGGGGAAATTTGGGGGATTTTGGGGAGATTTGGGGGGACTTTTAGAAAATTTGTGGGAATTTGGGGAGATTTTGTGGGAATTTTGGGGGATTTGGGGAGATTTTGGGGATTTTTGGGGGGACTTGGGACGGAACTCTGGGAAAATTTGGGCGAATTTTTTGGGGGATTTCGGGATGATTCGGGGAGGGATTTGCGAGGAGTTTTGGGGAGGATTTTGGGAGGGAATTTGGGTGGGATTGGGGGATTTTGGGGGGATTTAGGATTTTTTAATCCACCCAAATCCTCCCAAAATTCCTTCCAAAATCCCCAAAAAAGTTCCCCCAAAATTCCATCTAAATCCCACCCCCAAATTCCCTGAAATTCCCCAAAATTCCCCAAAATCCCCCAAAATCCCCCCAAATCCTCCCCAAAAATTCCCCCAAATCTCCCTGAAATCTCCCCAAATCCCCCCAAATCCCCCCAAAATTCCCCAAAATTCCCCCAAATCCCGCAAAAATCCCCCCAAATCCTCCCCAAAAATTCCCCAAATCCCCCAAAATCTCCCCCAAATCCCCCCAAAATCCCCCAAAATCCCCCCAAATTCCCCCCAAAATCCTCCAAATCTCCTTCAAATGCCCCAAAATCCCCCCAAAATTCCCCCCCAAACCCCCCAAAATTCCCTCAAAAATCTCCCCACAAAATCCCCTCAAATTCTGCCTCAAATTCCCCTCAAATATCCCCAAAATTCCCCCAAATCCCCCCAAAATTCCCCCAAATCCCCTCAAAATCGCCCCAAAATCGCCCTCAAATCCCTCCAAAATCCCCCAAAATCCTCCAAATCCCCCAAAATCCCCCCAAAATTCCCCCCAAAATCCTCCAAATCTCCTTCAAATGCCCCCAAATCCCCCCAAATCCCCCCAAATTCCCCCCCAACCCCCCCCAAACCCCGCCCCAAAAGAACCCACAGACGCCGCCGCTGTTTCTCCACCGATCATCTTTAATGTCCGGCGCGCGCGGGCGGCGCCGACCCCCGGGGCCGGTGGCCGGGGGCGACCCCTCAGGTGTCGTCCATGGTGTCGCGGATCCAGCGGGCGTAGCGGCACACCTTGGTGTAGACGCCGGGACGCCGGGGCTGCCCGCAGCGCTCCATGCCCCACGAGACGATGCCCTGCAGCTCCCCCCGGCACACCAGGGGGCCGCCCGAATCGCCCTGAGGGGACAGCGCGGCACCCGCGTCACCCAGCGGCGGCGGGAGGGAGATCGGCGGGTTTGGGGAAGCCTTGGGTTGGTCAAAGCCTTGGGGTGGTCAAAGCCTTGGGGTGGTCAAAGTCTTGGGTTGGTCAAAGTCTTGGGTTGGTCAAACCCTTGGGTTGGTCAAAGTCTTGGTGGAGATCGTTGGGTTGGGTCAACTGAGGCCTTGGTTGGGTTTGGGGAAGCCTTGGGTTGGTCAAACTCTTGGTTGACCTTGTTGGGTTGGGTCAACTGAACCCTTGCTTGGGTTGGTCAAAGTCTTGGGTTGGTCAAAGTCTTGGGTTGGTCAAAGCCTTGGGTTGGTCAAAGTCTTGGGTTGGTCAAAGTCTTGGTGGAGATCGTTGGGTTGGGTCAACTGAGGCCTTGGTTGGGTTTGGGGAACCCTTGGGTTGGTCAAACTCTTGGGTTGGTCAAAGTCTTGGTTGACCTCGTTGGGTTGGGTCAATTGAACCCTTGGTTGGGTTGGTCAAACTCTTGAAGCTCGTTGGGTTGGGTCAACTGAGGCCTTGTTGGGTTTGGGGAAGCCTTGGGTTGGTCAAAGTCTCGGGTTGGTCAAAGCCTTGGGTTGGTCAAAGTCTTGGTGGAACTCATTGGGTTGGGTCAATTGAACCCTTGGTTGGGTTGGTCAAAGTCTTGGGTTGGTCAAACTCTTGGTTGACCTCGTTGGGTTGGGTCAACTGAAGCCTTGTTGGGTTTGGGGAACCCTTGGGTTGGTCAAAGTCTTGGTGGAACTCGTTGGGTTGGGTCAACTGAACCCTTGGTTGGGTTGGTCAAAGTCTTGGGTTGGTCAAATCCTTGGGTTGGTCAAAGTCTTGGTGGAGATCGTTGGGTTGGGTCAACTGAGGCCTTGGTTGGGTTGGTCAAACCCTTGGAGCCCATTGGGTTGGGTCAACCAACCCTTGTTGGATTTGGGGAACCCTTGGGTTGGCCAAACTCTTGGAGCTCATTGGGTTGGGTCAACCAAGACCTTGTTGGGTTGGGTGACCCTTGGGTTGGTCAAACTCTTGGTGCAACTCGTTGGGTTGGGTCAACTGCGGCCTTGTTGGGTTTGGGGAAGACTCGTGTTGGCCAAACTCTTGGGTTGGTCAAACCCTTGGAGATTGTTGGGTTGGGTCAACTGAACCCTTGGTTGGGTTGGTCAAAGTCTTGGTTGACCTCATTGGGTTGGGTCAACTGAGGCCTTGGTTGGGTTTTGGGGAAGCCTTGGGTTGGTCAAACTCTCGGGTTGGTCAAAGTCTTGGTGGAGATCGTTGGGTTGGGTCAACTGCGGCCTTGTTGGGTTTGGGGAAGCCTTGGGTTGGCCAAAGTCTTGGGTTGGTCAAACTCTTGGTTGACCTCGTTGGGTTGGGTCAACTGAACCCTTGGTTGGGTTTGGGGAACCCCTTTTACCTCCCCCCAGGTTGCCCAGTAACCCCCAGGTGTGCCCAGGTATGTTTTTACCTTCTCCCAGGTGTGCCCAGGTGTGCCCAGCTGTGTCCAGGTGTGGTTTTACCTCCCCCAGGTGTGTTTTTACCTCCCCCCAGGTGTGCCCAGGTGTGCCCAGGTGTGCTCAGGTGTGTTCTTAACTCCCCCCAGGTGTGCCCAGCTGTGTCCAGGTGTGGTTTTACCTCCCCCAGGTGTGTTTGTAACTCCCCCCAGGTGTGCCCAGGTGTGCCCAGGTGTGCCTAGGTGGGTTCTTACCACCCCCCATGTGTGCCCAGGTGTGTTTCTAACTCTCCCCAGTTGCCCCCAGGTTTGCCCAGGTGTGTTTTTACCTCCCCCAGGTGTGCCCAGGTGTGTTTGTAACTCCCCCCAGGTGTGCCCAGGTGTGCCCAGGTGTGTTTGTAACTCCCCCCAGGTGTGCCCAGGTGTGCCCATGTGTACCCAGGTGTGTTTGTAAGTCCCCCCAGGTGTGGCCAGGTGTGGCCAGGTGTGCCCAGATGTGTTTGTAACTCCCCCCAGGTGTGCCCAGATGTACCCAGGTGTGTTTGTAACTCCCCCCAGGTGCGCCCAGGTGTGCCCAGGTGTACCCAGGTGTGTTTTCACCTCCCCCAGGTGTGCCCAGGTGTGCCCAGGTGTGCCCAGGTGTGCCCAGGTGTGTTTGTAACTCCCCCCAGGTGTGTTTGTAACTCCCCCCAGGTGTGCCCAGGTGTGCCCATGTGTACCCAGGTGTGTTTGTAACTCCCCCCAGGTGTGCCCAGGTGTGCCCAGGTGTGCCCAGGTGTGGCCAGGTGTGTTTGTAACTCCCCCCAGGTGTGCCCAGGTGTACCCAGATGTGTTTTTACCTCCCCCCAGGTGTGCCCAGGTGTGCCCATGTGTACCCAGGTGTGTTTGTAACTCCCCCCAGGTGTGGCCAGGTGTGCCCAGGTGTGCCCAGGTGTGTTTGTAACTCCCCCCAGGTGTGGCCAGGTGTGCCCAGGTGTGCCCAGGTGTGTTTGTAACTCCCCCCACGTGTGCCCAGGTGTGCCCAGGTGTACCCAGGTGTGTTTGTAACTCCCCCCAGGTGTGCCCAGGTGTGGCCAGGTGTGGCCAGGTGTGCCCAGGTGTACCTGGCAGGTGTCCATGCCGCCCTCCACGTTGCCGGCACAGATCATGTTGGCCGTGATGGAGCCGGGGTAGAAGCGGCGACACTCGGCCGGGGAGAACAAGGTGACGTTGACGCACTGCAACACCTCGGGGTACGTCACTGCCACAGGTGAGACACCACAGGTGAGACACGTGGGACAGGTGGGACAGGACAGGTGAGACAGGTGAGATACAGGTGGGACAGGTGGGACAGGACAGGTGAGATACAGGTGAGATACAGGTGAGATACAGGTGAGATACAGGTGAGATACAGGTGAGATATAGGTGAGACAGGTGAGACACGTGAGACAGGTGAGACAGGACAGGTGAGACAGGTGGGACACGTGAGACAGGACAGGTGAGACAGGTGGGACACGTGAGACAGGACAGGTGAGACAGGTGAGACAGGACAGGTGAGACAGGTGAGAGACAGGTGAGATACAGGTGAGATACAGGTGAGACACGTGAGACACGTGAGACAGGACAGGTGAGACACGTGAGACACGTGAGACACGTGAGGCAGGTGGGACAGGACAGGTGAGATACAGGTGGGACAGGTGGGACAGGACAGGTGGGACAAGTGAGACACGTGAGATAGGACAGGTGAGACAGGTGAGACAGGTGAGACAGGTGGGACAGGACAGGTGAGACACGTGAGACAGGTGGGACAGGTGGGACAGGTGAGACAGGTGAGACAGGTGAGACAGGACAGGTGAGATACAGGTGGGACAGGTGAGACAGGTGAGACAGGTGAGACAGGTGGGTCAGCTGAGACAGGTGAGACAGGTGGGACAGGACAGGTGAGACACGTGAGACAGGTGGGACAGGACAGGTGAGACAGGTGAGTTACAGGTGAGATACAGGTGAGATATAGGTGAGACAGGTGAGACAGGACAGGTGAGACAGGTGAGACAGGTGAGACAGGTGAGACAGGTGAGACAGGACAGGTGAGACAGGTGAGATACAGGTGGGACAGGTGGGACAGGACAGGTGAGACAGGTGAGATACAGGTGAGACAGGTGGGACAGGAGAGACAGGGACACCAAGTGAGACAGGCAACCCAGGTGACCAGCAGGTGACACAAGTGACCAGCAGGTGAGCCAGGAAACGACCCAGGTGACCATGAGGTGACCAAAGTGACCATGAGGTGTCCCAGGTGACCAAGAAGTGACTCAGGTGAGCAGCCGATGTGCCAGGTGAGCCAGGTGACCATGAGAGGACCCAGGTGAGCAGGAGATGACCAGCAGAGGGCACAGGTGACCATGAGAGGGCACAGGTGACCATGAAGTGACCAGCAGGTGAGCCAGGTGACCAAGAAGTGACCCAGGTGACCAGCAGGCGAGCCAGGTGAGCTAGGTGGACACCAGGTGAGCCAGGTGACCACCAGAGGTCCAAAGTGACAGCAGGTGAGCCAGGTGACCAAGAAAGGACCCAGGTGACCACGAGATGACCATGACCCAAACCCCTCCTCCAGCCACCACCCAGGTTTGCCCAGGTGAGGCACCCAGGGGACCCCCCACCCCCCCCCCCGGAGGGGGGCCGAGGTGGCTCAGGTGACCACGAAAGGTGGCCCAAGTGACCATGAGATGACCCAGGTGACCCAGGTGACCATGAGAGGTGACCCAGGTGACCACAAACCAGCCCAGGTGACCACAACTCGCCCACAACGTGACCCCACGAACCGCCCCCCCCTGAGGGCCCCGGGGCGGGGGGCGCGACCCCCCCCCCCCCCCGGGCCGGGAGGGAAGGCGGGGGGGGAGCCACCCGGCCAGGGCCCCCGGGGAGACCCCAACCCCCTCCAGCCACCACCAGCCACCACCCAGGTGCGGCACCCAGGTGAGACACCCAGGTGTGACACCCCTTCCCTTACCTTCAGGTGAGGTGGTGGCCCCCCAGCCCGAGGTGACGCAGGTGGTGCCGGGCTGGGCGAGGCACGAGGCCACCGGGATGGGCCGCACGCGCTCGGAGATGGCGGCGGGGACGAGCAGCTGCAGCAGCATGATGTCATTGTCCTTGGTGGACGGGTCATAGCCCGGGTGCGCCACCCTGCGGGCCACCATGCGGCGCTGCTCGCCCGCCTCCCGCCCGTACAGACGGTGCTTGCCCAGGGCCACCGTGGTCACCCTGAGGGGACAGGACAGGTGAGACAGGTGAGACAGGTGGGGGACAGGTGAGGGACATATAGAGGGCCACCATGGCGGCGCACATGCTAGGGGCGACCCGGACACGGTGTCGGCGACGCCAGTACAAGACAGGTGATGCTTGCCCAGGGCACCGTGGTCACCCTGAGGGGACAGGACAGGTGACAAAGGTGAGACAGAGACAGGTGAGACAGGTGAGACAGGTGTGGGACAGGTGTGGGACAGGTGAGACAGGTGTGGGACAGGTGAGACAGGTGTGGGACAGGTGAGGGACATTGGGGCCACCGTGCGGCGCTGCTCGCCCGCCTCCCGCCCGTACAGACGGTGCTTGCCCAGGGCCACCGTGGTCACCCTGGGGAGACAGGTGAGACAGGTGAGACAGGTGTGGGACAGGTGAGACAGGTGTGGGACAGGTGAGGGACATGGGGGGCACGTGGAGGGGACAGGACAGGTGTGGGACAAGGACAAAGACAGGTGATGATGGCCCAGGGCCACCGTGGTCACCCTGGGGAGACAGGTGAGATGGCACAGGTGAGACAGGTGAGACAGGTGAGGGACACATAAGGAGGGACATGGGGGGCACATGGAGGGGACAGGACAGGTGTGGGACAGGGACAAAGACAGGTGATGGTGGCCCAGGGCCACCGTGGTCACCCTGGGGAGACAGGTGAGACAGGTGAGACAGGTGTGGGACAGGTGAGACAGGTGTGGGACAGGTGTGGGACAGGTGTGGGACATTGGGGCCACCATGCGGCGCTGCTCGCCCGCCTCCCGCCCGTACAGACGGTGCTTGCCCAGGGCCACCGTGGTCACCCTGGGGAGACAGGTGGGATGGCACAGGTGAGACAGGTGAGACAGGACAGGTGAGACAGGTGAGACAGGAATAGGTGAGGGACACCTGAGGGACATGGGGGACACGTGGAGGGGACAGGGGCGGGACAGGGATAGGGACAGGTGTGGGAAAGGGGTGGGACAGGCATGCCCAGGTGTGCCCAGGTTTCCCCAGGTGTGCCCAGGTGTATCCCAGGTATCCCCAGGTGTGCCCAGGTGTATCCCAGGTGTGTCCAGGTTTGTCCCAGGCATGTCCCAGGTGTGTCCCAGGTGTGCCCAGGTGTGTCCCAGGTGTGCCCAGGTTTGTCCCAGGCATGTCCCAGGTGTGTCCCAGGTGTGCCCAGGTGTGCCCAGGTGTGTCCTTACCCAGGTGTGGTGCAGTGTGCCGCGGTCACCACCCAGCGGGGTGCCACCAGCACCCCCCCGCAGTACAGTTTGTGTGTCCCAGGTGTGCCCAGGTGTGCCCAGGTGTGCCCAGGTGTATCCCAGGTGTATCCCAGGTGTGCCCAGGTGTATCCCAGGTTTCCCCAGGTGTCCCCAGGTGTCCCCAGGTGTGCCCAGGTGTGCCCAGGTGTATCCCAGGTGTGTCCCAGGTGTGCCCAGGTGTATCCCAGGTGTGCCCAGGTGTGCCCAGGTGTGCCCAGGTGTATCCCAGGTGTGCCCAGGTGTGCCCCAGGTGTCCCCAGGGGTGCCCCAGGTGTATCCCCGGTGTGTCCCAGGTGTGCCCAGGTGTGCCCAGGTGTATCCCAGGTGTATCCCAGGTGTGCCCAGGTGTGTCCTTACCCAGGTGTGGTGCAGTGTGCCGCGGTCCCCCAGGGTGTGCCCCAGCACCCCCGCTGTATCCCAGTTTGTGTGTCCCAGGTGTGCCCAGGTGCCCCCAGGTGTGTCCCAGGTGTGCCCAGGTGTCCCCAGGTGTGCCCAGGTGTGTCCCAGGTGTGCCCAGGTGTGCCCAGGTGTGCCCAGGTGTGTCCTTACCCAGGTGTGGTGCAGTGTGCCGCAGTCACCACCCATTGGGGTGCCACCAGCACCCCCCCGCAGTACAGTTTGTGTGTCCCAGGTGGGGGGGGGGAGGGGAGGGGAGGGGGGGGGGTGTGCCCAGGTGTGCCCAGGTGTGTCCCAGGTGTATCCCAGGTGTGCCCAGGTGTGTCCCAGGTGTATCCCAGGTGTGCCCAGGTGTGCCCAGGTGTGTCCCAGGTGTGCCCAGGTGTATCCCAGGTGTATCCCAGGTGTGCCCAGGTGTGTCCCAGGTGTGCCCAGGTGTATCCCAGGTGTGCCCAGGTATATCCCAGGTGTGCCCAGGTGTGCCCAGGTGTGCCCAGGTGTGCCCAGGTGTGTCCTTACCCAGGTGTGGTGCAGTGTGCCGCGGTCACCACCCATTGGGGTGCCACCAGCACCCCCCCGCAGTACAGTTTGTACATGTCCAGCACGGCCACCTGCCACGGCTGGGAGTGCGGGACGCAGGCGCGGCCACCGACCACGCGCGTCTCACCTGTCACACCTGGGGACGGCAGAGAGAGAGACATCTGTCACCTGAGTGTCACCTGTCACACCTGAGTGTCACCTGTGTGTCACCTGAGTGTCACCTGAGTGTCACCTGAGTGTCACCTGTAACACCTGAGTGTCACCTGAGTGTCACCTGTCACCCCTCACTGACCACCTGTGTGTCACCTGAGTGTCACCTGTCACACCTGTGTGTCACCTGAGTGTCACCTGAGTGTCACCTGTCACCCCTCACTGATCACCTGTATGTCACCTGAGTGTCACCTGTCACCTGTGTGTCACCTCAGTGTCACCTGTCACACCTGTGTGTCACCTGAGTGTCACCTGTCACCCCTCACTGACCACCTGTATGTCACCTGAGTGTCACCTGTCACACCTGTGTGTCACCTGTGTGTCACCTGAGTGTCACCTGTCACACCTGTGTGTCACCTGTAACACCTGAGTGTCACCTGAGTGTCACCTGTCACCCCTCACTGACCACCTGTATGTCACCTGAGTGTCACCTGTCACACCTGGGGACGGCAGAGAGAGACATCTGTCACCTGTCACCTGTGTGTCAGCTGTGTGTCACCTGAGTGTCACCTCAGTGTCACCTGTCACACCTGTGTGTCACCTGTCACACCTGGGGACAGGTGGAGACATCGGTCAGAGACAGCCCTGTCCCCTCACCTGTCCCATTGTCACCTGTCCCCTGTCCCTCACCTGTCCCCTGTCCCATTGTCCCCTCACCTGTCCCTCACCTGTCCCATTGTCCCCTCACCTGTCCCCTTGTCACCTGTCCCCTTGTCACCTGTCCCCTCCCCTGTCCCCCCACCTGTCCCCTGTCCCCATTGTCCCCTGTCCCCATTGTCCCCTGTCCCCTCACCTGTCCCCATTGTCACCTGTCCCCTCACCTGTCCCCTCACCTGTCCCCTCACCTGTCCCCATTGTCACCTGTCCCCTCACATGTCCCCTCACCTGTCCCCTCACCTGTCCCATTGTCCCCTGTCCCCTCACCTGTCGCTCACCTGTCCCATTGTCACCTGTCCCATCGTCACCTGTCCCATTGTCACCTGTCCCCTCACCTGTCCCCTTGTCCCCTGTCCCCTCACCTGTCGCTCACCTGTCGCTCACCTGTCCCCTCACCTGTCGCTCACCTGTCCCCTCACCTGTCGCTCACCTGTCCCCTCACCTGTCGCTCACCTGTCGCTCACCTGTCCCCTCACCTGTCGCTCACCTGTCCCCTCACCTGTCCCCTCACCTGTCGCTCACCTGTCCCCTCACCTGTCCCATTGTCACCTGTCGCTCACCTGTCCCCTCACCTGTCCCCTCACCTGTTGCTCACCTGTCCCCTCACCTGTCGCTCACCTGTCCCATTGTCACCTGTCCCATTGTCACCTGTCCCCTCACCTGTCGCTCACCTGTCCCATTGTCCCCTGTCCCCTCACCTGTCCCCTCACCTGTCTCCTCACCTGTCCCCTCACCTGTCCCATTGTCACCTGTCCCCTCACCTGTCCCCTCACCTGTCGCTCACCTGTCCCCTCACCTGTCCCATTGTCACCTGTCCCCTCACCTGTCCCCTCACCTGTCCCCTCACCTGTCCCCTCACCTGTCGCTCACCTGTCCCATTGTCCCCTGTCCCCTCACCTGTCGCTCACCTGTCCCCTCACCTGTCGCTCACCTGTCCCCTCACCTGTCGCTCACCTGTCACCAGCAGCAGCGCCATTGTTCCCACCAGGGGCGCCGCGGGGGCCGCCAGGGGGCGCCACGTCATCGCCACTGAGGGGGCGGAGCCAAAAATTCGGGGTCAGGTCGGGAAAATTTGGGAATTTTGGGGAAAATTTGGGGAATTTGGGGGGAAATTTGGGGGATTTTGGGGAATTTGGGGAATTTTGGGGGAAATTTGAGGAAATTTGGGGAATTTTGGGGAAATTTTGAGGAAATTTGGGGAATTTTGGGGAATTTTGGGGGAAATTTGGGGAATTTTGGGGGAAATATGAGGAAATTTGGGGAATTTTGGGGAAATTTTGGGGAATTTTGGGAATTTTGGGAATTTTGGGGGAAATTTGGGGAAATTTTGGGGAATTTGGGGGGATTTGGGGAACTCTGGGGAATTTTGGGAATTTTGGGGAATTTTGGGATAATTTTGGGGGGATCATTTGGGGACATTTTGGGATAATTTTGGGTCATTTTGATCATTTTGGGATAATTTGGGATAATTTTGGGAAAATTTTGGATAATTTTGGGAAAATTTTGGGATCATTTTGGGAAAATTTGGGATAATTCGGGTCATTTTGGGACATTCTGGGATAATTTGGGATAATTTGGGGATAATTTTGGGATAATTTTGGGATAATTTTGGGATAATTTGAGATAATTTTGGGATAATTTTGGGATAATTTCGGGATAATTTTGGGATAATTTTGGGGTAATTTTGGGGTAATTTTGGGATAATTTGGGGATAATTTTGGGATGATTTTGGGATAATTTTGGGATGATTTTGGGATAATTTTGGGATAATTTTGGGATAATTTGAGATAATTTTGGGATAATTTCGGGATAATTTTGGGATAATTTTGGGGTAATTTTGGGGTAATTTTGGGGTAATTTTGGGATGATTTTGGGATAATTTTGGGATAATTTTGGGATAATTTCGGGATAATTTGGGGATAATTTTGGGATAATTTTGGGGTAATTTTGGGGTAATTTTGGGATGATTTTGGGATAATTTTGGGATAATTTTGGGATAATTTTGGGATAATTTGAGATAATTTTGGGATAATTTTGGGATAATTTTGGGAAAATTTGGGATAATTCGGGTCATTTTGGGACATTCTGGGATAATTTGGGATAATTTTGGGATAATTTGGGATAATTTTAGGATAATTTTGGGATAATTTTGGATAATTTTGGGATAATTTTGGGATAATTTTGGGATAATTTTGGGATAATTTTGGGATAATTTGGGATAATTTGGGGGAATTTTGGGATAATTTCGGGATAATTTCGGGATAATTTGGGGATAATTTCGGGATAATTTTGGGATAATTTTGGGGATAATTTTGGGATAATTTTGGGATAATTTTGGGATAATTTTGGGATAATTTTGGGACAATTTTGGGGATAATTTGGGATAATTTTGGGATAATTTTGGGATAATTTGGGGATAATTTGGGGATAATTTCGGGATAATTTGGGGATAATTTTGGGATAATTTGGGATAATTTTGGGATAATTTTGGGATAATTTTGGGATAATTTGGGATAATTTGGGATAATTTTGGGATAATTTGGGATAATTTGGGATAATTTGGGATAATTTGGGATAATTTGGGATAATTTGGGATAATTTTGGGATAATTTTGGGATAATTTGGGATAATTTCGGGATAATTTTGGGATAATTTGGGATAATTTTGGGATAATTTTGGGATAATTTGGGATAATTTTGGGGATAATTTGGGATAATTTCGGGATAATTTTGGATCATTTCGGGATAATTTTGGGATAATTTTGGGATAATTTTGGGATAATTTCGGGATAATTTTGGGATGATTTTGGGATAATTTCGGGACATTTCGGGATCATTTTCGGTTCCCTCCCCGCCCCCCCCGATTTCCCCTCCCCCACCCGCCCCATCCGGGCCCTTTCGCAAACGGTGACGTCATCGGGCCCAACCCGCCCCGGCGGTTGGGGCTCATTAAGGAGGGCGTTAATTGCCCTTAATTAGCGGCCTCAATTAGCGGCCGCCGCCCCGCCCCTCCCCCACCCCGGCCCGCGGCTCCGTGACCTGCCGAGACCCCGCGGGGGCTGATGGGAAACGGGGCGGGGCCCAGTTCGGGACTGGGATCCCAGTTTGGGGTTCCCAGTTTGGGATTGGGGTCCCAGTTTGGGTTCCCAGTTTGGGATTGGGTTCCCAGTTTGGGATTGGGGTCCCAGTTTGGGGTCCCAGTTTGGGATTGGGTTCCCAGTTTGGGATTGGGGTCCCAGTTTGGGTTCCCAGTTTGGGATTGGGGTCCCAGTTTGGGATTGGGGTCCCAGTTTGGGATTGGGGTCCCAGTTTGGGGTCCCAGTTTGGGATTGGGGTCCCAGTTCGGGTTCCCAGTTTGGGATTGGGGTCCCAGTTTGGGTTCTCAGTTCGGGTTCCCAGTTCGGGTTCTCAGTTTGGGACTGGGGTCCCAGTTCGGGTTCCCAGTTTGGGGTTCCCAGTTCGGGACTGGGGTCCCAGTTCGGGTTCCCAGTTTGGGATTGGGTTCCCAGTTTGGGTTCCCAGTTTGGGACTGGGGTCCCAGTTCGGGTTCCCAGTTTGGGGTTCCCAGTTTGGGTTCCCAGTTTGGGTTCCCAGTTTGGGACTGGGGTCCCAGTTCGGGTTCCCAGTTTGGGGTTCCCAGTTTGGGTTCCCAGTTTGGGGTTCCCAGTTCGGGACTGGAATCCCAGTTCGGGTTCCCAGTTTGGGATTGGGTTCCCAGTTTGGGTTCCCAGTTTGGGGTTCGGGTTCCCAGTTTGGGGTCCCAGTTTGAGGTCCCAGTTTGGGTTCTCAGTTTGGGACTGGGGTCCCAGTTTGGGGTCCCAGTTTGGGATTGGGTTCCCAGTTTGGGTTCCCAGTTTGGGGTTCCCAGTTTGGGTTCCCAGTTTGGGGTTCCCAGTTCGGGACTGGGGTCCTAGTTTGGGGTTCCCAGTTTGGGTTCCCAGTTTGGGGTTCGGGTTCCCAGTTTGGGGTCCCAGTTTGAGGTCCCAGTTTGGGTTCTCAGTTTGGGACTGGGGTCCCAGTTTGGGGTCCCAGTTTAGGACTGAGGTCCCAGTTTGGGGTCCCAGTTTAGGATTGGGATCCCAGTTTGGGCTCCCAGTTTGGGGTTCGGGTCCCAGTTCGGGCTCCCAGTTTGGGATTGGGATCCCAGTTTGGGGTCCCAGTTTGGGGTCCCAGTTTGGGGTTGGGGTCCCAGTTTGGGGTTCGGTTCCCAGTTTGTGTTCCCAGTTTGGAGTTGGGGTCCCAGTTTCAGTTCCCAGTTCGGGTTCCCAGTTTGGGGTCTCAATTTGGGGTTCAGGTCCCAGTTTGGGACTGGGGTCCCAGTTTGTGTTCCCAGTTTGGAGTTGGGGTCCCAGTTTGGAGTTCCCAGTTTGGGGTCCCAGTTTAGGACTGAGGTCCCAGTTTGGGGTCCCAGTTTAGGATTGGGATCCCAGTTTGGGCTCCCAGTTTGGGGTTCGGGTCCCAGTTCGGGCTCCCAGTTTGGGATTGGGATCCCAGTTTGGGGTCCCAGTTTGGGGTTGGGGTCCCAGTTTGGGGTTGGGGTCCCAGTTTGGAGTTGGGGTCCCAGTTTGGGGTCCCAGTTTGGGGTCCCAGTTTGGGGCTGGGGTCCCAGTTTCAGTTCCCAGTTCGGGTTCCCAGTTTGAGTTCCCAGTTTGGGTTCCCAGTTTCAGTTCCCAGTTTGGGTTCCCAGTTTGGGATTGGGTTCCCAGTTTGGGGTCCCAGTTTGGGGTTCAGGTCCCATTTTGGGCTCCCAGTTTGGGTTCCCAGTTTGGGATTGGGGTCCCAGTTTGGGGTCCCAGTTTGGGATTGGGCTCCCAGTTTGGGTTCCCAGTTTGGGGTCCCAGTTTGGGGTTTGGGTTCCCAGTTCGGGGTCAGGCCCCGCCCACCGGAACTTGGCCACGCCCCTTCCCCGTGGGAACCGGAACCAGGGAGGGACTGGGACAAACTGGGACCAACTGGGATGAACTGGGACCAACTGGGAGAGGGGGAAAATGGGGACTGGGACAAACTGGGACAAACTGGGACAGGGAGACATCAGGAACTGGGCCAGACTGGGAGAGAAGGGACACCTGGACTGGGTCAAACTGGGACAAACTGGGAGAGAAGGGACACCTGGACTGGGTCAAACTGGGACAAACTGGGAGAGAAGGGACACCTGGACTGGGTCAAACTGGGACAATGGGACTGGGCCAAACTGGGCCAAACTGGGAGTGGAGGGACTGGGGCCGAACTGGGACAGGGTGACAGCAGGACAGGGTCAAACTGGGACAAACTGGGACAGGAGGGATCAGGGGCCACTGGGACTGGGTCAAACTGGGACAAACTGGGACCGGGTCATACTGGGACAAACTGGGACAGGAGGGATCAGGGGCCACTGGGACTGGGTCAAACTGGGAGAGAAGGGACAGTGGGAACTGGGCCAAACTGGGACAAATTGGGACAGGGTGACACCAGGAACTGGGCCAAACTGGGAGAGGAGGACATCTGGACTGGGTCAAACTGGGACAAACTGGGAGAGGAGGACATCTGGACTGGGTCAAACTGGGACAAACTGGGAGAGGAGGGATTGAGGCCAAACTGGGACTGAGCCAAACTGGGAACTGAGGCCAAACTGGGACTGAGCCAAACTGGGAACTGAGGCCAAACTGGGACAGGGTCAAACTGGGCAATGGGGCCGAACTGGGACAGGGTCAAACCAGGAACTGGGGCCAAACTGGGACAGGGTGACACCAGGACTGGGCCAAACTGGGACACTGGGACAGGGTCAAACTGGGAACTGGGGCCAAACTGGGACAAGGAGAATCCAGGAACTGGGACAAACTGGGACCTGGGAATTGGGGCCAAACTGGGACAAACTGGGATGGGGTGACACGGGGGACTGGGGCCAGACTGGGACAAGGTCAGACAGGGAACTGGGGCCAAACTGGGATCGGGTGACACGGGGAACTGGGACAAACTGGGACAGAAAGAACCCGGGGACTGGGGCCAAACTGGGACAGGGTCAAAACAGGAACTGGGGCCAAACTGGGACGGGGTGACACCGGGACTGGTCCAAACTGGGACGGGGTGACACTGGGAACTGGGGCCAAACTGGGACGGGGTGACACCGGGGACTGGGACAAACTGGGACAAACTGGGACGGGGTGACACCGGGAACTGGGGCCAAACTGGGCCAGACTGGGACGGGGTGACACCGGGAACTGGGGCCAAACTGGGACAGAGTGACAGCAGGAACTGGGGCCAAACTGGGACGGGGTGAGACCGGGGACTGGGACCAAACTGGGACAAACTGGGACAAGGTCAAACCAGGAACTGGGGCAAACTGGGATGGGGTGACACGGGGGACTGGGGCCAAACTGGGCCAAACTGGGACAGGAAGAACCCGGGGACTGGGGCCAAACTGGGACGGGGTGACACCAGGACTGGTCCAAACTGGGACAGGGAGAACCCGGGGACTGGGACCAAACTGGGACAGAGTGACAGCAGGAACTGGGGCCAAACTGGGACAAACTGGGACGGGGTGACACCAGGACTGGTCCAAACTGGGACAGGGTCAAACCAGGAACTGGGGCCAAACTGGGAGGGGGTGACACCGGGAACTGGGGCCAAACTGGGAGGGGGTGACACCGGGACTGGTCCAAACTGGGACAGGAAGAACCCGGGAACTGGGGCCAAACTGGGACGGGGTGACACCGGGACTGGTCCAAACTGGGACAGGAAGAACCCGGGAACTGGGGCCAAACTGGGACGGGGTGACACCGGGAACTGGGGCCAAACTGGGACAGGGTGACACCGGGAACTGGGGCCAAACTGGGACGGGGTGACACGGGGAACTGGGGCCAAACTGGGACGGGGTGACACCGGGAACTGGGGCCAAACTGGGACACGGTGACACCGCGAACTGGGCCAAACTGGGACAGGGTCAAACCGGGAACTGGGGCCAAACTGGGACGGGGTGACACCGCGAACTGGTCCAAACTGGGTTATACTGGACCACCCTCCCCCCCCACCCCCCCCAAGTCTCCCCTCCCCCCTGCCCCTCCCCTCCCCCCCCCCCAAACCTGTGCGCCGCCCCTCGGGGGGGCCGGGGGGGGGGGGTGGGGTGGGGGTGGGGCCACCCGGGCTCGTCTCTCGCTCGCCGCTGTCGCCTCCGTTGTCCCCGCGCCGTCCCCGCGTTGTCCCCGCGCTGTCCCCGCGCTGTCCCCAAAGGGGGACACGCCCCTCCCCCCACCCCCCCCCCCACCGGCACCGCTCCGCCACGCCCCTCCCCCACCCCCACCCCGCCCCCCAATCCCCAAAAAGTTTTAATTGGGGCGTGGGGGACGCGGATTAATCCGGGCGGGGCCCCCGGGGTGGGGGAGGGGAGGGGGTGGAGGGGGTGGGGGGAGGGGCGGGGAGGGAAGGGGGGAGGGGGGAGGGGTTTGGGGGGGGGGTCCTGATTGGTTGGGGGAGGGGGGAAATTTGGGGAGAGGGGAGGAAATTTGGGGGGTCCTGATTGGCTGGGGGGAGATTTTGGAGAATTTGGAGGGTCCTGATTGGTTGGGGAGGGATTTTGGGGGGATTTTGGGGGGGAATTTAGAGGATCCTGATTGGTTGGGGGGATTTTTGGGGGGAATTTGGGGGATCCTGATTGGTTGAGGGAGGATTTTGGGGGAATTTTGGGGAGATTTTTGGAGAATTTGGAGGGTCCTGATTGGTTGGGGGAGATTTTGGGGAGAGGGGAGGAAATTTTGGGGGGATTTTGGAGGGTCTTGATTGGTTGGGGAGGATTTTGGGGAGATTTTCTGGGGGGTTTTGGAGGGTCCTGATTGGTTGGGGGAGAGATTTTGGAGGAATTTTGGGGGGATTTTGGAGGGTCCTGATTGGTTGGGGGAGATTTTGGGGGAATTTTTGGGGGGATTTTGGGGGATCCTGATTGGCTGAGAGGGAATTTTGGGGAGATTTTTGGGAATTTGGAGGATCCTGATTGGTTGGGGGAGGGGGGAAATTTGGGGAGAGGGGGAGGAAATTTTGGGGATCCTGATTGGTTGGGGGAGATTTTGGGAGGATTTTGGGAGGATTTGGGGGACCCTGATTGGTTGAGGGAGAGATTTTGGGGGAATTTTAGGGGGGTCCTGATTGGTTGGGGAGGATTTTGGGTGAATTTTTGGGGGGATTTTGGGGGATCCTGATTGGTTGGGGGAGAATTTTGGGGGGTCCTGATTGGCTGAAAGGGGAATTTGGGGAGAGGGGAGAAAAATTTTGGGGTCGTTGGGGGGAAATTTTGGGGAGTCCTGATTGGCTGGGGGGGGGATTTTGGAGGAATTTTGGGGAGATTTTAGAGGATCCTGATTGGCTGAGAGGGAATTTTGGGGAATTTGGGGGGGTCTTGATTGTTTGGGGGCGATTTTTGGGGAAAATTTGGGGGAATTTTACGGGGGATTTTCAGGATTTTGGGGGAATTTTGGGGGAATTTTGGGGAGATTTTTGGGGGGATTTTGAGGGGATTTTTTGGGAGATTTTGTGGGTGATTTTTGGGGAGATTTTGCGGGAATTTTGAGGGAATTTTATAGGGGATTTTTTGCGAGATTTTGGCGGGATTTTGGGGAGATTTTGAGAGGAATTTTGGGGAGATTTTGAGAGGAATTTGGAGATTTTGGGGGGTTTTTGAGAGGAATTTTGGGGAGATTTTGAGAGGAATTTTGAGGAGATTTTGGGGGGATTTTGAGAGCGATTTTTTTTGGATTTTGTGGGGGATTTTCCGGGATATTTTGGGGGGATTTTAAGGGGGATTTTGAGGGAAATTTTGAGGAGATTTTGGGGAGATTTTGAGGGAATTTTGGGGAGATTTTTGGGAGGATTTTGAAGGGATTTTTTGGGAGATTTTGAGGGAATTTTGAGATTTTGGGGGGATTTTGTGGGGGATTTTTTGGGGGGATTTTGGGGAGATTTTGAGAGGAATTTTGGGGGGATTTTGAGGGGAATTTTTGGGGATTTTGTGGGTGATTTTTGGGGAGATTTTGGGGGAATTTTGAGGGAATTTTAAGGAGATTTTGGGGAGATTTTGGGGGAATTTTGAGGGAATTTTAAGGAGATTTTGGGGGGATTTTGAGAGGAATTTTTGGGGAGATTTTGAGAGGAATTTTGAGGAGATTTTGGGGTAATTTTGGGGGGATTTCGAGGGGAATTTTTGGGGGATTTTGAGGGGATTTTTTTTGGATTTTGTGGGGGATTCTTTGGGAGATTTTGGGGGGATTTTGAGGGGAATTTGGAGGAGATTTTGGGGAGATTTTAAGGGGAATTTTGGGGAGATTTTTGGGGGGATTTTTTGGAAGATTTTGGAGAGATTTTGAGGGGGATTTTGAGGGGAATTTTGAGGAGATTTTGATGGGAATTTTGGGGAGATTTTGTGGGGGATTTGAGGCGATTTTGGGGGGATTGTGAGGGGAATTTTTGTGGAGATTTTGGGGAGATTTTGATGGGAATTTTGAGGAGATTTTGGGGGGATTTTGAGGAGATTTTGGGGAGGTTTTAATGGGAATTTTGGGGAGATTTTTGGGGGGATTATGTGGGGATTTTGAGGAGATTTTGGGGGGATTTTGTGGGGAATTTTTGGAGATTTTGGGGGAATTTTGAGGGGGATTTTGAGGAGATTTTGGGGGGATTTTGGTGGAAGATTTTGGAAGTTCTGATTGGCTGAGGGGGCATTTGGGTAGAGGGAAATTTTTGGGGAGGATTTTTTAGGATTTTGGGGGGATTTTGGGAGGGATTTCGGGGAGAAATTTTAGGGGGGGATTTTGGCGGGGCTTCAAGAGAAGAAATCAAAAAAGGACACTCCCCCTTCCCGCCATTTTCCCCCTCACAATTCCCGCCATTTTCCCCTCACGTTTCCCGCCATTTTCCCCTCACAATTCCCGCCATTTTCCCCTCACGTTTCCCGCCATTTTCCCCTCACAATTCCCGCCATTTTCCCCTCACGTTTTCCCGCCATTTCCCCCTCCCATTTCCCGCCATTTTCCCCTCACAATTCCGCCATTTCCCCCTCACGTTTTCCCGCCATTTTCCCCTCCCATTTCCCCCTCACAATTCCCGCCATTTTCCCCTCACAATTCCGCCATTTTCCCCTCACGTTTCCCGCCATTTTCCCCTCACAATTCCGCCATTTTCCTCCTCCCATTTCCCGCCATTTTCCCCTCACGTTTCCTTCTTTTCCCGCCATTTTCCCTCACAATTCCCGCCATTTTCCCTCACAATTCCTGCCATTTTCCCCCTCACATTTCCCGCCATTTTCCATCACAATTCCCGCCATTTTCCCTTCACGTTTCCTTCTTTTCCCGCCATTTTCCATCACAATTCCCGCCATTTTCCCCTCCCATTTCCCGCCATTTTCCCCTCACAATTCCTGCCATTTTCCCCTCACGTTTCCCGCCATTTTCCCCTCACAATTCCGCCATTTTCCCCCTCCCATTTCCTGCCATTTTTCCCTCACGTTTCCTTCTTTTCCCGCCATTTTCCCTCACAATTCCCGCCATTTTCCCCTCACGTTTCCCGCCATTTTCCCCTCACAATTCCGCCATTTTCCCCCTCCCATTTCCCGCCATTTTCCCCTCACGTTTCCTTCTTTTCCCGCCATTTTCCCTCACAATTCCCGCCATTTTCCCTCACAATTCCCGCCATTTTCCCCTCACATTTCCCCCTCATGTTTCCCGCCATTTTCTCCTTCACATTTCCTGCCATTTTCCCCTCACAGTTCCGCCATTTCCCCCTCACATTTCCCGCCCTTTCCGCCTCACATTTCCGCCATTTTCCCCTCACATTTCCCGCCCTTTTCCCTCACGTTTCCCGCCATTTTCCCCTCACGTTTCACTCCTTTTCTCCCTCACATTTTCCGCCATTTTCCCCTCACGTTTCCTGCCATTTCCCCCTCACATTTCCCGCCCTTTTCCCTCACATTTTCCGCCATTTCCCCCTCACATTTCCCGCCATTTTCCCCTCACGTTTCCTGCCATTTCCCCCTCACATTTCCCGCCATTTCCCCTCACATTTCCGCCATTTTCCCCTCCCATTTCCCACCATTTCCCCCCTCAATTTCCCACCCTAAATCCGGCCCCAAAATCGCACTTTTCTCCCCCATTTTGCCCCTCCCCGGCCCCCAAAACCCAAACCCGCGCCGTCCAATCAGTGTCTTTATTGTGGGCGGAGCTCGCGCCGCCTTTAAATTAAAATACAAAACCCCAAACTCCCCAAAAAAAACCCACCCGGAAACGCCCCAAAAATCCCGCGGGGGGAGGGGCTGGACCCATTTGGAGGGGGGGGGGAGGGGAATTGGGGGGAGGGGATCCGGGGGTGGAGGCGGCACCGGGAAAATCCCAAAATTTCCCCGTCTGGGGCCATTTGGGGTTGGAGGCATCGCGAGAACTTGGAGGGGCTCCCCCAAAATTCCGTTCCCGGGATTTTTGGGATTTTCCGGTTGACCGGAGGCGGCTCAAGAATTTCTGGGAGCGCCCCAGTAACGATTGCCCTTGACTCTGGGTTGGCCACCAGGACTCTTGGTTGGCCACCATGATCCTTGGTTGGCCACCACAACTCTTGACTGACCCCAATTACTCTTGGTTGGCCACCAAGACTCTTGGTTGGCCACCAGGACTCTTGGTTGGCCACCACGATCCTTGGTTGGCCACCAGGACTCTGGGTTGGCCACCACAACTTTTGATTGGCCACCACAACTCTTGACTGATCCCAAGGACTCTTTGTAGACCAAGAGTCACGCAACTCTTGGTTGGCCACCAGGATTCTTGGTTGACCACCAGGACTCTTGGTTGATCTCCATGATCCTTGGTTGACCCCAATGACTCTCAGTTGACCACCAAAACTCTTGGTTGGCCACCACGACTCTTGGTTGATCACATGATTCTTGGTTGACCCCAATGACTCTTGATTGGCCACCATGATCCTTGGTTGACCTCCATGATTTTTGGTTGGCCACCAGAACTCTTGACTGATCCCGTTGACTCTTGGTTGACCACCACAACTCTTGGTTGATCTCCATGATTCTTGGTTGACCATCAAAACTCTCGGTTGACCACCAGGACTCCTGGTTGACCCCCATGGTTCTCGGTTGACCACCATGATCCTTGGTTGACCTCCATGATTTTTGGTTGATCCCATTGACTCTTGGTTGATCTCCATGATCCTTGGTTGACCACCAAAACTCTTGGTTGGCCACCACAACTCTTGGTTGATCCCTGTGGTTCTCGGCTGACCTCCATGATTCTTGGTTGACCACCACGACTCTTGACCAACCCCAATGACTCTTGGTTGGCCACCAGGACTCTTGGTTGACCCCAATGACTCTTGTTTGATCTCCATGACACTTGGTTGGCCACCATGACACTTGGTTGGCCACCATGATCCTTGGTTGACCACCAGGACTCCTGGTTGACCCCTATGGTTCTCGGTTGACCACCATGATCCTTGGTTGACCTCCATGATTTTTGGTTGACCCCATTGACTCTCGCTTGGCCACCACAACTCTTGGTTGGCCACCACAACTCTCAGTTGGCCACCACAACTCTTGGTTGGCCACCACAACTCTCAGTTGGCCCGAGCCACCCCCGCAACCTCCTCCAACCCCTCCCAGCACCCCCCAACCACCTCCAGCTCCTCTCCATCCCCCCGCGCGCCCATCCCGCCACCCCCAGGGACCTCCAGGGACCTCCAGGGACCCCCAGGGACCTCCAGGGACCCCCAGGGACCTCCAGGGACCTCCAGGGACCCCCAGGGACCTCCAGGAACCTCCAGGGACCCCCAGGGACCCCCAGGGACCCCCAGGAACCTCCAGGGACCTCCAGGGACCCCCAGGAACCTCCAGGGACCCCCAGGGACCTCCAGGAACCTCCAGGGACCCCCAGGGACCTCCAGGGACCTCCAGGGACCCCCAGGGACCTCCAGGGACCTCCAGGGACCCCCCAGGGACCTCCAGGGACCTCCAGGGACCCCCAGGGACCCCCAGGGACCTCCAGGGACCACCCAGGGACCCCCAGGGACCCCCAGGGACCTCCAGGGACCCCCAGGGACCTCCAGGGACCTCCAGGGACCTCCAGGGACCCCCAGGGACCCCCCAGGGACCTCCAGGGACCCCCAGGGACCTCCAGGGACCTCCAAGGAGCCCCAGGAACCTCCAGGGACCACCCAGGGACCCCCAGGGACCTCCAGGGACCCCCAGGGACCCCCAGGAACCTCCAGGGACCTCCAGGGACCCCCAGGAACCTCCAGGGACCCCCAGGGACCCCCAGGGACCTCCAGGGACCACCAGGGACCTCCAGGGACCCCCAGGGACCCCCAGGGACCCCCAGGGACCCCCAGGGACCACCCAGGGACCCCCAGGGACCTCCAGCCCCTCCCCGGCTCAGTTGAGGAAGCGCCGGCAGCGCCGGGCGCCGCAGTTGCAGGGCAGCTTGGCCGCCGGCTCCTCGATGGGGAACTTGTAGTCGTAGGTGAGCTCCTCGCCGCGCAGGATGCGGCGCAGGGCGAAGATGACGATGCGCTTGTGGCCCTCGACGTGGATGACGCGCGAGTAGCAGTTGGGCTCGCACGAGTGGTTGATGAAGCGCGCGGCGCTGCCGTGCATGGTGGCGTCCACCACCTCGGCCTCGTCGATGCGGAACATGTAACAGCCGATGCCCTGCGGGGGCGGCGACGCGGTCACGGCGCGGGGCCACAGCGGGGGCGGGGCAAGGGATGGGGACAGTCAAGGGTTGGGGACAGTCAAGGGTTGGGTCATGGTCAAGGGTTGGGGACAGTCAAGGGTTGGGGACAGTCAAGGGTTGGGGACAGTCAAGGGTTGGGTCATGGCCAAGGGTTGGGGACAGTCAAGGGTTGGGGACAGTCAATGGTTGGGTCATGGCCAAGGGTTGGGGACATCTTCAAGGGTTGGGGACATTGCAAACATTTGACTTTTCCCCTCACATTTCCCGCCATTTTCCTGCTCACAATTCCCACCATTTTCCCCTCACAATTCCCGCCATTTTCCCCTCACGTTTCCCTCCATTTCCCCTCACATTTCCCGCCATTTTCCCCTCACATTTCCCGCCATTTTCCCTCACGTTTCCTGCTATTTTCCCCTCACAATTCCCGCTATTTTCTCCTCCCATTTCCCACCATTTTCCCCATTTTCCCCTCACGTTTCCCGCCATTTTCCCCTCACGTTTCCCGCCATTTCCCCCTCACTTTTCCCGCCATTTTCCCCTCACATTTCCCGCCATTTCCCCCTCACATTTCCCGCCATTTCCCCCTCACATTTCCCGCCATTTTCCCCTCACATTTCCCGCCATTTTCCCCTCACAATTCCCGCCATTTTCCCCTCACATTTCCCGCCATTTTCCCCTCACAATTCCCGCCATTTTCCCCTCACATTTCCCGCCATTTTCCCCTCACGTTTCCCGCCATTTTCCCCTCACGTTTCCCGCCATTTTCCCCTCACAGTTCCCGCCATTTTCCCCTCACATTTCCCGCCATTTTCCCCTCACAATTCCCGCCATGTTTTTGTCATTTTTTGGGGTGCCCTTGCCATTTTTTTGGGGTGTCTTTTCCATTTTTTGGGGATGTTTTTTGTCATTTTTTGGGGGTGTTTTTTCCACTTTTTGGCGATGTTTTTGCCGTTTTTTGGAGGTATCTTTTCCATTTTTTGGGGGGTGTCTTTGTCATTTTTTGGGGATATTTCTGCCATTTTTTGGGGCTTTCCCATTTTTTGGGGGTTTCTTTGGCATTTTTGGAGGTGCCTTTTCCATTTTTTTGGGGATGTTTTTGCCATTTTTTTTGGGTGTCCTTGCCATATTTTTCGGGGGTGTCCTTGCCTGGCTTTGGGGTTGTCAATTAAATCCATTTTTTGGGGGGTGTTTTTGTCATTTTTAGGGTTTTTTTCCCATTTTTTGGGGGGTATTTTTGCCATTTTTTGGGGTTGTCTTTCCCATTTTTTTTGACGGTTTCCTTCCCATTTTTTGGGGTTGTTTTTGGCATTTTTTGGGATCTCTCCCTCCCCAATTTCGGGGTTTCCCCCCCCCCCCGAATTTCGGGGTCTCCCCACCCCCCCGTGCCCACCTTGCTGTCGTAGAACTTCTCCCGTTTGTCGGTGAGCACGGAGCGCACGACGATCCCGGAATATTCGATCACCATCTCGCCGGCCTCGATGTTCCTCTTGCAGAACAGGCCCCGCCCGTGGATGGCTGAGCTGGAAAAGGGGGGGATCAGGGTCACCCCCAAATCTGGGGAACCCCAAAAAAATCCCCCAAAAAATCCCCCAAAAAATCTACCGGGGAATGTCAAAAACCTCAAAAAATCCTCCCAAAAATCCCAAATTTCACCCAAAAAACCAAAACCCGGGAACTCCAAAATTCTCCCCTGCCCGTGGATGGCTGAGCTGGAAAAGGGGGGATCAGGGTCACCCCCAAATCCGGGGAACCCCAAAAAAATCCCAAAATCCCCCAAAAAATCCACCCGGGAATGTCAAAAACCTCAAAAAAATCCACCCAGGAATCCCAAATTTCACCCAAAAAACCAAAACCCGGGAACTCCAAAATTCTCCCCAGCCCATGGATGGCTGAGATGGAAAAGGGGGGATCAGGGTCACCCCCAAATCCGGGGAACCCCAAAAATCACAAAATCCCCAAAAAAATCCACCCGGGAATGTTGAAAACCCCGCAAAAATCCACTCAGGAATCCCAAATTTCACCCAAAAAACCAAAACCCGGGAACTCCAAAATTCTCCCCAGCCCGTGGATGGCTGAGCTGGAAAAGGGGGGATCAGGGTCACCCTCAAATCCGGGGAACCCCAAAAAAATCCACCCGGGAATGTCAAAAACCCCACAAAAATCCCACTAAAAAAACCCCCAAACCAGCTAAAAATCCACCCCAGGTGTGCCCAGGTGTGCCCAGGTGTCCCCAGGTGTGTCCCAGGTGTGTCCAGGTGTGTCCTAGGTACCCCCAGGTGTGCCCCAGGTGTCCCCATGTGTGTCCCAGGCATGTCTCAGGTGTGCCCAGGCGTGTCCCAGGTGTGCCCAGGTGTGCCCAGGTGTCCCCAGGTGTGTCCCCAGGTGTGCCCAGGTGTCCCCAGGTGTGTCCCAGGTGTCCCCGGGTGTCCCCAGGTGTGTCCCAGGTGTCCCCAGGTGTGTCCCCAGGTGTGTCCAGGTGTGTCCCAGGTGTCCCCAGGTGTCCCCAGGTGTGCCCAGGTGTGCCCCAGGTGTGCCCCAGGTGTGCCCAGGTGTCCCCACTCACCGATAGACCCCCACCGCCTCCTTGGCCGTTCTCTTCAGGTGCCGGAAGCGCATGGCCATGGGCAGCTCCAGGCTGGTGGCGCGACTGGGGGGGCGTCAGGGGGTCCCCAAAATCGGGGGGACCCCCCAAAACCTCCCCCGGAAAAATCCCAAATCCCAGAAACCCCAAAACCCCCCCAAAATCCCCCCCCGAACCCCCCCCCCCCCCATAGGAACCCAAAATTCCACCCCCAAAATTCCAACCCTCAGATCCTCCCCAAAAATTTGGGGAACCCCAAAACCTCCCCCCCCCCAAAAAATCCAAAAATCCCCAAAATCCCCCCCCCAAAAAAACCCCAAAACCCTTCAAAGGAACCAAAATCCACCCCCAAAATTCCCCCTCAATGGTTCATTCCTAATTGAGGGGTGTCAGGACATCCCCAAAAATGGGGGGAGAACCCCCCAGAAAATCCCTCATAACCCAAAAACCCCCAAAATCTTTCCCCCCACAAAACCCTGAAATCTGGGACACCCCCAAAATCCCCAAAATCCTTCGTGGGGATCCCAAATCCACCCCTAAACCCCCCCCCCATAACCCTCAAAATTTTGGGGAACCCCAAAAATCCCTCAAGAGTGGGTGGGGCACCAGGTCTCCCCATTGATTTCTACGTGGGCGATTTTAAGGGGGTCCTTGGGGGATTTTTTGGGGTCCCTGAGGGGTTTTTTTTTTGGGTTCCCAATTATTTAGGGGTGTCTGGAGGTGCCACCCAAGGGTGCTGGGGGGCACCCCAATATTTTGGGGAACACCTGTGAATACCGGGGGGGGAAGAAGGGCCCAGGTGTGGAGACATCAGGTGTACCCATAGATTTCTATGGGGGGGACACCAGGTGTACCCATAGATTTCTATGGGAGGGACACCAGGTGTACCCATAGATTTCTATGGGGGGACACCAGGTGTACCCATAGATTTCTATGGGGGGGACACCAGGTGTACCCATAGATTTCTATGGGGGGGACACCAGGTGTACCCATAGATTTCTATGGGGGGGACACCAGGTGTACCCATAGATTTCTATGGGGGGGACACCAGGTGTACCCATAGATTTCTATGGGGGGGACACCAGGTGTACCCATAGATTTCTATGGGAGGGACACCAGGTGTACCCATAGATTTCTATGGGGGGGACACCAGGTGTACCCATAGATTTCTATGGGGGGACACCAGGTGTACCCATAGATTTCTATGGGGGGACACCAGGTGTACCCATAGATTTCTATGGAGGGACACCAGGTGTACCCATAGATTTCTATGGGAAGGACACCAGGTGTACCCATAGATTTCTATGGGGGGACACCAGGTGTACCCATAGATTTCTATGGGGGGACACCAGGTGTACCCATAGATTTCTATGGAGGGACACCAGGTGTACCCATAGATTTCTATGGGAAGGACACCAGGTGTACCCATAGATTTCTATGGGGGGGACACCAGGTGTACCCATAGATTTCTATGGAGGGACACCAGGTGTACCCATAGATTTCTATGGGGGGGACACCAGGTGTACCCATAGATTTCTATGGGAGGGACACCAGGTGTACCCATAGATTTCTATGGAGGGGACACCAGGTGTACCCATAGATTTCTATGGGGGGGACACCAGGTGTACCCATAGATTTCTATGGAGGGGACACCAGGTGTACCCATAGATTTCTATGGAGGGGACACCAGGTGTACCCATAGATTTCTATGGGGGGGACACCAGGTGTACCCATAGATTTCTATGGAGGGGACACCAGGTGTACCCATAGATTTCTATGGGAGGGACACCAGGTGTACCCATAGATTTCTATGGGGGGACACCAGGTGTACCCATAGATTTCTATGGGAGGGACACCAGGTGTACCCATAGATTTCTATGGGGGGGACACCAGGTGTACCCATAGATTTCTATGGAGGGACACCAGGTGTACCCATAGATTTCTATGGAGGGACACCAGGTGTACCCATAGATTTCTACGGGAGGGACACCAGGTGTACCCATAGATTTCTATGGAGAGGACACCAGGTGTACCCATAGATTTCTATGGGAGGGACACCAGGTGTACCCATAGATTTCTATGGGAGGGACACCAGGTGTACCCATAGATTTCTATGGGGGGGACACCAGGTGTACCCATAGATTTCTATGGGAGGGACACCAGGTGTACCCATAGATTTCTATGGGGGGACACCAGGTGTACCCATAGATTTCTATGGGGGGACACCAGGTGTACCCACAGATTTCTATGGGGGGGACACCAGGTGTACCCATAGATTTCTATGGAAAGGACACCAGGTGTACCCATAGATTTCTATGGGGGGGACACCAGGTGTACCCATAGATTTCTATGGGAGGGACACCAGGTGTACCCATAGATTTCTATGGGGGGGACACCAGGTGTACCCATAGATTTCTATGGAGGGACACCAGGTGTACCCATAGATTTCTATGGGGGGGACACCAGGTGTACCCATAGATTTCTATGGAGGGGACACCAGGTGTACCCATAGATTTCTATGGAGGGACACCAGGTGTACCCATAGATTTCTATGGAGGGACACCAGGTGTACCCATAGATTTCTATGGAGGGACACCAGGTGTACCCATAGATTTCTATGGGGGGGACACCAGGTGTACCCATAGATTTCTATGGGAGGGACACCAGGTGTACCCATAGATTTCTATGGGGGGGACACCAGGTGTACCCATAGATTTCTATGGGAGGGACACCAGGTGTACCCATAGATTTCTATGGGGGGGACACCAGGTGTACCCACAGACTCCTATAGGGGAAGTGGAAACCATTTTTTTGGAGGGGGGGAAACATCCCTGAGGGGTGGGGGGGGTTCCCCCAAAAATCTGGTGAGGCGGGAAAAGGGGCACCCATGGGTGGGGGTGAGGCCTCACCGGGTGGGCTTGAGCTGCACCTCATCCTCCTCCTCCTCGCGGGGGGGGGGTCCCTGGGGGAGGGCGCGGTGCTGGGACGCCAGGAAGCTGAACATGTCGAAGGTGCACTTCCTGTGGGGGAGGGGCAGGGTTAGGGGTGACCCCCCCCACCCATGGGTGACCCCCCCCCCACCTATGGGTGACCCCCCCCCCACCTATGGGTGACCCCCCCCCACCTATGGGTGACCCCCCCCCCCCAAATCTCTGAGGGTCCCTGGGTTGCCCCCAAAAGGGCTCGGGGGAGGGGGGGGAGAGCGCCTTGAGGGGGCTTAGAGCCCTCCCAGTGCCTCCCAGTATGGCCCAGTGCTTCCTCAATCCCCTCCCAGTATGGCCCAGTGCTTCCTCAGTCCCCTCCCAGTATGGCCCAGTGCTTCCTCAGTCCCCTCCCAGTATGATCCAGAGACCCCAGGCCCATCCCAGTCTCCCCCAAACCCCTCCCAGTCCATCCCAGTCTGTCCCAGTCCCCCAACTCTCTCTCCCAGTGGCTCCCAGTCCCTCCTACTGCCCCCAAATTCCCTCCCAGTTCCCTCCCAGTTTCCTCCCAGTCCCTCCCAGTTCCCTCCCAGTCCCCTCCCAGTTCCCTCCCAGTCCCTCCCAATCCCCTCCCAGTCCCTCCCAGTTCCCTCCCAGTCCCTCCCAATCCCCTCCCAGCTCCCTCCCAGTCCCTCCCAGTTCCCTCCCAGTCCCTCCCAGTCCCTCCCAGTTCCCTCCCAGTCCCTCCCAGTTCCCTCCCAGTCCTTCCCAGTCCCTCCCAATCCCCTCCCAGTCCTTCCCAGTCCCTCCCAGTTCCCTCCCAGTCCCTCCCAATCCCCTCCCAGTCCTTCCCAGTCCCTCCCAGTTCCCTCCCAGTCCCTCCCAGTCCCCCCCAGTCCCTCCCAGTCCCCTCCCAGTCCCTCCCAGTCCTCCCCAGTCCCTCCCAGTCCCTCCCAGCTCCCTCCCAGTCCCTCCCAGTCCTTCCCAGTCCCTCCCAGTCCCTCCCAGCTCCCTCCCAGTCCCTCCCAGTCCAGCTCACCTCAGGTAGAGCTCAGCCCGGGCACAGCCCGAGGGGTTCCGGGGTGGGGGGGCGTGGGGGGGGTCCCGGCGGGGGGGGTGGTACCGGAACCGGTACCGGGAGCAGCTCCCGGCCCCCGGCAGCTGCTCCAGCAGGAAAACCACGGCGTCGTGGTGGATGCCCAGCAGCCTCAGCCCACTCATCCCTGGGGGGAGGAAATGGGGTCTGGGGGCTGGGAAATGGGGTCTGGGGGCTGGGAAATGGGGCTGGGGGCTGGGAAATGGGGTCTGGGGGCTTCAAAATGGGGTCTGGGGGTGTAAAATGGGGTCTGGGGGCTGGGAAATGGGGGCTGGGGGCTTCAAAATGGGGTCTGGGGGCTGGGAAATGGGGTCTGGGGGCTGGGAAATGGGGGCTGGGGGGTGGGAAATGGGGTCTGGGGGCTGGGAAATGGGGGCTGGGGGCTGGGAAATGGGGTCTGGGGGCTTGAAAATGGGGTCTGGGGGCTGTAAAATGGTGGTTTATGGGGGTCTGGGGGTGTAAAATGGGGTCTGGGGGTTTCAAAATGGGGCTGGGGGATGGGAAATGGGGTCTGGGGGCTGGGAAATGGGTCTGGGGGCTGGGAAATGGCGGTTTATGGGGGTCTGGGGGCTTTAAAATGGGGTCTGGGGGCTTCACAATGGGGCTGGGGCTGGGAAATGGGGTCTGGGGGCTGTGAAATGGGTCTGGGGGTGTTTTGGGGGGGGGGTCTGTAAAACCACGGCGTCGTGGTGGATGCCCAGCAACCTCAGCCCACTCATCCCTGGGGGGAGGAAATGGGGCTGGGGGCTTCACAATGGGGGCTGGGGGCTGGGAAATGGCGGTTTATGGGGGTCTGGGGGTGTAAAATGGGGTCTGGGGGCTGGGAAATGGGGTCTGGGGGCTGGGAAATGGGGGCTGGGGGCTGGGAAATGGGGGCTGGGGGCTGGGAAATGGGGTCTGGGGGCTGTAAAATGGTGGTTTATGGGGGTCTGGGGGTGTAAAATGGGGTCTGGGGGTTTCAAAATGGGTCTGGGGGCTGTGAAATGGGTCTGGGGGCTTCAGTGAAATCTTGGGCTGATTTTTTCGGGTGATTTTTGGGGCGATTTTGGATTTTTTGGGGTAATTTCGGGTGATTTTGGGGTTTTTTTTGGGTTTTTTGGGGTAATTTCCTGTGATTTGGGGTAATTTTGGGGTAATTTTGGGTTTTTTGGGGTGATTTTGGGGTGATTTGGGGGTTTTTTGGGGTAATTTTGGACGGTTTGGGGTAATTTTGGGGTAATTTTGTGGTTTTTGGGGTGATTTTTTGGGATTTTTGGGTGGTTTTGGGGTAATTTTGGGGTGATTTTGGGGTTTTTGGGGTGGTTTTGGGGTGATTTTGGGGTGATTTTGGGGTTTTGGGGGTGGTTTTGGGGTCCCCGGGCTCTCACCTGCGAAGCTCAGGTGTGTCAGGTGAGCGTTGGCTCGAGCCTCCTGCACCCGCTCCAGCACCGCCCGCCACGCACCTGGGGGGCGCCACAGTGACCCCAAAATCATCCCAAAGTTATCCCAAAATTATCCCAAAATTATCCCAAAAATATCCCAAAAATATCCCAAAATTATCCCAGAATCATCCCAAAATCATCCCAAAATTATCCCCAAATTATCCCAAAATTATCCCAAAATTATCCCAAAATTATCCCAGAATCATCCCAAAATCATCCCAAAATTATCCCCAAATTATCCCAAAATTATCCCAAAATTATCCCCAAAATTATCCCAAAATCATCCCAAAATCATCCCCAAATTATCCCCAAATTATCCCAAAAATCATCCCCAAAATTATCCCAAAAATATCCCAAAATCATCCCAAAATTATCCCCAAATTATCCCAAAATCATCCCAAAATCATCCCAAAATTATCCCAAAATCATCCCAAAATTATCCCCAAAATCATCCCAAAATCATCCCAAAATTATCCCAAAATTATCCCCCAAATTATCCCAAAATTATCCCCAAATCATCCCAAAAATATCCCAAAATTGTCCCAAAATTATCCCAAAATTATCCCCAAATTATCCCAAAATTATCCCAAAATCATCCCCAAATTATCCCAAAATTATCCCACAATTATCCCAAAATTATCACAAAAATTATCCTAAAACCCCAAAAACCTTCCCCAAAAAATCCCAAAATCCCCCCCAATCCCTCCAAACCCTCTCCCAGTATAACCCAGTATAACCCAGTATAGCCCAGTATAACCCAGTATAACCCAGTATAACCCAGTATAACCCAGTATAACCCAGTATAGCCCAGTATAACCCAGTATAACCCAGTATAGCCCAGTATAACCCAGTATAAACCAGTATAACCCAGTATAACCCAGTATAAACCAGTATAGCCCAGTATAACCCAGTATAACCCAGTATAACCCAGTATAACCCAGTATAACCCAGTATAACCCAGTATAACCCAGTATAACCCAGTATAACCCAGTATAACCCAGTATAAACCAGTATAGCCCAGTATAACCCAGTATAACCCAGTATAACCCAGTATAACCCAGTATAACCCAGTATAACCCAGTATAGCCCAGTATAAACCAGTATAGCCCAGTATAACCCAGTATAGCCCAGTATAACCCAGTATAACCCAGTATAGCCCAGTATAACCCAGTATAACCCAGTATAACCCAGTATAACCCAGTATAACCCAGTATAACCCAGTATAGCCCAGTATAACCCAGTATAACCCAGTATAACCCAGTATAACCAGTATAACCAGTACAAACCAGTATAACCAGTATAAACCAGTACAAACCCTCCAGACTGGGGGCCGTCACCCTCAGCCCGTCCCAGTATAACCCAGTACAAACCAGTATAACCAGTACAAACCCTCCAGACTGGGAGCCGTCACTCTCAGCCCGTCCCAGCCCATCCCAGTATAACCCAGTATAACCCAGTACAAACCAGTATAAACCAGTACAAACCCTCCAGACTGGGGGCTGTGACCCTCAGCCCGTCCCAGCCCATCCCAGTATAACCAGTATAACCCAGTACAAACCCTCCAGACTGGGGGCTGTGACCCTCAGTCCGTCCCAGCCCATCCCAGTATAACCCAGTATAACCAGTATAAACCAGTACAAACCCTCCAGGCTCGGGGCCGTCACCCTCAGTCCGTCCTCGCTGCTGATCTCGAAGCGCAGGTGGGGGAGGGGCGGGGAGGGGGCGGGGCTGGGGGGAGGGGAGGGGGGAGGGGAGGGGGGAGGGTGGGGGAGGGGCTCGTCCTCGTCCTCCGAGCTGGGGCCTGGGGGGGGGGGAGGGGAGAGACCCAAAATTACCCGAAATTGACCCAAAACATCGACCCAAAATTGACCAAAATTGACCCAAAAAATTGACCCAAAATTACCCGAAATTGACCCAAAACATTGACCCAAAATTACCCGAAATTCACCCAAAACATCGACCCAAAATTACCCAAAATTGACCCAAAATTACCCTAAATTCACCCAAAAAATGACCCCAAAATTACCCAAAATCCACCCAAAAAATTGACCCAAAACTGACCAAAATTGACCCAAAATTGACCCAAAATGGGCCAAAATCCACCCAAAAAATTGACCCAAAATTACCCAAAATTGACCCAAAAAATTGACCCAAAATTACCCAAAATTGACCCAAAATTGACCCAAAAAATTGACCCAAAATTACCCAAAATTGACCCAAAATTAATCAAGATTACCCCACTAAATCGACCCAAAATTACCCAAAATTCACCCAAAAAACTGACCCAAAATTACCCAAATCCACCCAAAATTGACCCAAAATTATCCAAAATTGACCAAAATTAACCCCAAAAATTGACCCAAAATTGACCCAAAATTACCCAAAATTGACCCAAAATTACCCCAAAAAATTGACCCAAAATTATCCAAAATTGACCCAAAAAATTGACCCAAAATTATCCAAAATTGACCCAAAAAATTGACCCAAAACTGACCAAAATTGACCCAAAATTGACCCAAAAAATTGACCCAAAATTACCCAAAATTGACCCAAAATCCACAAAAATGACCAAAATTAACACAAAAAATTGACCCAAAATCCACCCAAAATTGGCTGAAATTAACCCAAAATTGACCCAAAAAATTGACCCAAAATTACCCAAAATTAATCAAAATTAATCAAAATTAACCCAAAATGGGCCAAAATTACCCCAAATCCACCCAAAATTGACCAAAAATTACCCAAAAAATTGACCCAAAATTACCCAAAAAATCGACCCCAAATTGGCTGAAATTGACCCAAAATTGACAAAAATTGACCCAAAATTACCCCCAAAAAATTCAACCCCAAATCGGCTGAAATCGATAAAAAAAACCCCAAAATTGCCCAAAAAATGCCCAAAATGACCCAAAATCAACCCCCAAAAATAACAAAAACTGACCCAAAAAATACAAAAAATGCCCAAAATTGCCCAAAATGACCCAAAATCAGCCAAAATCAACCCCAGAAAAAAGAACAAAAATCGACCCAAAAAATACAAAAAACCAAAAATTGCCCAAAAATGACCCAAAATCAACCCCCCAAAATAACAAAAATCGACCCAAAAATTAAAAAAAAAAAACAAAATTGCCCAAAATCGCCCAAAATTGCCCCAAATCAGCCAAAATCAACCCCAAAAAAATCAACCAAAATTGACCCAAAAATAAAAAAAAAAAAAACAAAATTGCCCAAAAATGACCCAAAATGACCCAAAATCAACCCCCAAAAATAACAAAAACTGACCCAAAAAATACAAAAAACCCCAAAATTGCCCAAAATGACCCAAAATCAACCCCAAAAAAAAAGAACAAAAATCGACCCAAAAAATACAAAAAACCAAAAATTGCCAAAAATTGCCCAAAATGACCCAAAATCAACCAAAATCAACCCCCAAAAAAGAACAAAAATCTCCCAAAAAATACAAAAAAACCCAAAATTGCCCCAAATTGCCCCAAAATGACCCAAAATCAACCCCAAAAAATAAGAAAAAAAAAATTTTAAAAACCCGAAATTGCCCAAAATGGCCCAAAATGGCCCCAAAACGGCCCCTCCCCCCCCCCCTCACCTGCACAGGTGGCCCAGGGCGGCTCCGAGGTGACGTCACTGGGGGGGGACCTGGAGGGGAAATTTGGGGGATTTTGGGGAAAATTTGGGGGATTTTGGGAAAAATTTGGGGGAATTTGGGGGAATTTTGGGGGATTTTGGGGGAATTTGGGGGAAATTTGGGGGATTTTGGGGAAAATTTGGGGGAAATTTGGGGAAATTTTGGGGGAATTTGGGGGAAATTTGGGGGATTTTGGGGAAAATTTGGGGAAATTTGGGAAAATTTGGGGGAATTTCGGGGAATTTTGGGGGAATTTTGGGGAAAATTTGGGGAAATTTGGGGGAATTTCGGGGAATTTTGGGGGAATTTTGGGGAAAATTTGGGGGAATTTTTGGGGGAAATTTGGGGAAATTTTGGGGAAATTTGGGGGATTTTGGGGAAAAATTTGGGGAACTTTGGGGGAATTTTGGGGAATTTTGGGGGAATTTGGGGGAAAAGTTGGGGAAAATTTGGGGGAAATTTGGGGGAATTTTTGGGGGAAATTTGGGAAAAATTTGGGGGAAATTTGGGGAAATTTGGGGGAAATTTGGGAAAAATTTGGGGAAATTTGGGAAAATTTGGGGGGAATTTTTGGGGGAAATTTGGGGGATTTGGGGGAATTTTTGGGGGGAATTTTGGGGATTTCATAAAAAATTTAGGGAATTTTGGGAAAATTCGGGGAAATTTTGGGGAATTTGAGGGAAAATTTGGGGGATTTTGGGGAAAATTTGGAGGATTTTGGGGGATTTGGGGGAAATTTGGGAAAAATTTGGGGAAATTTGGGGAAATTTGGAGGATTTTGGGGAAAATTTGGGGGAATTTGGGGGAATTTGGGGGAATTTTGGGGGAAAGTTTGGTGAAATTTTGGGGAATTTTAGGGGAATTTGGGGAAATTTTGGTAAAAATTTGGGGGATTTTGGGGAAAATTTGGGGGATTTTGGGAAAATTCGGGGGATTTGGGGGATTTTTTGGGGGAATTTTTGGGATTTTTGAAAAAATTGTGGGGAAATTTGGGAAAAATTTGGGGGATTTGGGGGAAATTTGGGGGAAAATTTGGGGAATTTGGGGGAAAATTTGGGTGGAAAATTTTGGGGAATTTGGGGGGAAATTTTTGGGGAAAATCTGGGGAAGTTTTGGGATATTTGGGATAATTTGGGGATATTTTGGGATAATTTTGGATAATTTGGGATAATTTTGGGATAATTTTGGGATAATTTTGGGATATTTTGGGATAAATTTGGGATATTTTGGGATAATTTTGGGATATTTGGGATAATTTTGGGATATTTGGGATAATTTTGGGATATTTTGGGATATTTTGGGATAAATTTGGGATATTTTGGGATAATTTTGGGATATTTGGGATAATTTTGGGATATTTTGGGATAATTTTGGGATAATTTTGGGATATTTTGGGATAATTTTGGGATATTTGGGGTCTCACCTGCAGCCGTCGCTCATCAGCTCCTCCGGCTCCTCCTTCACCCTGGGGGAGGGGACAGGGACAGGTGACACCAACCTGGGACAGGTGACACAGACTGGGACAGGTGACACACACTGGGACAGGTGACACAAACTGGGACAGGTGACACACACACAGGGACAGGTGACACAGACTGGGACAGGTGACACACACTGGGACAGGTGACACAGACTGGGACAGGTGACACAGACTGGGACACGTGACACAGACTGGGACAGGTGACACACACTGGGACAGGTGACACCAACCTGGGACAGGTGACACAGACTGGGACAGGTGACACAGATTGGGACAGGTGACACACACTGGGACAGGTGACACACACTGGGACAGGTGACACAAACTGGGACAGGTGACACAGACTGGGACAGGTGACACAGATTGGGACAGGTGACACAAACTGGGACAGGTGACACAAACTGGGACAGGTGACACAGACTGGGACAGGTGACACACACAGGGACAGGTGACACAAACTGGGACAGGTGACACAAACTGGGACAGGTGACACAGACTGGGACAGGTGACACCAACCTGGGACAGGTGACACCAACCTGGGACAGGTGACACAGATTGGGACAGGTGACACCAACCTGGGACAGGTGACACACACTGGGACAGGTGACACACACTGGGACAGGTGACACCAACCTGGGACAGGTGACACAAACTGGGACAGGTGACACACACTGGGACAGGTGACACCAAACTGGGACAGGTGACACAGACTGGGACAGGTGACACACACTGGGACAGGTGACACACACTGGGACAGGTGACACAGACTGGGACAGGTGACACAAACTGGGACAGGTGACACAGACTGGGACAGGTGACACCAAACTGGGACAGGTGACACACACTGGGACAGGTGACACAAACTGGGACAGGTGACACAGACTGGGACAGGTGACACACACTGGGACAGGTGACACACACTGGGACAGGTGACACCAACCTGGGACAGGTGACACACACTGGGACAGGTGACACACACTGGGACAGGTGACACCAACCTGGGACAGGTGACACACACTGGGACAGGTGACACACACTGGGACAGGTGACACACACTGGGACAGGTGACACCAAACTGGGACAGGTGACCCCAAACTGGGACAGGTGACACCAAACTGGGACAGGTGACCCCAAACTGGGACAGGTGACACAGACTGGGACAGGTGACACCAACCTGGGACAGGTGACCCCAAACTGGGACAGGTGACACACACTGGGACAGGTGACACAGACTGGGACAGGTGACACAGACTGGGACAGGTGACACACACTGGGACAGGTGACACAGACTGGGACAGGTGACACAAACTGGGACAGGTGACACAGACTGGGACAGGTGACACCAAACTGGGACAGGTGACACACACTGGGACAGGTGACACAGACTGGGACAGGTGACACACACTGGGACAGGTGACACAAACTGTCCCCAATGTCCCCAGGTGTCCCCAAGGTGTTCCCAGGTGTCCCCAAATGTCCCCAGGTGTCCCCAGTGTCCCAAAGGTGTCCCCAAATGTCCCCAGGTGTCCCCAAGGTGTTCCCAGGTGTCCCCAGGTGTCCCCAAGGTGTTCCCAGGTGTCCCCAAGGTGTCCCCAGGTGTCCCCAGGTGTCCTCACCTGTCCAGCTCCAGCCGTGGCCTCTTTGTCCCCGGCCCCGTCCCCTCCCCCGGCCTCTTGGGATGTCCCCAAGGTGTCCCCAAGGCGTCCCCGTGGCCGTTGGGGGCGGTGACACCAGCGGGGGCGTGGCCCCGGGTGACGTCACCGAGCTGGTGGCCCCGGGTGACGTCACCGAGCTGGTGGCCCTGAGTGATGTCCCCAAACTGGTGGCTCTGATCCATGTCCCCGAATTGGTGGCCCTTGGCGACGTCCCCGAGGCAGTGGCTTCGACTGATGTCCCCAAGGTGGTGGCCTTGGCCAATGTCCCCAAGGTGGTGGCTTCCATCAATGTCCCCAAGGCGGCGGCTTCGACTGATGTCCCCAAGGTGGTGGCTTCCATCAATGTCCCCAAGGTGGTGGCCCTGATCGATGTCCCCAAGCTGGTGGCTCTGCTTGATGTCCCCACGGTGGTGGCCTTGGCCAATGTCCCCAAACTGGTGGCTCTGATTGATGTCCCCAGGGTGGTGTCCCTGGTTGATGTCCCCAGTTTGGTGGCTCTGGCCGATGTCCCCAAGGCGGTGGCTTCGACTGATGTCCCCAGGGTGGTGGCTTCCAACAATGTCCCCAAGGTGGTGGCCCTGATCGATGTCCCCACGGTGGTGGCCTTGGCCGATGTCCCCAAACTGGTGGCTCTGATTGATGTCCCCGGGGTGGTGGCTCTGGTCGATGTCCCCAGTTTGGTGTCCCTGGTTGATGTCCCCAATTTGGTGGCTCTGGTCGATGTCCCCAAGCTGGTGGCTTTGATGGATGTCCCCAAGGTGGTGGCCCTGGTCGATGTCCCCAAGGTGGTGGCCCTGATTGATGTCCCCAGGGTGGTGGCTTTGATGGATGTCCCCAGTTTGGTGTCCCTGGTCGATGTCCCCAATTTGGTGGCTCTGGCTGATGTCCCCAAGCTGGTGGCTTTGATGGATGTCCCCAAGGTGGTGGCCCTGGTCGATGTCCCCAAGGTGGTGGCCCTGATTGATGTCCCCAGGGTGGTGGCTCTGGTTGATGTCCCCAAGGTGGTGGCTTTGATGGATGTCCCCAGTCTGGTGTCCCTGGTCGATGTCCCCAGGGTGGTGGCCCTGCTGGATGTCCCCAGGTTGGTGGCTCTGGCCGATGTCCCCAAGGTGGTGGCTTTGATGGATGTCCCCAGTTTGGTGTCCCTGGTTGATGTCCCCAGGGTGGTGGCCCTGGTTGATGTCCCCAGGGTGGTGGCTCTGCCCGATGTCCCCAGGGTGGTGTCCCTGGTTGATGTCCCCAGGGTGGTGGCCCCGCCACTCGCCGTGCGTGGCCGTGTCCCCGTCGCTGTCCCCGACGTCGCCGGTGACGCCGCGCAGGACGAAGTCCACGATGTCGGGGGGCAGCCCCTTGGGGGGTGGTGGCACCTGGGGGGGTGGTGACACCTGGGGGGGTGGTGACACCTGGGGGGGTGGTGACACCTGGGGGGGTGGTGGCACCGTCCCCCGGGCGCCATCGTCGGCCCCGTCCAGCTGCTGGATGCGGGGACAAGGTGACATCATCGGCGACATCATCGGCGACGTCATCGGCGACGTCATCGGTGACGTCATCGGCGCCACCCCCGAGGCCACCACGGTGCGGCTGTAGCCATAGTAACGTCCCCGCGGTGCCACCGGGGCCCCCGTGGCCTCGTCCTCGTCCTCGCTGGTGTCACCGCGGGGGGGGGAGGGCGGCGGCCGCGGGGGGAGGGGCCTGCGGGGGACACGGGGTGACAGTGACAATGACGTCATTGGGGCGACAGTGACAATGACGTCAGGGGGGTGACAGTGACATCGGGGGGGTGACAATGACGTCAGGGGGGTGACAATGACGTCAGGGGGGTGACAGTGACAATGACGTCAAGGGGGTGACAGTGACATCACTGGGATGACAGTGACAATGACGTCAGGGGGGTGACAGTGACATCGGGGGGTGACAGTGACAATGACATCATTGGGGTGACAGGTGACAATGACATCATTGGGGTGACAGGTGACAATGACGTCATTGGGGCGACAATGACATCAGGGAGGTGACAGTGACATCACTGGGGTGACAGTGACATCATTGGGGCGACAATGACATCAGGGGGGTGACAGTGACATCACTGGGGTGACAGTGACATCATTGGGGTGACAATGACATCAGGGAGGTGACAATGACAATGACATCATTGGCGTGACAATGACACCTGGGGGGTGACAGTGACATCATTGGGGTGGCAGGTGACAGTGACATCTGGGGGGTGACAATGGCCCAGGGGGCGACAATGACACCTGGGGGGTGACAATGACATCGGGGGCGGTGGCCAAGGGGGTGACAACGGCCTTAAAGGTGACAATGACATCTGGGGGGGTGGCCTTGAGGGTGACAGTGACGTCAAGGGGTGACAATGACCCAGAGAGGTGACAGTGGCCTTAAAGGTGACGTCATCCCATTGGGTGACAAAAACCACGGGGGTGACGTCATGGGTGACGTCATCCCGCTGGGTGACGAAGATCTCTGGGCGACAATGACGTCATGGGTGACAGTGTCCCCAGGGGCAGGTGACAACGACCAGGGAGGTGACAATGACATCATGAGGTGACAATGACATCACGAGGGGTGACAATGACATCACGAGGTGACGCTGTCCCCGGGGGGAGGTGACACTGACCTGGCCGTGACCTCCAGCGCCGCCCGCTGTCCCCAGAGCCGCGGTGGCCCCGGGGGGGACGTCGGTGACATCGGCGGTGCCACCACCCCGTTGGGTGACGTCACCGGGTCAGGTGACAACGATGACGGTGCCACCACGCCGTTGGGTGACGTCATGGCGCCGGGGGACGATGGCCTCGGGAGTGGCATCGACCTGGGGGGACAGAGGGGACAACGGGGACAATGGCACTGAGGTGACGTCATCCCATTGGGGTGACAGAGGTGACAATGACATCATCTCATTGGGGTGACAACGGTGACAATGATGACAAAGGTGACAATGGCACCGAGGTGACGTCATCCCACTGGGGTGACAACGGTGACAATGATGACAAAGGTGACAATGGCACCGAGGTGACGTCACCCCACTGGGGTGACAATGGTGACAATGACACCGAGGTGATGTCATCCCACTGAAGTGACAATGGTGACAATGGTGACATCATCCCATTGGGGTGACAACGGTGACAATGATGACAATGGCACTGAGGTGACGTCACTCCATTGGGGTGACAATGGTGACAATGGCACCGAGGTGACGTCATCCCACTGAGGTGACAATGGTGACAACGGCACTGAGGTGATGTCACCCCACTGAGGTGACAATGGTGACAATGACACCGAGGTGATGTCATCCCACTGAAGTGACAATGGTGACAATGGTGACATCATCCCATTGGGGTGACAACGGTGACAATGATGACAGTGGTGACAATGGCACTGACATGACGTCATCTCATTGGCTGCCACCACCCTGGAGGTGACAATGGCCCTGAGAGGTGACACTGGCCCTGGAGGTGACAATGGCCCTGGAGGTGACAATGACTCTGTCCCTGTCCCAGTCGGGTGACACTGACCTGGCCCCTGTCCCTGTCCCTGTCCTGTTGGGTGACGTCACCCCACGAGGTGACAATGTCCCATTTGGTGACACTGACCTGGGCCATGTCCCTGTCCCGTTCGGTGGCACTGTCCCCCATTTGGTGGCCCTGTCCCGTTTGGTGGCACTGACCTGGCCCCTGTCCCTGTCCCATTGGGTGACATTGTCCCCCATTTGGTGGCCCTGTCCTGTTTGGTGACACTGACCTGGTCCCTGTCCCTGTCCCTGTCCCATTTGGTGACACTGACCTGTTTGATGTCCCTGTCCCCCATTGGGTGACACTGACCTGTTTGGTGAAACTGTCCTGTTTGGTGTCCCTGTCCCTGTCCCATTGGGTGACACTGCCCCGTTTGGTGACACTGTCCCCCGTTTGGTGACACTGTCCCTGTCCCCCATTGGGTGACACTGTTCCCCGTTTGGTGACACTGACCTGGTTGGTGTCCCTGTCCCATTGGGTGACACTGTCCTGTTTGGTGACACTGCCCCGTTTGATGTCCCTGTCCCCCATTTGGTGACACTGACCTGGCCCCTGTCCCTGTCCCCCATTGGGTGACACTGTTCCCCGTTTGGTGACACTGACCTGTTCGATGTCCCTGTCCCCCATTTGGTGACACCGTTCCCCGTTTGGTGACACTGACCTGTTCGATGTCCCTGTCCCGTTTGGTGACGTTGCCATCGGTGACGTCACCGCCGGCTCGGGTGGCCCCGCTGGCCCCGGGGGGGGGGGGTGGCCCCGGCGGGGGGTGACGCCGCTTGGGGACAGAGGGGACAGAGGGGACAGAGGGGACAGAGGGGACAGAGGGGACAGCGCCCGCCGGGGCCACCGCGGCCTTGGGGACACCTCGGGGTCCCCCACGGTCGGGATGTGACGCGGCACGGCCGGGACCTGGCCTGGGGGGACAGCGGCGGTGGCACCGGTGACACCAAACCCCCAACGTGTCCCCAATGTCCCCAAACCCACAATGTGTCCCCAACGTCCCCAATGTCCCCAAACCCCCAACGTGTCCCCATTGTGTCCCCAATGTCCCCAAACCCACAATGTGTCCCCAATGTCCCCAGTGTCCCCAATGTCCCCAATGTGTCCCCAATGTCCCCAAGTGTCCCCAATCCCCCCAATGTCCCCAATCCCCCCAATGTCCCCAATGTCCCCAACCCCCCCAATGTCCCCAATGTCCCCAATGTCCCCAACCCCCCCAATGTCCCCAATGTCCCCAATGTCCCCAATGTCCCCCCCCCCAATGTCCTCCCCAATGTCCCCAATGTCCCCAATGTCCCCAATCCCCCCAATGTCCCCAATCCCCCCAATGTCCCCAATGTCCCCAATGTCCCCAATGTCCCCAATGTCCCCCAATGTCCCCCAATGTCCCCAATGTCCCCAATGTCCCCCCAATGTCCCCAATGTCCCCAATGTCCCCAATGTCCCCAACCCTCCCAATGTCCCCAATCCCCCCCAATGTCCCCAATGTCCCCAATGTCTCCAATGTCCCCAATGTCCCCAACCCCCCCAATGTCCCCAATGTCCCCAATGTCCCCAATCCCCCCCAATGTCCCCAATGTCCCCAATGTCCCCAACCCCCCCAATGTCCCCAAATGTCCCCAATGTCCCCAACCCCCCCAATGTCCCCAATGTCCCCAATGTCCCCAATGTCCCCAATGTCCCCAATGTCCCCCAATGTCCCCAATGTCCCCAATGTCCCCCCAATGTCCCCAATGTCCCCAATGTCCCCAAAATGTCCCCAATGTCCCCCCAATGTCCCCAATGTCCCCAATGTCCCCAATGTCCCCAATGTCCCCCAATGTCCCCAATGTCCCCAATGTCCCCCAGTGTCCCCAATGTCCCCAATGTCCCCAATGTCCCCAGTGTCCCCAATGTCCCCAATGTCCCCCCAATGTCCCCAATGTCCCCCAATGTCCCCAATGTCCCCCAATGTCCCCCAATCCCCCCCAATGTCCCCAGTGTCCCCAATGTCCCCCGTGTCACTCACCCGGGGGGGGGAGGGGCCGGGAGGAGCTGCCCGGGGGGGGCCGGCGGGGGGGCGAGACCCCCGGGGGGGGGGAGGGGCCCCTTGGGGCGACCCTTGGGGACATCGGGGACCTTGGGGTCCCCTCCCCCCTCCCCTCCCCCACCCCCCGGGCTGGGGGGGGGGTCCCGGGCTGGAACCTGAGGGGGGGGGGAGGGGCGGAAATTAATGGGGAGGGGAGGGAGGGGCTGAAATCCCCTCCCCCACCCCCCTAAAAAAAAGGGTGGGGGGGGGGGGGAGGGGCGGGAAATGGGGGAGGGGTCACCAGGGTTTGGGGAGGGGTCTCGGGGGTGGGGGAGGGGCCTCAGGGTGAATTTGGGGAGGGGTCTCGGGGGTGGGGGAGGAGTCTCAGTGAATTTGGGGAGGGGTCTTGGTAAATTTGGGGAGGGGTCTCAGGGGTCTCAAGGATATTTTGGGGAGGGGTCTCGGGGAGGGGTCTCAGTGAATTTGGGGAGGGGTCTCGGGGGTTCTCAGGATAATTTGGGGAGGGGTCTCGGGGGGGGGATCTCAGTGAATTTGGGGAGGGGTCTCGGGGGGTCTCAGGATAATTTGGGGAGGGGTCTCGGGGGTCTCTGAATTTGGGGAGGGGTCTCAGGGGGGGGGTCCCGGTGAATTTGGGGAGGGGTCTCGGGGGTGGGGGAGGGGTCTCAGTGAATTTGGGGAGGAGTCTCGGGGGGTCACAGGATAATTTGGGGAGGGGTCTCGGGGGGGGATCTCAGTGAATTTGAGGAGGGGTCTCGGGGGTCTCTGAATTTGGGGAGGGGTCTCAGGGATAATTTGGGGAGGGGTCTCGGTGAATTTGGGGAGGGGTCCTGGTGATTTTGGGGAGGGGTCTCAGGGGTCTCAGTGAATTTGGGGAGGGGTCTCAGGATAATTTGAGGAGGGGTCTCAGGGGGGTCTCAGGATAATTTGGGGAGGGGTCTCGGTGAATTTGGGGAGGAGTCCCGGTGTATTGGGGGAGGGGTCTCAGGGTATTTTGGGGCGGGGTCTCAGGGATAATTTGGGGAGGGGTCTCAGGGGGTCTCAGTATGAATTTGGGGAGGGGTCTCAATGAATTTGGGGAGGGGTCTCGGGGGGGTCCCGGTGAATTTGGGGAGGGGTCTCGGGGGGTCTCAGGATAATTTGGGGAGGGGTCTCGGGGGGGGTCTCAGTGAATTTGGGGAGGGGTCTCGGGGGTCTCAGTGAATTTGGGGAGGGGTCCTGGTGATTTTGGGGAAGGGTCTCAGGGGTCTCTGAATTTGGGGCGGGGTCTCAGGGCTAATTTGGGGAGGGGTCCCGGTGAATTTGGGGAGGGGTCTCAGGGTATTTTGGGGAGGGGTCTCTGGGGTCTCAGTGAATTTGGGGAGGGGTCTCAGGGCTAATTTGGGGAGGGGTCTCAGGGATAATTTGGGGCGGGGTCTCAGTGAATTTGGGGAGGGGTCTCAGTGAATTTGGGGAGGGGTCTCAGTGAATTTGGGGAGGGGTCTCAGGGGGGTCTCAGTGAATTTGGGGAGGGGTCTCAGGATAATTTGGGGAGGGGTCTCAGGGATAATTTGGGGCGGGGTCTCAGTGAATTTGGGGAGGGGTCTCAGTGAATTTGGGGAGGGGTCTCAGGGGGGTCTCAGGATAATTTGGGGAGGGGTCTCGGGGGGGTCTCAGGCTATTTTGGGGAGGGGTCTCAGGGATAATTTGGGGAGGGGTCTCAGTGAATTTGGGGCGGGGTCTCAGTGAATTTGGGGAGGGGTCTCAGTGAATTTGGGGCGGGGTCTCAGGGATAATTTGGGGCGGGGTCCCGGTGTATTGGGGGAGGGGTCCCGGTGTATTGGGGGAGGGGTCTCAGTGAATTTGGGGCGGGGTCTCACCGGGGGTCCCGTGGGCGATGGTTCGGTTCTGTTCGGGGGGGGGTCCCGGGGGGGTCCCGGCCCCTCCCCCCGCGGCTCCCGGCGGCTGCTCCAGGATCCGGCAGCGATACCAACAATGGCGGCGAGCGTCCCGCGTGCTCCAGTACAGCCTCCAGCACCTGCGGCACCAGTACAAACCAGTATGGACCAGTATGGACCAGTATAAACCAGTATAGACCGGTATGGACCCATAGAAACCAGTATAACCCAGTATAACCCAGTATAACCCAGTATAACCCAGTATAACCCAGTATAACCCCACAGCGTCCCGCGTGCTCCAGTACAGCCTCCAGCACCTGCGGCACCAGTATGGACCAGTATGGACCAGTATAAACCAGTATGGACCCATAGAAACCCATAGAAACCAGTATAACCCAGTATAACCCAGTATAACCCAGTATAGCCCCGTATAACCCCACAGCGTCCCACGTGCTCCAGTACAGCCTCCAGCACCTGCGGCACCAGTATGGACCAGTATAAACCAGTACAGACCAGTATAGACCGGTATGGACCCATAGAAACCCACAGAAACCAGTATAACCCAGTATAACCCAGTATAGCCCAGTATAACCCAGTATAACCCAGTATAGCCCAGTATAACCCAGTATAACCAGTATAGCCCAGTATAACCCAGTATATCCCAGTATAACCCAGTATAGCCCAGTATAGCCCAGTATAACCCAGTATAGCCCAGTATAACCCAGTATAGCCCAGTATAACCCAGTATAACCCAGTATAGCCCAGTATAACCCAGTATAACCCAGTATAGCCCAGTATAACCCAGTATAACCCAGTATAACCCAGTATAACCCAGTATAACCCAGTATAACCCAGTATAGCCCAGTATAGCCCAGTATAACCCAGTATAACCCAGTATAGCCCAGTATAACCCAGTATAACCCAGTATAACCCAGTATAACCCAGTATAACCCAGTATAGCCCAGTATAACCCAGTATAGCCCAGTATAGCCCAGTATAACCCAGTATAACCCAGTATAACCCAGTATAGCCCAGTATAACCCAGTATAACCCAGTATAGCCCAGTATAACCCAGTATAGCCCAGTATAGCCCAGTATAACCCAGTATAACCCAGTATAACTCAGTATAACCCAGTATAGCCCAGTATAACCCAGTATAACCCAGTATAGCCCAGTATAACCCAGTATAACCCAGTATAACCCAGTATAACCCAGTATAACCCAGTATAACCCAGTATAACCCAGTATAACCCAGTATAGCCCAGTATAACCCAGTATAACCCAGTATAGCCCAGTATAACCCAGTATAACCCAGTATAGCCCAGTATAACCCAGTATAACCCAGTATAACCCCACAGCGTCCCGCGTGCTCCAGTACAGCCTCCAGCACCTGGGACACCAGTACACACCAGTATGGACCAGTCTGGACCAGTATGGACCCATAGAAACCCATAGAAACCAGTATGGACCAGTATAAACCAGTACACACCAGTATAAACCAGAATGGACCAGTATAAACCAGTATGGACCAATGCAAACCATTACAGACCAGTACAACCCAGTATAAGCCAGAACAAACCAGTACGGACCAGTATAAACCACTGACCCTAAATCCCCTCCCAGTCCCTCCCAGTATAAACCAGTACAAACCAGTTCCTCCCAAACCCCTCGCAGTGCCCCTCCAGTATAAACCAGTACAAACCAGTTACCCCAAACCCCCTCCAGTCACTCCCAGTATAAACCAGTAACCCCAAATCCCCTCCCAGTCCCTCACAGTTTAATCCCAGTTCCCTCCCAGTCCATCCCAGTCCCTTCCAGTTTAATCCCAGTTCCTCCCAGTTCATTCCAGTTCAATTCCAGTCCATCCCAGTTCCATCCCAGTCCCTCCCAGTTCCCTCCCAGTTCCCTCCCAGTCCCTCCCAGTCCCTCCCAGTTCCCTCCCAGTCCATCCCAGTCCCTCCCAGTCGCTCCCAGTCCCTCCCAGTTCCCTCCCAGTCCATCCCAGTTCCATCCCAGTCCCTCCCAGTTCCCTCCCAGTTCCGTCCCAGTCCCTCCCAGTCCATCCCAGTCCCTCCCAGTCCCTCCCAGTCCATCCCAGTCCGTCCCAGTCGCTCCCAGTTCCCTCCCAGTCCCTCCCAGTTCCGTCCCAGTCCATCCCAGTCCCTCCCAGTCCCTCCCAGTTCCCTCCCAGTTCCTTCCCAGTCCCTCCCAGTCCCTCCCAGTTCCCTCCCAGTCCCTCCCAGTTCCTTCCCAGTCCCTCCCAGTTCCTTCCCAGTCCCTCCCAGTTCCCTCCCAGTCGCTCCCAGTTCCCTCCCAGTCCGTCCCAGTTTCCCCAGTTCCTCACTGGTATCCCACTGGGAAGAGCCGCCCCTCTCGCTCCGAGAGCTCCGTCAGCGCCCCCAGGCGGTCAATGCGGATGGAGCCTGGGAGAGCCAAAATGACCCGAAATCACCCGAAATTAGCCCAAAAAATCACCCGAAATCAGCCCAAAAATCACCCGAAATCAGCCCAAAAAATCACCCCAAATCACCCGAAATTAGCCCAAAAAATGACCCGAAATCACCCGAAATTAGCCCAAAAATCACCCGAAATTAGCCCAAAAATTATCAAAAAATTATCCCCAAAATCACTCAAGAATTATCCCCAAATCACCCAAAAATCTCCCCAAAATCACCCCAAAATTATCCCAAAATCCCCAAAAAATCCCCAAAAAATCACCAAAAATCCCCAAAAAATCCCCAAAAAATCCCCCAAAAATGACCCAAAATTACTCAAAAATGACCCAAAAATGACATAAAAATCCCCCCAAAATCACCGAAAAATCACCAAAAATTTCCCAAAAATTACCCAAAAATGACCTAAAAATTTCCCCAAAATCCCCCAAAAATCCCCTAAAAATACCCAAAAATACCCCAAAAATCCCCAAAAAATGACCCAAAAATCCCCCAAAAATCCCCAAAAAAATCCCCAAAAATCACCAAAAAATGACCCAAAAATCCCCAAAAATCCCCTAAAAAATCCCCCAAAAATGATCCAAAAATCACCAAAAAATCACCAAAAATGACGCAAAAATCCCCCAAAAATCCCCCAAAAATCCCCAAAAAATCCCCCAAAATCATCAAAAATCTCCCAAAAAATCCCCCAAAATCATCAAAAATCTCCCAAAAATCCCCCCAAAATCCCCCCAAATCCCCCAAAAATCCCCCAAAATCCCCAAAAAAATCCCCAAAAATCCCCCAAAAATCCCCAAAAAATCCCAAAAAAAATCCCCAAAAAATGACCCAAAAATCCCCAAAAATCCCCAAAAATCCCCAAAAATCCCCAAAAAATCCCCCCAAAATGATCCAAAAATCACCAAAAAATCACCAAAAATGACCCAAAAATTTCCCAAAAATCCCCAAAAAAATCCCCAAAAATCCCCAAAAATCCCCCAAAAATCCCCAAAAATCCCCAAAAAATCCCCAAAAATCCCCCAAAAAATCCCCAAAAATCCCCAAAAATCCCCTAAAAAATCCCAAAAAATCCCCCAAAATCCCCCAAAAATCCCCAAAAAATCCCAAAAAATCCCCCAAAAATCCCCCAAAAATCCCCAAAAATCCCCAAAAATCCCCAAAAAATCCCCCCAAAAATCCCCAAAAATCCCCAAAAATCCCCCAAAAAATCCCCAAAAATCCCCCAAAAATCTCCCAAAAAATCCCCAAAAATCCCCCAAAAATCCCCAAAAAATCCCCCAAAAAATCCCCAAAAATCCCCCAAAAATCCCCCAAAAATCACCAAAAAATCCCCCAAAAATCCCCAAAAATCCCCCAAAAAATCCCAAAAAATCCCCAAAAATCCCCCAAAAATCCCAAAAAATCCCCAAAAATCCCCAAAAACCCCCAAAAATCCCCCCGTTTTTGCCCCCTCACCGATCATGACGTTGACGGCCTCGGGCTCGAGCCCCCCCAGGAATTTCCTCTTGAGGCTGATCCCCCCAAAATCCACCAGCACCCGGCGCAGCACCGCGAAGCCGCCGTCCCTCACCAGCTCCTGAGACACCAAAAACACCCAAAAAACGACCAAAAAATCCAAGAAATGAGGTCAGAGAGAAAAAAAAAACAAAAAAAACGAGATTAGAGCCCCGAAAAACGAGATTAGAGACCCAAAAACCCCCCAAAAAACGAGATTAGAGACCAAAAAAACCCCCAAAATCGAAATTAGAGACCAAAAAAACAAAAAAAAAAAAACGAAAAAATGAGATTAGAGACCAAAAAAAAACAAAAAAACACCGAAAAAACGAGATTAGAGAGCAAAAAAACCAAAAAAAATCGAGATTAGAGACCCAAAACCCCCCCAAAAACGAGATTAGAGACCCAAAAACCCAAAAAAAACCGAAAAAATGAGATTAGAGACCAAAAAAACCCCAAAAAACGAGATCAGAGCCCCAAAAAAACCAAAAAAATCGAGATCAGCGCCCCAAAAAAACCCCAAAACCGAGATCAGCCCCCCCAAATTCCCCCAAATCCCCCTCAAAACCCCCCCAAAAACCCCAAATCCCCCCCAGGACCCCCAAAACCCCACCCAGGATCCCCCAAATCCCACCCAGGACCCCCCCAAATCCCCCCCAGGACCCCCCAAATCCCACCCAGGACCCCCCAAATCCCCCCAAATCCCCCCAGGACCCCCTAAATGCCCCCCAGGACCCCCCAAATCCCCCCCAGGCCCCCCAAAGCCCACCCAGGACCCCCCAGATCCCCCCAGGACCCCCCAAATCCCCCCAAATCCCCCCCAGGACCCCCCAAATCTCACCCAGGACCCCCCAAATCCCCCCCAGGAACCTTTAAACCTTCTCTGCGTGCCCCAAAATCCCCCTTTCAATCCCACAGAACCCCAACATAACCCCCCAAAATGACCCTAAACCCCCCCAAAATCCCCCCAGGACCCCCCAAAACCCCACCAGGACCCCCCAAATCCCCCCAGGACCCCCCAAATCCCCCCAAATCCCCCCAGGACCCCCCAAATCTCACCCAGGAGCCTTTAAACCTTCTCTGCGTGCCCCAAAATCCCCCTTTTAACCCCACAGAACCCCAACACAACCCCCCAAAATGACCCTAAACCCCCCCAAATCCCCCCAGGACCCCCCCAAATCCCACCCAGGACCCCCCAAATCCCCCCCAGGACCCACCAAATCCCCCCCAAATCCCCCCCAGGACCCCCCAAATCTCACCCAGGAGCCTTTAAACCTTCTTTGTGTGCCCCAAAATCCCCCTTTTAACCCCATAGAACCCCAACATAACCCCCCAAAATGACCCTAAACCCCCCCAAAATCCCACCCAGGACCCCCAAAACCCCACCCAGGACCCCCAAAACCCCACCCAGGACCCCCTAAATCCCCCCAAATCCCCCCAGGACCCCCTAAATGCCCCCCAGGACCCCCCAAATCTCACCCAGGAGCCTTTAAACCTTCTCTGCGTGCCCCAAAATCCCCCTTTTAACCCCACAGAACCCCAACATAACCCCCCAAAACGACCCTAAACCCCCCCAAATCCCACCCAGGACCCCCCAAATCCCCCCAGGACCCCCCAAATCCCCCCGAAATCTCACCCAGGAACCTTTAAACCTTCTCTGCGTGCCCCAAAATCCCCCTTTTAACCCCATAGAACCTCAATATAACCCCCCAAAATGACCCTAAACCCCCCCAAAACCCCACCCAGGACCCCCCAGGACCCCCAAATCCCACCCAGGACGCCCCAAATCCCCCCCAGGACCCCCCAAATCCCCCCCAAATCTCACCCAGGAGCCTTTAAACCTTCCCTGGCTGCCCCAAAATCCCCCTTTTACCCCCACAGAACCCCAACATAACCCCCCAAAATGACCCTAAACCCCCCCAAATCCCCCCCAAATCCCCCCCGGGACCCCCCAGACTCACGTCCCCGGCCAGGAGGCGCCCGTGGCGCTGGCAGAACACTCTCTTGTCCCTGAGGAAGGCGGCCTGGCAGCGCCGGGCACACATGAAGTGATAATTGGCGGCACAGGCGGCCAAGCAGCAGCCGACGGTGGCCCCGGGGCGACCGCAGTGCTCGCAGCGCTGGGGGAGGGGGGACAGAGGGGTGAGACCACCCCCAAAACCCGCTCGGTGAACCCCCAAAACCCGCTCAGTGAACCCCCAAAACCCGCTCGGGGATCCCCCAAAACCCGCTCGGGGATCCCCCAAAACCCGCTCGGGGAACCCCCAAAAACCCGCTCGGTGAACCCCCAAAACCCGCTCAGTGAACCCCCAAAACCCGCTCGGGGATCGCCGAAAACTCGCTCGGTGAACCCCCAAAACCCGCTCGATGAACCCCCAAACCCGCTCTGGGATCCCCCAAAACCCGCTCGGGGAACCCCCAAAACCCGCTCTGGGAACCCCCAAAACCCGCTCGGGGATGCCCCAAAACCCGCTCGGGGATCCCCCCAAAACCCGCTCGGGGATGCCCCAAAACCCGCTCGGTGAACCCCCAAAACCCGCTCGGGGATCCCCCAAAACCCGCTCGGTGAACCCCCAAAACCGGCTCGGTGAACCCCCAAAACCCGCTCGGGGATCCCCCAAAACCCGCTCGGGGATCCCCAAAACCCGCTCGGTGAACCCCCAAAACCCGCTCGGGGATCCCCCAAAACCCGCTCGGGGAACCCCCAAAACCCGCTCGGGGATCCCCCAAAACCCGCTCGGTGAACCCCCAAAACCTGCTGGGTAAACCCCCAAAACCCGCTCGGTGAACCCCCAAAACCCGCTCGGGGATCCCCCAAAACCCGCTCGGTGATGCCCCAAAACCCGCTCGGGGAACCCCCAAAACCCGCTCGGGGAACCCCCAAAACCCGCTCGGTGAACCCCCAAAACCTGCTCGGGGATCCCCAAAACCCGCTCGGGGATCCCCCAAAACCCGCTCGGTGAACCCCCAAAACCTGCTCGGGGATCCCCAAAACCCGCTCGGGGATCCCCAAAACCCGCTCGGGGATCCCCCAAAACCCGCTCGGGGATCCCCCAAAACCCGCTCGGTGAACCCCCAAAACCGGCTCGGTGAACCCCAAAACCCGCTCGGGGATCCCCCAAAACCCGCTCGGGGATCCCCAAAAATCCTCAAAAAACCCCCAAAAAATCCCCCAAAAAATCTTCAAAAAATCCCCAAAAAGTCCCCAAATAATCACCGAAAAATCCCAAAAAAATCCCCCAAAAATCACAAAAAAATCGCAAAAAATCCCCAAAAATCCCCCCAAAAAATCCCAAAAAATCCCCCAAAAAATCCCCCAAAAATCCCCCAAAAATCCCCCAAAAAATCCCCCAAAATCCCCAAAAAATCCCCAAAAAATCCCCAAAAATCGCAAAAAAATCCCAAAAAAACTCCAAAAAACCCCCAAAAAATCCCAAAAAAATCCTCAAAAAATCCCCAAATAATCACCCAAAAATCCCCAAAAAATCCCCAAAAATCGCAAAAAAATCCCAAAAAAACTCCAAAAAACCCCCAAAAAATCCCAAAAAAATCCCAAAAAATCCTCAAAAAATCCCCAAATAATCACCAAAAAGTCCCCAAATAATCCAAAAAAAATCGCAAAAAAATCCAAAAACATGCCAAAAAATCCCTCAAAAAATCCCCAAAAAATCCCCAAAAAATCCCAAAAAACCACTAAAAAATCCCCCAAAATTGCAAAAAAAATCCCCAAATATTCACAAAAAAATCCCCAAAAAATCCCCAAAAGTTGCAAAAAAATCTCCAAAAAATCCTCCAAAAAATCACAAAAAAATCGCAAAAAATGCCAAAAAAAGCCCAAAAAAACCCCCAAAAAACCCCCCAAAAAATCCCAAAAAAATCCCAAAAAAATCCCAAAAAATTCCCCAAAATCCCCCAGCCCCCCAAAAACCCCAAACATCCCATAATAACCCCGGGAATCCTGACCATCTGGCGCCCCCTGGCCACGGCGGCGTGCACGTTCCGGAGAGTTCTGAACCCCGAAAACCCCAAAAAAATCCCAAAAAAATCCCAAAAAATTCCCAAAAATCCCCCAGCCCCCCAAAACCCCAAACATCCCATAATAACCCCGGGAATCCTGACCATCTGGCGCCCCCTGGCCACGGCGGCGTGCACGTTCCGGAGAGTTCTGAACCCCGAAAACCCCCAAAAAATTCCAAAAAAATTCCAAAAAAATCCCTAAAAAAATCCCAAAAATTCCCCAAAAAAATCCCAAAAAATCCTCAAAAATCCCCAAAAAATCCTCCAAAAAATCCCCCAAAAAACCCCCAAAAATCACAAAAAAATCCCCAAAAAACCCCTAAAAAACGCCAAAAAAACCCTAAAAAAAATTCAAAAAAATCCCCAAAAAATCCCAAAAAATTCCCCAAAATCCCCCAAATCCCCCAAACCCCAAACATCCCATAATAACCCCGGGAATCCTGACCATCTGGCGGCCCCTGGCCACGGCGGCGTGCACGTTCCGGAGAGTTCTGAACCCCCAAAAAACCCCCAAAAAATTCCAAAAAAATTCCAAAAAAATCCCCAAAAAAATCCCAAAAATTTCCCAAAAAAATCCCAAAAAATCCTCAAAAAATCCTCAAAAAATCCCCAAATAATCCCCGAAAATCCTCCAAAAAATCCCCCAAAAATTGCAAAAAAATCCCCAAAAAATGCTAAAAAACCCCTAAAAAACGCCAAAAAAACCCTAAAAAAAATTCAAAAAAAATCCCAAAAAATTCCCAAAAATTCCCAAAATCCCCAAAACCCCAAACATCCCATAATAACCCCGGGAATCCTGACCATCTGGCGCCCCCTGGCCACGGCGGCGTGCACGTTCCGGAGAGTTCCGTCGCCCTCCTCGAAGACCTCGGCCGACCACAGGGCGCAGTTCACGTGGGTCCACTCGTTCTGCCCCATGTACAGGAGGCGCCCCTCGTCCTGGGAGACCCCTCCCCAAATTAGGGAGGGACCCCCCGGGACCCCTCCCCAAAAAAAGAAAAAAAACCCCGAAAAAATCCCCCCAAAAATGGCAAAAATTGCAAAAAAAAGAGCAAAAAAAAGGCAAAAAAATGGAAATTTTGGTGCCAAAAAGGGATTGGAATGAGGCCGGAGACCCCTCCCCAAATTAGGGAGGGGGGCACAGGAGACCCCTCCCCAAAAAAATAAAAAAAAACCCAAAAAAATCCCCCCAAAAATGGCAAAAATTGCAAAAAAAAGAGCAAAAAAAAGGCAAAAAAATCGAAATTTTGGTGCCAAAAAGGGATTGGAATGAGGCGGGAGACCCCTCCCCAAATTAGAGGGGGGCACAGGAGACCCCTCCCCAAAAAAATCCCAAAAAACCCAAAAAAATCCCCCAAAAAATGGCAAAAATTTCGAAAAAAAAGGAAAAAAAATGGCAAAAAAATCGAAATTTCGGTGCCAAAAAGGGATTGGAATGAGGCGGGAGACCCCTCCCCAAATTACACAGGGGACCCCCGGGACCCCTCCCCAAAAAAATAAAAAAAACCCAAAAAAATCCCCAAAAAACCCCCCAAAATTCACCAAAATTGTGAAAACCAAAAGTTTTGGCACCGAAAAAAAAATCCCCAAAAAATCCCCAAAAAATCCGGGAAAAATCCGGGAAAAATCTCCCCCAAATTCCCCCCAAAAATTCCCCAAAATTCCAGCGCACCTGAGCCCCTCCCCCACCTGTCCCCGCTCACCTGAGCCCCTCCCCCTTTTACCTGAGCCCCTCCCCCACCTGTCCCATCTCACCTGAGCCCCTCCCCCTTTTACCTGAGCCCCTCCCCCCTCACCTGAGCCCCTCCCCCACCTGTCCCATCTCACCTGAACCCCTCCCCCCTCACCTGAGCCCCTCCCCCTTTTACCTGAGCCCCTCCCCCTCCTCACCTGTCCCATCTCACCTGAGCCCCTCCCCCTTTTACCTGAGCCCCTCCCCCTCCTCACCTGAGCCCCTCCCCCCTCACCTGTGCCCCTCCCCCACCTGTCCCAGCTCACCTGTCCCCTCCCCCCCCTCACCTGTGCAGGTGCGTCCCCGCTCTGCAGGCACAGGGTGCATTGCCGCTCGTCCGCCCCTCCCCCACCCGCCGCCTTCGGCACTTCCGGCTCCGCCCCCTCCTCACCTGGGCAGGTAAAGGGGGGGTGGGGTCAGCGCGGGGTCACCCCCAGGTGGGCACAGGTGAGAATAGATGAGCTCAGGTGAGCCCCAGGTGTGCACAGGTGAGCTCAGGTGTGCACAGGTGAGGCCCAGCTGTGCACAGGTGTGCCCCAGGTGTGCACAGGTGAGCTCAGGTGTGCACAGGTGAGCCCAGGTGTGCACAGGTGAGCTCAGGTGTGCACAGGTGAGCCCAGGTGTGCACAGGTGAGCACAGGTGAGCCCAGGTGTGCACAGGTGAGCCCAGGTGTGCACAGGTGAGCCCAGGTGTGCACAGGTGAGCACAGGTGAGGCCCAGGTGAGCTCAGGTGTGCCCCAGGTGTGCACAGGTGAGCCCCAGGTGTGCACAGGTGAGGCCCAGGTGAACTCAGGTGAGCACAGGTGAGCTCAGGGTGGGTGTGGCTCCCCAGGTGCTTTAAAATTACCGTGGCTCACCTGTGGGGGGAGGGGCTGTCTCACCTGTGGGGGGGAGGGGCTGTCTCACCTGTGGGGGGGAGGGGCTGCCTCACCTGTGGGGGGAGGGGCTGTCTCACCTGTGGGGGGGAGGGGCTCTCACCTGTGGGGGGAGGGGCTGTCTCACCTGTGGGGGGAGGGGCTCTCACCTGTGGGGGGAGGGGCTGTCTCACCTGTGGGGGAGGGGCTCTCACCTGTGGGGGGAGGGGCTGTCTCACCTGTGGGGGGGGGGGCTCTCACCTGGGGGGGGAGGGACTGTCTCACCTGTGGGGGAGGGGCTCTCACCTGTGGGGGGAGGGGCTGTCTCACCTGTGGGGGGAGGGGCTCTCACCTGTGGGGGAGGGGCTGTCTAACCTGTGGGGGAGGGGCTGTCTAACCTGTGGGGGAGGGGCTGTCTCACCTGTGGGGGGAGGGGCTCTCACCTGTGGGGGGAGGGGCTGTCTCACCTGTGGGGGGAGGGGCTGTCTCACCTGTGGGGGGAGGGGCAATGTCTCACCTGTGGGGGGAGGGGCTGTCTCACCTGTGGGGGGAGGGGCTGTCTAACCTGTGGGGGAGGGGCTGTCTCACCTGTGGGGGGGAGGGGCTGTCTCACCTGTGGGGGGAGGGGCTGTCTCACCTGTGGGGGGAGGGGCTGTCTCACCTGTGGGGGGAGGGGCTGTCTCACCTGTGGGGGGAGGGGCAATGTCTCACCTGTGGGGGGAGGGGCTGTCTCACCTGTGGGGGGAGGGGCTGTCTAACCTGTGGGGGAGGGGCTGTCTCACCTGTGGGGGGAGGGGCTGTCTCACCTGTGGGGGAGGGGCTGTCTCACCTGTGGGGGGAGGGGCAATGTCTCACCTGTGGGGGGAGGGGCAATGTCTCACCTGTGGGGGGAGGGGCTGTCTCACCTGTGGGGGGAGGGGCTGTCTCACCTGTGGGGGGAGGGGCGGGCTCCAGGCGCCACCTGGCGTAGGTGTGGTCACTCGAGGGCGGCTCCACCGGAAGGGGCGGGGCCTCGCTGGGGGAGGGGCGGGGTCAGAACCCCCCCCAAAAAAAATGTCGCACCTGGGACCCCTCCCCCACCCCCCCCCCCAAAACTCACCTAGGAAACCCCAAAATTCCCACCTGGGAAACCCCAAAAATTCACCTGGGACCCCAAAATTCCCACCTGGGAAACCCCAAAATTTACCTGGGACCCCCCAAAACTCACCTGGGAAACCCCAAAACCCACCAGGGACCCCCAAAAATTCACCTGAGACCCCAAAATCCACCTGGGACCCCCCAAAACTCACCTGGGACCCCAAAATTCCCACCTGGGACCCCCCCAAACTCACCTGGGAAACCCCAAAATTCACCTGAGACCCCAAATCCCACCTGGGACCCCAAAATTCCCACCTGGGAAACCCCAAAACCCACCAGGGACCCCCAAAAACTCACCTGGGACCCCCCAAAACTCACCTGGGAAACCCCAAATTCCCCCCCAAACCCACCTGGGACCCCCCAAAAACTCACCTGGGACCCCCCAAAATCCACCTGGGACCCCTCCCCCACCCCCCCGCCCCTCCCCCCCCTGACTCACCTGGGGCTGGGGGGGGTCTCGGGGGGGCTCCAAATTTTGGGGTCCCGGATGTCGAACCAGGGGAAGGCCCCTCCCATCAGCTGGGGGGGGGGATGGGGGAGGGGCGGCCGTGGGTGCGGGGCCGCCCCTCCCCCACCCCAGAGACCCCCCCCCCACCAAAAATAATCCCCTCCCCCACCCGAGAGACCCGCCCCCCCCCAAAAATAATCCCCTCCGCCACCCCCCCGCTTTTTTGGGACCCCCCTCCCCCCCCCCAGTTTTGGGGACCCTCCCCCAATTTGGGGACCCCTCCCCCATTCTGGACCCCACCCCCAATTCCAGATCCCCTCCCCCAATTTTGGGGCCCCCTCCCCCAATCCCGGGACCCCTCCCCCCTTTTTGGGACCCCACCCCCATTTTTGGGGACCCCTCCCCCACTCTTTCCCCCTCCCCCAATCCCGGGACCCCTCCCCCCATTCCAGAACCCCTCCCCCACTCTTTCCCCCTCCCCCAATTTTTGGGACCCCTCCCCCAATCCAGGTCCCTTCCCCCCAATTTTGGGGACCCCTCCCCCAATCCCGGGACCCCTCCCCCAATTTCGGGGACCCCTCCCCCAGTTTGGGGACCCCTCCCCCAATTCGGGGACCCCTCCCCCAATTCGGGGACCCCTCCCCCAATTCCGGGACCCCCTCCCCCAGTTTCGGGGCCCCTCCCCCACCTTCTCGAAGAGCTCCCGGGCTCCTCCCGCGTTGGGGGCGGGGCCGCTCCCGCCCCTCCCCCCCCGGTTCAGGATCGCGGCCACGTCACGCGCGAAGCCCCGCTGGGGGGGGAGGGGGGAGGGGCAGCGTGGGACCCCAGCCCCAAAAAACTTGGGGACCCCCCACCCCAAAAATTCCGACCCCCCCCCACCCCAAAATTCCCCCGAATTTTTGGGGATTTTCCGCTTCAAATTTCAGGCCCCTCCCCCCACCCCAAAATTTTTGGGACCCCCCCCCCAACCCCAAATTTTGGGATTCCCCTCCCCCCCCCCCAGCTAAAATTTGGGACCCCCCCACCCCAAAATTTTGCGACCACCCCCCCAACCCCAAAAATTCCGAAACCCCCACCCCAAAAATTCCCCCAAATTTTGGGGGATTTTCTCCTCAAAAATTCGGGACCCCTCCCCCCACCCCAAAATTTTTGGGACCCCTCCCCCACTTCAAATTTTTCCCCCCCAAATTTCAGGATTTTTTTTCCCCCAAATTTCGGAAATTTTTCCTTAAATTTTGAATTTTTTTCCCCCCCAGATTTCGGGATTTTTTTCCCCCCCAAAATTTCAAAATTCTTTTTTTTCCCAAAAACTTTGAAATTTTTCCCCTAAATTTTGAAATTTTTTTTTCCCCCAAATTTCGGGATTTTTCCCCCCAATTTTCAGGATTTTTTTTCCGCAAAATTTTGAATTTTTTGCCCCCAAATTTTGGGATCTTTTCCCCCAAATTTCGGGATTTTTTTTTCCCCTAAATTTTGAAATTTTTTCCCCCAAATTTTGGGATTTTTTCCCCCAAATTTCGGGGAATTTTTTTCCCTAAAATTCTGAAATTTTTTCCCTAAATTTTGAATTTTTTCCTCCCAAATTTGGGGATTTTTCCCCCAAATTTCGGGATTTTTTCCCCCTAAATTTTGAATTTTTCCCCCCCCCCCAAATTTTGAGATTTTTTTTCCCAAATTTCTGGAATTTTCCCCCCAAATTCCGGGATTTTCCCCCCAAATTTTTTCATTTTCCCTCCCAAATTTCGACATTTTTCCCCCAAATTTCCGGATTTTTCCCCCCAAATTTCCGGATTTTTCCCCCCAAATTTCCGGATTTTTCCCCCCAAACTCCAGGATTTTCCCCACAATTTTTTTTATTTTTTCCCCCAATTTTTTTTTATTTTTTCCCTCAAATTTCGAAAATTTTTTTTCCCAAATTTGTCGATTTTTCCTCCTAAATTCCTGGATTTTTCCCCAAACGTTTTTCATTTTTTCCCCCCAAATTTTTTCATTTTTTCCCCCAATTTTTTCATTTTTCCCCCCAAATTTCGGGGATTTTTCCCCCCAAAATTCCCCAATTTCCCCCCGTTTCTCCCCTTCCCTTTTTTCCCCCAAATTCCCGAATTTTCCCCCCAAAAATTTTTAATTTTTTTTTTTGGGAATTTTTTTTTGGGAATTCTCTCACCAGGGATCCGTAGGCTCCGCCCTCCAACATGGCGGCCACGGCCCCGAGCCCGCACGGACCCAGGTGAGAACTGCGGGAGCCAGGTGAGCACTGGGGGGGGAGGGGCACAGGTGAGCACTGGGGGGGGAGGGGCACAGGTGAGACCCCCAGGGTGGGGGAGGGGCACAGGTGAGCACTGGGGGGGGGAGGGGCACAGGTGAGACTCCCAAAGAATGGGGGAGGGGCTCAGGTGAGACCCCAGGGTGGGGGAGGGGCACAGGTGAGACCCCCAGGGTGGGGGAGGGGCTCAGGTGAGACCCCGGAGTGGGGGAGGGGCACAGGTGAGACCCCAGGGTGGGGGAGGGGCACAGGTGAGACCCTCCCCAGGTGTGACCACGCCCATCCCAGGTGAGCCCAACACCCCTCAGGTGTGTCAGGCCACGCCCAGGTGTGACCACGCCCACTCCAGGTGTGACCACGCCCCTCCCAGGTGCCCCCCAGCCGTGCCCCTCCCCCCCCTTACCTGTGCACAGGTGCTCAGGGCGGGGCCGTGCTCGGAGCTCAGCAGCGCCCCCAGAACGTCACGGAGAGAGGCCAGGAGGGCGGGGCCGGACACACCTGGACAGGTGAGACAGGACGGGTCAGACACACCTGGACAGGTGAGGGGGGAGGGGGAGGGGTCAGACACACCTGGACAGGTGAGGGGGGAGGGGTCGGACACACCTGGACAGCTGAGGGGGGGGGGGGAGGGGTCAAACACACCTGGACAGGTGAGGGGGGAGGGGCCAGACACACCTGGACAGGTGCGGGGGGAGGGGCCAGACACACCTGGACAGGTGAGGGGGGTGGGGGAGGGGTCAGACACACCTGGACAGGTGAGGGGGGTGGGGTCAGACACACCTGGACAGGTGAGACAGGACAGGTCACACACACCTGGACAGGTGAGGGGGGAGGGGTCAGACACACCTGGACAGGTGAGGGGAGAGGGGTCGGACACACCTGGACAGGTGAGACAGGACAGGTCAGACACACCTGGACAGGTGAGGGGGGAGGGGGAGGGGTCAGACACACCTGGACAGGTGAGGGGGAGGGGTCAAACACACCTGGACAGGTGAGACAGGACAGGTCAGACACACCTGGACAGGTGAGGGGGGAGGGGTCAGACACACCTGGACAGGTGAGACAGGACAGGTCAGACACACCTGGACAGGTGAGGGGAGTGGGGGAGGGGTCGGACACACCTGGACAGGTGAGGGGAGGGGGGGAGGGGTCAGACACACCTGGACAGGTGAGGGGGGAGGGGCCAGACACACCTGGACAGGTGAGGGGGATGGGGGAAGGGTCAGACACACCTGGACAGGTGAGGGGGGAGGGGTCGGACACACCTGGACAGGTGACGGGAGTGGGGGAGGGGTCAAACACACCTGGACAGGTGAGGGGGGATGGGGGAGGGGTCGGACACACCTGGACAGGTGAGGGGGGTGGGGGAGGGGTCAGACACACCTAGACAGGTGAGGGGGGAGGGGCAAGACACACCTGGACAGGTGAGGGGGGTGGGGGAGGGGTCAGACACACCTGGACAGGTGAGGGGGATGGGGGAGGGGTCAGACACACCTGGACAGGTGAGGGGGGAGGGGTCAAACACACCTGGACAGGTGAGGGGAGTGGGGGAGGGGTCAGACACACCTAGACAGGTGAGGGGGGAGGGGCAAGACACACCTGGACAGGTGAGGGGGGTGGGGGAGGGGTCAAACACACCTGGACAGGTGAGGGGGGAGGGGTCAAACACACCTGGACAGGTGAGGGGAGTGGGGGAGGGGTCAGACACACCTGGACAGGTGAGGGGAGTGGGGGAGGGGTCAGACACACCTGGACAGGTGAGGGGGGTGGGGGAGGGGTCGGACACACCTGGACAGGTGAGGGGGGTGGGGGAGGGGTCGGACACACCTGGGGGGATTTTTGGGTGCCCCTCCCCCCCCTCACCTGGGGGCCTCCGGCCGCACCTGCAGTGGGGGAGGGGCGGCTCCTCCTGCCCCTCCCCCCCCTCCCGGGCCGGGCTCTGCCCCTCCCCCACCCCGCACCGGGGGCAGGGAACCCCTGGGAGAATTAAAAAATAAATTAAAAAATTAAATTAATCAATTAAATGAATAAAAAGTATTAAATGAATAAATCACGATAAATTAGTAACGATAATAAATCCCAAATTTCACCCCAAATTCCCCCAAAATTCCCCCCAAAGTTTCCCCCAAAATCCCCCAAAATTTCCTCAAAATTCCCAGAATTTCCCAAAATCTCCAGAATTCCCCCCAAATTTCCCTAAATTCCCCCCAAATCCTCCCCAACCCCCCCCAAATCCACCCCCAAATCCCCAAAATCCCCCCAAATCCCCCCAAAATCCCCCAAAATTTCCTCAAAAATACCCCAAATTTCCCAAAATCTCCAGAATTCCCCCCAAATTCCCCCCAAATCCCCCCCAACCCCCCCCAAATCCACCCCCAAATCCCCAAAATTCCCCAAAATCCTCCAAATTTCCCCAAATTCCCCAAAATTCACCAAAATTCCAAAATTCCCCCAAATTCCCCGAATCCTCCCCAAATCCCCCCAAAATCCCCAAAATCCCCCCAAATTCCCCCAAATCCCCCCAAAACCCCCAAAATTCCCCAAAATTTCCCCAAAATTCCCCCAAAATCCCCCCAAAATCCCCCAAATCCCCCCCAAAATCCCCCCAAAATCCCCAAAATTCCCCCCAAAATTCCCCCAAATCCCCCCAAAATCCCCCAAAATCCCCCCAAAACCCCCAAAATCCCCCAAAATTCCCCCCAAAATCCCCCCAAATCCCCCAAAATCCCCCCAAAATCCCCAAAATCCCCCCAAATTCCCCCAAATCCCCCCCAAAATTCCCCCAAAATCCCCCCAAATCCCCCCAAAATTCCCCCAAAATTCCCCCAAAATTCCCCCAAATCCCCCCAAAATTCCCCCAAAATTCCCCCAAATTCCCCCAAAATTCCCCCAAAATCCCCCAAAATTCCCCCCAAATTCCCCCAAAATTCCCCCAAAATTCCCCCCAAATTTCCCCAATATCCCCCAAATCCCCCCAAAACCCCCAAAATTCCCCCAAATCCCCCCCAAATCCCCCCCAAAACCCCCAAAACCCCCAAAATCCCCCCAAAATCCCCCCAAATCCCCCCCTAAAATCCCCCCAAAATCCCCCCAATTCCCCTCCCCCCTCACCTGTGGCACAGGTGGGGCACAGCCCGGTGTGGGGGTCCCGCCCCTCCCCCACCTCGGGGGTCCCGCAGCTCCGGCACCGAGAGCAGCCCCAGCACACCTGGCACAGAAACCCCCAAAACCTCCCTGAATCACCCCAAAAATCCCGCTGAATCAGCACGAAATCACCCCAAAACAGCCGAAAATAACCAAAAATAACCAAAAACACCAAAAAAATCAGCCCAAAATCAGCCCCAAAACAGCCAAAAATAACCAAAAACAGCCCAAAATAATCAAAAACAGCCCAAAAATAACCAAAACCAGCCCCAAAACCAGCCAAAAATAACCCAAAAATAACCAAAAACACCAAAAAAAAAATCAGCCCAAAACCAGCCCAAAATCAGCCCAAAACCAGCCCAAAATTACCCCAAAACAGCCAAAAATAACCAAAAATAACCAAAAACACCAAAAAAAAATCAGCCCAAAATCAGCCCAAAATTACCCCAAAACAGCCCAAAATAATCAAAAACAGCCCAAAAATAACCAAAATCACCCAAAACAGCCAAAAATAACCAAAAATAACCAAAAACACCAAAAAAACTCAGCCCAAAACCAGCCCAAAATTACCCCAAAACAGCCAAAAATAACCAAAACCAGCCCAAAATTACCCCAAAACAGCCCAAAATAATCAAAAACAGCCCAAAAATAAGCAAAACCAGCCCCAAAACCAGCTAAAAATAACCAAAAATAACCAAAAACACCAAAAAAACTCAGCCCAAAATCATCCCCAAAAACAGCCCAAAATTACCCAAAAACAGCCAAAACCACCCGAAAACCAGCCAAAAAACCCCCCAAAATCACCCAAAATATCCCAACTTTGCCCCAAAATTTCCCCAAAAATTTCCCAAAAATCCCCCCAAAGTTTCCCAAAAAACCCCCCCAAAATTCCCCCCAAATTTGCCCCCAGAATTCCCCAAAATTCCCCCCAAATTCCCCAAATTTCCCCGAAATTCCCAAAAAAATTCCCCCAAAAATCCCCCAAAATTCCCAAAAAATTCCCCCCAAATTTCCCCAAAATTCCCAAAAAGCTTCCCCAAAATTCCCCAAAAAACCCCCAAATTCCCCCCAAAATCCCCAAATTCTCCAAAATTCCCCAAAATCCCCCAAATTCCCCCCAAAAATCCCAAAATTTCCCCAAAATCCCCCAAATCCCCCCAAAAACCCCCCAAATCCCCCCCAAAATCCCCCCTAACATCCCCCCAAACCCCCCAAAAATTCCCCAAAATCCCCCAAAATTCCCAAATTCCCCCAAAATTCCCCCAAATTTCCCCAAAATCCCCCAAATTCCCCCCAAAATTCTCCAAAATCCCCCAAATTCCCCCCAAAAATCCCAAAATTCCCCCAAATTCCCCCAAATCCCCCAAATTCCCCCAAAATCCCCCAAAATCCCCCAAAAATCCCCAAAAAAATCCCCAAAAATCCCCAAAAATCCCCAAAAATCCCCAAAAATTTCCCAAAAATCCCCAAAAAATCCCCAAAAAATCCCCAAAAATCCCCCAAAAATCCCCAAAAATCCCCCAAAAATCACCAAAAAATGACCCATAAAATCCCCAAAAATCCCCAAAATTTCCCCCAAAATCCCCCAAAATTCCCCCCAAAAATCCCCAAATTCCCCCCCCGAAAATCCCCCAAATCCCCCCCAGTAACCCCCCAAACCTCACCCAAAATCCCCCCTAAAACCCCCCCAAACTCCCCAAAAATCCCCCCAAACTCCCCAAAAATCCCCCCAAATTCCCAAAAATCCCCCAAAATCCCCCCAAATTCCCAAATTCCCCCAAAATCCCCCCAAATTCCGGACCCAGAGGCCGGGGGGGGCTCTGGGCGGGGCTCCGGGGCCCAGGCAGGTCACGTGGAAACAGCGACGGCAGCGGCGACATTCCAGGAGGGGCTGGGGACACACAATTCCTCAATTAGCCCGGCTGAAAATGGGCCCAAAAACGGCCCAAAAATATCCCAGAAATATCCCAAAAATATTCCCAAAATATTCCTAAAACATTCCCCAAATATGTCACAAAATAGCCCAAAAATACCCCAAAATATTCCCCAAAAATATCCCAAAATGTGCCCAGAATATCCCCAAATATTCCGAAAATATTCCGAAAATATTCCCCAAATATGTCACAAAATAGCCCCAAAAATATCCCAAAATATTCCCCAAAAATATCCCAAAATGGCCCCAAAATATTCCTGAAATATCCCCCAAAACAGCCCCAGAAATATCCCAAAATGTCCCAAAATATTCCCCAAATATTCCCCAAATATGTCACAAAATATCCCAAAATGTCCCCAAAATGTCCCCAAAATATTCCCAAAAATGTCCCCAGAAATATCCCAGAAATTCCCCAAAAAATTCCCGAAAATATCCTAAAAATATCCCCAAAACATCCCCAAAAATATCCCCAAAATGTCCCAAAATATCCCCAAAATGGTCCCAAAATATTCCCCAAAAATACCCCAAAGTGTCCCCAAAATATTCCTAAAATATCCCCAAAATGTCCCCAAAACATTCCCCAAAAATATCCCAAAATGTGCCCAGAATATCCCCAAATATTCCGAAAATATTCCGAAAATATTCCCCAAATATGTCACAAAATGGCCCCAAAAATATCCCCAAATATTGCCCAAAATATCCCCAAAAATATCCCAAAAATGTTCCCAAAAATGTCCCAAAATATTCCCAAAATATCCCAAAAATGTCCCAAAATATTCCCAAAATGTCCCCAAAACAGCCCCAGAAATATCCCAAAATGGCCCCAAAAATATCCCAAATATTCCCCAAAATATCCCCAAAAATGTCCCTAAAATGTCCCAAAAATATCCCAGAAATATCCCCAAAAAATCCCCCCAAATATCCCAAAATATCCCCAAAATATTCCTAAAATATTCCCCGAAAATATCCCCAAAAATGTCCCCAAAAATATCCCAAAATATCCCGAAATATTCCCCGAAAATATCCCCAAAAATGTTCCCAAAATATCCCAAAAATATCCCAGAAAAATCCCCAAAAAAATCCCCCCAAATATTCCCAAAAATGTCCCCAAAAATATCCCCAAAAAAATCCCAAAATGTCCCCAAAATGTCCCCAAAAATGTCCCAAAATGTTCCCAAAATATCCCAAAATATTCCCAAAATATCCCAAAATATCCCAAAATATTCCCAAAATATTCCCCAAAATATTCCAAAATATTCCCCAAAATGTCCCAAAAATATCCCAAAATATTCCCAAAAAATGTCCCAAAACGATCCCAAAAAATTCCCCCCCAAAAAATTTGGGACCGAAGGAAAAAAAAAATCGGGAATTTCCAACGTTTGGGAATCCCCAAAATCCCCCAAAATTCCCCAAAATCCCCCAAAATCCCCCAAAATTCCCCCAAAATCCCCCAAAATTCCCCAAAATTCCCCAAAATCCCCCAAAATTCCCCCAAAATCCCCCAAAATTCCCCCAAATCTGGGCCCAGGTGTGTTGCTACCCCCCCAGGTGTGCCCAGGTACATCCCAGGTGTCCCCAGGTGTCCCCAGGTGTGTCCCAGGTGTGTCTATTGTGCCCCCAGATGTGTCCCAGGTGTCCCCAGATGTGTCCCAGGTGTCCCCAGATGTGTCCCAGGTGTCCCCAGGTGTGCCCAGGTGTGTCCCCAGGTGTGTCCCAGGTGTCCCCAGGTGTCCCCAGCTGTCCCCAGGTGTATCCCAGGTGTCTCAGGTGTATCTCAGGTATATCCCAGGTGTGTCCCAGGTGTGTCTATTGTGCCCCCAGGTGTGTCCCAGGTGTCCCCAGATGTGTCCCAGGTGTCCCCAGATGTGTCCCAGGTGTCCCCAGGTGTGCCCAGGTGTGTCCCCAGGTGTGTCCCAGGTGTCCCCAGGTGTCCCCAGCTGTCCCCAGGTGTATCCCAGGTGTCTCAGGTGTATCTCAGGTATATCCCAGGTGTGTCCCAGGTGTGTCTATTGTGCCCCCAGGTGTGTCCCAGGTGTCCCCAGGTGTCCCCAGGTCTATCCCAGCTGTCCCAGGTGTATCCCCAGGTGTGCCCAGGTGTATCCCCAGGTGTCCCAGGTGTGCCCAGGTGTCCCCAGGTGTGCCTAGGTGTATCCCCAGCTGTCCCAGGTGTATCCCCAGGTGTGCCCAGGTGTATCCCCAGCTGTCCCAGGTGTATCCCCAGCTGTCCCAGGTGTATCCCCAGCTGTCCCCAGGTGTTCCCAGCTGTCCCAGGTGTCCCCAGCTGTCCCAGCTGTCCCAGGTGTATCCCAGGTGTATCCCAGGTGTATCCCAGGTGTATCCCCAGCTGTCCCAGGTGTATCCCCAGGTGTGCCCAGGTGTATCCCAGGTGTCCCCAGCTGTCCCAGGTGTCCCCAGGTCTATCCCAGGTCTATCCCAGGTGTATCCCAGCTGTCCCAGGTGTATCCCCAGGTGTCCCCAGGTGTCCCCAGGTGTCCCCAGTTGTCCCCAGGTGTATCCCCAGGTGTATCCCAGCTGTCCCAGGTGTATCCCAGCTGTCCCAGGTGTATCCCAGCTGTCCCAGGTCTATCCCAGGTGTGCCCAGGTGTATCCCCAGGTGTCCCAGGTGTGTCTCACCTTGGCGGGGCGCCCCCTCCTGGCGCAGACCCCGCAGCTGCGGCAGCGGCGGCAGCTCCAGGTGCCGGCCTGGCCCGGGCCCGGCCCCTCCCCCACGCCCAGGCAGAAGGTGTGGAAGGGCTGGCAGCACACCTGGCACAGCACCAGCTGCGGGACACGTGAGCCACAGGTGACACACAGGTGAGGGACAGGTGAGACAGGTGAGAGACCCCAAAATCCCCCCCAAAATCCCCCCAAAAATCCCATTGAAAATGACCAAAACAGCCCCAAAATGGCCCCAAATTCACCCCAAAAATCACAGGGACAGCGACAGGTGAGGGACAGGTGAGGGACACGTGACACACAGGTGAGACACAGGTGAGACACAGGTGAGGGACCCCAAAATCCGCCCCAAAATCCCCCAAAAATCCCCAAAAATTCGCAAAAACTCCCCAAAAAATCCCCCAAAAATTCCCAAAAAAACCCCAAAAATCCCAAAAAATCCCCCAGAAAATCACAAAAAATCCCCCAAAACCCCCCAAAAGGCACAAAAAATCCCCCAAAAAAATCCCCCAAAAACCCCAAAAAATCTCCCCAAAAGTGCCCCAAAAATCCCCAAAAACTCCCAAAAAATCCCCCAAAAAATCCCCAAAAATTCCCAAAAAAACCCAAAAAATCCCAAAAAAAACTCAAAAAAAAAATCCCCAAAAAATCAAAAAAAATCCCCAAAAAATCCCCAAAAAATCCCCAAAAAATCCTAAAAAATCCCCCCAAAATCCCCCAAAAATCCCCAAAAAATCAAAAAAAAAATCCCAAAAAATCCCCAAAAAATCCCCAAAAAATCCCCAAAAAATCACAAAAAAATCCCCAAAAAATCCTAAAAAATCCCCCAAAAATCCCCCAAAAATCCCCAAAAAATAAAAAAAAAAATCCCCAAAAAATCCCAAAAAATCCCAAAAAATCCCCAAAAAATCCTAAAAAATCCCCCAAAAATCCCCCAAAATCCCCAAAAATCCCAAAAAAAATCCCCAAAAAATCCCAAAAAATCCCCAAAAAATCCTCAAAAAATCCCCAAAAAATCTCCCAAAAATCCCCAAAAAACCCCCCAAAAATCCCCAAAAAATCCCCAAAAAATCCCAAAAAATCCCCCCAAAATCCCAAAAAAATCCCCAAAAAATCCCCCCAAAATTCCCCAAAAACTCCAAAAAAATCCCCCAAAAATACCCCAAAAAATCCCCAAAAAATCCTAAAAAATCCAAAAAAAATCCCAAAAAAATCCCAAAAAATCCCCCAAAAAATCCCCCAAAATCCCCAAAAATCCCCAAAAAAATCCCAAAAAAATCCCCCCAAAATCCCAAAAAAATCCCCCAAAAAATCCCCCAAAAATCCCCAAAAAGCCCCAAAAAATCCCAAAAAAATCCATTTAAAATCACCAAAAAAAATCCCCCAAAAGCCCCCAAAAATCCCAAAAAAATCCCAAAAAATTCCCAAAAATCCCCAAAAAATCCCCCAAAAATCCCCCAAAAATCCCCAAAAATCCCAAAAAAATCCCCAAAAAATCCCCAAAAAATCCCCCAAAATCCCCAAAAAAATCCCCAAAAAATCCATTTAAAATCCCCAAAAAATCCCCAAAAAATCCCCAAAAATCCCCAAAAAATCCCCCAAAAAGGCAGATTTTGTGGATTTTCACGGGGTATTTTTTGGGGGGGACGTTTGGGAATTTTTGGGGCCCTCTGGAATTTGGGGAATTTGGGGAATTTTGGGGCTCCTGAATCCCAACCCCAACCTTAAAAATTCCCAAAGAATCAAAAAAAAAATCCCCCAAAAATACCCAAAAAATCCCCAAAAATCCCCCAAAAATCCCAAAAAAATCCCCCCAAAAAATCCTAAAAAATCCCCCAAAAAATCCCAAAAAAATCCTAAAAAATCCCCCAAAAAATCCAAAAAAAATCCCAAAAAATCCCCCAAAAGCCCCAAAAAGTCCCAAAAAAATCCCAAAAAATTCCCAAAAATCCCCAAAAAAATCCCAAAAAAATCTCCCAAAAATCCCAAAAAAATCCCCCAAAAAATCCCCAAAAAATCCCCCAAAAAATCCCCAAAAAATCAATTTAAAATCCCCCAAAAATCCCCAAAAAAGGCAGATTTTGTGGATTTTCACGGGGTTTTTTTTGGGGGGGACGTTTGGGAATTTTTGGGGCCCTCTGGAATTTGGGGAATTTTGGGAATTTTGGGGATTTTTGGGGATTTTTGGGGTACCTGGTGCAGGCCTTTGCTGGCACAGAGCAGACACACGAGGGGGGCGCTGACGGGCACCGAGGAGAGGATGCTGAGACCCCCCATGAGCCAAACGTTGTCCAGGGCTGAATCCTCCTGGGGGAGGGGGAGAAAAAAAAATCAAAATTTGGGGTCAGGAAAAAGAAAAAAAAACAAAAAACCAGAAAAAAACCCGAAAGAAAAACGAAAAAAAACGAAAAAAAAACGAAAAAAACCGAAAAAAAACCGAAAAAAACGAAAAAAACCCACAAAAAACCCACAAAAAAATGAAAAAAAAACCCAAAAAACCCCCAAAATCCACCCCCAAAAAAAACCCCAAAATGACCCTAAAAACCCCAAAAAATGATCCTAAAAATGACCCCAAAAATTGGAGTTAAAATCCCCCCCATGAGCCAAACGTTGTCCAGGGCTGAATCCTCCTGGGGGGGGGGGAGAGAAAAAAAATCAAAATTTGGGGTCGGGAAAAAGAAAAAAACCAAAAAAGCAGAAAAAAACCCGAAAGAAAAACGACAAAAAACGAAAAAAAACCGAAAAAAAACGAAAAAAAACGAAAAAAAAACACAAAAAACCCACAAAAAAATGAAAAAAAACACCAAAAAACTCACAAAAAAACCCACAAAAAAAACCCTCAAAATGACCCTAAAAACCCCAAAAAATGACCCAAAAAAATGACCCCAAAAATTGGAGTTAAAATCCCCCCCATGAGCCAAACGTTGTCCGGGGCTGAATCCTCCTGGGTGAGGGGGAGAAAAAAAAATCAAAATTTGGCGTCAGGAACACGAAAAAATAAAAAAAAAAAAAAGAAAACAAAAAAAAACGAAAAAAAAAAAAAAAAACCGAAAAAAAAAACGAAAAAAAACCCCCAAAAAACCACGAAAAAACCACAAAAAAAACCAAAAAACCACAAAAAAACCCCAAAAAAACCCCAAAAATCCACCCCAAAAAAACCCCAAAATGACCCTAAAAACCCCAAAAAATGACCCCAAAAATGGCCCCAAAAATTGGAGTTAAAATCCCCCCCATGAGCCAAACGTTGTCCAGGGCTGAATCCTCCTGGGGGAGGGGGAGAAAAAATCAAAATTTGGGGTCAGGAACACGAAAAAATTTTAAAAAAATGAAAAAAACAAAAAAAAACCCAAAAAACCCCCAAAAAACCAAAAAAAAATCAAAAAAAAACCCAAAAAAACCACGAAAAAACCCCCAAAAAACCACGAAAAAAACACAAAAAAACCACAAAAAAACTGAAAAAAAAACCCAAAAAAACCCCAAAAACCCACCCCAAAAAAAACTCTCAAAATGACCCTAAAAACCCCAAAAAATGACCCTAAAAATGACCCCAAAAATTGGAGTTAAAATCCGCCCCATGAGCCAAACGTTGTCCAGGGCTGAATCCTCCTGGGTGAGGGGGAGAAAAAAAATCAACATTTGGGGTCAGGAACACGAAAAAATAAAAAAAAAAAAAGAGAAAACAAAAAAAACCGAAAAAAAACCCAAAAAAACCCAAAAAAAACCCCAAAAAAACCGAAAAAAAACCCAAAAAAACCATGAAAAAAACCCCAAAAAAACACGAAAAAACCACAAAAAAAACACAAAAAACCTGAAAAAAAACCCCAAAAAAACCCCAAAAACCCACCCCCAAAAAAAACCCCAAAATGACCCTAAAAACCCCAAAAAATGACCCCAAAAATGGCCCCAAAAATTGGAGTTAAAATCCCCCCCATGAGCCAAACGTTGGCCAGGGCTGAATCCTCCTGGGGGGGGCAAGAGAAATTTTTGGGGGGAAAAAATCAAAATTTGGGGTCAGGAACACGAAAAAATAAAAAAAAAAAATGAAAGAAAAGCAAAAAAAAACCGAAAAAAAACGAAAAAAAACCAAAAAACCCACAAAAAAACCCACCAAAAAAAATACAAAAAACCACAAAAAAACCACAAAAAAAATACAAAAAACCCCAAAAAAAACACAAAAAAACCCCAAAAAACCCACAAAAACCCCCCAAAAAAAGCACAAAAAAATACAAAAATCCCACCCCAAAAACCCCCCAAAAAATGATCCCAAAAACCCAAAATAATGCCCCAAAAAATGAGCCCAAAAATAAAAAATAAACGCTCCAAAACTGACCCTGAAAACCCTAAAATCGACCCCAAAATCCTTAAAAATGACCCCAAAAAATGATCCTAAAAATGACCCCAAAAACCTCAAAAATGACCCAAAAATGGCCCCAAAAACCCCAAAAAATGACCCCAAAAACCACAAAAATGATCCTAAAAATGACCCCAAAAACCCCCAAAAATGACCCAAAAATGATCCTAAAAACCCCAAAAAATGACCCCAAAAACCTCAAAAATGATCCAAAAATGGCCCCAAAAACCCCAAAAAATGACCCCAAAAACCACAAAAATAATCCTAAAAATGACCCCAAAAACCTCAAAAATGACCCAAAAATGGCCCCAAAAACTGACCCCAAAAACCACAAAAATGATCCAAAAATGGCCCCAAAACCCCCAAAAATGACCCAAAAACGACCCCAAAAACACCAAAAAAAATCGGAGGTAAAACCTCCCCAAAACCCCCAAAATTTTGGGGTGAAAAAACCTGAATTTGGGATCAGAAACACAAAAAAAAACCCATAAAAAAAAAACACCAAAAACCCCTAAAAACGACCCCAAAAAACTCCCAAAAATTCACCCCCAAATGAGCCCAAAAATAAAAAAATAAAAGCCCCAAAAATGACCCAAAAAACCCAAAAATCGACCCCAAAAACCTTAAAAATTACCTCGAGAAACGACCCCAAAAACCCCAAAAACGACCCCAAAAACATCAAAAAAAATTGAAGGGAAAAACTCCCCAAAAACCCCAAAATTTTGGGGTGAAAAAACCCGAATTTGGGGGATTTTGGGGGAATTTTGGGGGAAATTTTAATGGAATTTTTTGATTTTTGGGGGGATTTTTTGGGGAGAATTTTGGGGGATTTTTGGGGGAATTTTGGGAATTTTTGGGGGAATTTTGGGGGATTTTTGGGGGGAAATTTTGGGGGAATTTGGGGAATTTTTGGAGAATTTTTTGGGAATTTTGGGAATTTTTTGGGGAGAATTTTGGGAATTTTTTGGGGGGAATTTTGGGAAATTTTAGGTGATTTTGGGGGAATTTTGGGAATTTTTTGGGGAGAATTTTGGGAATTTTTTGGGGGAATTTTGGGAATTATTTTGGGAATTTTGGGGGGGAATTTGGGGATTTTTTAAGGGGAATTTTGGGTGAATTTGGAGGGAATTTTAGAAAATTTTGGGGGAATTTTGGGATTTTTTGGGAATTTTGGGTTTTTTTGGGGGAATTTTGGGGAATATTTGGGGAATTTCAGGAATTTTTGGGGAATTTTTGGGGGAATTTTGGGAATTTTTGGGGAATTTTTGGGGGAAATTTTTGGGGAATTTGGGGGAATTTTTGGGGGAATTTTTGGGGGAATTTTGGGAATTTTTGGGGAATTTTTGGGGGATTTTTTGGGGAATTTGGGGGAATTTTTGGGGGAATTTTTGGGGGAATTTTGGGAATTTTTGGGGGAATTTTTTGGGGAATTTTTGGGGGGAATTTCGGGAATTTTTGAGGGAAATTTTGGGAGTTTTTTGGGGTGAATTTTGGGAATTTTTGTGGAATTTTGGGAATTTTGTGAATTTTTGGGGGGGAATTTTGGGGAAATTTTGGGAATTTTTGGGGGAATTATTTGGGGGGAATTTTGGGAATTTTTTGGGGGAATTTTTCGGGAATTTTTTTGGGGGGAATTTTGGGAATTTTTTGGTCTCTCTCACCTTGAAATCCACTCGCAGCCTCGTCCCCGCCCCTCCCCCATCGCCGGCCCGGCCCCTCCCCCACCCGTTCTGGGGGGGTCCCAAAGCTCCGGGGGGGCCCCAATCCTGGGGGGGGGAGGGGAGGGGGGAGGGGTCAGAGCCAGGCCCCGCCCCCACCCCCATTTCCCCTCCCCCACCCCCCATTTCCCACCCCCAATTCCCCCTCCCCCCATTCCCAATTTTTCCCCTCCCCCACCCCAAATTTTGGCCCCTCCCCCTCCAATTCTGACCCCTCCCCCCTCAATTTCCCGCCCCTCCCCCCCCCCGATTTTGGCCCCTCCCCCCCATTTCTGCCCCCCCCCATTTCCGGCCCCTCCCCCTCCATTTCCGGGCCCCCCATTTTCGGCCCCTCCCCCTCCATTTCCGGCCCCTCCGCATTTCCGCCCCCCAATTTCCGCCCCCCCAAATTTCCGGCCCCTCCCCCCATTTCCGGCCCCTCCCCCCCCCCCATTTCCGGCCGCCCCTCCCCCACCTGCAGGTGCCTCCTGCGCGCCCGCAGCTGCAGCAGCGGCTGGAGGGGGCGGGGCCTCGGCAAAGGGGCGGGGTCAGGATCGGGGGGAGACTCTGGGGGGAGGGGACAGGGAGGGGTCACACCTGGACACACCTGGGGGCACCTGGGGACACCTGAAATACACCTGGGGGCACCTGGGACACACCTGGGGCACCTAAAACACACCTGGGGACACCTGGGGGCATCTAAAATACACCTGAGAGCACATAAAATACACCTGGGACACACCTGGGACACACCTGGACACACCTGGGGACACCTGGGGACACCTGAGATACACCTGGGAACATCTAAAATACACCTGAGGGCACCTAAAATACACCTGGGGACACACCTGGGGACACCTGGGACACACCTGGACACACCTGGGACACACCTGGACACACCTGGGGACACCTGGAGACACCTGAAATACACCTGGGGGCACCTGGGACACACCTGGGACACACCTGGGGCACCCAAAATACACCTGGGGACACCTGAAATACAGCTGGGGACACCTGGGACACACCTGGGGACACCTGGGCACAACTGAAATACCCCTGGGCACACCTGGGCACACCTGGGACACACCTGGGGACATCTGGGACACACCTGGGACACCTGAAATACACCTGGGGACACCTGGGCACACCTGGGGACACCTGGGACACACCTGGGGACACCTGACCTAACCTTGGGGACACCTCAAATACACCTGGGGACACTTTAGGGACGTTTTGGGGACACCTGCCCCGCCCCCCCCCAATGTCCCCAACCCCCAAAATCCCCCCAATGCCCCTCCCCCATCCCCCAATGCCCCTCCCCCATCCCCCCAATGTCCCCTCCCCCCATCCCCAATGATGTCCCCCATGCCCCTCCCCCCATCCCCCCAAAATGTCCCCTCCCCCCCACCCCCCCGCCCCTCCCCCACTCACCGTCCGTGTCCCCCCCCCTGTCCCCTCCCCCCCCCTGTCCCCTCTCGGGGCTCGCGGGGGTCTCGGGGCGGGGGCGGGGCCGCAGGGACCGCCGGGGTGGGGGAGGGGCGGCGGCCTCGGCGCGTTCCCCTCCCCCCCCGGCCTCGGGGTCCGCCATGTCCCCTCCCCCACTGTCCCCGGAGTCGTCGCCGGAGTCGCCGGGGGGGGCGCGCGAGGGGGCGCGGCCTGGGGGGGGAGGGGGGGAGAGAGACCCCAAAGTTATCCCGAAATTATCCCGAAATTATCCCAAAAATTCACCCAAAATGATCCCGAAATTAGCCCGAAATTATCCCGAAATTATCCCCAAAAATATCCCAAAAATATCCCGAAATTATCCCGAAATTATCCCCAAATTATCCCGAAATTATCCCCAAATTATCCCAAAGTTATCCCGAAATTATCCCAAAATTCACCCGAAATTATCTCAAAATTATCCCAAAATTATCCCAAAATTATCCCAAAATTACCCCAAAATTATTCCGAAATTATCCCCAAATTCATCCAAAATTCACCCAAAATTACCCCAAAATTCATCTGAAATTTACCCAAAATTTACCCAAAACTCAACCCAAAATTTTACCCAAAATTCACCCAAAATTCAGCCAAAATTTACCCAAAATTCACCCCCAAAATGGCAGAAATTCACCCAAAATTACCCCAAAATTCACCCCAAAATTCACCCAAAATTACCCCAAAATTCACCCAAAATTACGCCAAAATTTACCCAAAATTCGCGCCAAAATTATCCAAAAAACGATCCCAAAATTACCCCAAAATTCATCTGGAATTCCCCCAAAATTCACTCAAAATTCACCCCAAAATGGCCCAAATTCACCCCAAAATTCACCCCAAAATTATCCCGAAATTACCCCAAAATTTTACCCAAAATTCACCCAAATTTCACCCAAAATTTTACCCAAAATTCCCCAAATTTCACCCAAAATTTTACCCAAAATTCCCCAAATTTCCCCCAAATTTCCCCCAAATCCCCCCGAAATGTCCCCAAATCCCCTCCCCCACCCCCCAGTGTCCCCAAATCCCCCCGGGACCCCCGAAATTCCCCAAATTTCCCCCAAATTTTCCCCAAAATTCCCCAAATTTCCCCCAAATCCCCTCCCCCACCCCCGAAACGTCCCCAAATCCCCCCGGGACCCCCAAAATTCCCCAAATTTCCCCCAAATTTTCACCAAAATGTCCCCAAATCCCCTCCCCCATCCCCTAAAACTCCCCAAATCCCCCCAAATCTTCCCTGGGACCCCCAAAATCCCCCAAATTTCCCCCAAATCCCCTCCCCCATCCCCAAAACGTCCCCAAGTCCTCCCGGGACCCCCAAAATCCCCCAAATTTCTCCCAAATTTCCCCCAAATTTTCACAAAAATTCCCCAAAATTTCCCCCAAATCCCCTCCCCCATCCCCCCGTGTCCCCAAATCCTCCCGGGACCCCCAAAATTCCCCAAATTTCTCCCAAATTTCCCCAAATTTTTACCCCAAATGTCCCCAAATCCCCTCCCCCACCCCCGAAACGTCCCCAAATCCCCCCGGGACCCCCAAAATTCCCCAAATTTCCCCCAAATTTTCACAAAAATGTCCCCAAATCCCCTCCCCCATCCCCTAAAACTCTCCAAATCCCCCCAAATCTTCCCTGGGACCCCCAAAATCCCCAAAATTTCCCCCAAATCCCCTCCCCCACCCTCTCAATGTCCCCAAATCCCCCCCAGATCCCCCCGGGACCCCCAAAATTCCCCAAATTTCCCCCAAATTTCCCCAAATTTTTACCCAAAATGTCCCCAAATCCCCTCCCCCATCCCCCCAAATGTCCCTAAATCCCCCCGGGACCCCCAAAATTCCCCCAATTTCTCCCCAAATTCCCCGAATTTGTCCCCAAATGTCCCCAAATCCCCTCCCCCACCCCCGAAACGTCCCCAGATCCCCCCGGGACCCCCAAAATTCCCCAAATTTCCCCCAAACCCCCCCCGAAATGTCCCCAAATCCCCTCCCCCACCCCCCAAATGTCCCCAAATCCCCCCCAAATGTCCCCAAATGTCCCCAAATCCCCTCCCCCCTCCCCCCCCCCGTACCTGTCCCTCCGTCCCCGGCCCCGCTCGGGCCCCACGTGGCCATTGGGGGGGGGGGAGGGGGGGGAGGGGCGGGGGGAGGGGACGCACCTGGGAGGGGGAGGGGCCAGGGCTGGGGGTGGGGGAGGGGATTTGGGGACACTTTGGGGACGTTCCCGGGTGGATTTGGGGACGTTTTTGGGGGGAGATTTCGGGGGGATTTGGGGGGAGGGGATTTGGGGACATTTCTTGGGGTGGGGGAGGGGATTTGGGGACATTTTGGGGGATTTGGGGGGTGGGGGAGGGGATTTGGGGACATTTGGGGACATTTTTGGGGGTGGGGGAGGGGATTTGGGGACATTTGGGGACATTTTGGGGGTGGGGGAGGGGATTTGGGGACATTTGGGGACATTTTGGGGGGATTTGGGGACATTTTGGGGGTGGGGGAGGGGATTTGGGGACATTTGGGGACATTTTGGGGGTGGGGGAGGGGATTTGGGGACATTTGGGGACATTTTTGGGGGTGGGGGAGGGGATTTGGGGACATTTGGGGACATTTTGGGGGGGGGGGGAGGGGATTTGGGGACATTTGGGGACATTTTGGGGGGATTTGGGGACATTTTGGGGGTGGGGGAGGGGATTTAGGGACATTTTGGGGACATTTTGGGGGTGGGGGAGGGGATTTGGGGACATTTTGGGGACATTTTGGGGGTGGGGGAGGGGATTTGGGGACAATTTTGGGGGTGGGGGAGGGGATTTGGGGACATTTTGGGGACATTTTGGGGGGATTTGGGGACATTTTGGGGACAATTTTGGGGGATTTGGGGACATTTGGGGGTGGGGGAGGGGATTTAGGGACATTTTGGGGACATTTTGGGGGTGGGGGAGGGGATTTGGGGACAATTTCGGGGAGGAATTTTTGGGGGTCCCAGTTCCCTCCCAGTGCTCCCAGTAACTCCCAGTGCGATCCCAGTCCCTCCCAGTATAAACCAGTAACCCCAAATCCCCTCCCAGCTCCATCCCAGTAACTCCCAGTGCCCTCCCAGTAACCCCCAGTTTGATCCCAGTATGCTCCCAGTAAATCCCAGTGCGATCAAAACATGATCCCAGTTCCCTCCCAGTAACTCCCAGTTCCCTCCCAGTAACTCCCAGTAACTCCCAGTATCATCCCAGTTAATCCCAGTACAGTTCCAATGCGATCCCAGTAACTCCCAGTAGAAACCAGTAACCCCAAACCCCATCCCAATCTCTCCCAGTTTATCCCAGTCCCTCCCAGCTCAATCCCAGTCCGCCCCAGTTTGTCCCAGTTTCATTCCAGTCCTCTCCCAGTCCATCCCAGTTCCTCCCAGTTCAATCCCAGTTTAATCCCAGTCCCTCCCAGTTTATCCGTCCCTCCCAGTTCCCTCCCAGCCCCTCCCAGTCTCTCCCAGTTCAATCCCAGTTTATCCCAGTCCCTTCCCAGTTCCATCCCAGTTCCCTCCCAATCCCATCCCAGTCCCTCCCAGTTCAATCCCAGTCGCTCCCAGTTTATCCCAGTCCCTCCCAGTTCCCTTCCAGTCCCTCCCAGTTTATCCCAGTTCCCTCCCAGCTTATCCCAGTTCCCTCCCAGTTCATCCCAGTCCATCCCAGTCCCATCCCAGTCCCTCCCAGTTCTCTCCCAGTCGCTCCCAGTTCAATTCCAGTTTATCCCAGTCCCTCCCAGTCCCATCCCAGTCCCTCCCAGTTTATCCCAGTCCCTCCCAGTTCCCTCCCAGTCCCTCCCAGTCCCTCCCAGTTCCTCCCAGTTTATCCCAGTCCCTCCCAGTCCCATCCCAGTCCCATCCCAGTCCCTCCCAGTCGCTCCCAGTTTATCCCAGTTTACCCCACCTCTCCTCCCCAGCCGTTCCAGTTTCCGAGCCTCGATTTTGTCGCAGCGCCGGAGCCTGAGGGGGGGGGGAGGGGAGAGAGTCAGGGGGTCCCAAAATCCCCAAAATTCCCCCCAAAATTCCCCCCAAAAATTCCCCAAAATTCCCCCAAAAAATTCCCCCAAAATTCCTAAAACATCCCCCAAAATTTCCCCCGAGATTCCCCAAAATTCCCCCAAAATTCCCAAAAAAATTCCCCCAAATTCCCCAAAATTTTCCCAAAAATTCCCCAAAAATTCCCCCAAAATTCCCCAAAAAATTCCCCAAAATTCCCCCAAAATTCCCCCAAAAATTCCCCCAAATTCCCCAAAATTCCCCCAAAATTCCTAAAACATCCCCCAAAATTTCCCCCGAGATTCCCCAAAATTCCCCCAAAATTCCCAAAAAAATTCCCCCAAATTCCCCAAAATTTTCCCAAAAATTCCCAAAAAAATTCCCCAAAATTCCCCCAAAATTCCCAAAAAAATTCCCCAAAATTCCCCAAAATTTTCCCAAAAATTCCCCAAAAATTCCCCAAAATTCCCCCCAAAAATTCCCCAAAAATTCCCCAAAATTCCCCCCAAAATTTCCCCCAAATTTTCCCCAAATTCCCCCAAAAATTCCCCCAAAATTTCCCAAAAATTCCCCAAAATTCCCCCAAAAATCCCCAAAAAATTCCCCCAAATTCCCCAAAATTTTCCCCAAATTTCCCCAAAAATTCCCCAAAATTCCCCAAAAATTCCCCCGAAAAATCCCCAAAATTTCCCCCAAAAATTTCCCCGAAAATTCCCCCAAAAATTCTGCCCAAAGTTCCCCAAAAATTCCCCCAAAATTCCCCAAAATTCCCCCCCAAAATTACCCAAAATTCCCTAAAATTCCCCAAAAATTCCCCCAAATTTTCCCCAAAGTTTCCCCAAAAATTCCCCCAAAAATTCCCCAAAAATTCCGAAAAAATTCCCCAAAATTTCCCAAAAATTTCCCAAAATTTCCACAAAATTCCCCCAAAAATTCCCCAAAATTCCCCAAAATTCCGCAAAAATTCCCCAAAAATTCCGAAAAAATTCCCCAAAATTTCCAAAAAATTTCCCAAAATTTCCACAAAATTCCCCCCAAAATTCCCCAAAATTCCCCAAAAATTCCCCAAAATTCCCCCCAAAATTTCCCCAAAAATTCCCCAAAATTTTCCCAAAAATTCCCCCAAATTTTCCCAAAATTCCCCCAAAATTCCCCCAATTTCCCCCCCAAAAATTCCCTCCAAATTTTCCCCTTTTCCCAAATTTCCCCCATTTTTTCCCCCATTTTTTCCCCCAATTTTTTCCCATTTTCCTCCGATTTTCCCCAATTTTTTTCTCATTTCCTCCCAAATTTTTTCCTGAAAATTTCTCCCCAACGTTTCCCCATTTTTCCTTCATTTTCCCCCATTTTTTCCCCATATTTCTCCCAATTTTTTCTCAATTTTCCCCCAATTTTTCCCCATTTTTTCCCCAATTTTTCCCCATATTTTCCCCATTTTTTCTCTTTTTTCCCATTTTTTCCCCATATTTTCCCCATTTTTTCCCCCATATTTTCTCCCCATTTTTTCCCAATTTTTTCCCCATTTCTCCCAATTTTTTCCCATTTTCTCCCCATCTTTCCCCCAAATTTTTCTCTTTTTTTCCCCCAATTTTTCTCATTTTTTTCCTAATTTTTTCCCAATTTCTTCCCAATTTTTTCTCAATTTTCCCCCGTATTTTCCCCATTTTTTCTCTCTATTTTTTCCCCATTTTCTCTCCATATTTCCCCCAAATTTTCCTTTCTTTCCCCCAATTTTTCTCATTTTTTTCCCAATTTTTTCTACACTTTTCTCCCATTTTTTCCCCATTTTCCCCCAAATTTTCCCCATGTTTTCCCCATATTCTCCCCATTTTTTCTCTATTTTTTCCCCATATTTTCCCCATTTTTCCCCCAATTTTTCTCATTTTTTTCACCTTTTTTCTCCAATTTTTCCCCATTTTTTCCCCAATTTTCCTCCATATTTTCCCCATTTTTCCCCCATTTTTTCCCCGTATTTCCCCCAATTTTTCTCATTTTTTCTCCATATTTTCCCCATTTTTTCCCCAATTTTTTCTCATTTTTTCCCCATTATTTCCCCATTTTTCCCCATTTTTCCCCCAATTTTTCTCACTTTTTCCCCATTTTTCCCCCATTTTTTCCCCGATTTTTCCCGGATTTTTTCCCATTTTTTCCCCATATCTCCCCCAAGTTTTCTCATTTTTTCTCCATTTTTTTCCCTGTATCCCCCCCATTTTTTCCCCAATTTTTTCTCATTTTTTCCCCATTTTTCCCCCAATTTTTCCCCAATTTTTCCCCAATTTTCCCCATTTTTTCCCCATTTTTCTCAATTTTTCCCCATTTTTTCCCCAATTTTTTCTCATTTTTTCCCCATTTTTTCCCCAATTTTTTCTCAATTTTTCCCCAATTTTTTCTCATTTTTTCCCCATTTTTCCCCCAATTTTTCCCCAATTTTTCCCCAATTTTCCCCATTTTTTCCCCATTTTTCTCAATTTTTCCCCATTTTTTCCCCAATTTTTTCTCATTTTTTCCCCATTTTCCCCAATTTTTTCTCATTTTTTCCCCATTTTTTCCCCAATTTTTTCTCAATTTTTCCCCAATTTTTTCTCATTTTTTCCCCATTTTTTCCCCAATTTTTTCTCATTTTTTCCCCATTTTTTCCCCAATTTTTCCCCATATTTTCCCCGATTTTTTCCCCAATTTTCCCCCATATTTTCCCCATTTTTCCCCCATATCTCCCCCATTTTTTCCCCGATTTTTCCCGGATTTTTCCCCAATTTTTTCCCATTTTTTCCCCGATTTTTCCCCAATTTTTTCCCATTTTTTCCCCGATTTTTCCCCGATTTTTCCCCGATTTTTCCCCATTTTTTCCCCAATTTTTTCTCATTTTTTCCCCATATTTCCCCCATATTTTCCCCATATTTTCCCGGATTTTCCCCCATATTTTCCCCAATTTTTCCCCGATTTTTCCCCGATTTTTCCCCATTTTTTCCCCGATTTTTCCCGGATTTTTCCCTGTATTTCCCCCATACTTCCCCCATTTTTTCCCCGATTTTTCCCCAATTTTTCCCCATACTTCCCCCATTTTTTCCCCATATTTTCCCCAGTTTTTTCCCCCTTTTCCCCCGTATTTTCCCCCTCTCCCGCAGCTCACACGCAGCACTGTTTCTTGGTGTTGGGCCCGCCGAATTTGGGTTTGTCGCGGCAGTTCGGGCACGTCCCGCACTCCTGGGGCTGCCCCACATCGCCCCCATTTTCCCCATTTTTTCCCCATTTTTCCCCCAATTTTTCTCATTTTTTTCACATTTTTTCCCCAATTTTTTCTTAATTTTTCCCCATTTTTTCCCCAAATTTTTCCCATTTTTTCCCCATATTCTCCCCATTTTTCTCAATTTTTTCCCCATTTTTTCCCCAATTTTTTCTCAATTTTTCCCCATTTTTTCCCCAATTTTTTCTCATTTTTTCCCCATATTTTCCCCGATTTTTCCCCCATTTTTCCCCCATTTTTTCCCCGTATTTCCCCCTATTTTTCTCATTTTTCCTCCTTATTTCCCCCATTTTTCCCCCATTTTTTCCCCGATTTTTTCCCAATTTTTCCCCATTTTTTCCCGGATTTTTCCCCATATTTTCCCCAATTTTTTCTCATTTTTCCCCCATTTTTTCCCCGATTTTTCCCCCATTTTTCCCCCATTTTTTCCCCGATTTTTCCCCGATTTTTTCCCATTTTTCCCCATATTTCCCCCAATTTCCCCCATATTTTCCCCCTTTTTTCCCCAAATTTTTCCCATATTTTCCCCGATTTTTCCCCATTTTTTCCCCAATTTTTTCCCATTTTTTCCCCATATTCTCCCCATTTTTCTCAATTTTTTCCCCATTTTTTCCCCAATTTTTTCTCCATTTTTCCCCATTTTTCCCCCAATTTTTTCTCATTTTTTCCCCATTTTTTCCCCAATTTTTCTCAATTTTTCCCCATTTTTTTCCCCCATTTTTCCCCCATTTTTTCCCCATATTTCCCCCAATTTTTCTCATTTTTCCTCCATATTTTCCCCATTTTTTCCCCGATTTTTCCCGGATTTTCCCCCATATTTCCCCCATACTTCCCCCATATTTCCCCCATATTTTCCCCAATTTTTCCCCATATTTTCCCCGATTTTTCCCCCATTTTTCCCCGATTTCTCCCCACTTTTCCCCCCCATTTTCCCCCTCTCCCGCAGCTCACACGCAGCACTGTTTCTTGGTGTTGGGCCCGCCGAATTTGGGTTTGTCGCGGCAGTTCGGGCACGTCCCGCACTCCTGGGGCTGCCCCACATCGCCCCCATTTTCCCCATTTTTTCCCCATTTTTTCCCCAATTTTTTCTCATTTTTTCCCCATTTTTTCCCCAATTTTTTCTCATTTTTTCCCCATTTTTTCCCCAATTTTTTCTCATTTTTTCCCCATTTTTTCCCCAATTTTTTCTCATTTTTTTCCCCATTTTTTCCCCAATTTTTTCTCATTTTTTCCCCATTTTTTCCCCAATTTTTTCTCATTTTTTCCCCAATTTTTTCTCATTTTTTTCCCCATTTTTTCCCCAATTTTTTCTCAATTTTCCCCCATATTTTCCCCATTTTTCCCCCATATCTCCCCCATTTTTACCCCGATTTTTCCCGGATTTTTCCCCATATTTCCCCCATACTTCCCCCAATTTTTCCCCGATTTTTCCCCATTTTTTCCCCGATTTTTCCCGGATTTTTCCCTGTATTTCCCCCATACTTCCCCCATTTTTTCCCCAATTTTTTCCCCATTTTTTCCCCATATTTCCCCCATATTTCCCCCATTTTTTCCCCATATTTCCCCCATACTTCCCCCATATTTTCCCCGATATTTTCCCGGATTTCTCCCCACTTTTCCCCCGTATTTCCCCCTCTCCCGCAGCTCACACGCAGCACTGTTTCTTGGTGTTGGGCCCGCCGAATTTGGGTTTGTCGCGGCAGTTCGGGCACGTCCCGCACTCCTGGCGCCGGCGGCAGCCTCGGCACCGCCCGCAGCGCGAGCCCCGCGCCCCGCCCCCACCCCGCGGCCAGCGCGAGCCCCGCCGGGGGGGGGGAGGGGGAGGGGCGGAGGGGGGGGAGGGGCGGGGCCGTTTGGGGGGGGCCCCCCCGGGATCGGGGTCCGGGTCCGGGTCGGCCGGGGGGGCTGGAGAGAGAGAGAGAAAAAAAAAAGAAAAAATTAAAATTTTGGGGGGATTTGGGGAAATTTGGGGTTAATTTGGGGGTTTTTGGGGGGATTTTTGGGGTTAATTTCGGGATTTTGGGGTTAATTTCGGGGTTTTGGGGGTTAATTTGGGGTTTGGGGGTTAATTTGGGGGGTTTGGGGTTAATTTGGGGATTTTTGGGGTTAATTTGGGGATTTTTGGGGTTAATTTGGGGATTTTTGGGGTTAATTTGGGGGTTTTGGGGGTTAATTTGGGGATTTTGGGGTTAATTTGGGGATTTTTGGGGTTAATTTGGGGATTTTTGGGGTTAATTTGGGGGTTTTGGGGGTTAATTTGGGGGGTTTGGGGTTAATTTGGGGATTTTTGGGGGTTAATTTGGGGATTTTTGGGGGTTAATTTGGGATTTTTGGGGGTTAATTTGGGGGTTTTGGAGGTTAATTTGGGGTTTTTTGAGTTTAATTTTGGGATTTTTGGGGTTAATTTCGGGATTTTGGGGTTAATTTGGGGATTTTTGGGGTTAATTTCGGGGTTTTGGGGGTTAAATTTAGGGTTAATTTGGGGTTAATTTGAGAGATTTGGGGTTAATTTGGGGATTTTTGGGGTTAATTTGGGGTTAATTTGGGGGTTTGGGGGTTAATTTGGGGATTTTTGGGGTTAATTTCGGGATTTTGGGGTTAATTTGGGAGATTTTGGGGGTTAATTGGGGGGTTTTCGGGGTTAATTTGGGGTTTTTTGGGGTTAATTTCGGGTGAATTTCGGGTGAATTTGGGGTTTTGGGGGTTAATTTGGGATTTTTGGGGTTAATTTGGGGATTTTGGGGTTAATTTGGGATTTTTGGGGTTAATTTGGGGATTTTGGGGTTAATTTGGGATTTTTTGGGGTTAATTTCGGGTTAATTTAGGGTGAATTTCGGGTGAATTTGGGGTTTTGGGGGTTAATTTGGGATTTTTGGGGTTAATTTGGGGATTTTTGGGGTTAATTTGGGGGGTTTGGGGGTTAATTTGGGGGTTTTTGGGGTTAAATTTGGGTTAATTTGGGGGTTTCGGGTTAATTTTGGGATTTTCAGGGTTAATTTCCGGCTAATTTGGGATTTTTGGGGTTAATTTGGGGGATTTTGGGGGTTAATTTCGGGTTAATTTGGGGTTTTGGGGGGTTAATTTGGGGTTTTTAGGGTTAATTTCTGGTTAATTTGGGGGTTTGGGGGTTAATTTGGGGGATTTTGGGGTTAATTTGGGGATTTTTTGGGAAAATTTTGGGGATTTTTCGGGGATATTTTGGGTTATTTTTGGGAATATTTTGGGAATTTTTTGGGATTTTTTGGGGGGAATTTTGGGGATTGTTTGGAGTTTTTTGGGGGGCTATTTTGAGTTATTTTTGGGAATATTTTGGGGATATTTTGGGGATTTTTTGGGAATATTTTTGGGATTTTTTGGAGGTTTTTTGGGAAAATTTTGGGAATATTTTGGGGATATTTTGGGTTATTTTTGGGAATATTTTGGGTTATTTTTGGGAATATTTTGGGGATATTTTAGGGATTTTTTTGAGTTTTTTTGGGGGTGTTTTGGGGATATTTTGGGGGGTTTTTGGGGGGGTCTCTCACCTTCGGGGGGGGTCTCAGGCTCGGGGGGGGGCGCTCTCCTGCAGACGTGTTTGATCCGGGGGGACCCCTGGGAATTTTGGGGGGAGGGTCCAGGGGGGGTCAGGGGCACCCCCAGAGTCCCCAAAAAAATTAAAAAAAAAATAAAAAAAATAAAAAAAATTCCCCCAAAATTCCCATGGAATACCAGACACTGAAAACGCCCCAAATCCCATCCAAAAATAGCCAAAATTCCACCCAAAACCCACCCAAAAATATCCAAAATTCCACCCAAAAATTCACCTAAAAATTAAAAAAAAATCCACCCCCAAATCCACCCAAAAATTCACCCAAAATCCCCAAAAATCCACCCAAAAATCCCCCAAAAATCCACCCAAAAATTCACCTAAAAATAAAAAAAAAATCCACCCCAAAACTCTCTAAAAATACCCCAAAATCCCCCCAAAAATCCCCCTAAAAAAAACCACAAAAAATCCACCCAAAATGCCCCAAAATCCACCCAAAAAGCCCCCGAAAAATCCCGAAAAATCCACCTAAAAATCCACCCAAAATCCCCTAAAAATCCACCAAAAATCCCCCCAAAAATCCAGCCAAAAATCCCCAGAAATCTCCCGAAAAATCCCCAAAAAATCAAAAAAAAATCCACCAAAAAATTCCCTCAAAAATTCACCAAGAAATCCCCAAAAGTTCCCAAAAATCCCCAAAATTCCACCTAAAATCCCGCCAAAAATCCACTTAAAAATACTCAAAAATCCACCCCAAACCCACCCCAAAAACGCCCAAAATCCCCCAAAAATCCCCCCAAAAATCCCCCCAAAATTCACCTAAAAATTCCACCAAAATTCCACCTAAAAATCCACAAAAATCCACCCAAATTCTCAAACAATCCACAAAAAATCCCCCAAAAAATAAAAAAAATCCCCAGAAGATCCCCCAAAAATAAAAAAAAAAACAAAAAAATCCCCAAAAAATTTAAAAAAAAATCCCAAAAAAATCCCCAAAAAAGTCCCAAAAAATCCCCCAAAAAATAAAAAAAAAATCCCCAAAAAATCCCCCAAAAATAAAAAAAAATCCCCCAAAAAATCCCCAAAAAAGTCCCAAAAAATCCCCCAAAAAATAAAAAAAAATCCCCAAAAAATCCCCCAAAAATAAAAAAAAAATCCCCAAAAAATCCCCAAAAAAGTCCCAAAAAATCCCCCAAAAAATAAAAAAAAATCCCCAAAAAATCCCCCAAAAATAAAAAAAAAACAAAAAAAATCCCCAAAAAATTTAAAAAAAAACCCCAAAAAATCCCCAAAAAAGTCCCAAAAAATCCCCCAAAAAATAAAAAAAAAATCCCCAAAAAATCCCCCAAAAATAAAAAAAAACAAAAAAATCCCCAAAAAATTAAAAAAAAAATCCCCAAAAAATCCCCAAAAAAGTCCCAAAAAATCCCCCAAAAAATAAAAAAAAATCCACAAAAAATCCCTCAAAAATAAAAAAAAAACAAAAAAAATCCCCAAAAAATTAAAAAAAAAACCAAAAAAATCCCCAAAAAAGTCCCAAAAAATCCCCCAAAAAATAAAAAAAAATCCCCAAAAAATCCCCCAAAAATAAAAAAAAAAACAAAAAAATCCCCAAAAAATTAAAAAAAAAATCCCCAAAAAATCCCCAAAAAAGTCCCAAAAAATCCCCCAAAAAATAAAAAAAAAACCCCAAAAAAACCCCCAAAAAAAAAAAAAAAAACCCAAAAAAAATCCCCAAAAAATTTAAAAAAATCCCCAAAAAATCCCCAAAAAAGTCCCAAAAAATCCCCCAAAAAATAAAAAAAATCCCCAAAAAATCCCCCAAAAATTAAAAAAAACCAAAAAAAAAACCCCAAAAAATGAAAAAAAATCCCAAAATATCCCCAAAAAAGTCCCAAAAAATCCCCCAAAACATAAAAAAAATCCCCAAAAAATCCCCCAAAAATAAAAAAAAATCCCCAAAAAATAAAAAAAAAATCCCCAAAAAATCCCCAAAAAAATCCCAAAAAATCCCCCAAAAAATAAAAAAAAAAATCCCCAAAAATCCCCAAAATTCCCCTAAAATCAAAAAAAAATCCACCAAAAAAAAATCCAAAAAAATTCCCCAAATCCCTCCCAGACCCTCCCCAAATTTTCCCCAAAATTCCCAAATTTTCCCCAAATTTCCCCCAAATTCCCAAATTTTACCCAAATTTCCCACAAATTCCCCAAAGTTCCTCAAATTTCCCCCAAATTTCCCCAAAATTCCCCAAATTTGCCCCAAATTTCCCCCAAATTTTCCCCAAATTTCCCCCAAATTCTCACCTGGGGCTCCCCCGGGGGCTCCTCCGACCCCACCTGGAGGGGGGGGAGGGGAAAATTCCGTTTGGGCACCCGAAAAAAAAATTCCAAATTTTTTTCCCCAAAATCCCAAAATACCCCCAAATTTCCCCCAAAATCCCAAAATTCCCCCAAATCCCCGAAAATTCCTGAATTTCCCCCCAAATCCCCCCAAATTTCTACAATTTTCCCCCCAAATTTCCCCAAACATCCCCAAATTTCCCCAAATTCCCCCAAAATTCCCCAAATTTCCCCAAAATTTTCGAAATTTTCCCAGATTTCCCCAAATTTTCCCCACAAATTCCCGAATTTTCCCAAAATTTCCCCGAATTCCCCCAAAATCCCCCAAATTCCCCCGAAATTCCAAGATTCCTCCAATTTCATCCAAAATTCCCCCAAAATTCCCCAAATTTTCCCAAAATCCCCCAAATTTCCCCCAAATTTCCCCCACAATTCCCCATTCCCGTCCCCACCCTCTGCCTGCGGTCGATCCTGCCCAGCTGCAGCCGCGCGCGGCTCAGGAGATCGAAGACGCGCCCCGTGACGTCATCCAGCCCCGCCGTGACGTCAGCCGGCCCCGCCGTGACGTCGCCCTGCCCCTCCGCCGCGTCCCCGGCGGCGCTTCCGGCCGCCGTGACGTCACTTCCGTGCGCCGGCACCTCCGCCCCGACGGCGCCGCCCGGCGGCCGGAAGTGCGCGGGGAGGGCGAGGTGGTTGGGGCCGGAAGTGGGCGGGGCTTGGAGCGGAAGTGGAGGGGCGGGGCCGGGCGGAGGCGCGGGGCTCAGCGATTGGTAGATGCGCAGGTGGGCGGGGCTGGGCGTGAACAGCGGCGCGCGCAGCAGGAGGGGGCGGGGCCGGAAGGGGGCGGGGCCGGGCGGGGGCACGTGGGGCTCGGCCAAGGTCACCTGGAGCAGCCTCAGCGTCACGCGGGGGTCACCTGGGGACACCTGGGCGGGGCCGAGGGACACCGGGGGCGGGCCCAGGGTCACGTGGGCGGGGCCGAGAGTCACGTGGGCGGGGCTCAGGGTCACGTGGGCGGGGCCGAGCGTCACCTGGGGGTCACCGGGGGTCACCGGGGTGTCCCCAAAAGGGGCGGGGCCGCCCCCAGGGGGATCCCCGGGCGTCCCCGAGGGCTCCTGGAGCGTCCTTGAGGCGGCCGTGATGACGTCATGGCGGGTCTCGATGACGTCACTGACGTCCCTGATTGCGTCATCGATGTCCTCCATGACGTCGCTGCCGTTGATGACGTCATCGGAGTGTCCTGCGACGTCACTGACTCCATTGATGATGTCACCGCTGCCTTTGATGACATCGCAGGCGGCTTTGATGACGTCACAGATGGGCGCGGTGACGCGACACGGCGGCTTGATGACGTCATGGCCGGCTTTGACATCACGGCCGAGTTCGGTGACCTCACAGGCGGCGCTGATGACGTCACAGGCGGGGCTGACGACATCGCGGCCTGGTCCAACGGCATCGCAGGACAGCTTGATGACGTCACACGTGGGCTTGGGGACGTCACAGGCGGGCTGGATGATGTCACAGGTGGGCTTGGTGACATCAGGGAAGGACTTGATGATGTCACAGGATTGCTTGATGACGTCACAGGCGGGCTTGTTGACGTCACAGGCGGGTTCGGCGACATCAGGGAAGGAGCTGATGACGTCACAGGACGGCTTGACGACGTCACAGGCGGGCTTGGCGACATCAGGGAAGGAGCTGATGACGTCACGGGCGGGCTTGATGACGTCGCAGGCGAGCCTGGCGACCCCGCAGGTGGCCCCGATGACGTCACGGCCGGCTCTGATGACGTCACCGCTGTCCCAGCGGAAGGTGGGCGCCCTCAGGATGGCCCGGCGGGGGGAGGGGGAGGCCGGGGGGGGGTTGGGGACACCAAGGGGGGGGTCCTGGGGACACCGGGGGGGGTCCTGGGGGGCTTTGGGGGTCCCGGGGGTGGCCCTGGGGGGGTCCTTGGTGTCCCCAGGGGGGTCCTGGATGTCCCCGAGGGGGTCCCTGATGGCTCTGGGGGGGTCCCCAAGGGGGTCCCGAGTGTCCCTGGAGTGACCCCGGCTGGGATTTGGGGGGGCCTTGGTGTCCCCGGGGGGGTCCCGAGTGTCCCCAAGGGGGTCCTGGGTGGCTCTGGAAGCGTCCCTGGGGATCCCCAGAAGTTCCTGAGCGTCCCCAAGTCGGTCTCGGGTGTCCCCAAGGGGGTCCCGAGTGTCCCCAGCGGGGTCCTGGGGGGGTCGTGGCGGGTCCTTGATGTCCCCAGGGGGGTCCCGATTGTCCCCGAGTCTGTCGCGAGTGTCCCTGGGGGGATCCCGGGTGTCCCTGGGGGGATCCCGGGTGTCCCTGGGGGGATCCGGGGTGTCCCCGAGCTGTTCCCGGGTGTCCCTGGGGAGATCCCGGGTGTCCCCGAGTGGGTCCCGGGTGTCCCCGAGTCGTTCCCGGGTGTCCCCGAGACTGTCCCGGGTGTCCCCGAGCCGTTCCCGGGTGTCCCCGAGACTGTCCCGGGTGTCCCCGAGCCGTTCCCGGGTGTCCCCGAGTGGGTCCCGAATGTCCCCGAATCTCTGCCGGGTGTCCCCGAGCCGTTCCCGGGTGTCCCCGAGTGGGTCCCGGGTGTCCCCGAGCCGTTCCCGGGTGTCCCCGAGCCGTTCCCGGGTGTCCCCGAGCCGCTCCCGATTGTCCCCGAGCCGCTCCCGGCTCTCCCTGCCGCTCCCTGCCGTCACTTCCGGGATGGGCGTGTCCGCGAACCGCCGCGGGGGCCTGATTGGCCGAGCCGAGCGCGCGCTGACCAATGGCATCACGAACTGCCGCAGGCCCCGCCCGCCGCCGCCGCTCCTGGCCCCGCATCCTCTGCGCGCGCCGCGGGGAGGGGGCGGGGCGGCGTCAGCCCCGCCCCCTCCTCGGCCCCGCCCCCTCCTCCAGACCCCGCCCCGGAAGCGCAGGAGGCGGAGCCGAGGGGGGCGGGGCTGGAGCCGAGGGGGGCGGGGCGAGGGCGACGAGGCCACGCCCCCCGCGCGGGGGGGGGAGGGGGCGGCGCCGGGGGGGAGCCGAGAACCTGTGGGGGAGGGGAGAGGGGCGGGGTCAGGATTTGGGGGGATTTTGGGGGGGGATTTTGGGGGGGTCCTGGGGGGATTTTGGGGGGATTTTGAGGGGATTTTGGGGGGGATTTGGGGGGTCCTGGGGGGTAATGGGAGACTTTGGGGGGGATTTGGGGGGGATTTGGGGGGGGTTTTTGGGGGGTCCTGAGGGATAATGGGGGGTCCTGGGGGGAATTTTGGGGGATTTTGGGGGGGATTTGGGGGGTCCTGGGGGGATTTTGGGGGGGATTTGGAGGGTCCTGAGGAATAATGGGGGGTCCTGGGGGGATTTTGGGGGGAATTTGGGGGGTCCTGGGGGGGTTTTGGGGGGATTTGGGGGGTCCTGGGGGGATTTGGGGGAATTTTGGGGGGGATTTGGGAGGTCCTGAGGGGATTTTGGGGGATTTTGGGGGATTTTGGGGGGTCCTGAGGGGATTTTGGGGGGATTTGGGGGGATTTTAGGGGGATTTGGGAGGTCCTGGGGGATTTTGGGCGATTTTGGGGGTCCTGGGGGGATTTTGGGGGGTCCTGGGGGGATTTTGGGAGGGATTTGGGAGGTCCTGGGGGATTTGGGGGGATTTTGGGGGTCCTGGGGGGATTTTGGGGGGTCCTGGGGAGACTTCGGGGGAAATTTGGGGGGGTCCTGGAGGATTTTGGGGGAATTTGGGGGGTCCTGGGGGGATTTTGGGGGGATTTGAGGGGTCCTGGGGGGATTTGGGGGAAATTTTGGGCGATTTTGAGGATCCCCCGGAGAATTTTGGGGTGACTTTTTCAGGGCTTTCGGAGCATTTTGGGGGGATTTTAAGGTAATTTTGGGTTGATCTGGGGTGACATTCGGGTGATTTTTGGTGATTTTGGGTGATTTTAGGACAATTTGGGGTGATTTGGGGGGATTTCTGAAGATTTTAAGGTGATTTGGGGGGATTTTTTGTGATTTTAGGGTGATTTAGGAAAATCTTAGAATGATTTTGGGGGATTTTTAGGTGATTTTAGGCTGATTTTGGGGGATTTTGGGGTGATTTTAGGCTGATTTTGGGGGATTTTGAGGTGATTTTGGGTGATTTCGGGATGATTTTGGGGATTTTGGGGTGATTTGGGGGGATTTTAGAATGATTTTAGGATGATTTGGGGGGATTTTGGGGGGATTTTTTGGGATTTTTGGGGATTTGGGGGTGATTTCGGGGTGAATTTGGGGGATTTTGGGGTGAATTTTGGGGATTTTTGGGGATTTTGGGTGATTTTTGGGGTTATTTTAGGATATTTTGGGGCGAATTTCGGGAATTTTGGCTGATTTTATGATTATTTTATGATGATTTTAGGATAATTTTAGAGATTTTGGGGGGTTTTGGTGATTTGGGGGTTATTTTACGATATTTTGGGGTCAATTTTGGTGATTTTGGGGGGATTTGGGGATTTTTGGGGATTTTGGGGTGAATTTTGGGGATTTTGGGGTGATTTTGGGCAATTTTTGGGTGATTTTAGGATATTTCGGGGGGAATTTTGGGGTGAATTTTGGGGGATTTGGGGGCTGATTTCTGGGAATTTTGGGGTGAATTTTTGGGATTTTTGGTGATTTTTGGGTGAGTTTTGGGGAATTTTGGTGATTTTGGGGTGATTTTAGGGGATTTTTGTGTGATTTGGGGGGATTTTGGGGGATTTTGGGGTGAATTTTGGGGCTTTTGGGGTGAATTTTGGGGATTTGGGGGTGAATTTGGGGGATTTTGGGGTGATTTTTGGTGATTTTGGGGTGAATTTTGGTGATTTTGGGGTGAATTTTGGGGATTTTGGGGTGAATTTTGGGGATTTGGGGGAGTTTCGGGGTGATTTTGGGGTGATTTTGGGGCTTTTGGGGGGATTTTGGGGTGAATTTTGGGGATTTTGGGTGATTTTGGGGTGATTTTGGGGGTTTTGGGGTCACTGACCTCTGCGGGAGCGCCGTGGGGGGAGGGGCATCTCCAGCTCCTCGGGCAGGAACCCCCGGAACTCCTCCTGGAAGGGGGCGGGGTCAGCGCTGGCCACGCCCACGGGGACACGCCCACTTCCCCGTGGCCACGCCCCTTTTGAATCCTCAACTGAAAACCCCAAATCCACCCCCAGAAAAACCCCAAAACCCACCCAAAAACCCCCAAATTCCTGACCCAAAACAGCCCCAAATCCACCCCAAAAATCCCAAATCCACCCAAAAATCCCAAAATCCACCCAAAAAACCCCAAATTCCTGACCCAAACCAGCCCCAAATCCACCCAAAAAATCCCAAATTCCTGACCCAAAACAGCCCCAAATCCACCCAAAAAACCCCAAATCCACCCCAAAAAATCCGCAAATCAACCCCAAAAACCCCCCAAATTTCTGAGCCAAAACTGTCCCAAGTCCACCCAAAAAAAATCAAATTCCTGACCCCAAAATGCTCCAAACCTACCCCAAAAAATTCCAAATTTCTGACCCCAAGATGCCCCAAATCCACCCCAAAAAACCGCAAATCCTCCCCAAAACCCCCAAATTCCTGACCCAAAACTGCCCCAAATCCACCCAAAAAACCCCAAATCCACCCCAAAAAAACCCCAAATTCCTGCCCCCAAAACTGCCCCAAATCCACCCAAAAAACCCCAAATTCCTGACCCAAACCAGCCCCAAATCCACCCAAAAAATCCCAAATTCCTGACCCAAAACAGCCCCAAATCCACCCAAAAAACCCCAAATCCACCCCAAAAAAACCCCAAATTCCTGACCCCAAAACTGCCCAAAATCCACCCGAAAAACCTCAAATTCCTGACCCAAAACTGCCCCAAATCCACCCAAAAAACCCCAAATCAACCCCAAAAAACCCCCAAATTCCTGACCCAAAAAAACCCCAAAACCCACCCAAAAACCCCCAAATTCCTGACCCAAAAAAACCCAAAGCCCACCCAAAAAAACCCAAAATCCACCCAAAAATCCCAAATTCCTGACCCAAAACTGCCCCAAATCCACCCAAAAAACCCCAAATCCACCCCAAAAAAACTGTAAATCAACCCCAAAAACCCCTCAAATTTCTGACTCAAAACTGTCCCAAATCCACCCAAAAAACCCCAAATCAACCCAAAAAAACCCCAAATTCCTGACCCAAAACAGCCCCAAATCCACCCAAAAAACCCCAAATCCACCCCAAAAAAACCCCAAATTCCTGCCCCCAAAACTGCCCCAAATCCACCCGAAAAACCTCAAATTCCTGACCCAAAACTGCCCCAAATCCACCCAAAAAACCCCAAATCCACCCAAAAAAACCCCAAATCCACCCAAAGAAACCCCAAATCCACCCAAAAAACCCCAAATTCCCTGACCCAAAACCACTCAGATTTTCCCCAAACCTCCTTAGGAACCTCCAGACACCTCAAGGTCCCCAAAAATTCCCCCAAATCCCCCCAAAAATTCCCCCAAAATCCTCCCAGGACCCTCCAAAAATCCCCAAATCCCCTCAAATCACCCCAAAATCACTCAAGAATCCCCAAAAATCCCCCCATGAACCCCAAAATCCCCCAAAAATCCCCTCGGGAACCCCAAAATCCCCCAAAACCACCCCAAACCCTCTCAGGAGCCCCAAAATCTTCTTAAACCGCCCCAAAATCCCCTCAGGAACCCCAAAATCCCCCAAAACCTCCCCAAAATCTCCTTCAGACCCCACAAAATCCCCCCAGGAACCCCAAAATCTCCTTAAATCCCCCCAAAATCCCCTCAGGAACCCCAAAATCTCCTTAAATCCCCCCAAAATCCCCCCAGGAACCCTAAAATCTCCTTAAATCGCCCCAAAATCCCCTTAAATCCCCCCAAAATCTCCTTTAATCCCCCCAAAATCCCCTCAGGAACCCCAAAATCTCCTTTAATCCCCCCAAAATCCACTTTGGAACCCAAAAATCTCCTTCAATCCCCCCAAAATCCCCTTAAATCCCCCCAAAATCCCCCAAAACCGCCCCAAAATCCCCTCAGGAACCCCAAAATCTCCTTAAATTGCCCCAAAATCCCCTCAGGAACCCCAAAATCTCCTTTAATCCCCCCAAAATTCACTTTGGAACCCAAAAATCTCCTTAAACCGCCCCAAAATCCCCTTAAATCCCCCCAAAATCTCCTTAAATCCCCCCAAAATCCCCTCAGGAACCCCCAAATCCTCCCAAAATCCCCCCCAGACCTCCCCAAATCTCCTAAAATCCCCCCTAAACCCCTTCAGGAACCCCCAAATTCCCAAAAATCCCCCGAAAATCCTCTCAGGACCCTCCAGATCCCCCCCAAAACGGCCCCCGACCCCCTCAGGAACCCCAAAATCCCCCCAGGGACCCCAAATTCCACTGAAATTCCCACAAAAGCCCTTCAGGAACCCCAAAACCACCCCCTAAATCCCCTCAGGAACCCCAAAATCCTCTCAGGAACCCCAAAATCCTCCTAAATTCCCCTCAAATTCTACTTAAATCCCCCCAAAATCCCCTCAGGAACCCCAAAATCCCCTCAGGGACCCCAAAATCCCCCAAAACCTCCCCAAAATCTCCTTCAGACCCCCCAAAATCCCCCCAGGAACCCCAAAATCTCCTTAAATCCCCCCAAAATCCCCCCAGGAACCCCAAAATCTCCTTTAATCCCCCCAAAATCCCCTCAGGAACCCCAAAATCTCCTTAAATCGCCCCAAAATCCCCTTAAACCGCCCCAAAATCCCCTCAGGAACCCCAAAATCTCCTTTAATCCCCCCAAAATCCACTTTGGAACCCAAAAATCTCCTTAAACCGCCCCAAAATCCCCTTAAATCCCCCCAAAATCTCCTTAAATTGCCCCAAAATCCCCTCAGGAACCCCCAAATCCTCCCAAAATCCCCCCCAGACCTCCCCAAATCTCCTAAAATCCCCCCTAAACCCCTTCAGGAACCCCCAAATTCCCAAAAATCCCCCGAAAATCCTCTCAGGACCCTCCAGATCCCCCCCAAAACGGCCCCCGACCCCCTCAGGAACCCCAAAATCCCCTCAGGAACCCCAAATTCCATTGAAATTCCCACAAAAGCCCTTCAGGAACCCCAAAACCACCCCAAAAATCCCCTCAGGAACCCCAAAATCCCCCCAGGGACCCCAAATTCCACTGAAATTCCCACAAAAGCCCTTCAGGGACCCCAAAACCACCCCAAAAATCCCCTCAGGAACCCCAAAATCCTCTCAGGAACCCCAAAATCCTCCTAAATTCCCCTCAAATTCTACTTAAATCCCCCCAAAATCCCCTCAGGAACCCCAAAATCCTTTTAAATTCCCCCAAAATCCCCTCAGGGACCCCAAATTCGCTGAAATTCCCACAAAACCCTTTCAGGAACCCCAAAACCACCCCCTAAATCCCCTCAGGAACCCCCAAATCCCCTCAGGAACCCCAAAATCCCCCTAAATTCCCCCCAAATTCCACTTAAATCCCCCCAAGATCCCCTCAGGAACCCCCAAATCCTTTTAAATTCCCCCAAAATCCCCTCAGGGACCCCAAATTCGCTGAAATTCCCACAAAACCCTTTCAGGAACACCAAAACCATCCCAAAAATCCCCTCAGGAACCCCAAAATCCTCTTAAATTCCCCCCAGATCTCCTCAGAACCCCCAAATTCCACTTAAATCCCCCCAAAACCCCCTCAGGATGCTCCAAATCCCCCCCAAAATCCCTCAAAATCCCCTCAGGAACCCCGAAATCCCCTCAGGAACCCGAAAATTCCACCAAATCTTCTCAGAACCCCCCCAAAATCCCCTCCAATCCCCTCAGAAGCCCCAAAATTCCCCTCAGGACTCCCCAAATCTCCCCAAACCCCCTCAAGAATCCCCAAATCCCCCCAGGACACCCCGAAATCCCCTCAGGAACCCTCAAATCCTCTTAAATTCCCCCCAAATCCCCCCAGGACACCCCGAAATCCCCTCAGGAACCCCCAAATTCCCTCAAATCCCCTCAGAACCCCCCGAATCCATCCAGAATTCCCCAAATTCTCCCAAATCCCCTCAGGTCTCCCCAAATTCTCCTCAGGAACCCCCAAATCCCCTCAGAACCCCCCAAATTCTCCTGAATCCCCTCAGAACCCCCCAAATCCCCTCAGGACCCCCCAAATTCCGCCGAATCCCCTCAGGATCCCCCAAAACCCCTCAGAACCTCCGGAATCCCATCAGGACCCCCCCAAATTCCCCCGAACCGCCTCAGAACCCTCCAAATTCCCCCAAATCCCCTCAGAACCCCCCCCCCAAAAATGCCCCAAATCCCCTCAGAACCCCCCGAATTCCCTCAGAACCCCCCGAATCCCCTCAGAACCCCCCGAATCCCCTCAGGACCCCCCGAATCCCCTCAGAACCCCACGAATCCCCTCAGAACCCCCCAAATCCCCTCAGGACCCCCCAAATTCCGCCGAATCCCCTCAGGATCCCCCAAAACCCCTCAGAACCTCCGGAATCCCATCAGGACCCCCCCAAATTCCCCCGAACCGCCTCAGAACCCTCCAAATTCCCCCAAATCCCCTCAGAACCCCCCCCCCCCAAAAATGCCCCAAATCCCCTCAGGACCCCCCGAATCCCCTCAGTACCCCCCGAATCCCCTCAGAACCCCCCGAATCCCCTCAGTACCCCCCGAATCCCCTCAGAACCCCCCGAATCCCCTCAGGACCCCCCGAATCCCCTCAGAACCCCACGAATCCCCTCAGAACCCCCCGAATCCCCTCAGGAACCAGCAAATCCCCTCAGAACTCCCCGAATCCCCTCAGGACCCCCCGAATTTCCTCAGGACCCCCCGAATCCCCTCAGGACCCCCCGAATTCCCTCAGAAACCATCAAATCCCCTCAGGACCCCCCGAATCCCCTCAGGACCCCCCGAATCCCCTCAGAACCCCTCGAATCCCCTCAGGAACCAGCAAATCCCCTCAGAACTCCCCGAATCCCCTCAGGACCCCCCGAATTCCCTCAGAAACCATCAAATCCCCTCAGGACCCCCCGAATCCCCTCAGGACCCCCCGAATCCCCTCAGGATCCCCCGAATCCCCTCAGGACCCCCCGAATCCCCTCAGGAACCCCCAAATCCCCTCAGAAAGCCCCGAAACCCCCTCAGACCATCCCAAATCCCCTCAGGAGCCCTGGAATCCCCTCAGGACCCCCCGAATCCCCTCAGGACCCCCCGAATCCCCCCAGGAACCAGCAAATCCCCTCACGACCCCCCGAATCTCCTCAGGACCCCCCGAATCCCCTCAGTTCCTCCCCCCGTTTCCCCCCCCGAGCGTTTCCCGCCGCTCGCCGCTCACCGGCCGGCCGGGCCTCTGGCGCTCCCCGAGCAGCGCCCGCAGGCGGCGGAGGCCGCGCCCGATGGCCACGAGCGCCCGGAGCGCGGGGTCGGGCCGGGAAGGACCCGGGGGACCCCCGAGAGGGGTCCGGGACCGGGGAGGACCGGGCGGGACCCGAGGCCACGGCGGGGGCCGGGCGGGGAAGCGGCCGCGGGCGGCGGCGGCGGCGGGGCCCGCCGCCATCTTGGGCCGGGGGAGGGGCCTTGGGCGGAGCCAATGGGAGAAGGGCAGGGGAAGGAGTGAGCCAATGGGAGAGCGAGGGAGGCGGGGTTTAAGGGAAGCGGAGCCAATCAGAGGGAGGGAAGGGCGGGGCTACGGAGGCGGGAGACGGCGGGAGGAGGAGGCGGGGTTGAGGTGAAGCGGAGCCAATCGGAAGGCGAGGAGGGCGGGGTTAAGGGAAACCGGAACCAATCGGCGCGAGAAAAAGGAAAGGGCGGATCTACGGGGAACCGGAGCCAATCAGAAACGAGTTCAAAGGAGCAGAGCCAATCAGAGCGCGAGGAGGGAGGGCTTAGGATGAGCAGGAACCAATCAGAGCAGAGCAGGGGTGGGTTCAAAGAGAAGGCGGGGCTAAAAGAACCGGAGCCAATGGGGGAAGGGCTGGGAGGGAAAGGAACCAATCAAAACGCGGGGTTGAGGAAGGGGCGGGGCTAACTGGAATTAACCAATCAGAGAGCGGAAAGGGCTGGCTTAAAGCGATGTCTCGTCGCGAAGGGGGCGTGGTCACAAATGGGCGGAGCCGCTTTGGGGGCGTGGCCTTCCGGAAAGGGGCGGGGCTTGGTTGGGGGAGGGGTCCCTGTCCCACCCCCAAGGGCACCCCAAAATTTGGGGACCCCAAAATCCCCTCCCGGAGAATCCCCAGAAAATTCTGGGGACGATTCTGGGGGTCCCTGAACCTTTTTGGGGTCAATTTTGGGGCTTCCGGGACCCCTGGATGGGATTTTGGGGGTCCCCGGGTTCAATTTTGGGTGAATTTTGGGGGTCCCGGGAGGATTTTGGGGGTCCCAGCCCCTTTTTGGGTCAAATTTCGGTGAATTTTGGGGGTTCCCAGCCCCTTTTTTGGGTGAATTTTGGGGGTCCCAGCCCCTTTTTGGGTGAATTTTGGTGAAATTTGGGAGTCCCAGTCCCTTTTTGGGGTGAATTTTGGTGAATTTTGGGGGTTCCCAGCCCCTTTTTGGGTGAATTTTGGTGAATTTTAGTGATTTTTGTGAATTTTGAGGGTTCCCAGCCCCTTTTTTGAGTGAATTTTGTGAATTTTGGGGTTCCCAGACCCTTTTTAGATACATTTTGTTAATTTGGGGGGGTTCCCAGACCCTTTTTTTGGGTGAATTTTGGTGAATTTTGGGAGTCCCACTCCCTTTTTGGGGTGAATTTTGTGAATTTTGGGGGTTCCCAGCCCCTTTTTGGGTGAATTTTGATGAATTTTGGGGGTTTCGAACCCCTTTTGGGGGGATTTTTGATGAATTTTGATGAATTTTGGGAGGCCCAGCCCCTTTTTGGGGGATTTTTTAATGAATTTTGGTGAATTTTGGTGAATTTTGGTGGTTCCCAGCCCCTTTTTGGGTGAATTTTGGTGAATTTTAATGAATTTTGTGAATTTTGAGGGTTCCCAGCCCCTTTTGGGGGGAATTTTGATGAATTTTGCGAATTTTGGGGGTTCCCAGCCCCTTTTTGGGGTGAATTTTGTGAATTTTGGGAGTCCCAGCCCCTTTTTGGGGTGAATTTTGTGAATTTTGGGGGTTCCGAGCCCCTTTTTGGGTCAATTTTGATGAATTTTGGGGGTTTCGAACCCCTTTTGGGGGATTTTTGATGAATTTTGATAAATTTTGGGGATTCCCAGCCCCTTTTTGGGTGAATTTTGGGTGAATTTTGGGGAATTTTGGGAGTCCCAGCCCCTTTTTGGGGTGAATTTTGTGAATTTTGGGGGTTCCCAGCCCGTTTTTGGGTCGATTTTGATGAATTTTGGGGGTTTCGAACCCCTTTTGGGGGATTTTTGATGAATTTTGATGAATTTTGGGGATTCCCAGCCCCTTTTTGGGGGATTTTTTAATGAATTTTGGTGAATTTTGGTGAATTTTGGTGGTTCCGAGCCCCTTTTTGGGTGAATTTTGGTGAATTTTAGTGAATTTTGTGAATTTTGGGCGTTCCCAGCCCATTTTGGGGGATTTTTGACGAATTCCGTGAATTTTGGGGATTCCCAGCCCCTCCCCCCTCCCCCGTTCCCAGCTGGCCCCGCCCCTCCCCCGCATTCCCCAAATTCCCAACCCCGGGATCCTCCAATGGCAGCGAGGGGTGGGGGAGGGGCCGGGGGAGGGGGGAGGGGTCTCAGGCCCCGCCCCCTCCCCCCCAAAAAGGGGTCCCGGGGTTCCCCCCCCCCCAAAATCCCCGCGGGAGCCGCAGCGGGGATGGGGGAGGGGCTCGGCTGGGTGAGTGGGGGAGGGGCGGAGGGGATTTGGGGGGTCCTGGGGGGGAATTTGGGGGAATTTGGGGGGTCCTGGGGGAAATTTGGGAGAATTCGGGAGGTCCTGGAGGAATTTGGGGGGAATTTGGGGGGTCCTGGAGGAATTTTGGGGGAATTTGGGGGGTCCTGTGGAGATTTTGGGGGAATTTTGGGGGGTCCTGGAGGAATTTGGGGGGAATTTGGTGGGAAGTTGAGGGGTCCTGGGGGAAATTTGGGGAATTCTGGGGGAATCTGGGGGGTCCTGGAGGAATTTTGGGGGCATTTGGGGGATTTGGGGGAATTTTGGGGGCTCCTGGAAGAATTTTGGGGGGAATTTGGGAGGTCCTGGGGAGATTCTGGGGGATTTTGGGGGGTTTGGGGGGATTTTGGGGGTCCTGGGTGGGTCTGGGGGGAATTTGGGGGATCCCGAGGAGCTTCTTGGGGAATTTTGAGGGGTCTTGAGGGAATTTCGGGGGGTCCCGGATGGATTTCGGAGGAAATTTGGGGGAATTTGGGGGGTCCTGAGGGGTTTTAGGGGAATTTGGGGGGGGGGACTTGCTGGAATTTGGGGGGAATTTTGGGGTTCCTGGGGGAAAATTTGGGGGGAATTTGGGGAGTCCTGGGGGAATTTGGGGAGTCCTGGGGGAATTTGGGGAAATTTTGGGGGTCCTGGGTGGGTGTGGGAGGAATTTGGGGGGTCCAGAGGAGTTTTGAGGGAAATTTGGGGGGTCCCGGGGGGATTTTGGGGGTTCCTGGAGGGATTTTTTGGGGCGATTTGGGAGGTCCTGGATGGATTTGGGGAAAATTGGGAGGAATTTGGGGGGGTCCTGTGGGGTTTTAGGGAAGTTTTGGGGGGTCTTGAGGAGTTTTAGGGGAAATTTGGGGGGTCCTGAGGGAATTTGGGTGGTCCTGAGGGGAATTTGGGGGGAATTTTGGGGGTTCCTGAGAGGTTTTAGGGGATTTTTGGGGGGGACAAAGGAAATTTGGGGGGTCCTGGATGGACTTTGGGGGAATTTCGGGGGAATTTGGGGAGGCTGGGGGATTTTGGGGCGAATTTGGGGGAATTTAAGGGGTCCTGGGGAAATTTGGGGGAATTTTGGGGGGGCCTGGGGAGAATTTGGGGGATCCTGGGGGGATTTTGGGGGGATTTGGGGGATTTTTGGGGGGGATTTTTGGGGTTTTGGGGCAATTTTGGGGGGGCCTGGAGGGGTTTTGGGGGAAATTTGGGGGATTTTGGGGTTGATGCGATTTGATTTTTGACCTTTGACCCCCCCCCGGACAGGCGGTGCTGGCCCTGGTGGTCATCGGGGGCAACGGTCAGTGGTCACTCAGTGGTCACTCAGGGGTTAATGGTCACTCTGGTCACTCAGGGTCACTCAGGGGTCACTCAGGGGTCACTCAGGGTCACTCAGGGGTCACTCGGGGTCACTCAGGGGTCACTCAGGGGTCACTCGGGGTCACTCAGGGGTCACTCAGGGGTCACTCAGGGTCACTCGGGGGTCACTCAGGGTCACTCAGGGTCACTCAGGGTCACTCAGGGTCACTCAGGGTCACTCAGGGGTTAATGGTCACTCTGGTCACTCAGGGTCACTCAGGGGTCACTCAGGGGTCACTCGGGGTCACTCGGGGTCACTCAGGGGTCACTCAGGGGTCACTCAGGGGTCACTCAGGGTCACTCAGGGTCACTCAGGGGTCACTCAGGGTCACCCAGGGTCACTCAGGGTCACTCAGGGGTCACTCAGGGGTCACTCAGGGGTCACTCAGGGTCACTCAGGGTCACTCAGGGGTCACTCAGGGTCACTTATTGGTCACTCAGGGTCACTCAGGGGTCACTCAGGGTCACTCAGGGGTCACTTATTGGTCACTCAGGGTCACTCAGGGGTCACTCAGGGTCACTCAGGGGTCACTCAGGGTCACTCAGGGGTCACTCAGGGTCACTCAGGGTCACTCAGGGTCACTCAGGGTCACTCAGGGGTCACTCAGGGGTCACTCAGGGGTCACTCAGGGTCACTCAGGGTCACTCAGGGGTCACTCAGGGGTCACTCAGGGTCACTTACTTGTCATTGGTCACTCATTGGACCCTCATTGGTCCCTCATTGGTCACTCCCCAGGCTCCGCCCCGCTGTTCCTGGTGGAACCAGCCAATGAGAGCGTGGCTCTGGGCGAGGGGGCGGAGCTCCGCTGCCAGGCCCGGGTGGGCGTGGCCTTGCAGTGGGCGCGGGGGGGGCTCCTCCTCGGGGCCCCGCCCACCCGCGCCCACCCCCGATACCGATTGGCCGGAGACCCCCGGAAAGGTGGGCGGGGCCAAAGGGGGCGGGGCTTAAATAGCTCGATGTTAAATGGGCCGGGCTAAAGCGGAAAGGGGGCGTGGTTTTGTGGTGGGCGTGGCTAGATGGGATGATTGGTAGGCGGGGCTAAAGGGGGCGTGGCTAAAGGGGGCGGGGTTAAAGGGACAGGGCCCTTTTTTTGGAGTTAATTTTTGTGCAGTTTTGGGGTGAATTCGGGGCAGTTTTGGGGTGATTTGGGGCTGATTTTGGGGTGATTTGGGGCTGATTTTGGGGTGATTTGGGGCTGATTTTGGGGTGATTTTGGGGCTGATTTTGGGGTGATTTTGGGGTGATTTTGCGCTGATTTTGGGGTGATTTTGGGGCTGATTTTGGGGTGATTTTGGGGCTGATTTTGGGGTGATTTGGGGCTGATTTTGGGGTGATTTTGGGGCTGATTTTGGGGTGATTTGGGGCTGATTTTGGGGTGATTTTGGGGCTGATTTTGGGGTGATTTGGGGGCTGATTTTGGGGTGATTTGGGGCTGATTTTGGGGTGATTTTGGGGCTGATTTTGGGGTGATTTTGGGGCTGATTTTGGGGTGATTTGGGGCTGACTTTGGGGTGATTTTGGGGCTGATTTTGGGGTGATTTTGGGGCACTTTTGGGGTGATTTTGGGCTGATTTTCAGCCATTTTGAGTCCGATTTTGGGGTGATTTTTGGGAGATTTTTGGGGTGATTTTGGGGTGAGTTTAGGGCTGATTTTGAGCAATTTTAAATCTGATTTAGGGGTGATTTTTGGGAGATTTTGGGGCTGATTTTGGGGTGATTTTGGGGCTGCATTGGAGCAATTTTGAGTCCGATTTTGGGGTGATTTTGGGGCTGATTTTCAGCCATTTTGAGTCTGATTTTTGGGGTGATTTTTGGGTGAGTTTGGGGGTGATTGTGGGGTGATTTGGAGGCAATTTTGTTCCAATTTTTGGGGTGATTTTGTGCCGATTTTGGGCTGATTTTGTCTAATTTGGGGTTTATTTGGGGGTGATTTTAGGCCAATTTTTTTGCCAATTTTGGGGTTGATTTGGGGGTGATTTGGGGCCAATTTTGTGCCAGTTTTGGGGTTGACTTGGGGGTGATTTTGGGCTGATTTGGGGGTGATTTTAGGGCGATTTTCTGCCAATTTTGGGAGTTTATTTTGTGCCAATTTTGGGCTGATTCTGTGTCATTTTGGGGTGATTTCGGGGTGATTTGGGGCCAATTTTGTGCCAGTTTTGGGGTTGATTTGGGGGCTCGGGCGGGGCTGTGAGCAGGGGGCGTGTCTCGGGGGTGGGCGTGGCCTGAGTGGGCGTGTCCCCAGGTGAGCATCACCTGCGGATCAGCCACGTGACCCTGGAGGACGATGACGTGTTCCAGTGCCAGGCGGGGGAGGGGAACGGGACCCGAGCGTCCCGGCCCGCCCAGCTCAGCGTGCTGGGTAAACTGGGACGGACTGGGAGGGACTGGGAGGGAACTGGGAGGGACTGGGAGGGACTGGGAGGGACTGGGAGGGAACTGGGAGGGACTGGGAGGGACTGGGAGGGACTGGGAGGGACTGGGAGGGACTGGGATGGACTGGGAGGGACTGGGAGGGACTGGGAGGGGACTGGGAGGGACTGGGAGGGAACTGGGAGGGACTGGGAGGGACTGGGAGGGACTGGGAGGGAACTGGGAGGGACTGGGAGGGACTGGGAGGGAACTGGGAGGGACTGGGATGGAGTGGGAGGGACTGGGAGGGACTGGGAGGGAACTGGGAGGGACTGGGAGGGACTGGGATGGACTGGGAGGGACTGGGAGGGGACTGGGATGGACTGGGAGGGAACTGGGATGGACTGGGAGGGACTGGGAGGGACTGGGATGGACTGGGAGGGGACTGGGATGAACTGGGAGGGAACTGGTAGGTCCCGGAGCAGTTTTGGGGGAATTTTGGAGGATTTTGGTGCATTTGGGATCATTTCCCAGTCCCTTCCAGTCCATCCCAGTTCCCTCCCAGTCCCTCCCAGTCCCCTCCCAGTCCATCCCAGTCCCTCCCAGTTCACTCCCAGTCTCTCCCAGTTCCCCCCAGTGCCCCCCAGCTGGAGCTGCTGGAGGGGGCGGAGCTTCCCCTGGTGGGCGGGGCCGAGGTTCAGATTCGCTGCCGCGCCCACGACGCCCGCCCCGCCCCCCACCTGGAGCTGCGCCTGGGTGAGGAATTGGCGGGAATTCGGGGGGATTTGGGGCAAATTTTGGGAAATTTGGGAAAATTCGGGGGGGACTTGGGGAGAATTTGGAGGATTTGCGGCAAATTTTGGGGAATTCGGGGGCAAATTCGAGAGATTTGGGGGAGAATTCGGGGGATTTTGGTCAAATTTCGGGGGAATTTGGGGCAAATTTGGGGGATTTGGGGCAAATTTCGCGGGAATTTGGGGAGAATTTGGGGAGAATTTGGAGCGAATTCGGGGGATTTTGGGGCAAATTCGGAGGATTTGGGGCAAATTTGGGGGATTTGGGGGGAATTCGGGAAAATTGGGGCAATTTGGGGGGATTTTGGGCAAATTCGGGGGATTTGGGGCAAATTTTGGGGGGATTTGGGGCAAATTTTGGGGATTTTGGGCAAATTTGGGGGGGATTTTGGGCAATTTTGAGGGATTTGGGGAGAATTTGGGGGATTTGGGGCAAAAATCGGGGGATTTTTGGGGCGAATTCGGGAGATTTGGGGCAAATTTGGGGATTTTGGGGAGAATTCGGGGGATTTGGGGCAAATTTGGGGTGAATTCGGAGAATTCCGGGTGGATTTGGGGAAGAATTGGGGAAATTTGGGGGAATTTTTGGTCGATCTGAGGCGATTTGGAGAATTTGGGGTGATTTTTGTTGATTTTGGCTGATTTGGGCGGTTTTTGTTGATTATTTGGGTGATTCTTGTTGATTTTGGGCTGATTTTGGGGTGATTTTGGATAATTTTGGGTAATTTTGGGTTGATTTTTGTGGATTTCGGGTAATTTTGGGTTGATTTTTGGTGGTTTGGGGCTGATTTTGGATAATTTCGGGGTAATTTGGGGTGATTTTTGTTGATTTTGGGTCATTTTGGATAATTTTGGGGTACTTTTGGGTTGATTTTTGTTGATTTTGGGTAATTTGGGGGTAATTTTGGATAATTTTGGGGTAATTTTGGGTTGATTTTTGTTGATTTTGGGGTGATTCGGGGTTGATTTTTGTTGATTATTTGGGATGATTTTTGTTGATTTGGGGTAATTTTGGGTTAATTTGGGGTAATTTTGGGTTGGTTTGGGGTTGATTTTTGTGGCCTTTGGGTGATTTTGGATAATTTTGGGTAATTTGGGGTAATTTGGGGTAATTTTGGATAATTTTGGGTTGATTTTGGGTAATTTTGAGTTTATTTTGGGTTGATTTTGGGTGATTTTGGGTGATTTTGGATAATTTTGGGTAATTTTGGGTTGATTTTGGGTAATTTTGGGTTAATTTTGGGCAATTTTGGGTAATTTTGGGTAATTTTGGGTTGATTTTGGGTGATTTTGGGGGTCCCAGGGGAGCAGCCCCTTCCCGACGTCTCCTCCCGGGTGTTCGAGGGGTCCCACCCCAAACTGAGCTCCAGCGAGGCCACGGCCAGGTGAGCACCAGTATGGACCAGTACGGACCAGTATGGACCAGTACGGACCAGTACGGACCAGTATAAACCAGTATAAACCAGTACGGACCAGTACAGACCAGTACGGACCAGTATGGACCAGTACGGACCAGTACGGACCAGTACAAACCAGTATAAACCAGTACGGACCAGTACGGACCAGTACGGACCAGTATGGACCAGTACGGACCAGTACGGACTAGTACGGACCAGTATGGACCAGTATAAACCAGTATAAACCAGTACCGACCAGTACAGACCAGTACGGACCAGTACAGACCAGTACGGACCAGTACAGACCAGTACAGACCAGTATAAACCAGTATAGAGCAGTATGGACCAGTAACAGCCCAGTCTCCCCCAATCTCCTCTGAATCCTCTCCCAGTTCCATCCCAGTCCATCCCAGTTTGATCCCAGTCCCCCCCAGTCACTCCCAGTTCCTCCCAGTCCTTCCCAGTTGGCTCCCAGTCGCTCCCAGTGACCCCAGTTTGATCCCAGTCCATCCCAGTGACCCCAGTTTGATCCCAGTCCATCCCAGTGCCCCCAGTTTGATCCCAGTCCATCCCAGTGACCCCAGTTTGACCCCAGTTTGATCCCAGTCCGTCCCAGTGCCCCCAGTTTGATCCCAGTTTGATCCCAGTCCATCCCAGTGCCCCCAGTTTGATCCCAGTCCATCCCAGTGCCCCCAGTTTGATCCCAGTCCATCCCAGAGACCCCAGTTTGATCCCAGTCCATCCCAGTGACCCCAGTTTGATCCCAGTCCGTCCCAGTGACCCCAGTTTGATCCCAGTCCGTCCCAGTGCCCCCAGTTTGATCCCAGTCCGCCCCAGTCCGTCCCAGTGATCCCAGTTTGATCCCAGTCCCCCCCAGTCACTCCCAGTCCCTCCCAGTTGGCTCCCAGTCGCTCCCAGTGACCCCAGTTTGATCCCAGTCCATCCCAGTGCCCCCAGTTTGATCCCAGTCCGTCCCAGGGCCCCCAGTTTGATCCCAGTCCGTCCCAGTCCGTCCCAGTGATCCCAGTTTCCGCAGGCTCAGGCCCAGCCCGGCTGATCACGGCCTCTCCCTCGTCTGCTCGGCCTCCAACGCGGCGGGGCCGGCCCCGGGCAGGGCCGAGCTGAGCCTGGACATCGCGGGTGAGTGCCGGCCATCCCATAATAACCCCGAACATCCCATAATAACCCTGAACATCCCATAATAACCCTGAAATATCCCATAATGACCCTGAAATATCCCATAATAACCCCCAACATCCCATAATAGACCCAAACATCCCATAATGACCCCAAACATCCCATAATAGACCCAAACATCCCATAATGACCCCAAACATCCCATAATAGACCCAAACATCCCATAATGACCCCAAACATCCCATAATGACCCAAACATCCCATAATGACCCCAAACATCCCATAATAGACCCAAACATCCCATAATGACCCAAACATCCCATAATAGACCCAAACATCCCATAATGACCCCAAACATCCCATAATGACCCCAAACATCCCATAATGACCCCAAACATCCCATAATAGACCCAAACATCCCATAATGACCCAAACATCCCATAATGACCCCAAACATCCCATAATGACCCCAAACATCCCATAATAGACCCAAACATCCCATAATGACCCCAAACATCCCATAATAGACCCAAACATCCCATAATGACCCCAAACATCCCATAATAGACCCAAACATCCCATAATGACCCCAAACATCCCATAATAGACCCAAACATCCCATAATGACCCAAACATCCCATAATAGACCCAAACATCCCATAATGACCCCAAACATCCCATAATGACCCAAACATCCCATAATGACCCAAACATCCCATAATAGACCCAAACATCCCATAATGACCCCAAACATCCCATAATAGACCCAAACATCCCATAATGACCCCAAACATCCCATAATAGACCCAAACATCCCATAATAGACCCAAACATCCCATAATAGACCCAAACATCCCATAATAGACCCAAACATCCCATAATAGACCCAAACATCCCATAATGACCCCAAACATCCCATAATGACCCAAACATCCCATAATGACCCCAAACATCCCATAATGACCCCAAACATCCCATAATGACCCAAACATCCCATAATGACCCCAAACATCCCATAATGACCCAAACATCCCATAATAGACCCAAACATCCCATAATGACCCCAAACATCCCATAATGACCCAAACATCCCATAATGACCCCAAACATCCCATAATAGACCCAAACATCCCATAATAGACCCAAACATCCCATAATAGACCCAAACATCCCATAATGACCCAAACATCCCATAATAGACCCAAACATCCCATAATGACCCAAACATCCCATAATAGACCCCAAACATCCCATAATGACCCCAAACATCCCATAATGACCCCAAACATCCCATAATGACCCAAACATCCCATAATGACCCCAAACATCCCATAATAGACCCAAACATCCCATAATGACCCCAAACATCCCATAATAGACCCAAACATCCCATAATGACCCAAACATCCCATAATGACCCCAAACATCCCATAATGACCCAAACATCCCATAATAGACCCCAAACATCCCATAATGACCCCAAACATCCCATAATGACCCCAAACATCCCATAATGACCCCAAACATCCCATAATAGACCCAAACATCCCATAATGACCCCAAACATCCCATAATAGACCCAAACATCCCATAATAGACCCAAACATCCCATAATGACCCAAACATCCCATAATAGACCCAAACATCCCATAATGACCCCAAACATCCCATAATGACCCCAAACATCCCATAATGACCCCAAACATCCCATAATGACCCCAAACATCCCATAATGACCCAAACATCCCATAATGACCCCAAACATCCCATAATAGACCCAAACATCCCATAATGACCCAAACATCCCATAATGACCCCAAACATCCCATAATGACCCAAACATCCCATAATAGACCCAAACATCCCATAATAGACCCAAACATCCCATAATGACCCCAAACATCCCATAATGACCCCAAACATCCCATAATGACCCCAAACATCCCATAATGACCCAAACATCCCATAATGACCCCAAACATCCCATAATAGACCCAAACATCCCATAATGACCCCAAACATCCCATAATGACCCCAAACATCCCATAATAGACCCAAACATCCCATAATGACCCCAAACATCCCATAATGACCCAAACATCCCATAATAGACCCAAACATCCCATAATGACCCCAAACATCCCATAATGACCCAAACATCCCATAATAGACCCAAACATCCCATAATAGACCCAAACATCCCATAATAGACCCAAACATCCCATAATGACCCCAAACATCCCATAATAACCCAAAAATCCCAAAATTGACCCAAACATCCCATAATAGACCCAAACATCCCATAATAGACCCCAAACATCCCATAATGACCCCAAACATCCCATAATGACCCCAAACATCCCATAATGACCCAAACATCCCATAATGACCCCAAACATCCCATAATAGACCCAAACATCCCATAATGACCCAAACATCCCATAATAGACCCAAACATCCCATAATGACCCCAAACATCCCATAATAGACCCAAACATCCCATAATGACCCAAACATCCCATAATGACCCCAAACATCCCATAATAGACCCAAACATCCCATAATGACCCCAAACATCCCATAATGACCCCAAACATCCCATAATAGACCCAAACATCCCATAATAGACCCAAACATCCCATAATGACCCAAACATCCCATAATGACCCAAACATCCCATAATGACCCAAACATCCCATAATAGACCCAAACATCCCATAATAGACCCAAACATCCCATAATGACCCCAAACATCCCATAATGACCCAAACATCCCATAATAGACCCAAACATCCCATAATGACCCCAAACATCCCATAATGACCCAAACATCCCATAATAGACCAATCTATGACCCCAAACATCCCATAATGACCCAAACATCCCATAATAGACCCAAACATCCCATAATGACCCCAAACATCCCATAATGACCCAAACATCCCATAATAGACCCAAACATCCCATAATGACCCAAACATCCCATAATGACCCCAAACATCCCATAATAGACCCAAACATCCCATAATAGACCCAAACATCCCATAATGACCCCAAACATCCCATAATAGACCCAAACATCCCATAATGACCCAAACATCCCATAATGACCCAAACATCCCATAATGACCCCAAACATCCCATAATAGACCCAAACATCCCATAATGACCCCAAATTATCCCAAAAATCGCCACAAAAATCCCCCAAAATCCCCTCCCAGTCCATCCCAGTATAAACCAGTTCCCTCCCAGTCCCTCCCAGTTCAATCCCAGTCGCTCCCAGTTTAATCCCAGTGTCTCCCAGTTTATCCCAGTTTAACTCCAGTCCCTCCCAGTTCCCTCCCAGTCTAATCCCAGTCCCTCCCAGTTCAATCCCAGTCCCTCCCAGTCGCTCCCAGTTTATCCCAGTCGCTCCCAGCCGCTCCCAGTCTCCTCCCAGTCCCTCCCAGTTTATCCCAGTCCCTCCCAGTCTAATCCCAGTCGCTCCCAGTTTATGCCAGTCGCTCCCAGCCGCTCCCAGTCTCCTCCCAGTCCCTCCCAGTTTATCCCAGTTTATCCCAGTCGCTCCCAGTCACTCCCAGTCCCATCCCAGTCGCTCCCAGTCGCTCCCAGTCTCATCCCAGTCTCTCCCAGTCCCTCCCAGTGCTCCCAGTATCCAGGGGCTGCCGCCGCAGGTGCGGGCGGGGGAGGAGCTGCGGCTGCTCTGTGAGAGCCGGGGGGGGCGGCCCGCGCCCAGTCTGCACTGGGACAAGGTACTGGGACAAACTGGGACAAACTGGGAGGGACTGGGAGGGGCTGGGATGGACTGGGAGGGAACTGGGAGGGAACTGGGATAAGCTGGGAAGGGACTGAGATCACTGGGATTACACCTGGAGTCAAACTGGGAGAAACTGGGAGGGCGCTGGGGGTCACTGGGAGCGACTGGGATGGACTGGGATCACACTGGGAGTTATTGGGAGCACTGGGACCATACTGGGAGTTACTGGGAGTTACTGGGATCACACTGGGAGTTACTGGGAGTTACTGGGACCACACTGGGAGTTACTGGGACCACACTGGGACCGCACTGGGAGTTACTGGGATCACACTGGGAGTTACTGGGAGTTACTGGGACCACGCTGGGAGTTACTGGGAGTTACTGGGACCACACTGGGAGTTACTGGGACCACACTGGGACCGCACTGGGAGTTACTGGGATCACACTGGGAGTTACTGGGACCACACTGGGAGTTACTGGGACCACACTGGGATCACACTGGGAGTTACTGGGACCACACTGAGAGTTACTGGGACCACACTGGGACCGCACTGGGAGTTACTGGGATCACACTGGGAGTTACTGGGACCACACTGGGAGTTACTGGGATCACACTGGGATCACACTGGGAGTTACTGGGATTACACTGGGATCACACTGGGAGTTACTGGGACCACACTGGGAGTTACTGGGACCACACTGGGAGTTACTGGGATCACACTGGGATCACACTGGGAGTTACTGGGACCATACTGGGAGTCACTGGGAGTCCCTGGTTGCCCGCGGTGGGCGTGGCCTGGCGCTGACCCCGCCCCCTCTCTGGCCCCGCCCCCTCAGGACGGGCGCGCCCTGGCGGGGGCGTGGTCGGAGCACGCGGGGGGCGTGGCCCGGAGCCGCCTCGTGCTCAGCCCCGCCCCCGAGGACGATGGCGCCACCCTGCGGTGCCGAGCCGTGACGTCACTGCCGGGGGGCGGGGCCAGCGCCAGCGTCAAACTGAGAGTGATGTGTGAGGGATACTGGGAGGGACTGGGAGGGACTGGGAGGGACTGGGATGGACTGGGAGGGACTGGGATGGACTGGGAGGGGACTGGGAGGGGACTGGGAGGGGATTGGGATGGACTGGGAGGGACTGGGAGGGGACTGGGATGGACTGGGAGGGGATTGGGATATACTGAGATGGACTGGGATGGACTGGGATTGAACTGGGATGAACTGGGATGGACTGGGAGGGGACTGGGATGGACTGGGAAGGGACTGGGAGGGACTGGGAGGGGACTGGGAGGGAATGGGAGGGAATGGGAGGGACTGGGGTATACTGGGATGAACTGGGAGGGGACTGGGGCAATTGGGATATACTGGTTTATACTGGGATATACTGGGAAAGGAATGTGAGGGAATTGGGATGGACTGGGAGGGGATTGGGATGGACTGGGATGGACTGGGAGGGAATGGGAGGGACTGGGGTATACTGGGAGGGAATGGGAGGGACTGGGATGGACTGGGATGAACTGGGAGGGGACTGGGGCAATTGGGATATACTGGTTTATACTGGGATATACTGGGAAAGGAATGTGAGGGAATTGGGATGGACTGGGAGGGGACTGATTTGTACTGGTTTATACTGGGAGAGGGTTGTTTTGGCCCCCCCCGGTTAGTTTATACTGGTTTATACCGGTTTATACTGGTCCGTAGTGGTTTATACTGGTCCATACCAGTTCAAACTGGTTTATACTGGTCTGTACTGGTCAGACGGGCCCTCGGAGCTGACCCTGCTGGGCTCGGGCGCGGTGGCCGAGGACGGGGAGGCGGCGCTGAGCTGCACCAGTGCTCCCAGTAACCCCCCAGTACGGCTGCGCTGGTGGCTGGGGGGGAGGGAGCTGCGGGCCAGCCACGAGGGGGCGGCACCGGTGAGGAACTGGGTGAACTGGGAGGGACTGGGAGGGGAACTGGGAAAACTGGAGGGGACTGGGAGGAACTGGAACCGAACTGGGAGGGACCCTGAGTGACCCCTGAGTGACCCCTGAGTGACCCTGAGTGACCCCTGAGTGACCCCTGAGTGACCCTGAGTGACCCCTGAGTGACCCCTGAGTGACCCCTGAGTGACCCCGAGTGACCCTGAGTGACCCTGAGTGACCCTGAGTGACCAGTGAGTGACCCTGAGTGACCCCGAGTGACCCCTGAGTGACCCCTGAGTGACCCCTGGGTGACCCTGAGTGACCCTGAGTGACCCCGAGTGACCCCTGGGTGACCCCTGGGTGACCCCTGAGTGACCCTGAGTGACCCCTGAGTGACCCCAATGACCCCTGGGTGACCCTGAGTGACCCTGAGTGACCCCTGAGTGACCCCAATGACCCCTGGGTGACCCCTGGGTGACCCCTGAGTGACCCTGAGTGACCCCTGAGTGACCCCAATGACCCCTGGGTGACCCGTGACCCGCAGGGGGGCGGGGCCGTGTCCAACCTGACGCTGCGGGGGAGGGTCCAGGACCACGGGGCCCCCCTGGTGTGCGAGGCCGAGACCCCCGGGGTGGGGACACGGAGCGTGACAGTGACCGTCAGTGTGAGCCGTGAGTGCACTGGGGGGACTGGGAAGGACTGGGAAGGACTGGGAGGGAACTGGGAGGGACTGGGAGGGAACTGGGAGGGGACTGGGAGGGACTAGGAGGGACTGGGATGGACTGGGAGGGACTGGGATGGACTGGGAGGGACTGGGAAGGACTGGGAGGGGATTGGGAGGGAACTGGGAGGGACTGGGAAGGACTAGGAGGGAACTGGGAGGGACTGGGAGGGACTGGGAGGGACTGGGAGGGACTAGGAGGGAACTGGGAGGGACTGGGATGGACTGGGAGGGACTGGGAGGGGACTGGGAGGGACTGGGATGGACTGGGAGGGGACTGGGATGGACTGGGAGGGACTGGGAGGGACTAGGAGGGAACTGGGAGGGACTGGGAAGGACTGGGAGGGGATTGGGAGGGAACTGGGAGGGACTGGGAAGGGATTGGGGGTGACTGGGATGGACTGAGACAAACTGGGAGGGTACTGGGAGGGACTGGGATCGTACTGGGAGGGATTGGGGAGCTGCCCCTTTAAGAGAGGGCATGTCCCTTTAAGAGTGGGCGTGTCCCTTGACGAGGGGGCGTGTCCCGCTCTGGCCCCGCCCCCAGACCCTCCCCAGGCTCTCTGGGTCGAGGCCCCGCCCCCCAACGCCACCTTCCGGGTGGGGGAGGGGCTGCGGCTGCTGTGCCACGCCCGGGGGGGGCACCCGGCCCCGAAACTCACCTGGACCAAGGTGAGCACGGCCCCAAAATGACCCAAAATATTCCTGAAAATATTCCTAAAATATTCCCAAAATATCCCCCAAATATTCCCAAATTATTCCCCAAAATATCCCCAAAATATTCCCCAAATATTCCCAAAATATTCCTAAAATATCCCAAAATATCCCCAAAATATCCCCAAATATTCCCCAAAATATTCCCAAAATATTCCTAAAATATCCCAAAATATTCCTAAAATATCCCCAAAATATCCCCAAAATATTCCCAAAATATCCCCAAAATATTCCCCAAAATATCCCCAAAATATTCCCCAAATATTCCCAAAATATTCCCAAAGTATTCCTAAAATATCCCAAAATATTCCCAAAATATCCCCAAAATATTCCCCAAAATATTCCCAAAATATCCCCAAAATATTCCCCAAAATATTCCCCAAATATTCCTAAAATATCCCAAAATATTCCCAAAATATCCCCAAAATATTCCCCAAAATATTCCCAAAATATCCCCAAAATATTCCCCAAAATATTCCCAAAATATCCCCAAAATATTCCCCAAATATTCCCCAAATATTCCTAAAATATCCCCAAAATATTCCCAAAATATTCCCAAAATATCCCCAAAATATCCCAAAAATATTCCCAAAAATATCCCAAAATATTCCTAAATATCCCAAAAATATCCTAAAAATGTTCCCAAAATATTCCCAAAATATCCCAAAATGTCCCCAAAAATATTCCCAAAATGTTCCCAAAATGTTTCCAAAAATATCCCAAAAAATCCCCAAATATTCCCAAAATATTCCCAAAATATTCCCAAAATATTCCCAAAAATATCCCCAAAATATTCCCAAAATTTTTCCCAAAAATGGCCCCAAATTGTCCCCAAAAAATCTCAAAAACGTCCCCGAAATCCTCCAGAATCCCCCAAACCAGTACAAACCAGTAACCCCAAACCAGTATAAACCAGTAACCCCAAACCAGTACAAACCAGTAACCCCAAACCAGTACAAACCAGTAACCCCAAACCAGTACAAACCAGTAACCCCAAACCAGTATAAACCAGTAACCCCAAACCAGTACAAACCAGTAACCCCAAACCTCAAACCAGTATAAACCAGTAACCCCAAACCAGTACAAACCAGTAACCCCAAACCAGTACAAACCAGTAACCCCAAACCTCAAACCAGTATAAACCAGTAACCCCAAACCAGTACAAACCAGTAACCACGAAACCCTTCCCAGTGCCTCCCAGTTTATCCCAGTTTATCCCAGTCCCTCTCAGTCCCTCCCAGTTTATCCCAGTCCCTCCCAGTCCATCCCAGTTTGTCCCAGTCCCTCCCAATCCCATCCCAGTTTGTCCCAGTTTGTCCCAGTTTGTCCCAGTTTGTCCCAGTTTGTCCCAGGCCCACCCCATTTATCCCAGACCCGTCCTAATCCCATCCCAGTCTGTCCCAGTCCCTCCCAATCCCCTTCCAGTTTATCCCAGTGCATCCCAGTTTATCCCAATCCCCCCCAGTCCATCCCAGTTCCCTCCCAGTCTATCGCAGTTTGTCCCAGTCCCTCCCAATCCCATCCCAGTTTGTCCCAGTTTGTCCCAGTGCCTCCCAGTTTATCCCAGTCCCTCCCAATCCCCTCCCAGTTCCCTCCCAGTCCATCCCAGTTCCCTCCCAGTCTATCCCAGTTTATCCCAGTCCCTCCCAGTTTATCCCAATCCCCTCCTAATCCCATCCCAGTTTATCCCAGTCCCTCCCAATCCCCTCCCAGTTTATCCCAATCCCCTCCCAGTCCCTCCCAGTCCATCCCAGTTCCTCCCAGTTTATCCCAGTTCCCTCCCAGTCCCTCCCAGTCCATCCCAGTTCCTCCCAGTTTATCCCAGTTCCCTCCCAGTCCATCCCAGTCCCCTCCCAGTCCCTCCCAGTTTATCCCAGTCCCTCCCAGTTTATCCCAGTCCCTCCCAATCCCCTCCCAGTCCATCCCAGTTTGTCCCAGTCCCTCCCAATCCCCTCCCAATCCCCTCCCAGTCCCTCCCAGTCCCTCCCAGTCCCTCCCAGTTCCCTCCCAGTCCAAGCCCCGCCCCCTTTCCCAGGACGGGCGCCCCCTGGCGGACGCGCCCCCCCAGAGCCGTTCCGGTCACGTGACGACGCGCGCGCTGCCGCTGGCGGCCACGCCCAGCGACAACGGCGCCCCCTACCGGTGTGAGAGCGGCCCCCGGCGCAGCCTCCCCGTGCGGCTGCGAGTGCTCTGTGAGCGACTGGGAGGGACTGGGAGAGACTGGGATAAACTGGGAGGGGATTGGGATAAACTGGGAGGGGACTGGGATAAACTGGGAGGGACTGGGAAGGGACTGGGAGGGACTGGGAGGGCACTGGGAGGGACTGGGATAAACTGGGAGGGACTGGGAAGGGACTGGGAGTGACTGGGAGGGCACTGGGATAAACTGGGAGGGACTGGGAGGGGACTGGGAGGGGATTGGGATAAACTGGGAGCGACTGGGAGGGCACTGGGAGCGACTGGGAGGGCACTGGGAGGGGACTGGGATAAACTGGGAGGGGATTGGGATAAACTGGGAGGGGATTGGGATAAACTGGGAGGGGATTGGGATAAACTGGGAGGGACTGGGAGGAGACTGGGAGAGACAGGGAGGGACTGGGAGGGGACTGGGAGGGACTGGGAGGGACTGGGATAAACTGGGAGCGACTGGGAAGGGGACTGGGGGGGACTGGGATGGACTGGGAGGGACTGGGAGAGACTGGGGAGGGACTGGGATGGACTGGGATAAACTGGGAGGGACTGGGAGGAGACTGGGAGGGGATTGGGAAGGACTGGGAGGGACTGGAATAAACTGGGAGGGACTGGGAGGGGATTGGGAGGGGATTGGGGGGACTGGGAGGGACTGGGAGGGGATTGGGGGGACTGGGATAAACTGGAAGGGACTGGGAGAGACTGGGAGAGGATTGGGTTTTACTGGATTATACTGGGAGGGACTGAGACATACTGGAAGGAAAGGCAGAGGTAACTGGTTTATACTGGGAGGGGACTTGGACTCCCAGTCCCTCCCAGTAACTCCCAGTCCCTCCCAGTCCCCTCCCAGTCTCTCCCAGTTCCTTCCCAGTAACTCCCAGTCCCTCCCAGTTGGTCCCAGTCCCTCCCAGTCCCCTCCCAGTCTCTCCCAGTTCCCTCCCAGTAACTCCCAGTCGCTCCCAGTCCCTCCCAGTCCCTCCCAGTAACTCCCAGTAACTCCCAGTTCCCTCCCAGTTCCCTCCCAGTCCCTCCCAGTCCTTCCCAGTCCCTCCCAGTCCTTCCCAGTAACTCCCAGTCCCTCCCAGTTCCCTCCCAGTTCCCTCCCAGTCCCTCCCAGTCCTTCCCAGTCCCTCCCAGTTCCCTCCCAGTAACTCCCAATCTTTCCCAGTTCCCTCCCAGTAACTCCCAGTCGCTCCCAGTCCCTCCCAGTTCCCTCCCAGTCTCTCCCAGTCCTTTCCAGTAACTCCCAGTCTCTCCCAGTTCCCGCCCAGTCCGTTTCCATCTCGGTGGCTCCGCGGGAGCCCCGCCTTGGCCACGCCCTCAGCGTCACGTGCCGCGCTGGCCCCGCCCACCCCGGCCCGCAGCTCACCTGGATCCGGCCCGGCCACGCCCCGTGAGAAACCAGTATAGACCAGTACACACCAGTATACACCAGTATAGACCAGTAACACTGCAGTGACATCCCAGTATAAACCAGTAACCCCAAATCCCCTTTTTACTTCTCCCAGTCCCTCCCAGGCCATCCCAGTATAAACCAGTAACTCCCAACCCCTCTCAGTCCATTCCAGTCCACCCCAGTTCCTCCCCAGTTTATCCCAGTTCCCTCCCAGTCCATCCCAGTCCCTCCCAGTCCATCCCAGTCCCTCCCAGTCCCTTCCCAGTCTCTCCCAGTATAAACCAGTAAGTCCTAACCCCCTCCCAGTCCCCCCCAATCCCCTCCCAGTCGCTTCCAGTATAAACCAGTAACTCCCAACCCCCTCCCAGTCCCTCCCAATCCCCTCCCAGTTCCCTCCCAGTCCCTCCCAGTCCCTCCCAGTCCCTCCCAGTCCCTCCCAATCCCCTCCCAGTCCCCTCCCAGTCCCTCCCAATCCCCTCCCAGTCCCTCCCAGTCCCCCCCAATCCCCTCCCAGTCCCTCCCAGTCCATCCCAGTCCCTCCCAGTCCCTCCCAGTCTCTCCCAGTATAAACCAGTAACTCCCAACCCCCTCCCAGTCCCCCCCGATCCCCTCCCAGTCCCTCCCAGTATAAACCAGTAACTCCCAATCCCCTCCCAGTCCCCTCCCAGTCCCTCCCAATCCCCTCCCAGTCCCCTCCCAGTCCCTCCCCAGTCCCTCCCAGTCCCTCCCAGTCCCTCCCAATCCCCTCCCAGTCCATCCCAGTCCCTCCCAGTCCCTCCCAATCCCCTCCCAGTTCCCTCCCAGTCCCTCCCCAGTCCCCTCCCAGTCCCTCCCAGTCCCTCCCCGTCCCTCCCAGTCCCCCCCAATCCCCTCCCAGTCCCTCCCAGTCCATCCCAGTCCCTCCCAGTCCCTTCCCAGTCTCTCCCAGTATAAACCAGTAACTCCCAACCCCCTCCCAGTCCCCCCCAATCCCCTCCCAGTCGCTCCCAGTCCCTCCCAGTCCCTCCCAGTCCACCCCAATCCCCTCCCAGTCCCTCCCAATCCCCCCCAATCCCCTCCCAGTCCCTCCCAGTCCATCCCAGTCCCTCCCAGTCCCTTCCCAGTCTCTCCCAGTATAAACCAGTAACTCCCAACCCCCTCCCAGTCCCCCCCAATCCCCTCCCAGTCTACCCCAATCCCCTCCCAATCCCCTCCCAGTCGCTCCCAGTCCCCCCCAATCCCCTCCCAGTCCCTCCCAGTCCCTCCCAGTCCCCTCCCAGTCGCTCCCAGTCCATCCCAGTAACTCCAGTTTCCCGCAGGGAGCCGGGGCTGCCCCTCCCCCCCAGCCCCGCCCCCCACGGGGGGGTCACGGTGGGGTCGCGGCTGCTCCTCCAGGGGGCGCTGTCGCTCCACGAGCAGCCAATCACGTGCCGAGCCTGGAGCCCGGAAGTGGGCGTGGCCGTCAGCTCCGCCCACGTGCTGCGCATGCGCCGTGAGCCGCGGGGGTTATACTGGGTTATACTGGGTTATACTGGGTTATACTGGGTTATACTGGGTTATACTGGGTTATATTGGGAGGGGATTGGTTTATACTGGGAGGGACTGGGAAGGGAGTGGGAGGGGATTTGGGGTTACTGGTTTATACTGGGATGTACTGGGAGGGACTGGGAGGGAGTGGAAGGGGATTGGGGGGGACTGGGAGGGAATTGGGAGTTACTGGTTTATACTGGGAGGGACTGGGAGGGGATTTGGGGTTACTGGTTTGTACTGGTTTGGGGTTAGTGGAGGGAATTGGTATTGAACTGGTTTATACTGGTCTGTACTGGTTTGTACTGGTGTCCCTGGTGGCAATGGGAGGGTCCCTGGGGCCTAACTGGGACATACTGGGATGTACTGGGAACATGCTTAGAAGCCATTGGGAGTTACTGGGATTGAACTGGGAGCTCACAGGGATTGAACTGGTTTATACTGGTCTTTACTGGTGTCCCTGGTGACAGTGGGGGGTCCCTGGGGCCTAACTGGGACATACTGGGGTATACTGGGATATACTGGGAACATGCTTAGAAGCCACTGGGAGTTACTGGGATTGAACTGGGAGCTCACAGGGATTGAACTGGTTTATACTGGTTTGTACTGGTTTATACTGGTGCAGACACACCGCTGGTGACAGTGGGGGGTCCCTGGGGCCTAACTGGGACATACTGGGATGTACTGGGAACATGCTTAGAAGCCATTGGGAGTTACTGGGATTGAACTGGGAGCTCACAGGGATTGAACTGGTTTATACTGGTCTTTACTGGTGTCCCTGGTGACAGTGGGGGGGTCCCTGGGGCCTAACTGGGACATACTGGGGTATACTGGGATATACTGGGAACATGCTTAGAAGCCACTGGGAGTTACTGGGATTGAACTGGGAGCTCACAGGGATTGAACTGGTTTATACTGGTTTGTACTGGTGCAGACACACCTCTGGTGACAGTGGGGGGGTCCCTGGGGCCTAACTGGGACATACTGGGATGTACTGGGATATACTGGGAACATGCTTAGAAGCCACTGGGAGTTACTGGGATTGAACTGGGAGCTCACAGGGATTGAACTGGTTTATACTGGTCTTTACTGGTGTCCCTGGTGACAGTGGGGGGGTCCCTGGGGCCTAACTGGGACATACTGGGGTATACTGGGATATACTGGGAACATGCTTAGAAGCCACTGGGAGTTACTGGGATTGAACTGGGAGCTCACTGGGATTGAACTGGTTTATACTGGTTTGTACTGGTTTATACTGGTGCAGACACACCCCTGGTGACAGTGGGGGGTCCCTGGGGCCTAACTGGGACATACTGGGATGTACTGGGAACATGCTTAGAAGCCACTGGGAGTTACTGGGATTGAACTGGGAGGTTTCTGGTGCTGAACTGGGTTATACTGGTTTATACTGGTTTGTACTGGTGCAGACGCGCCCGTGCTGAGCGCCGGCCCCTCCCCCGTGCGGGTTCCAGAAGGTTCCGAGGCCGTTCTGGAACTCTCGGTCCGGGCCCATCCCCCACCCGAGAGCTGCGCCTGGAGCGTGCGGGGGAGGGGAATCAGCCCCGGTACTGGGAGCACTGGGACAGACTGGGAGACACTGGGATGGACTGGGAGGGACTGGGATGGACTGGGAGGGGACTGGGATGGACTGGGATGGACTGGGAGGGGACTGGGATGAACTGGGGTGGACTGGGAGGGGACTGGGATGAACTGGGATGGACTGGGAGGGACTGGGAGGGGATTGGGAGGGGACTGGGAGGGACTGGGATGGACTGGGAGGGACTGGGACAGACTGGGAGGGACTGGGATGGGACTGGGACAGACTGGGAGGGACTGGGATGGGGCTGGGACAGACTGGGAGGGACTGGGAGGGACTGGGATGGGACTGGGAGGGACTGGGAGGTATAAAAAGGGAATTTGGGGCTACTGGTTTATACTGGTTTGGGGTTACTGGGAGGGACTGGGAAGGTTCTCGGAGCTACTGGGCTCACTGGGAGGGGTTCAGGGAGCACTGGGAGCACTGGGACGTTACTGGGAGCACTGGGAGGAATTCGGGGGCCCTACTGGGAGCAGTGGGAGGTTACTGGGACCTTACTGGGAGCACTGGGAGAGACTGGGAAGGGACTGGGATGGACTGGGATGGGACTGGGAGGGACTGGGATGGACTGGGAGGGACTGGGATGGACTGGGATGGACTGGGAGGGACTGGGATGGACTGGGATGGGACTGGGATGGGACTGGGATGGACTGGGATGGACTGGGAGGGGATTGGGAGGGACTGGGAGGGACTGGGAGGGACTGGGATAGACTGGGAGGGACTGGGAGGGGATTGGGAGGGGACTGGGAGGGACTGGGATGGACTGGGATGGGACTGGGACAGACTGGGAGGGACTGGGATGGGACTGGGAGGGACTGGGATGGGACTGGGAGGGAACTGGGATGGACTGGGAGGGACTGGGAGGGACTGGGAGGTATAAAAAGGGAATTTGGGGCTACTGGTTTATACTGGTTTGGGGTTACTGGGAGGGACTGGGAAGGTTCTCGGAGCTACTGGGCTCACTGGGAGGGGTTCAGGGAGCACTGGGAGCACTGGGACGTTACTGGGAGCACTGGGAGGAATTCGGGGGCCCTACTGGGAGCAGTGGGAGGTTACTGGGACCTTACTGGGAGCACTGGGAGAGACTGGGAAGGGACTGGGATGGACTGGGATGGGACTGGGAGGGACTGGGATGGACTGGGAGGGACTGGGATGGACTGGGATGGACTGGGAGGGACTGGGATGGACTGGGATGGGACTGGGATGGGACTGGGATGGACTGGGATGGACTGGGAGGGGATTGGGAGGGACTGGGAGGGACTGGGAGGGACTGGGATAGACTGGGAGGGACTGGGAGGGGATTGGGAGGGGACTGGGAGGGACTGGGATGGACTGGGATGGGACTGGGACAGACTGGGAGGGACTGGGATGGGACTGGGAGGGACTGGGATGGGACTGGGAGGGAACTGGGATGGACTGGGAGGGACTGGGAGGGACTGGGAGGTATAAAAAGGGAATTTGGGGCTACTGGTTTATACTGGTTTGGGGTTACTGGGAGGGACTGGGAAGGTTCTCGGAGCTACTGGGATCACTGGGAGGGGTTCAGGGAGCACTGGGAGCACTGGGACGTTACTGGGAGCACTGGGAGGAATTCGGGGGCCCTACTGGGAGCAGTGGGAGGTTACTGGGACCTTACTGGGAGCACTGGGAGAGACTGGGAAGGGACTGGGATGGGACTGGGAGGGACTGGGATGGACTGGGAGCACTGGGAAGTTACTGGGACGTTACTGGTGCCTTACTGGGAGATTACTGGGAGCACTGGAAGGTAACTGGGAAGTTACTGGGAGCACTGGGAGGTTACTGGGAAGTAACTGGGAGCACTGGGACCTTACTGGGAGCACTGGGACGTTACTGGTGCCTTACTGGGAGCACTGGGAGGTTACTGGGAGGTTACTGGGATGTTACTGGGACGTTACTGGTGCCTTACTGGGAGCACTGGGAACGCCCCCGCAGTTCCGCCCTGGGCGTGGTCTCCCCTTGACCCCGCCCCTTCATTTAAATTTGTGACTTGGCCCCGCCCCTTCATTTCCATATTTGTCTTGTCCCCGCCCCTTCATTTTCATATTTGTCTTGGCCCCGCCCCTTCATTTCCATATTCGTCTTGGCCCCGCCCCTTCATTTTCATCTTTGTCTTGGCCCCGCCCCCTCATTTTATATTTGTCTTGGCCCCGCCCCTTCATTTCCAAATTTGTCTTGGCCCCGCCCCTTCATTTCCAAATTTGTCTTGGCCCCGCCCCTTCATTTTCATATTTGTCTTGGCCCCGCCCCTTCATTTTCATATTTGTCTTGGCCCCGCCCCCTCATTTTATATTTGTCTTGGCCCCGCCCCTTCATTGAAATTTCTGACTTGGCCCCGCCCCTTCATTTCCATATTTGTCTTGGCCCCGCCCCTTCATTTTCATATTTGTCTTGGCCCCGCCCCTTCATTTAAATTTCTTTTCCGGCCCCGCCCCCTCATTTCCATATTTGTCTTGGCCCCGCCCCCAGAGGGGTCCCCGCGCTTCCGGGTCTCGCCAGGGGGCGCCCTCGTCATCGCCAACGTCACGCGCGCCGACAGCGCCCCCTACCGGGTGCGGTGCCACAACGCCGAGGGCGGCGCCGCCGCTGACGTCACACTGCTGGTGCAGGGTCCGCGAGCCCCAATTAACTCACCCCCAGTTAATTAACCCCCAATTAATTAACCCCCAGTTAATTAACCCCCAGTTAATTCACCCCCAGTTAATTCACCCCCAGTTAATTCACCCCCAGTTAATTAACCCCCAGTTAATTAACCCCCAGTTAATTCACCCCCAGTTAATTCACCCCCAGTTAATTCAGCCCCAGTTAATTAACCCCCAATTAATTAACCCCCAGTTAATTAACCCCCAATTAATTAACCCCCAGTTAATTAACCCCCAATTAATTCACCCCCAATTAATTCACCCCCAGTTAATTCACCCCCAGTTAATTCACCCCCAATTAATTCACCCCCAATTAATTAACCCCCAGTTAATTAACCCCCAGTTAATTCACCCCCAATTAATTAACCCCCAGTTAATTAACCCCCAGTTAATTCACCCCCAGTTAATTCACCCCCAATTAATTCACCCCCAGTTAATTAACCCCCAGTTAATTCACCCCCAGTTAATTAACCCCCAATTAATTAACCCCCAGTTAATTAACCCCCAGTTAATTCATCCCCAGTTAATTCACCCCCAGTTAATTAACCCCCAGTTAATTCACCCCCAATTGATTCACCCCCAGTTAATTAACCCCCAGTTAATTCACCCCCAGTTAATTCACCCCCAGTTAATTCACCTCCAATTAATTAACCCCCAATTAATTAACCCCGATCGACCCCCAATTAACCCAGGACCCCCCAAAATTCCCCCAAATCCCTCCCAGGACCCCTCAGGTCCCCCAAAATCCCCTCGGACCCCCCCCAATCCCCCCAATATCCCCCCAAATCCCCCCCAGGATCCCCCAAATCCCCCCCAGGATCCCCCAAATCCCCCCAGGACCCCCCAAAGCCCCCCCCAAGATCCCCCAAATCCCCAAGGCCCCCCCCCAGAATCCCCCCAAATCCCCCCCAAATCCCCCTCAGGACCCCCCAAATCTCCCCAAACCCCCCCACCAAACCCCCACGGACCCCCCCAAACCCCCCCAGATTCTCCCAGGATCCCCCAAATCCCTACGGACCCCCCCAAATCCCCCCCAAATCCCTCCAAATCCCCCCCAGGACCCCCCAAATCCCCCCCAAACCCCCTTTTCCCCTCCCCCCAGTGCCCCCCAGCATCGTGCGAGCCCCGGACCCGGTGGTGGTGGCCGAGGGGGGGGAGGGGCAGCTGCTGTGCGAGGCCGAGGGGAGCCCCCTCCCCCCCCGGGAGCGTCCGCTGGGGGCGCCTGGTGAGGGGGAGGGGAGATCTGGGGGGTCCCGGAGGGAATTTGGGGGGTCCCAGGGGGGATTTGGGGGGGATTTGGGGGGTCCTGGAGGGAGTCGGGGGGGGTCCCGGGGGGGATTTGGGGGCATTTTGGGGGGTCCCAGGGGAGATTTGGGGGGATTTTGGGGTCCTGGAGGGAATTTGGGGGTCCCAGAGGGGATTAGGGGGGTCCCAGGGGAGATTTGGGGGGGTCCTGGATGGAGTTTGGGGGTCCCAGGGGGGATTTGGGGGAAATTTGGGGGATTTGGGGGGTCCTGGAGGGAATTTGGGGGTCCCAGGGGGGATTTGGGGGGGAATTGGGGGGATTTGGGGGGTCCCACAGGGGATTTGGGGGAAATTTGGGGGGATTTGGGGGTCCTGGAGGGAATTTGGGGGTCCCGGAGGGGATTTGGGGGGGATTTGGGGGGTCCTGGAGGGAGTCTGGGGGGTCCCAGGGGAGATTTGGGGGAAATTTGGGATAATTTTGGGACAATTTTGGGATAATTTCGGGATAATTTTGGGGATAATTTTGGGATGATTTTGGGCTATTTTGGGGATAATTTGGGATATTTGGGGATAATTTGAGATAATTTTGGGACAATTTTGGGGATAATTTGGGGTTATTTTGGGACAAGTTTGGGACAATTTTGGGACAATTTTGGGATAATTTTGGGATAATTTTGGGGATAATTTGGGGATAATTTTGGGACAATTTTGGGATAATTTTGGGATAATTTTGGGGATAATTTTGGGATAATTTTGGGATAATTTGGGGTTATTTTGGGACAAGTTTGGGATAATTTTGGGACAATTTTGGGATAATTTTGGGATAATTTTGGGCTAATTTTGGGGATAATTTTGGGATAATTTTGGGCTATTTTGGGACAATTTTTGGATAATTTTGGGGATAATTTTGGGGATAATTTGGGGTTATTTTGGGACAAGTTTGGGATAATTTTGGGGTAATTTTCCGCCCTGTGTCCCCCCAGGGAGACTCGGGGTCGCTCCTGGCGCTGCCCCCGGAGCTGCGGCCGCTGCCGGGGGGTCCCGGGGGGGCCCTGGGGGTGTCGGGGGCGCGGCGGCACCTGGGGGGTCCCTACGAGTGCCGGGTGGAGTCCGGGGTGCCCCCCCCCGGCCCGCGCCATCGTGCGGCTCGTGGTCACGTGTGAGGGGGGGGAGGGGCTAATGGGGTGGGGGAGGGGCTAGTGGGGGTGGGGGAGGGGCTAATGGGGTGGGGGAGGGGCTAATGGGGGTGGGGGAGGGGTTAATGGGGGTGGGGGAGGGGCTAATGGGGTGGGGGAGGGGCTAATGGGGGTGGTGGAGGGGCTAATGGGGGTGGGGGAGGGGCTAATGGGGTGGGGGAGGGGCTAGTGGGGGTGGGGGAGGGGCTAATGGGGTGGGGGAGGGGCTAAAATGGGGATGGGGCCATTGGAATGGGGGAGGGGCTGAGGGAATGGGGAGGGGCTCTGGGAATGGGGGGAGGGGCTAAAATGGGAATGGGGGAGGGGCGATGGGAATGGGGGAGGGGCCATGGGGCGGCTGGTGGTCACGTGTGAGGGGGAGGGGCCATGGGAATGGGGGAGGGGCCATGGGAATGGGGGAGGGGCTAAAAGGGGAATGGGGGAGGGGCCATGGGAATGGGGGAGGGGCCATGGGAATGGGGGAGGGGCTAAAAGGGGAATGGGGGAGGGGCCATGGGAATGGGGAGGGGCCATGGGAATGGGGGAGGGGCTAAAAGGGGAATGGGGGAGGCGCCATCGTTGGGATAGTGGTCACGTGTGAGGGGGAGGGGCTAAGGGGGTGGGGGAGAGGATGAGGGAATGGGGGAGGGGCTAAAAAGGGAATGGGGGAGGGGCCATGGTGCGGCTGGTGGTCACGTGTGAGTGGGGGAGGGGCTAAAAGGGGAATGGGGGAGGGGTTATGGGGTGGGGGAGGGGCCGTTGTCAGACCTGATGGCTTTTGGGAGGGGGGAGGGGCTTTCAAAGGAGGGGAGGGGCTAAATGGGGGCGTGGCCGGTGGGGAAGGGGGCGGGGTCAATGGGGGAGGGGTCAGTGGGGGAGGGGCTAAAAGGGGAGGGGCAAAGGGGCGGAGCCAATTGTGGGCGTGGCCACAACGGGGGGGGGAGGGGCTCTATTACCCAATCAGCCAATGGGAGCGTCCCATGGGGGGCGCCCTGACCCCTCCCCCTCCCCCCATTTCCAGACGGGCCCGAGATGGAGGCGGAGCCAGAGGAGGGGGCGGGGCTGGGGGCGGGGCCGGGGGCCGTGCTCGTGCCCGAGGGGGCGGAGTCAGCGCGGCTGCGCTGCCGAGCCCAGGGAGTGCCCGCGGTGCAGCTGAGCTGGGAGAGCCGCGGGCTGAGACTGGGAGAGCCCGGGTGAGCTACTGGGAGGGACTGGGAGGGACTGGGAGGGGACTGGGAGGGGATTGGGAGAGACTGGGATGGACTGGGAGGGACTGGGAGGGGACTGGGAGGGACTGGGAGGGGATTGGGAGAGACTGGGATGGACTGGGAGGGACTGGGAGGGGACTGGGAGGGACTGGGAGGGGATTGGGAGAGACTGGGAGGGACTGGGAGGGACTGGGAGGGACTGGGAGGGGATTGGGGTGGACTGGGAGGAACTGGGAGGGACTGGGAGGAGATTGGGATGGACTGGGATGGACTGGGAGGGACTGGGAGGAGATTGGGAGGGACTGGGAGGGGATTGGGAGAGACTGGGATGGAGTGGGAGGGACTGGGAGAGACTGGGAGGGGATTGGGGTGGACTGGGAGGAACTGGGAGGGACTGGGAGGGGATTGGGGTGGACTGGGAGGGGACTGGGAGGAACTGGGAGAGACTGGGAGGGGACTGGGAGGAACTGGGAGAGACTGGGAGGGACTGGGAGAGACTGGGATGGACTGGATGGCCACTGGAAGTTACTGGAATCAAACTGGGAAGCACTGGGATCAAACTGGGAGGAACTGGGAGGAGATGGAGGTTTTGCCCAGTTGCGTCCAGTCCATCCCAGTTCATGCCAGTCTTGCCCAGTTTGATCAACTGAACCCAGTTCCTCCCAGTCCCTCCCAGTTCCCTCCCAGTCCCTCCCAGTTCCCTCCCAGTCCCTCCCAGTTCCCTCCCAGTTCCCTCCCAGTCCCCCCCAATCCCCTCCCAGTCCATCCCAGTCCCCTCCCAGTCCCTCCCAGTCCCTCCCAGTTCCCTCCCAGTTCTCTCCTAGTCCCTCCCAGTCCCTCCCAGTTCCCTCCCAGTTCCCTCCCAGTCCCTCACAGTTCCCTCCCAGTCTCTCCCAGTCCCTCCCAATACCCTCCCAGTCCCCTCCCAGTCTCTCCCAGTCCCCCAGCCTGACCCCAGTCTCCCCCATACTGGTCCCAGTTCGCCGTTCCAGGAGCTCCAGTGGCGCGAGGGGCCCTGGACCAGCTCCGTGCTCAGCGTCACCAACGTCACCGGGGCCCGCGCCCGCCTGCGCCGCCTCTTCCTGCAGTCCCACCAGTCCTCCCAGTCCTCCCAGTCCCACCAGTCCCACCAGTCCCCCCGGCCCCGTTACCGCTACCACAACCTGCCCACGGCCGCGCCGGACTGGGAGCACTGGGAGCACTGGGAGGGCGGGAACGGCACCGTGGGCGTCTTCGTGTGCGTGGCCAGGAACGAGCGCGGGAGCGTCCGGAGGAGATTCCGACTGCGGCTGGCGGGTGGGGATGGGACTGGGATATACTGGGATATACTGGGAGGGGACTGGGAGGGAACTGGGAGGGACTAAGTTATACTGGGAAGGACTGGGAGGGAACTGTGAGGGAACTGGGATGGACTGGGAGGGAACTGGGAGGGACTGGGATGGACTGGGACAGAATTGGGTTATACTGGGATGGACTGGGTTATACTGGGAGGGGACTGGGATGGACTGGGAGGGACTGAGAGGGACTGGGTTATACTGGGAGGGACTGGGAGGGTACTGGGAGGGACTGGGAGGGTACTGGGAGGGACTGGGTTATACTGGGAGAGACTGGGAGGGGACTGGGATGGAATTGGGAGGGGATTGGGAGAGAACTGGGATGGACTAGGAAAGAACTAGGAAGGACTGGATTATACTGGGAGGCACTGAGAGGATACTGGGAGTTACTGGGATGACACTGGGAGCACTGGGATGATAGTGGGAGCACTGGGAGGATACTGGGAGCACTGAGATGATACTGGGAGGGCACTGGGAGGATAGTGGGACGATACTGGGAGCACTGGGAGAATACTGGGAACACTGGGAGGATACTGGGAGCACTGGGATGATACTGGGAGGGCACTGGGAGCACTGGGAGGATACTGGGAGAGCACTGGGATGATACTGGGAGCACTGGGATCATTCCCCCGTCCCCCAGACCGGCCGGACCCCCCCCGGGCCCTGCGGCTCTCGGGGGTCTCGGAGACCTCCCTGAGCCTCTCGTGGGACCCCGGCTTCGATGGCGGCCTGCCCCAGCACTTCCTGCTCCGGTAGGGGGCGCCCTTCTTGCCTAGGAGGCACTTCCGGGGTGTATGACATCACTTCCGCCCCGCCCACCCCCGACTTCCGGTCCCTTTAAGCGTTTCCTCTGTCACTTCCGGTCTATTTATCGGTTTGTCGCATCACTTCCGGTCTCCTCACACTCAACTTCCGGTTCTTTTAATGGTTTATTCCGGCACTCTCAGTGGCCCCGCCCCCTTTCCCCCCTCTGCACGGGGTTTCCCGGCGCCTTCCTGCTCCCACTTCCGGTCCCGCCCCTCTTCACTTCCTCCTTGTCCCCTCCCCCAGGGCAGAGGGTCCGGACGCCCCTCCCCCACCCGCCGCTCTCGTCACTTCCGGTTTCACCCTCACGCTGGGCGGGCTCCGCCCGGCCTCGCCCTATGACGTCACTGTGCGCGCCCGCAACGCCCGCGGCGACAGCGCCCCCGCGCGGCTGCGGGCCGTCACTTCCGGTACGGAAATGGGGCCAAAAGAAGCGGAAATTGGGGCAGGGAGAAGTGGGTGGAGCATTGGTGTGACGTCAGAGGGTTGACTGGGAGCAAAATGGCCGCCGGAAGTAGTGATTGGTAACTTCCGGTTCTGAGCCGGAAGTTGTCTTTTGCCTGGGATGGGATTTTTTTGGAACCCGGATGTTCCTGGAGGTAGGACCGGAAGTGCGATGGGGAAAAGCGGAAGTGGAGGGTGGTAAGAGCGGAAGTTTCATTATGGCGGAATGGGAATCCGAAACCGGAAGTTTCAGCAGCACCGGAAGTGAGACTCCCGGAAGCGTGGGTGGGGGTGGGCGTGGCCAGACACGAAATGGGGAGGTGGGAGAGGCGCACAGAGTTGCCGGAAGTGCCCGGAAGTGGCCGGAAGTGGTGTTTTTCACCCCTCCCTCCCCTCAGCCCTTCCCGAGGCCCCGCCCCCGGTGCGGGAGGAGCGGCCGGCAGCGCCCCCTGGCGGCGCGGAGGACTCGGCCTGGCCCGGCCTGGTGGGGGCGCTGAGCGCCCTGGGGGGGCTCCTCCTGCCCGGCCTGGGGGGGGGCGCTCTGCTACTTCCGGTGGGGGCGGGGCCGCCCCCTGGCGGCCGGGGCGGGGTCTGAGCAGGTGAGGGGGTGGGGGAGGGGCGGGTTCGGGGGTGGGGGAGGGGCAGATTTGGGGTGGGGGAGGGGCGGTTTTTAAGGTGGGGGGAGCAGGTTGAGGGGTGGGGGAGGGGTGAGTTTTATGGGTGGGAATGGGCGGTTTTGGGGGGTGGGGGAGGGGCAATTTTGGGGTGGGGGAGGGGTGAGTTTTGGGGGTGGGGGATGGGCGATTTTGGGCGCGGGAGAGGGGCGGATTTAAGGGTGGGGGAGGGGTGAGTTCTAGGGGTGGGGGATGGGCGGTTTTGGGGGTGGGGGAGGGGCGGTTTTGGGGGTGGGGGAGGGGCAGATTTCAACGTGTAGAGAGACGCGGTTTTAAGGGTGGGGGAGGGGCAGTTCCAGGGTGGGGGAGGGGCAGATCCCAGGTGGGGGAGGGGCAGTTCCCAGGTGGGGGAGGGGCAGTTTCCGGTCTTTGCCCCCACCCCGCCCCTCCCCCACCCCCAGCCCAGCTCCGGAGGCTCCCGGGGCCCCCCCAGCGCCGGCTCCGCCCCCTGGGAACCCCCCAAGGGTGAGTGGGGGAGGGGAGGGGAGTGGGGGAGGGGGGAAAGGGGCCGGTGCCCATCCCCCACCCCTCACCTGCCGCCCCTCCCCCCCCCCACCCAGGTGTGGAACCTCACCTGTACGAGGAGGTGGAGCCGTGGGGGGGCTACGAGGAGGTGAGGGGGGTGGGGGAGGGGCTTTGGGGGGTGGGGGAGGGGCTTTGGGGGGTGGGGGAGGGGCACAGGAGAAGATCCTGAGGTGGGGGAGGGGAAGGGAAAGAGATCTAGGGGGTGGGGGAGGGGCAACAGGAAGTGCTTTGGGGGTGGGGGAGGGGCACAGTGGGGTGTCCAAGGGGTGGGGGAGGGGTCCCGGGGTGGGGGAGGGGCAGAGAAGAAGGAGTCAAGGGGTGGGGGAGGGGCACGGAGGGGAATTTCGGGGGTGGGGGAGGGGCAGAGCAGCAGATTCAGGGGTGGGGGAGGGGCAGTAGGGGGGTCCAGGGGTGGGGGAGGGGCAGTGGGAGGATCCAGGGGTGGGGGAGGGGCTCTGACCCCTCCCCTCCCCCCCCCCCAGGTGCCCCCGGAGCCGCTCGTGACCCCCCAGGGGGAGCTGGTCTGAGAGGGGGGAGGGGCCTCGGGATGAGCCCCGCCCACAAAATAAACCACGCCCCCAAAACCAGTTCAGACCAGTCCAGTCCAGTTCCTTCCCAGTTCGTCCAAATCCCTCCCAGTTTATCCCAGTTCCCTCCCAGTTTGTTCTAATTCCTCCTAGTTTCCCCCAACCTATTTCCAATTCCTTCCCAATCCATCCCAGTTCGTCCCAGTCCCTCCCAGTTCCATCCCAGTTCGTCCCAGTCCCTCCCAGTTCCTTCCAATCCCCTCCCAGTTCCTTCCCAGTCCCTCCCAATTCCATCCCAATCCCCTCCCAGTCTATCCCAGTTCATCACGATCCCCTCCCAGTTCCCTCCCAGTCCCCTCCCATTCCCTCCCAGTTCCTTCCCAGTCCATCCCAGTTGCTCCCAATCCCCTCCCAGTCTATCCCAGCTCATCACGATCCCCTCCCAGTCCCTCTCAATTACTTCCCAGCCCCTCCCAGTTGCTTCCAGTCCATCCCAGTTCCCTCCCAGTTCCATCCAAGTCCCTTCCAGTTCCTTCCCAATCCCTCCCAGTTCCATCCCAGTCCCTCCCAGTTCCATCCCAGTCCCTCCCAGTTCCATCCCAGTTGCTCCCAATCCCCTCCCAGTCTATCCCAGTTCCTTCCCAATCCCTCCCAGTTCCTTCCCAGTCCATCCCAGTTGCTCCCAATTCCTCCCAGTCCATCCCAGTTCATCACGATCCCCTCCCAGTTCCCTCCCAGTCCCACCCAATCCCCTCCCAGTCCATCCCAGTTCATCACGATCTCCTCCCAGTTCCCTCCCAGTCCCACCCAATCCCCTCCCAGTCCATCCCAGTTCATCACGATCCCCTCCCAACTCCCTCCCAGTCCCTCCCAGTCCATCCCAGTCACACCCCAACTCTTCCACGCAGCCCTCAGTTCACCTTTATTGCCGTCCCAGTCCCTCCCAGTCCCTCCCAGTATGTCCCAGTCCGGGTTATCTCAGCCCCAGTTTCTTCTTCTCGCGCTGTTTGCGCCTCACGACCTCCAGGTTCCGATCCTTCCATTGGCTCTTGCGCAGCTTGATGGGCCGCGAGCCCACGTACTTGCCTGGGGGAACTGGGGTTACTGGGACGGACTGGGAGCGACTGGGAAGGGATTGAGAGGGACTGGGATGGGCTGGGAGAGGATTGGGATGGACTGGGATGGGCTGGGAGAGGATTGGGATGGACTGGGAGGGACTGGGAGGGGACTGGGATGGACTGGGAGAGGATTGGGATGGACTGGGAGGGACTGGGATGGGCTGGGAGAGGATTGGGATGGACTGGGATACACTGGGAGGGACTGGGAGGGGATTGGGATGGACTGGGATGGACTGGGGGAAACTGGAATGTCCCCAATGTCCCCAACCCCCCCAATGTCCCCAATGTCCCCAATGTCTCCAAATCCCCTCAATGTCCCCAATGTCCCCAACTCCCCCCAGTGTCCCCAATTCCCCCATTGTCCCCAATGTCCCCAATGTCCCCAATGTCCCCAATGTCCCCAATGTCCCCAATGTCCCCATTGTCCCCAATGTCCCCCAATGTCCCCAGTGTGTCCCCAGTGTCCCCCTCTCACTGTTCATCTCCCTCATGGCCCTCACGTACCCAATGTCCCCAATGTCCCCAAACCCCCCTCAGTGTCCCCAACCCCCCCAATGTCCCCAGTGTCCCCCAATGTCCCCAATGTCCCCCAATGTCCCCAATGTCCCCCAATGTCCCCAATGTCCCCAATGTCCCCAATTCCCCCAATGTCCCCAATCCCCCCAATCCCCCCAATGTCCCCCATCCCCCCAATGTCCCCACTGTCCCCAATGTCCCCAAGGTGTCCCCAGTGTCCCCCCCTCACCGTTCATCTCCCTCATGGCCCTCACGTAGTCGTTGGGGTCCTTGAAGGACACGAAGCCGTAGCCTTTGGTCTTCCCCGAGCGCTTGTCCCGGATCACCTTGGCCTTGAGGAAGGACGGGAAGCGCCCGAAGGCGCGGCCCAGCGTCTCGTCATTGACCTCATTCCCCAAATCCCCGCAGAAAATCCGGAAATCGTCTGGGTTTGGGGGGAAAAATGGAGATTTTGGGTCGTTAAAGGGTTATGGGGTCATTTTGGGGTCACAGGGACACCCTAAAGACCAAGGACAGGTTCAGGATTTCGTCATTGACCTCATTCCCCAAATCCCCACAGAAAACCCCCAAATCATCCAGGATTGGGGTGAAAAACTGAGATTTTGGGTGGTTAATGGAGTTATGGGGTCATTAATGGAGTTATGGGGTTGTTATGGGGTCACAGGGACAGCTTTGGGTCACAGGGACACCCCAAAGTTCAGGGTCAGGCCCAGGGTCTCGTCATTGACCTCGTTCCTCAAATCCTCACAAAAACCAGGGAAATCATCGGGGTTTGGGGTGAAAAATGAAGATTTTGGGTCATTAAAGGGTTATGGGGTCATTTTGGGGTCACAGGGACACCCCAAAGTTCAGGGTCAGGCCCAGGGTCTTGTCATTGACCTCGTTCCCCAGATCCCCGCAGAAAATCCGGAAATCGTCTGGGTTTGGGGGGAAAAATGGAGATTTTGGGTCGTTAATGGAGTTATGGGGTCATTAATGGAGTTATGGGGTCATTAATGGAGTTATGGGGCCATTAATGGAGTTATGGGGCCATTAATGGAGTTATGGGGTCATTAATGGGGTTATGGGGCCATTAATGGAGTTATGGGGCCATTAATGGAGTTATGGGGTCATTAATGGAGTTATGGGGCCATTAATGGAGTTATGGGGTCATTAATGGAGTTATGGGGCCATTAATGGAGTTATGGGGCCATTAATGGAGTTATGGGGTCATTAACGGAGTTATGGGGTCATTAATGGAGTTATGGGGTCATTAACGGAGTTATGGGGTCATTAATGGAGTTATGGGGTCATTAATGGAGTTATGGGGTCATTAATGGAGTTATGGGGTCATTAATGGAGTTATGGGGTCATTAATGGAGTTACGGGGTCATTAATGGAGTTATGGGGTCATTAATGGAGTTATGGGGTCATTAATGGAGTTACGGGGTCATTAATGGAGTTATGGGGTCATTAATGGGGTTATGGGGTCATTAATGGAGTTATGGGGTCATTAATGGAGTTATGGGGTCATTAATGGAGTTATGGGGTCATTAATGGGGTTATGGGGTCATTAATGGAGTTATGGGGCCATTAATGGAGTTATGGGGTCATTAATGGGGTTATGGGGTCATTAATGGAGTTATGGGGTCATTAATGGAGTTATGGGGTCATTAATGGGGTTATGGGGTCATTAATGGAGTTATGGGGTCATTAATGGGGTTATGGGGTCATTAATGGAGTTATGGGGTCACGGGGTCACCTGAAAAGTCACCTGGAGGAGCCCCAGTCCCTTCCAGTTTCTTCCCAGTCCATCCCAGTCCCTTCCAATCCCCTTCCAGCCCCTCCCAGTCCCCTCCCAATCCATCCCAGTGCCCTCCCAGTGCCCTCCCAGTGCCTCCCAGTCCATCCCAGTGCCTTCAAATCCCCTCCCAGTCCCTTCCAATCCCCTCCCAGTCCATCCCAGTCCCTTCCAATCCCCTTCCAGCCCCTCCCAATCCATCCCAGTGCCCTCCCAGTCCATCCCAGTCCCTCCCAGTCCGTCCCAGTCCGTACCAGCGTCCCACTCCAGCAGGCTGGGATCCTCCCAGCTGCTCCCGGCCGCCGTTCGGATGCAGCGTTTGAGGCGCTCCCCCCTCCCCTTGCGCTTGTCCTCGGCCGCCGGCTCCGCCCCCACCTGCCGGGCAGCTGTCAATCATCCGGGGGACACGCCCACCCCCGCCGCAGCCACGCCCACTCCCGTTCGGACACGCCCCCACAGCGGGAATAATCCCAAATTGAGAAGCTCCGCCCCCTTTCCCCAAACCCCCGCCCGTCCTGATGGACACCTGTCAATCAGGCAGGACACGCCCACCCCGCTAAAGACACGCCCACACAGCGGGAACCGCCCAAATTTGGAGGCTCCGCCCCCTTTTCTTACTGCCCTCTCTTTGCCTGACAGCTGTCAATCACCTGGGACACGCCCACCTTGCTAAAGCCACGCCCACCCAGCGGGGAAACCCCAAATGTGGAGGCTCCGCCCCCTTTTTAAGAAGAAGTGTCCTTTGCCTGATTGACAGCTGTCAATCACACAGGACACGCCCACCCCGCCATAACCACACCCCAACCGACGTGGCCACGCCCACCCACAGAATTGGCACCCCAGAGGCTCCGCCCCTTTCCAATCGGCCCCACCCACCCATGATTGACAGCTGTCAATCACCGGGACACACCCACTCCCGGTTGACCACACCCCTTCCCCCCACCTGATCACCTGTCAATCATTCCGTACAGCCACGCCCACCCACTCAGCGGCCACACCCACTTGAAGCCCCACCCACCCCCCTTTAAGCCCCGCCCACCTCAGGCACGGGGAAGGGCGGGTCCTGTGGGCGTGGCCTGCGCAGGGGGCGTGGCACCGGCGCCAGGTGGGCGGGGCCCGGGCGTGGCTCCGGAGGGGGCGTGGCCATGGCTGGAGGCGGGGCCGGGAGGCTCGGGCCAATCCGGGGCTCCTCGGGGGGCGGGGCCCGGGGGGGCGGGGTCTCCTCCTGTGGGGGGAGGGGTTAAAATGGGGGAGGGGTTAAAAGGGGGAGGAGCTTCTTAAAGGGGAGGGGCTAAAGGGGGAGGGGTTAAAAGGGGGATATTTGGGGACATTTGGGGACATTAAAGGGACCCCAGGGACATTTGGGGACACCAGGGTGACCCCTGGAACCTTTGGGGACATCTAGGGACACCGAGGTGACCCCAGGGACATTTGGGGACACTGAGGGGACCCCAGGGACATTTGGGGACAATGAGGGGACCCTGGGGACATTTGGGGACACTGAGGGGACCCTGGGGACATTTGGGGACACTGAGGGGGCCCCAGGGACATTTGGGGACACCAGGGTGACCCCGGGGACCTTTGGGGACCTTTGGGGACACCGGGGTGACCTTTGGTGCCCTTTGGGGACCTTTGGGGACACCGGGGTGACCCTAGGTGACCTTTGGGGACATTGGGGACCTTTGGGGACCTTTGGGGACACCGGGGTGACCCTAGGTGACCTTTGGGGACATTGGGGACATTTGGGGACCTTTGGGGACACCGGGGTGACCTTAGGCGACCTTAGGTGCCCTTTGGGGACATTTGGGGACACTGGGGGCTCTGGGGGGACTCCGGGGACATTTGGGAACATTGAGGGGGGGTCCCAGGGACATTTGGGGACACCGAGGTGACCTTTGGTGCCCCTTAGGGACCTTTGGGGACACCAGGGTGACCTTTGGTGACCTTTGGTGACCCCGGAACCTTTGGGAACACCGGGGTGACCTTTGGTGACCCCAGGGACCTTTGGGGACATTTGGGGACCTTTGTTGACCTTTGGTGACCCCAGGGACCTTTGGTGACCTTTGGGGACATTTGGGAACCTTTGGGGACACCGGGGTGACCTTTGGGGCTGTTTGGTGACCTTTGGTGACTTTTGGGGACCTTTGATGACCTGTGGGGACCTTTGGGGACACTGGGGTGACCTTTGGGGCCGTTTGGTGACATTTGGTGACCTTTGGGGACCTTTGGTGACCCCGGGGACCTTTGGTGACCTTTGGTGATCTTTGGGGACATTCGGGGACCTCTGGTGACTTTCGGTGCCCTTTGGGGACCTTTGGTGCCCTTTGGGGACCTTTAGGGACTTTTGGTGACCTTTGGGGACCTTTGGGGACACTGGGGTGACCTTTGGGGACATTGGGGGCCATTTGGGGACCTTTGCGGACACCGAGGTGACCTTTGGGGACACCGGGGTGACCTTAGGTGCCCTTTGGGGACATTTGGGGACGCCGGGGTGACCTTAGGTGCCCTTTGGGGACATTTGGGGACGCCGGGGGCTCACCGGGGCGCGGCGGGGGGGGGCGGGGTACACGGTGGGGGCCGCCTGGATGACGGGAGGGGTGGGTTTGGGGGGGCCCGGGGGGGGTCCCGGGGGGGCCACTCGGGGTCCCGCGGCCACCGGGGGCAGGGGGGGCACCGGGGCCCCTCCCCCCCCCGCCTGCGGGGACACACAAAAAAAAAAAAAAACCCCAAAATTTGTGCATAAAAAAAAAAACCCCAAAATTTCACCCCAAAAACACGCCCGGCCCCTCCCCCCACGCACCCGGCAGATCCTAAAAATCCTTCCCAGTTCATCCCAGTAAGGCCAAAACCCAAACCAGTAACTCCCGCTGCCCTCCCAGTCCATCCCAGTCCCCACCAATCCCCTCCCAGTTTATCTCAGTCCATCCCAAATCCTTCCCAGTATGTCCCAGTTTTTTCCCAGTTCCCCCCCCAATCCCCTCCCAGTTTATCCCAGTCCCTCCCAGTTTATCCCAGTCCTTCCCAGTCCCTCCCAGTTTATCCCAGTCCTTCCCAGTCCCTCCCAGTTTATCCCAGTCCCTCCCAGTTTATCCCAATCCGTCCCAGTCCCCCCCAGTCCCCTCGCAGTCCCTCCCAATCCATCCCAATCCTCTCCCAGTTTATCCCAGTTCCCTCCCAGCCCCTCCCAGTCCCTCCCAGTTTATCCCAGTCCCCCCAATCTCCTGCCAATCCCTTCCCAGTCCCCTCCCAGTTTATCCCAATCCCCTCCCAGTCCCCCCCAGTGCCCCCCAGTCCCTCCCAGTTCCCCCCCAATCCCCTCCCAGTCCATCCCAGTCCCCCCCCAGTTCCCTCCCAGTCCCTCCCAGTCCCCCCCAGTCCCTCCCAGTTCCCCCCCAGTCCACCCCAATCCCCTCCCAGTCCCTCCCAGTCCCCCCCCAGTTCCCTCCCAGTCCCTCCCAGTCCCCCCCAGTCCCTCCCAGTTCCCCCCCAGTCCCCCCCAATCCCCTCCCAGTCCCTCCCAGTTCCCCCCCAGTCCCCCCCAATCCCCTCCCAGTCCCTCCCAGTCCCCCCCAATCCCCTCCCAGTCCCCTCCCAGTCCATCCCAGTCCCCCCCAGTCCCTCCCAGTTCCCCCCCAGTCCCCTCCCAGTCCCTCCCAGTTCCCCCCCAGTCCCCTCCCAGTCCCTCCCAGTTCCCCCCCAGTCCCTCCCAGTCCCTCCCAGTCCCTCCCAGTTCCCCCCCAGTCCCCCCCAGTCCCTCCCAATCCCCTCCTAGTCCCCCCCAGTTTATCCCAGTCCATCCCAGTCCCACTCACCGGGCTCGGCGCTCTCAGGGCTCCCCCCATTGGTGCCCCCAGGGGGGTGGGGGGGGGTCTCTGCAGTGGGGGAGGGGCGAGCAGCAGGGGGGGGGCGGGGGGAGCCCCCAGGGGAGGCCCCACCCCCACCATGGCCCCGGGGGGGGGGCGCAGGGCCAGGGGACCCCTGGGACCGGCTGGGGACAGCGGGGGGGGAGGGGGGAGGGGGACAGCAATGTCACCAGCGGGGTCACACGGTGTCCCCAACCCTCAAAATGTCCCCAGTGTCCCCAAAGTCCCCAAATGCCTTCGACCCCCCCAATGTCCCCACTGTCCCCCAATGTCCCCAATGTCCCCAATCCCCCCAATGTCCCCCAATGTCCCCAAATGTCCCCAATGTCCCCAATGTCCCCAATGTCCCCAATGTCCCCAATGTCCCCCAATCCCCCCAATGTCCCCAGTGTCCCCAATGTCCCCCAATGTCCCCAATGTCCCCCAATGTCCCCCAATGTCCCCAATGTCCCCCAATGTCCCCAGTGTCCCCAATGTCCCCAATGTCCCCAATGTCCCCAGTGTCCCCATTGTCCCCAGTGTCCCCAATGTCCCCAATGTCCCCAATGTCCCCAATCCCCCCAATGTCCCCCCAATGTCCCCAATGTCTCCAAATGTCCCCAATGTCCCCCAATGTCCCCAATGTCCCCAATGTCCCCAATGTCCCCAATCCCCCCAGTGTCCCCAATGTCCCCAATGTCCCCAATGTCCCCAGTGTCCCCAGTGTCCCCAATGTCCCCAATGTCCCCAATCCCCCCAGTGTCCCCAATGTCCCCAAATGTCCCCAATGTCCCCAATGTCCCCAATCCCCCCAATGTCCCCACGTCCCCAATGTCCCCAATGTCCCCAATGTCCCCAATGTCCCCCAATGTCCCCCAATGTCCCCAATGTCCCCAAATGTCCCCCAATGTCCCCAATCCCCCCCAATGTCCCCAATGTCCCCAAATGTCCCCCAATGTCCCCAATCCCCCCCAATGTCCCCAATGTCCCCAATGTCCCCAATCCCCCAATGTCCCCAGTGTCCCCAGTGTCCCCAGTGTCCCCTTACCTGGGCGCTGCAGCACGTGTGGCACGAAGGCCGGGCGCAGGATCGGTGGCCTCTGCGGTGACACGGCTGGGGACACACACAGGGGACGTTGAAGGGGCTTGGGGACATTGAGGGGACACCCAGGGGACACCCAGGGGACACCCAGGGGACACCCAGGGGACAGGGGTGACACCGACCTGGCCCCACGAACGGCACCGGGGGGGTCCCCAAGGGGGGGACGGTGGCGGCGGCGGCGGCGCGAGCCTCGAGGGACTGCTGGACCTGGGGACAGGGAGGGGACATTGAGGGGACATTGGGGACACCTTGGGGACGTTGGGGAGATTGGGGAGATTGGGGACATTGGGGGGATTGGGGACATTGGGGGGATTGGGGACATTGGGGACATTGGGGACATTGGGGGGATTGGGGACATTGGGGACATTGGGGGGATTGGGGACATTGGGGACATTGGGGGCATTGGGGACATTGGGGGATTGGGGACATTGGGGATTGGGGACATTGGGGACATTGGGGACATTGGGGACATTGGGGGTAATGGGGATCATTGGGGACATTGGGGTCATTGGGGACATTGGGGGATTGGGGACATTGGGGACATTGGGGATCATTGGGGCATTGGGGGGATTGGGGACATTGGGGGGATTGGGGACATTGGGGGGATTGGGGAACATTGGGGACATGGGGGGCATTGGGGACATTGGGGACATTGGGGGATTGGGCTCATTGGGGGATTGGGGGACATTGGGGACATTGGGGACATTGGGGGACATTGGGGACATTGGGGACATTGGGGACATTGGGGACATTGGGGGGATTGGGGACATTGGGGACATTGGGGACACCTTGGGGACATTGGGGACATTGGGGGGATTGGGGACATTGGGGACATTGGGGACATTTGGGGACATTGGGGGGATTGGGGACATTGGGGGGATTGGGGACATTGGGGGGACATTGGGGACATTGGGGACATTGGGGACATTGGGGACATTGGGGACATTGGGGACAATGGGGGGACATTGGAGGGACAGTGGGGACATGGAGGGGACATTGAGGGGACATTGAGGGGACATTGGGGACGTTGAGAGGGATTGGGGACAATGAAGAGACTTTGGGGGATTTGGGGACAATGGGGACATTGAAGGGACTTAGAGAGATTGGGGACAATGGGGACATTGAGGGGACATTGAGAGGGGATTGGGGACTTTTGGAGCCACTCATGTGACATTTGGGGACATTTGGGGACATTTGGGGACATTTGGGGACACACCTGCTGGTAGGTGTTGGTGGCGATGATCGGGCGCAGGACGGGGGGCGGGGCCAGGGGGTCCCCGGGGGCGGGGCCTGGAGCCCCCAGCACCTCCTGCTCGAACCTGCACCAGTATAAACCAGTAAGGACCAGTACAGACCAGTACGAACCAGTATAGACCAGTACAAACCAGTATAAGGCGGTCCAAACCAGTAAAGACTCCCGACCCCCCAGTTATCTCAAGCCCCTCCCCCGTTCCCATGGCAACCACCCGATTCCCCTCAAGCCCCGCCCCCGCTGCCATGGCAGCCGTTAAGCCCCGCCCCCTCCCGGCCGCCATGACACTCCCGCCTCTCCCTTCCCCTCACAGCGCCATCTCCGCCTCCATCTCCTTCAGCCGCTCCTCGCCGCTCTTGGCCACGGCCCCGCCGCCTCCCGCCGCCGCTCCGGGACCGGGACCGGGCCCCGCCGCCACCACCGCGGGACCGGGCCCGGCTCCCGCCGCCATTCCCGGCCCGGCCGCTCCCGGAGGCGCCGCCGCCGCCATCGCTGAACGCTCCTCAACCACTTCCGCCCGCCTGAGGGGCACTTCCGGCGCGGCGCAATGACGTCACTCAGCGCGACAACACCCCCCCCCCTCTTCCACGTATCAAAAACCGAACGCGAATTTGGGGCGAAATCGCTGCGAAACGGCCAAAAATCGCTTCCTAAACGAGCTAAAAGCGCTTTAATGGCAGCAATGACCGGTGCGGGAGGCGGCGCTCAGCGCTTGAGTTCGCTGTAGATGTCCCCGCGCGCTCCCTGCAGCTCCTGGTAATGGGATTCCTGCTCCGGGGGGCGGGGCTTGGGCGGGGCTGTGAGGGAGCGGGGGGCGTGGTCATTGTGTGGCCACGCCCACTTCGTGCTAAACCACGCCCCCTTCACGCCAAACCACGCCCTCTTTTAATCGCTCCACCCCCTTTTAGCGGTTTTGGCCACGCCCATGCCCCATCCCAGTGCTCCCAGTAACCCCCAGAGCTTCCCAGTAACCTCCCAGTAACACCCAGTGCCCTCCCAGTAACTCCCAGTACTTCCCAGTAACCTCCAGTACTACCCAGACGCCCTCAGTGCCCTCCCAGTAACTCCCAGTAATCTCCACTACAGCCCAGACCCCCTCAGTGCCCTCCCAGTAACCGCCCAGTAACACCCAGTGCTCTCCCAGTGCCCTCCCAGTGCCTTCCCAGTAACTCCCAGTACCTCCCAGTAACCTCCGGTACTGCCCAGACCCCCTCAATGCCCTCCCAGTAACCCCCAGTGCCCTCCCAGTATTCCCAGTAACACCACCAGTGACCTCCCAGTGCCTACCAGTGCTCCCAGTGCCTTCCCAGTAACACCCAGTGCCCTCCCAGTAACTCCCAGTAACCTCCAGTACTGCCCAGACCCCCTCAGTGCCCTCCCAGTAACCCCCAGTGCCCTCCCAGTGCTCCCAGTAACACCGCCAGTGACTTCCCAGTGCCTCCCAGTGCTCCCAGTGCCTTCCCAGTAACACCCAGTGCCCTCCCAGTAACTCCCAGTACCTCCCAGTAACCTCCAGTACTGCCCAGACCCCCTCAGTGCCCTCCCAGTAACCCCCAGTGCCCTCCCAGTGCTCCCAGTAACACCACCAGTGACTTCCCAGTGCCTCCCAGTGCTCCCAGTGGCCTCCCAGTGCTCTCCCAGTGTTCCCAGCGCCTCCCAGTGCCCTCCCAGTGCTCCCAGTAACACCCACAGTGCCCTCCCAGTAACCTCCCAGCGCCTCCCAGTAACCCCCAGTAACCCCCAGTGTTCCCAGTAACCCCCCAAAGCCTCCCAGTAACCCCCAGTGCCCTCCCAGTAACCAACCAGTAACCCCCAGTGCCCTCCCAGTACCCTCCCAGTAACCCCCAGTGCCCTCCCCATTGACCACGCCCACAAAAAGGCCACACCCCTTGGGCCACGCCCACCTCGGCGGCCCCGCCCCGCCAGCCAATAGGCTCCGCCCGCGATCAGCAGCGTCATGATGACGTCAGCGGCCACCAGCGCCGCGATTGGTCCCGGCCCCGGGAGGCACCCGGAACATTCTGGAACAGCTGGGGGGGAGGGGAGGGGGGGGAGGGGTGACCTCGTGACCTTCCACGTGACCTTTGACCCGCCCCACGTGACCCCCGGGTGGGGGAGGGGCCTCACCTGGCTGTGCCGTCACCGCTCCTGGGACCGGAAATGAAAGGGGGGAGGGGGTGGGGGAGGGGCGGGGCTTGATTAGCCCCTCCCCCCCACGAGCCCCTCCCCCACCTTTTTGCGGGGTGGGGGAAGGGCCTAAAGGGTGGGGGAGGGGCTTCCGTGTAGGTAAATGGGGGCGGGGGAGGGGCTAAAATGGGTGGGGGGAGGGGCAGAAGGGTCAGGTGTGGGGTGGGGGAGGGGCTAAAATGGGTGGGGGAGGGGCAGAAGGGTCAGGTGTGGGGTGGGGGAGGGGCTAAAATGGGTGGGGGAGGGGCAGATGGGTCAGGTATGGGGTGGGGGAGGGGCTAAAATGGGTGGGGGAGGGGCAGATGGGTCAGGTGTGGGGTGGGGGAGGGGCCGGGGAGCCCCTCTGGGGGTGGGGGAGGGGCAGGGCGTGAATCTCCAAGGTGGGGGAGGGGTCCCTCAGGGTGGGGGAGGGTCTCGAAGGGGGGGGGAGGGGTCCCCGAGGGGTGGGGGAGGGGCACAAGGGGGTCCTCAGTGGGTGGGGGAGGGGCTGGTCCACCCCAATTCCTCCGCCATTCCCCTCCCCCACCCCGGCCCGGCCACTTCTGCTTTTGGGGGGAGGGGCAGGGGAAAGAATCCGGGGGTGGGGGAGGGGCAGGGGGTCCCGCGGAGTGGGGGAGGGGCCGGGAGGGACCCCCGGGGTGGGGGAGGGGCCTCACCGAGCAGCAGGAGGACGAGGCCGAGGGTCCCGGGGGGTCCCATGGCGGCCGTGGGGGAGGGGAACGGGGCGTGATCGGGTGTGGCCCCTCAGGCCACGCCCCTTTCTGTCCTCGCCACCTGATTGGGCGGCACCGTGACCCCTCCCGAAACTCGTGACCCTCCCCAAAACTTCCCAATTTGGGGGGCCCCGCTGTAGCCACGCCCCTCCCCAACAAGCCCCGCCCACCCCCAGCAAACCCCGTCTTTAATAAGCCCCGCCCCTCCTTTAAACCCCGCCCCCTTTTTTGAGCGCGGGCCCTTTAAGAACCCGTGGGAGGGGCCTCAGGGACCTTTACACCCCGCTCGCTGATTGGCTGAAACAGCAGAGGGCATCTCGCCCACTGATTGGCTCCGGTAGCGCGAATAAACCCGGAAGTTATGCTCTGATTGGTCAGATTTGGCGAGGCGGGAGTAAGGCGGGAAGAGGAAGGCGCTGATTGGACCGTTCCGCGCTGGGCTGGGCGGGGCCTGCCAGCGCGCAAGGCAGGGCGGGAAAGGAGCGCCGTGAGGCGGCCCCGGCCGGGCGCGACCACTGCGAGTACGAGGTGGGGGGGGGGAAGGGGGGAAATGAGGGTCCGGGGGGAATTTTGGGGGGTCCTGGGGGGGTTTTGAGGGGGTCTGGGAGGGACCATTTGGTGTGGGGGGAGAATTTGGGGGGGTTTGAGGGGGGCACGAGGAGTCTGGGAGGCCTGAGGGGGGATGGGAGGGACCATTGCTGTCCCCGGGGGGGAGCTTAAGAGGGGCTGGGAAGGACCATTTTGAGGGCTTGGGGGGGGGGGATTGGGGATTTTTGGCGGGGGGGGGCTCGGAGGGATTTTGGAAGTCTGGGAGGGACCATTTGGGGGATTTTGGGGGGGGGGGTGAGAATTTTTTGGGGGGTCTCGGGCGGATTTTTGGAGTCTGGGAGGGACCATTTGGGAGATTTGGGGGGGATTTTGGGTGGGGATTTTGGGTGGGATTTTGGGTGGGGATTTTGGGTGAGGATTTTGGGTGGGGATTTTGGGTGGGGATTTTGGGTGGGGATTTTTGGGTGAGGATTTTGGGTGGGGATTTTGGGTGGGATTTTTGGGTGAGGATTTTGGGTGGGATTTTAGGTGAGGATTTTGGGTGGGATTTTGGGTGGGGATTTTGGGTGGGGATTTTGGGTGGGGATTTTGGGTGGGGATTTTTGGGTGGGGATTTTGGGTGAGGATTTTGGGTGGGGATTTTGGGTTGGGATTTTTGGGTGGGGATTTTGGGTTGGGATTTTTGGGTGGGGATTTTGGGTGAGGATTTTGGGTGAGGATTTTGGGTGGGATTTTTGGGTTGGGATTTTGGGTGAGGATTTTGGGTGGGATTTTTGGGTGAGGATTTTGGGTGGGGATTTTTGGATGAGGATTTTAGGTGGGATTTTTGGGTGGGATTTTGGGTGGAGTTTTTGGGTGGGAATTGGGTGGGATTTTGGGTTGGGGATTTTAGGTGAGAATTTTGGATGAGGATTTAGGTGAGGATTTTGGGTGGGGATTTTGGGTGAGGATTTTGGGTGGGGATTTTGGGTTGAATTTGGGTGGGGATTTGGGTGGGATTTTTGAGGGGGGATTTTGGGTGGGATTTTGGGTGGGGATTTTTGGGTGAGGATTTTGGGTGAGGATTTTGGGTTGAATTTGGGTGGGATTTGGGTGGGATTTTTGGGTGGGGATTTTGGGTGGGGATTTTTGTGTGGGGATTTTGGGTGGGGATTTTTGGGTGGGGATTTTAGGTGGGATTTTGGGTGGGATTTTGGGTGGGGATTTTGGGTGGGATTTTGGGTGGGATTTTGGGTGGGGATTTTGGGTGGGATTTTGGGTGGGGATTTTTGGGTGAGGATTTTGGGTGAGAATTTTAGGTGGGATTTTGGGTGGGGATTTTGGGTGGGGATTTTGGGTGGGATTTTGGGTGAGGATTTTGGGTGGGGATTTTGGGTGGGGATTTTTGGGTGGGATTTTGGGTGGGGATTTTGGGTGGGGATTTTTGGGTGAGGATTTTGGGTGAGGATTTTGGGTGGGGATTTTGGGTGGGGATTTTTGGGTGGGGATTTTTGGGTGGGGATTTTCGGGTTGGGATTTTTAAGGTTTCCCTCCATTGTTTCTCTCCGTTCCCGCCGCGTATTTTCCCCCCCCCTTTCCAAACCGAATTTTCTCCCGCTCCGAACCCCCACCCCTATTCACAATTCCCCAAACCCCCCCCTCAAATTTTCCATTTTTTTTCCCCCCGCAGGCCATGGCTCCCCCTCGCTGCTCCCGCTGCCCCCTGCCCTCCTCCCTGCTCCGCTCCCGCTCCCTCCAGCCTTTCTGCCGCCGCTGCTTCCTCAGCGCCTTCGAGGCCGAGACCCTCCAGGCCCTCCTGCAGCCCCAAAACCCGGCGGTTTCACCCCAAAACGGCCACGCCGTGGCCGTGGCGGCCTCGGGGGGCAAGGACTCCACGGTGCTGGCTCACCTGCTGGTGCGGCTGAACCGGCGGCGGCGCCTGGGGCTGCGCCTGGCGCTGCTGGGCGTGGACGAGGGGATTTGGGGCTACCGGGACGAGGCCCTGGAGGTGCTGAGGGGGGTGGGGGCCGCCCTGCCCCTCCCCCTCGTGCTGGTGTCGCACCGGGAGATTTTCGGGTGGGCCCTGGACGAGGTGGGGCCGGCGCTGGGCGGGCGCAGCCGCTGCACCGTGTGCGGGGTGTTCCGCAGACACGCCATGGAGAGGGCGGCCAGGGAGATGGGAGCCGACTGGATCGCCACTGGTGAGCACTGGTTTGTACTGGGAGGGAGCTAGAGGGCACTGGGAGGGGATTAGAGAGCACTGGGAGGCACTGGTTTATACTGGGAGGGGTTTGGGAGGCACTGGAGAGAGTGGTCAGGGAGATGGGAGTGGATTGGATCACCACTGGTGAGTACTGGGAGGGACTGGGAGAGGGTTAGAGGGCACTGGGAGGCACTGGTTTATACTGGGAGGGCACTGGAAGGCACTGGAGAGAGTGGTCAGGGAGATGGCAGCTGACTGGATCACCACTGGTGAGTACTGGGAGGGCACTGGGAGGGACTGGGAGGGGGTTAGAAGGCACTGGGAGGGACTGGGAGGGCACTGGGAGGGGGTTAGAGGGCACTGGGATGGGGTTAGAGGGCACTGGGAGGCACTGGTTTATACTGGGAGGGCGCAGCCGCTGCACCGTGTGCGGGGTGTTCCGCAGACACGCCATGGAGAGGGCGGCCAGGGAGATGGGAGCCGACTGGATCGCTACTGGTGAGCACTGGGAGGGACTGGGAGGGGGTTAGAAGGCACTGGGATGGGGTTAGAGGGCACTGGGATGGAATAGGAGGGCACTGGGAGGCACTGGTTTATACTGGGAGGGCACTGGAAGGCACTGGAGAGAGTGGTCAGGGAGATGGCAGCTGACTGGATCACCACTGGTGAGTACTGGGAGGGCACTGGGAGGGACTGGGAGGCACTGGGAGGGGGTTAGAAGGCACTGGGAGGGACTGGGAGGGCACTGGGAGGGGGTTAGAGAGCACTGGGATGGGGTTAGAGGGCACTGGGAGGCACTGGTTTATACTGGGAGGGCGCAGCCGCTGCACCGTGTGCGGGGTGTTCCGCAGACACGCCATGGAGAGGGCGGCCAGGGAGATGGGAGCTGACTGGATTGCTACTGGTGAGCACTGGGAGGGACTGGGAGGGGGTTAGAGGGCACTGGGATGGGGTTAGAGGGCACTGGGATGGGGTTAGAGGGCACTGGGAGGGGGTTAGAGGGCACTGGGAGGGGGTTAGAGGGCACTGGGAGGGGGTTAGAGGGCACTGATGAGCACTGGTTTATACTGGGAGGGGTTTGGGAGGCACTGGAGAGAGTGGTCAGGGAGATGGGAGTGGATTGGATCACCACTGGTGAGTACTGGGAGGGACTGGGAGGGGGTTAGAGGGCACTGGGAGGCACTGGTTTATACTGGGAGGGCACTGGAAGGCACTGGAGAGAGTGGTCAGGGAGATGGCAGCTGACTGGATCACCACTGGTGAGTACTGGGAGGGCACTGGGAGGGACTGGGAGGGGGTTAGAAGGCACTGGGAGGGACTGGGAGGGCACTGGGAGGGGGTTAGAGGGCACTGGGATGGGGTTAGAGGGCACTGGGAGGCACTGGTTTATACTGGGAGGGCGCAGTCGCTGCACCGTGTGCGGGGTGTTCCGCAGACACGCCATGGAGAGGGCGGCCAGGGAGATGGGAGCCGACTGGATTGCTACTGGTGAGCACTGGGAGGGACTGGGAGGGGGTTAGAGGGCACTGGGATGGAATAGGAGGGCACTGGGAGGCACTGGTTTATACTGGGAGGGCACTGGAAGGCACTGGAGAGAGTGGTCAGGGAGATGGCAGCTGACTGGATCGCCACTGGTGAGTACTGGTTTATACTGGGAGGGGGTTAGAGGGCACTGGGATGGGGTTAGAGGGCACTGGGATGGGGTTAGAGGGCACTGGGATGGGGTTAGAGGGCACTGGGAGGCACTGGTTTATACTGGGCGGGCGCAGCCGCTGCACCGTGTGCGGGGTGTTCCGCAGACACGCCATGGAGAGGGCGGCCAGGGAGATGGGAGCCGACTGGATTGCTACTGGTGAGCACTGGGAGGAACTGGGAGGGCACTGGGAGGGGGTTAGAGGGCACTGGGAGGCACTGGTTTATACTGGGAGGGGGTTAGAGGGCACTGGGATGGAATAGGAGGGCACTGGGAGGCACTGGTTTATACTGGGAGGGGTTTGGGAGGCACTGGAGAGAGTGGTCAGGGAGATGGGAGCAGACTGGATCGCCACTGGTGAGTACTGGTTTATACTGGGAGGGGGTTAGAGGGCACTGGGATGGACTGGGATGGACTGGGAGGGGGTTAGAGGGCACTGGGGTGGAATAGGAGGACACTGGGAGGCACTGGTTTATACTGGGAGGGCACTGGGAGGCACTGGGAGGGGGTTAGAGGGCACTGGGAGGCACTGGTTTATACTGGGAGGGGCTAGAGAGGGTGGTCAGGGAGATGAGGGCGGACTGGATCGCTACTGGTGCGTACTGGTTTATACTGGGAGGAGATTAGGGGGCACTGGGAGGGGATTGGGAGGCACTGGGATAAACTGGGAGGGACTGGGATAAACTGGGAGGGACTGGGATGAACTGGGAAGGACTGGGATAAACTGGGAGGGCAGCCAGGGAGATCAGAACGAATTGCTACTGGTGAGTGATGGGAGGGACTGGTTTATACTGGGAGGGACTGGTTTATACTGGGAGGAACTGGGAGCCCACTGGTTCTTACTGAGCGGATACTGGTGGTCACTGGCTGTTACTGGGAGGTCATTGGTAGTCACTGGTGTTTGTTAGTGGTCACTGCTGGTCACCAGTGGTCACTGCTGGTCAGTGCTGGTCAGTACTGGTCACTACTGGTCAGTGCTGGTCACTGCTGGTCAATACTGGTCAGTACTGGTCACTACTGGTCACTGCTGGTCAGTACTGGTCAGTACTGGTCAATACTGGTCAATACTGGTCAGTACTGGTCACTTCTGGTCACCAGTGGTCACCAGTGGTCACTGCTGGTTACCAGTGGTCAACACTGGTCATTGCTGGTCAGTACTGGTCACTGCTGGTCACCAGTGGTCATTAGTGGTCATTAATGGTCATTAGTGGTCATTAGTGGTCATTAATGGTCATTAGTGGTCATTAGTGGTTATCAGTGGTCATTAATGGTCACTGCTGGTCACCAATGGTCACCAGTGGTCATTAGCGGTCATTAGTGGTCATTAGTGGTCATTAGTGGTTATCAGTGGTCATTAATGGTCATTAGTGGTCGTTAATGGTCATTAGTGGTTATCAGTGGTCATTAATGGTCATTAGTGGTCATTAATGGTCACTGCTGGTCACCAATGGTCATTAATGGTCATTAGTGGTCATTAGTGGTCATTAATGGTCATTAGTGGTTATTACTGGTCACTGCTGGTCACCAGTAGCCCCCAGTGGTCATTAGTGGTCATTAATGGTCATTAGTGGTCATTAATGGTCACTGCTGGTCACCAGTGGCCCCCAGTGGTCATTAGTGGTCATTAATGGTCATTAGTGGTCATTAATGGTCACTGCTGGTCACCAGTGGCCCCCAGTGGTCACCACTGGTCACTCTCGCTGCCCCCCAGGCCACAACGCCGATGACATGGCCGAGACGGTGCTGATGAATTTCCTGCGCGGCGACGTGGCCCGGCTGCGACGCGCGGCCAACGAGGCCTCGGGGGCCACCAACGGGGCCTCGGGGGCCACCAACGTCACTGGGGCCACCAACGAGGCCTCGGGGGCCACCAACGTCACCGGGGCTACCAACGGGGCCTCGGGGGCCACCAACGGGGCCTCGGGGGCCACCAACGTCACCGGGGCCACCAACGGGGCCACTGTGGCCACCAACGTCACCGGGGCCACCAACGGGGCCACTGTGGCCACCAACGTCACCGGGGCTACCAACGGGGCCTCGGGGGCCACCAACGGGGCCTCGGGGGCCACCAACGTCACCGGGGCCACCAACGGGGCCACTGTGGCCACCAACGTCACCGGGGCCACCAACGGGGCCTCGGGGGCCACCAACGTCACCGGGGCCACCAACGAGGCCTTGGGGGTCACCAACGTCACCGGGGCCACCGTGGCCACCGACGAGGTCGCCGTGGCCACCGTGAGCTCCAGGGAGATCCCTCCACCCTCAACGATCTCCAGTGGCCCGACGGAAGCCGACGGCGGCCGAAGGAAACTCTTGGGGAATTCAACGGAATCCCCCGGGAAGCCGACGGGGTTTTTGGAAAAGTCAACGGAACCCAACGGGATCCCAACGGAACCCAATGAAAACTCAACCAAACCCAACGGGAACCCAACGGAACCCAACGAGAACCCAACGGAACCCAACGGGAACCCAACGGAACCCAACGAGAACCCAACGGAACCCAACGATGACCCAACGGAACTCTTGGAAAATTCAACGAAACGCGACAAAAACCCAACGAAACCCAACGAGGACCCAACAAAACTCAACGATGGCCCAATGAAAGCCTTGGAAAACTCAACCAAACCCAACGAGAACCCAACGGAGCTCAACAAAACCTCGACAAAACCCAACCACAACTCAACAGAATCCAATGAAGACCCAACAGAACCCAACGAGAACCCAACAGAACCCGATAAGAACCCAATGAAATCCAACGAAAAGCCAACGAAACTCAACGAGAACCCAACGAAACTCAACCAGAACCCAACGGAACTCAACGAGAACCAAACAAAACTCAACAAGGACCCAACGAAACCCAACGAAACCCCAACAGAAGCCAATAAAAACCCAACGAAACCCAACGAGAACCCAACGGAACCCAACGAGAACCCAACAGAACCCAACCAGAACCCAACAGAACCCAACCAGAACCCAACGAAACCCAACGAGGACCCAACGAAACCCAACGAGAACCCAACAGAACCCAACCAGAACCCAACGAAACCCAACGAGGACCCAACGAAACCCAACAAAAACCCAATGGAACCCAACCAGAACCCAACGAAACCCAACGAGGACCCAACAAATCCCAACGAGAACCCAACGGAACCCAACCAGAACCCAACAAAACCCAACCAGAACCCAACGAAACCCAACCAGAACCCAACGAAACCCAACGAGGACCCAACAAAACCCAACAAAAACCCAACGGAACCCAACCAGAACCCAACAAAACCCAACCAGAACCCAACGAAACCCAACGAGGACCCAACGAAACCCAACGAGGACCCAACGAAACCCAACCAGAACCCAACGAAACCCAAGGAGAACCCAAGGAGGCCCAAGGAGAAGCCGGGGCAGCCGTCGCCGAGGAGCGCCGAGCCGGCGGTGCCGCGGCTGAAGCCGCTGCGTCACGCGGCGCAGAAGGAGATCGTTCTCTACGCCCACTTCCGGGGGCTGCCGTACGCCAGCGCCGAGTGCCGCCACGCGCCCCTGGCCTTCCGCGGCCACCCCCGGGCGCTGCTCAAGGACCTGGAGGCCTCTCGGCCGGCGGCCGTGGCCGCGCTGGCCCACTCGGGCCGGCGGCTGGCCCTGGGGGCGGCGCCGGGGGAGGGGGCGGCGCCGGGGGCCTGCGAGCGCTGCGGGGCCGTGGCCAGCGGGGAGCTGTGCATGGCTTGCGTCCTGATGGCCGCGCTGGACAAGGGACGGCCCAAGGTGGCGCTGGGCAAGCGCGGGCTCAGGGTGGCTACCGAGGGCGGCGGCCATTGGGAGGGTGGGGGTGGCCAATGGGGCGGTGGCTACCAGGATGGGGGTGGTGGCCACCGGGAGAGTGGTGCTCAAGGGTGTGGTGGCTACCAGGATGGAGGTGGTGGCTACTGGGAGGGTGGTGGTCAAGGGGTCGGTGGCCACCAGGATGGGGGTGGTGGCCACCGGGAGGGTCGCGCTCAAGGCTGTGGTGGCCACGGGGGCTGCGGCTGCAAGGCTGGTGGTCAAGAGGTTGGTGGCCACCAAGACGGTGCTGGTGGCTACCAGAGCACAAACACTGAGGGTGGTGGCCGCGGGGCCAGCGGACATGAAGAGGGTGGGGGTGCTCAAGGGTTTGGTGGTCCCGGTGACCACCAGGACCAGGGTTTGGGTGGTCCCGGTGACCACCAGGACCAGGGTTTGGGTGGCCCCGGTGGCCACCAGGACCAGGGTTTGGGTGGCCCCGGTGGCCACCAGGACCAGGGTTTGGGTGGCCCCGGTGGCCACCAGGACCAGGGTTTGGGTGGCCCTGGTGACCACCAGGACCAGGGTTCTGGTGGCCCCGGTGGCCACCTGGGGCAGGGTTCTGGTGGCCCCCAGGCCAGGCCGGTGCAGGTGGAGCTGCTGGGCCGGGCCGGACGCTCCGAGCGGCGTCGCCTGAGGGGATTCGGCCACGGCCGGAGGGGCCTGGGGGACAGCGGGGGTGGCCTTGGGGACATCTGGGACTTCTGAGGGGACATTTGGGGACATGTCAGGTGGCCCTGGGGACACCAGAGGTGGCTTTGGGGACATCAGGACTGGCCTTGGGGACATCTGGGACATCTGAGGGGACACCTGAGGTGGCCTTGGGGACACCAGGGGTGGCCTTGGGGACATCTGGGACTTCTGAGGGGGCATTTGGGGACATGTCAGGTGGCCCTGGGGACACCAGGGGTGGCCTTGGGGACATCTGGGACTTCTGAGGGGACATCTGGGGTGGCCTTGGGGACACCAGGGGTGGCCTTGGGGACACCTGAGGTGGCCTTGGGGACATCTGGGACTTCTGAGGGGACACCTGAGGTGGCCTTGGGGACACCTGAGGTGGCCTTGGGGACATCTGGGACTTCTGAGGGGACATTTGGGGACACGTCAGGTGGCCCTGGGGACACCAGGGGTGGCTTTGGGGACGTCAGGACTGGCCTTGGGGACATCTGGGACTTCTGAGGGGACACCTGAGGTGGCCTTGGGGACATCTGGGGTGGCCTTGGGGACACCTGAGGTGGCCTTGGGGACATGTGGGACTTCTGAGGGGGCACCTGAGGTGGCCTTGGGGACATCTGGGGTGGCCTTGGGGACACCTGAGGTGGCCTTGGGGACATCTGGGACTTCTGAGGGGACACCTGAGGTGGCCTTGGGGACATCTGGGGACCCCGGCAATGACCTTGGGGACATCTGGGACTTTCGAGGGGACATCAGGGGTGGCCCTGGGAACATTTGGGGATGTCTGGGACTTCTGAAGGGACATTTGGGGACGTTTTGGGGTCCCTGGGATCATTCTGGAGTCCCTTGGGGACATTTTGGGGACAGTTTTTGGAGTTTTTTGGGATCATTTGGAAGGTCCCAGGGGACATGTGGGGGGGGGGGGAGTTTGGGGGACATTTTCGGGACTTTTTGGGTCCCTTGGGGACATTTTTGGGGTCCCTGGGGACGTTTTGGGGTCCCTTGGGGACATTTTTGGGGCCCTTTGGGGACATTTTGGAATTTTAGGGACATTTTTAAGGACGTTTGGGGGGGTTTGGGGACATTTTGGGGTCCCTTGGGGACATTTTTGGGGTCCCTGGGGACGTTTTGGGGTCCCTGGGGACATTTTTGGGGTCCCTGGGGACGTTTTGGGGTCCTTTGGTGACATTTTTGGGGTCCCTGGGGACATTTTTGGGGTCCTTTGGGGACATTTTGGGGTCCTTGGGGACATTTTTGGGGTCCCTGGGGACATTTTTGGGGTCCCTTGGGGACATTTTTGGGGTCCTTTGGGGACATTTTTGGGGCCCTTTGGGGACATTTTGGAATTTTAGGGACATTTTTAAGGACGTTTGGGGGGGGTTGGGGACATTTTGGGGTCCCTTGGGGACATTTTGGGGTCCTTTGGGGACGTTTTGGGGTCCCTGGGGACATTTTTGGGGTCCTTTGGGGACATTTTGGAATTTTAGGGACATTTTTAAGGACGTTTGGGGGGGGGGTTGGGGACATTTTGGGGTCCTTTGGGGACATTTTGGGGTCCCTTGGGGACATTTTTGGGGTCCCTTGGGGACATTTTGGGGTCCTTGGGGACATTTTTGGGGTCCCTGGGGACATTTTTGGGGTCATTTGGGGACATTTTGGGGTCCCTTGGGGACATTTTTGGGGTCCTTTGGGGACATTTTGGGGTCCTTTGGGGACATTTTGGGGTCCCTTGGTGACATTTTTGGGGTCCCTGGGGACATTTTGGGGTCCCTTGGGGACATTTTTGGGGTCCCTGGGGACGTTTTGGGGTCCCTTGGTGACATTTTTGGGGTCCTTTGGGGACGTTTTGGGGTCCCTTGGGGACATTTTTGGGGTCCTTTGGGGACATTTTGGAATTTTAGGGACATTTTTAAGGACGTTTGGGGGGGTTTGGGGACATTTTGGGGTCCCTTGGGGACATTTTGGGGTCATTTGGGGACGTTTTGGGGTCCCTTGGGGACATTTTTGGGGTCCCTGGGGACGTTTTGGGGTCCCTGGGGACATTTTGGGGTCCCTTGGGGACATTTTGGGGTCCCTGGGGACATTTTGGGGTCCCTTGGGGACATTTTGGGGTCCTTGGGGACATTTTTGGGGTCCCTGGGGACATTTTTGGGGTCATTTGGGGACATTTTGGGGTCCCTTGGGGACATTTTTGGGGTCCTTTGGGGACATTTTTGGGGTCCTTTGGGGACATTTTTGGGGTCCTTTGGGGACATTTTTGGGGTCCCTTGGGGACATTTTTGGGGTCCTTTGGGGACATTTTGGGGTCCCTGGGGACATTTTGGGGGTCCCTGGGGACGTTTTGGGGTCCTTTGGGGACATTTTTGGGGTCCTTTGGGGACATTTTGGGGTCCTTGGGGACATTTTTGGGGTCCCTGGGGACGTTTTGGGGTCCCTGGGGACGTTTTGGGGTCCTTTGGGGACATTTTTGGGGTCCCTTGGGGACATTTTGGGGTCATTTGGGGACATTTTTGGGGTCCCTGGGGACGTTTTGGGGTCCTTTGGGGACATTTTGGGGTCCTTTGGGGACATTTTTGGGGCCGTAAAACCCCGGGCGGCAGAAGGGGGCGTGGCCAGCGGGGTTTATGCAAATGAGCCGCTGCTTTGTGGGGGGGGGGGGGGGGGCGAGTTTATGCAAACCACCCCAATAAAGCGCGATTAAAGTTTTAATTATGCAAATGAGACGCGTTTGTCAGCGGGGGCTCATTAACCGGCGGGGACGGGGGGGGGGTGAATTATGCAAATTAAGGGGGAATTATGCAAATGAGGAGCGCGGCGAAAGCGGAAGCGCGGCTGGGGTATGCAAATGAGGTATGCAAATGAGGTTGACGCAAATGGACGGAAGGGGCGGGGCCTGCTGTCCATATAAGGAGCGGGCGCCGCCCCGCCGGCCAATCAGCGCGCGGGATGCAAATGAGGGAGCGGCTGGGCCGCGGGCGCGGGGGGGATGCGACGTCACTTCCGTCGCGCTGTTGGTGACGTCAGCGAGGCGATGGCGGCCCCGCGAGTGTCGCTGGGGCCGCTGAAGGAGCCGCTGGGGCTGATCCGGGCCCTGCAGTGGGTGCGGAACTGGGGGGGACTGGGAGAGACTGGGAGGGGAACTGGGGGCACTGGGAGGGACTGGGAGAGACTGGGAGGGGAACTGGGGGGACTGGGAGCGGATTAGGGGGAACTGGGGGGGACTGGGAGCGACTGGGAGGGGAACTGGGGGGACTGGGAGCGGATTAGGGGGAACTGGGGGGGACTGGGAGAGACTGGGAGGGGAACTGGGGGGACTGGGAGCGGATGAGGGGGAACTGGGAGGGACTGGGAGTAACTGGGAAGGACTGGGAGAGACTGGGAGAGACTGGGAGCGGATTAGGGGGAACTGGGAGAGACTGGGAGGGACTGGGAGCGGATTACGGGGAACTGGGAGGGACTGGGAGCGGATTAGGGGGAACTGGGGGGGACTGGGAGAGACTGGGAGGGGAACTGGGGGGACTGGGAGAGGATTGGGGGAACTGGGAGGGATTGGGAGTAACTGGGAGGGACTGGGAGAGACTGGGAGAGACTGGGAGCGGATTAGGGGGAACTGGGAGAGACTGGGAGGGACTGGGAGGGGAATTGGGGGAACTGGGAGGGACTGGGAGAGACTGGGAGCGGATTAGGGGGAACTGGGAGAGACTGGGAGAGACTGGGAGGGACTGGGAGAGACTGGGAGGGACTGGGAGCGGATTAGGGGGAACTGGGAGAGACTGGGAGGGACTGGGAGGAATTGGAAGGGAACTGGGAGGGGAACTGGGGGGACTGGGATGGACTGGGAGCGGATTAGGGGGAACTGGGAGTGACTGGAAGAGACTGGGAGGGGAATTGGGGGAACTGGGAGGGACTGGAGTGTACTGGGAAGGGACTGGGAGGAACTGGGAGGGGAACTGGGGAAACTGGGAGCGGATTAGGGGGAACTGGGAGGGACTGGGAGGGATTGAGAGAGAACTGGTTTATACTGGGAAGGACTGGGAGGGGAATTGGGAAAACTGGGAGCGGATTAGGAGGGAGTGGGAGAGACTGGGAGGGACTGGGAGGGGAACTGGGGGGACTGGGAGTGGTTTAGGTGGAACTGGGATAAACTGGGACGGACTGGGAGGGGACTGGGATTAAACTGGGAGGGACTGAGGGGGAACTGGTTTATACTGGGAGGGGCTCAAGGGGTAACTGGGAGACACTGAGGCCAAATTTCCCATTTCTTGTCAAATCTTGGCCTCAAAAATCCCAAATTTTCCCGAATTTTCCCAAATTTTCCTGGAATTTTCCCGGAATTTTCCGGAATTTTCCCGAATTTTCCCGGAATTTTCCCGGAACTTTCCAGAATTTTCCCGAATTTTCCCAAATTTTCCGGAATTTTCCCGGAACTTTCCGGAATTTTCCCGGAATTCTCCCAAATTTTCCCGGAATTTTCCCGGAACTTTCCGGAATTTTCCCGGAATTCTCCCAAATTTTCCCGGAATTTTCCCGAATTTTCCCGGAATTTTCCCGGAACTTTCCGGAATTTTCCCAGAATTTTCCCAAAATTTCCCGGAATTTTCCCGGAACTTTCCGGAATTTTCCCAGAATTTTCCCGAATTTTCCCGGAATTTTCCCAGAACTTTCCAGAATTTTCCCAGAATTTTCCCGAATTTTCCCGGAACCTTCCGGAATTTTCCCGAATTTTCCCAAATTTTCGGGAATTTTCCCTCCCAGTTTTTCTCCATCTTCGCCTTCTCCACCTGCGGCGGCTTCGACGGCTCCGTCACCTTCCGGGTCACCTGCGACGGCCGCGACAACCACACGGTCAGCGCCGCCTTCGGCTACCCCTTCAGGTGAGACACACCTGGACAGGTGAGACACACACCTGGGACAGGTGAGACACACCTGGGATAGTGAGACACACACCTGGGACAGGTGAGACACACCTGGATACACCTGGACACACCTGGGATACACCTGGGACACACCTGGGATACACCTGGGACACACCTGGGATACACCTGGGACACCTGGGACAGGTGAGACACACCTGGGACAGGTGAGGGACAACCACACGGTCAGCGCCGCCTTCGGCTACCCCTTCAGGTGAGACACACCTGGGACAGGTGAGACACACCTGGGCACACCTGGGATACACCGGGACACACCTGGGACACACCTGGGACACACCTGGGACAGGTGAGACACACCTGGGATAGGTGAGACACACCTGGATACACCTGGGCACACCTGGGACACCTGGGATAGGTGAGACACACCTGGGACAGGTGAGACACACCTGGGATAGGTGAGACACACCTGGGATAGTGAGACACACCTGGATACACCTGGGATACACCTGGGACACACCTGGGACACACCTGGATACACCTGGGCACACCTGGGCACACCTGGGACAGGTGACACACACACCTGGGCACACCTGGGACAGGTGACACACACACCTGGGCACACCTGGGATACACCTGGGACACCTGGGACAGGTGAGACACACCTGGGATAGGTGAGGGAGAACCACACGGTCAGCGCCGCCTTCGGATACCCCTTCAGGTGAGACACACCTGGACAGGTGAGACACACCTGGGACAGGTGGGACAGGACAAGTGAGGCAGGTGTGGGACAGGTGTGGGACAGGTGGGGATGCAAAGCGCTGGAGGGTCCAAAACGGTCCCAGGTTTGACACAGGTGACCCCAGGTGTGTCCAGGTGTATCCAGGTGTGACCCCAGGTGTATCCAGGTCCCCCCAGGTGTATCCAGGTAACACCAGGTGTGACCCCAAGTGCATCCAGGTAAGCTCAGGTGTTAGCCCAGGTGTATCCAGGTGTGACCCCAGGTGTGCCCAGGTGACCCCAGGTGTGACCTGAGATCCCCCAGGTGTGTCCAGGTGACCCCAGGTGTATCCAGGTGACCCCAGGTGTGACCCCAGGTGTATTCACGTCCCCTCAGGTGTATCCAGGTGACCCCAGGTGTGGCCCCAGGTGTATCCAGGTGACCCCAGGTGTGACCCCAGGTGTGTCCAGGTGACCCCAGGTGTGACCCCAGGTGTGTCCAGGTGACCCCAGGTGTGGCCCCAGGTGTATCCAGGTGACCCCAGGTGTATTCAGGTCCCCTCAGGTGTATCCAGGTGACCCCAGGTGTGTCCAGGTGACCCCAGGTGTATCCAGGTGACCCCAGGTGTGGCCCCAGGTGTTTTCAGGTCCCCCCAGGTGTATCCAGGTGACCCCAGGTGAGACCCCAGGTGTATCCAGGTGACCCCAGGTGTGGCCCCAGGTGTATCCAGGTGACCCCAGGTGTGGCCCCAGGTGTATCCAGGTGACCCCAGGTGTGACCCCAGGTGTATTCACGTCCCCCCAGGTGTATCCAGGTGACCCCAGGTGAGACCCCAGGTGTATCCAGGTGACCCCAGGTGTGGCCCCAGGTGTATTCACGTCCCCTCAGGTGTATCCAGGTGACCCCAGGTGTATCCAGGTGACCCCAGGTGTGACCCCAGGTGTATTCAGGTGACCCCAGGTGTATCCAGGTGACCCCAGGTGAGACCCCAGGTGAGACCCCAGGTGTGACCCCAGGTGTATTCAGGTCCCCCCAGGTGTATCCAGGTGACCCCAGGTGAGACCCCAGGTGTATCCAGGTGACCCCAGGTGAGACCCCAGGTGTATCCAGGTGACCCCAGGTGTGGCCCCAGGTGTATTCACGTCCCCCCAGGTGTATCCAGGTGACCCCAGGTGTGGCCCCAGGTGTATCCAGGTCCCCCCAGGTGTATCCAGGTGACCCCAGGTGAGACCCCAGGTGTATCCAGGTGACCCCAGGTGTGGCCCCAGGTGTATTCAGGTCCCCCCAGGTGTATCCAGGTGACCCCAGGTGTATCCAGGTCCCCTCAGGTGTATCCAGGTGACCCTAGGTGTGACCCCAGGTGTATCCAGGTGACCCCAGGTGTGACCCCAGGTGTGTCCAGGTGACCCCAGGTGCCTTCCCCTCCCCCAGGTTGAACCAGGCCGTGTTCCAGCCGTCGCTGACTCACCTGTGTAACCACACCTGGCCCAAGGACGTTCACCTGGTCGGGGATTTCTCCTCGGCCTCCAGGTTCTTCGTGGGCGTGGCCGTGGCCGCTTTCCTCTACAGCCTGGGGGCCCTGGGCGCTTACCTGGCCTACCTGCACCTGTACAGGTGTGCTGGCTCCCGCCTGCCCCTCGTGGTGAGTCACCAGGTGTGCTCAGGTGTGCCTGGGGGGTTTTGAGAGCTCAGGCAGGTGGGATTTACCTGCTCAGGTGAGGTTTGATGGGGCAGGTGAGGCTCTACCTGGGCTACCTGCACCTGTACAGGTGTGCTCAGGTGTGTTCAGGTGGGGTTTGAGAGCTCAGACAGGTGAGATTTACCTGCCCAGGTGTGCTCAGGTGGGATTTAGGAGCTCAGACAGGTGAGATTTACCTGCCCAGGTGTGCTCAGGTGTGCTCAGGTGGGGTTTAGGAGCTCAGACAGGTGAGATTTACCTGCCCAGGTGTGCTCAGGTGTTATTCTTCCACCTTTACCTGTTCCACCGTGGAATTTTCTCCTTTTTTTTTTTTAATTTTTTTTTTCTTTTAAATTCGGATTTTTTTTTTTTTTTTTTTTTAAAATCTGATTTTTCCCCAATTTTTTTTTTTTTTTCTTCTCCAAAATTTCCCAAATTTTTTTTTTTTTTTCTCCCATTTTCCGTTTTTTTTTTCTCCAAATTTTTTTTTTTTTTTCTTTGTTTTTCCCCAAATTTTTTTTTTTTTGGGGGGGGATTTGTGAGAATTTTTTTTTTTTTTAATTTGGGGAAAATTGGAGAAAATTTTGTTGGAATTTGGAGAAATTTTGGTGGATTTTGGAAAATTTTGGGGGATTTTGAGAATTTTTGGTGGAATTTGGAAAAATCTTGGTGGAATTTTGGGCAATTTTGGGGGAATTTGGAGGAATTTTTTTTTTTTTAATTTGGGGAAAATTGGAGAAAATTTTGGTGGAATTTGGAGAAAATTTTGTTGGAATTTGGAGAAAATTTTGTTGGAATTTGGAGAAAATTTTGTCGGAATTTTGAGAAATTTTGGTGGAATTTTGGGCAATTTTGGGGGAATTTGGAGGAATTTTTTTTTTTTTAATTTGGGGAAAATTGGAGAAAATTTTGGTGGAATTTGGGGAAATTTATTGGAATTTTGGGAAAATTTGGGGGGGATTTATGGGGATTTTGAGAATTTCAGGTGGAATTGGAAGAAATTTTGTTGGAATTTAGAGAAATTTTTTTTTAGTTGGGGAAATTTGGGGAAATTTTGGTGGAATTTGGGGAAATTTTGTGGAATTTGGGGAAATTTTGTGGAATTTTGGTGGAATTTGGGAAGATTTTGTTGAAATTCGAGGGAATTTTGGGTGAAAATTTGTGGGATTTTAGTGGGATTTTTTTTTAGGATTCAGGAGGATTTCGAGCAGAATTTTCAATTTTGGGCACAAAAAAAAAAAAAATTTTAAATTTTGGGAAATTCCCGATGGAATTTTTTTTGGGGGGGGGGGTTTTAACCCTTTGTGCTCCTTTTCTCCTTTTGCTGCCCCTGAAGGACCCCGGGTAAGTCCCTAAAATTCCCTTTTTTTCCCCAAAAAATTCCCTTTTTTTTCCCCAAAAATTCCCTTTTTTTCCCCCCAAAAATCCCCATTTTTTTCCTCTTTTTGTCCTCCCTGAATTTTCCATTTTCTCCTCAAAATTTCGGTTTTTTCCCTGAAAAATTCCCCTTTTCTCCCCCCAAAATTCCTTTTTTTTTTTTTTTTTCCCAAATCCTGCTGGAATTTCGAGTTTCTCTCCCGAATTTTCCCCTTTTTTTTCCCCTTTTTTCTTCCCATTTTCTGGGTTATTTTTGGGTCATTTTTGTCCATTTTTGGGTCATTTTAGGTCATTTTTGGGTCATTTCTCATTTTTTCGGTCATTTTGGGTCATTTTTGGGTCATTTTTGGGTCATTTTGGGTCATTTTTGAGTGATTTGTGTCCGTTTTTGGGTCATTGTAGGTCAATTTTGGGTCATTTTTGGGTTATTTCTCTCATTTTTTGGGTCATTTTTGGGTCATTTTGGGTCATTTTTGGGTCATTTTGGGTCATTTTGGGGTCATTTTTGAGTGTTTTTTTGCATTTTTGGGTCATTTTGGGTCATTTTTGAGTGATTTTTGTCCATTTTTGGGTCATTTTGGGTCATTTTTGAGTGATTTTTTTGCATTTTGGGTAAATTTAGATCATTTGGGGTCATTTTTTGGGTCATTTCTCCCCATTTTTGGGTCATTTCTTTGCATTTTGGGTCATTTTTGGGTCATTTTGGGTCGTTTTGGGTTATTTTGGGTCATTTTGGGGTCATTTTTGAGTGATTTTTTTGCATTTTTGAGTCACTTTAGGTCAATTTTGGGTCATTTTTGGGTCATTTCATTTTTTGGGTCATTTCGGGTCGTTTTTGGGTCATTTCTGTCCATTTTTGGTCTTTTGGGGGCATTTTTGGGTCATTTTTGGGTCATTTTGGGTCATTTTTTGGGTCATTTCTGTGCATTTTGGGTCATTTTTTGGACATTTTTGGGTCATTTTGGGTCATTTTTGGGTCATTTTGGGTCATTTTACGTCATTTTTGGGTCATTTTTTGGGTCATTTCTGTGCATTTTGGGTCGTTTTTTGGACATTTTTGGGTCGTTTTGGGTCATTTTTGGGTCATTTTGGGTAAATTTAGATCATTTGGGGTCATTTTTTGGGTCATTTCTTTGCATTTTGGGTCATTTTTTGGGTCATTTTGGGTCATTTTTGGGTCATTTTGGGTCATTTGTGAGTGATTTTTTTGCATTTTTGAGTCGTTTTAGGTCATTTTTGGGTCATTTCATTTTTTGGGTCATTTTTGGGTCATTTTTTGGGTCATTTTGGGTCATTTTTTGGGTCATTTTGGGTCATTTTTGGGTCATTTTGGGTCATTTTACGTCATTTTTGGGTCATTTTTGGGTCATTTCTGTGCATTTTGGGTCATTTTTTGGACATTTTTGGGTCATTTTGGGTAAATTTAGATCATTTGGGGTCATTTTTTGGGTCCTTTCTCCCCATTTTTTGGGTCATTTCTGGGTCATTTTGGGTCATTTTGGGGTCATTTTTGAGTGATTTTTTTTGCATTTTTGAGTCGTTTTAGGTCATTTTTGGGTCATTTCATTTTTTGGGTTATTTTGGGGCATTTTTGGGTCATTTCTGTCCATTTTTGGTCTTTTGGGGGCATTTTTGGGTCACTTTTGGGTCATTTTTGGGTCATTTTTGGGTCATTTCTGTCCATTTTTGGGTTATTTTGGGTCATTTTTGGGTCATTTTGTGTCGTTTTTTGGGTCATTTTTGGGTCATTTTCGGTCATTTTTGGGTCATTTTTCTCTCGGTTTTTTTTCCCCACCCCTCCCCCACCCCTGACTCTCTGTCCCCTCCCCCCCCCCCCAGGACCTGGTGGCCTCGGGGCTCGTGGCCGCCCTGTGGCTCGTGGCCTCCTCGGCCTGGGCCCAGGCCCTGGGACACGTCCGGGCCGCGGTGGCCGCGCCCCTCCCCCACTGCCCCTCCCCCACCGCCACCTGCACCCGCACCGGGGTCACGGCCATGGGGGGGCTGGGGGCGTCCGTGGTGAGAATTGGGGGGATTTGGGGGGTGGGGGAGGGGATTTGGGGGGTGGGGGAGGGGATTTGGGAGGGGGGGGAGGGGCTAGGGGGGGTGGGGATGGGATTTGGGGAGTGGGGGAGGGGATTTGGGGGGTGGGGGAGGGGATTTGGGGGGTGGGGGAGGGGATTTCGGGGAGTGGGGGAGGGGATTTGGGAGGTGGGGGAGGGGATTTCGGGGAGTGGGGGAGGGGATTTGGGAGGTGGGGGAGGGGATTTGGGGGGTGGGGGAGGAGATTTGGGGGGTGGGGGAGGGGATTTCGGGGAGTGGGGGAGGGGATTTGGGAGGTGGGGGAGGGGATTTCGGGGAGTGGGGGAGGGGATTTGGGAGGTGGGGGAGGGGATTTGGGGGGTGGGGGAGGGGATTTGGGGAGTGGGGGAGGGGATTTGGGGGGGGGGGGGGATGGGATTTGGGTGTTGGGGGAGGGGCTTCGATGGTGACACCGGCGCGGGGGTGGGGGAGGGGCTTGTGGAAAGGTGGGGGAGGGGTTTTTTATCCCCCCTCCCCCCCCCCCCATCCCCAAATTTTTTTTTTTTTTTTTTTTTGTTGTTGTTTCCCCTCCCCCCCCCCCTCCCCTCCCCCCCCCCAGGCCTTCGGTTTCCTCAACCTCGTCCTCTGGGCCGGCGGCTCCTGGTTCGTCTACAAGGAAACCCCGTTGCACCGCCCGGCCCCGCCCCCCGACTCCGCCCCCTCCCCCATGTGACCCCTCCCCTCCCCCCCCATTGGAGGATCCATTTTTTTGGGGGGATTTTTTTTTTTTTTTTGGCCAAATTTGGGGGCGGGGCTGAGAAATGGGCGATGGGGGAGGGGCTTTGTGCACTGAGCTTCATCGGGGGGGGGGGAGGGGTTGGGGTGGCCAGTGATTGGTTGACCTTGACCTCGATGATCATTGGTTGGGTTGGGGGTGACCTTTGGGTGGGCGTGGCCTTGGTTTTGGGTTGGGTTGGCCATTGGTTGGTTGATCGTGACTTTGTCGACGGTTGATTGGTTGTTCTTGATTTTGGGTTGGCTTGGCCAATGGTTGGTTGACCTTGACCTCCATGATCATTGGTTGGGTTGGGGGTGACCTTTGGGTGACCTTTGGGTGGGCGTGGCCTTGACTTTGGCTTGACCACTCGTTGGTTGATTGTAAATTCGTTACCGTTGATTGGTTGTTCTCGATTTCCTTGACCGGTGATTGGTTGACCTTGACCTCGATGATCATTGGTTGGGTTGGGGGTGACCTTTGGTTGACCTTTGGATGGGCGTGGCCTTGACCTTGAGTTGGTCTTGGCCATTGATTGGTTGAACTTGACTTCATTGACCATTGGTTGGTTGCTCTTGATTTCGGGTTGGGTCGACGATCGATTGGTTGACCTTGACCTCGATGATCATTGGTTGGTTTTGGGGTGACCTTGGGTGGGCGTGGCCCTGACCTTGAGTCGGTCTTGGCCATTGATTGGTTGAACTTGATTTCATTAACCATTGATTGGTTGACCTTGACCTCGTTGACCATTGGTCGGTTTAGGGTTGACCTTTGGGTGACCTTGACCTCACCTGACCTTGGGTGGGCGTGGCCTTGACCTTGGGTTGGTCTTGACCAACGGTTCATTGATCGTGACTTCGTTGACCGTTGATTGGTTGTTCTTGATTTCCTTGACCCCTGATTGGTTGACCTTGACCTCGGTGACCATTGGTTGGTTTAGGGGTGACCTTTGGGTGACCTTGACCTTGATCTGGGTTGGTCTTAACTGAACCTTGGGCTGCTCTTGACCATGGATTGGTCGACCTTGACTTCGTTGACCATTGGTCAGTCTTTAGTTGACGATTGGGTGACCTTGACCTTGGGTTGGGTTGAGTTGACTTTGGGTTGGGTTGAGTTGGGTTGAGTTTGGTTGGCCTTGACTTGGCTTTGGTTGACCTTGGGTTGGGTTGGGTTGGGTTGGGTTGACTTTGAGTTGGGTTTGGTTGACCTTGGGTTGGGTTTGGTTGGGTTTGGTTGACTTTGAGTTGGGTTTAGTTCGGTTGAGTTTGGTTGACCTTGGGTTTGGTTGGGTTGGTTGACCTTGGGTTTGGGTTGAGTTTAGTTGGGTTTGGTTGACCTTGACTTGGGTTTGGTTGACCTTGGGTTTGGGTTGGGTTGAGTTGGGTTGACCTTGGGTTGGGTTTGGTTGAATTTGGTTCATGTTGGGTTTGGTTGGGTTTGGTTGACTTTGGTTGACCTTGGGTTGGGTTTGGTTGAATTTGGTTCATGTTGGGTTTGGTTGGGTTGGGTTGACTTTGGTTGACCTTGGGTTGGGTTTGGTTGAATTTGGTTGACGTTGGGTTGGGTTGACCTTGAGTTGTGTTGGGTTTGGTTGAGTTTGGTTGACCTTGAGTTGGGTTAACTTGGGTTGGGTTGACCTTGGGTTCAGTTTGGTTGACCTTGGGTTGGGTTGGGTTGACCTTGGGTTGGGTTGGGTTGACCTTGGGTTGGGTTGACTTTGGGTTGAGTTTGATTGACCTTGGGTTGGGTTGACCTTGGGTTGGGTTGGGTTTGGTTGGGTTGGGTTGACTTTGGGTTGAGTTTGACTGAACTTGGGTTGGGCTGGGTTGGGTTGACCTTGGGTTGGGTTGGGTTGAGTTTGGTTGACCTTGACTTGGGTTTGGGTTGGGTTGACTTGGTTTGGTTGAGTTTGGTTGATCTTGGCTTGGGTTGGGTTGACCTTGGGTTGGGTTTGGTTGGGTTGGGTTGAGTTGGGTTGGGTTTGGTTGAGTTTGGTTGACCTTGGGTTGACTTTGAGTTGAGTTTGGTTGAGTTTGTTTGACCTTGGGTTGGGTTTGGTTGACCTTGGGTTGGGTTTGGTTGGGTTGGGTCGACCTTGGGTTGACTTTGAGTTGGGTTTGGTTGAATTTGTTTGACCTTGGGTTGGGTTGGGTTGACCTTGGGTTGACCTTGAGTTGGGTTTGGTTGGGTTTGGTGGGGTTGGGTTGACCTTGGGTTGGGTTTGGTTGACCTTGGGTTGACTTTGAGTTGGGTTTGGTTGGGTTGGGTTGGGTTTGGTTGGGTTGGGTTGACCTTGAGTTGGGTTTGGTTGGGTTGGGTTGACCTTGGGTTGGGTTGGGTTGACCTTGGGTTGACCTTGAGTTGGGTTTGGTTGGGTTGGGTTGACCTTGGGTTGGGTTGGGTTGACCTTGGGTTGGGTTGGGTTTGGTTGAGTTTGGTCGACCTTGGGTTGGGTTTGGTTGACTTTGAGTTGGGTTTGGTTGGGTTGGGTTGACCTTGAGTTGGGTTTGGTTGGGTTGACCTTGGGTTGAGTTTGGTTGACCTTGGGTTGGGTTGGGTTGACCTTGGGTGACCTTTACCTGACCCCGCTCGCCTCCGCGGCCCCTGATTGGCCCCACCCCCGACTCCCCCTCCTCCCATTGGCTCCTCCCCCCGCGTGGGCGTGGCCAAACACTCCCGGCTCCCCTCCCCCGCTCCGCAAGTGCCTCAATAAACGGAATTCTGGGAAAACGCCCCAAAATGGCGGCCGGGAATGGGGGGGGGGGGAGGGGCCAGCCCTGCCCCTCCCCCACCCAGGGGACCCTTGGGGACATCGGGGGGGGGGGGGGGGGTTGGGGACACCAGAGGTGGCGCCGAGGTCGCGTTTGCTCCCAGTTTATTGGTTGTGACCCCGAATCCGCGTCCCCTCCGTCACCGCCCGCGGGTGGCCCTGGGGTGGCCCTTGGTGGCCCTGGGGTGGCCTTTGGTGGCCCTGGGGTGGCCTTTGGTGGCCCTGGGGTGGCTCTTGGTGGCCCTGGGGTGGCCTTTGGTGGCCCTGGGGTGGCCTTTGGTGGCCCTGGGGTGGCCCTTGGTGGCCCAGCTGTGGCCCAGGCACCGTCACCGTGTCCCCAGGGTGTCCCCAGGGTGTCCCCAATGTCCCCACGGTGTCCCCAAGCTCCTCCCAGTTGGTGGCGACACGGCCAAGCGTGACCCCGGTGTCCCCCATCCCTGTGTCCCCACGGTGTCCCCAAGGTGTCCCCAAGGTGTCCCCACGGTGTCCCCAATGTCCCCACGGTGTCCCCAAGGTGTCCCCACGGTGTCCCCAATGTCCCCAAGGTGTCCCCAATGTCCCCACGGTGTCCCCAAGGTGTCCCCAATGTCCCCAAGGTGTCCCCAGTGTCCCCACGATGTCCCCAAGGTGTCCCCAATGTCCCCACGGTGTCCCCAATGTCCCCAATGTCCCCAAGGTGTCCCCAAGGTGTCCCCAAGGTGTCCCCAATGTCCCCAAGGTGTCCCCAAGGTGTCCCCAATGTCCCCACGGTGTCCCCACGGTGTCCCCAATGTCCCCACGGTGTCCCCAACGTCCCCACGGTGTCCCCAATGTCCCCAAGGTGTCCCCAATGTCCCCACGGTGTCCCCACGGTGTCCCCAATGTCCCCAAGGTGTCCCCAATGTCCCCACGGTGTCCCCACGGTGTCCCCAATGTCCCCAAGGTGTCCCCAAGGTGTCCCCAATGTCCCCACGGTGTCCCCAAGGTGTCCCCAAGGTGTCCCCACGATGTCCTCAAGGTGTCCCCAAGGTGTCCCCAATGTCCCCAGTGTCCCCTAGTTGCTGTCCATGGTGTCCAGGATCCAGGGCACAAACCGGCACACCTTGCTGTGACCCTGCTGTGACCCCGGTGTCCCCCATCCCCGTGTCCCCACGATCTCAGAGTGTCTCCAGGGTGTCCCCAATGTCCCCAAGGTGTCCCCAAGGTGTCCCCAGTGTCCCCTAGTTGCTGTCCATGGTGTCCAGGATCCAGGGCACGAACCGGCACACCTTGGTGTGGCCCCAGTGTCCCCATCCCTGTGTCCCCACGGTGTCCCCAATGTCCCCAAGGTGTCCCCAAGGTGTCCCCAATGTCCCCAAGGTCCCCTAGTTGCTGTCCATGGTGTCCAGGATCCAGGGCACGAACCGGCACACCTTGGTGTGACCCTGCTGTGACCCCGGTGTCCCCCATCCCTGTGTCCCCACGATCTCAGAGTGTCCCCATGATGTCCCCAAGGTGTCCCCAAGGTGTCCCCAAGGTGTCCCCTAGTTGCTGTCCATGGTGTCCAGGATCCAGGGCACGAACCGGCACACCTTGGTGTAGACCCCGGGGTGCCCGGGCAGGGCGCAGGTCTGGAGCCCCCAGGACACGATGCCCTGAAGGGTCCCATTGCAGGACAGGGGACCCCCAGAGTCACCCTGGGGACACAGGGGGCACGGGTCACCCAGGGGTCACCCAGGGGTCACTCAGGGGTCACTCGGGGTCACTCAGGGTCACCCAGGGGTCACTCAGGGTCACTCAGGGTCACTCAGGGTCACTCAGGGTCACTCAGGGGTCACTCAGGGTCACTCAGGGTCACTCAGGGGTCACTCAGGGTCACCCAGGGTCACTCAGGGTCACCCAGGGGTCACTCAGGGTCACTCAGGGTCACTCAGGGTCTCTCAGGGTCACTCAGGGTCACTCAGGGGTCACTCAGGGGTCACTCAGGGGTCACTCAGGGGTCACTCAGGGTCACTCAGGGGTCACTCAGGGTCACTCAGGGTCACTCAGGGGTCACTCGGGGTCACTCAGGGGTCACTCAGGGTCACTCAGGGGTCACCCAGGGGTCACTCAGGGTCACTCTGGTCACTCAGGGGTCACTCAGGGTCACTCAGGGGTCGCTCAGGGTCACTCAGTGGTCACTCGGGGTCACTCAGGGGTCACTCAGGGTCACTCAGGGTCACTCAGGGTCACTCAGGGTCACTCAGGGGTCACTCAGGGTCACTCAGGGGTCACACAGGGGTCATTGGGGTCACTCAGGGTCACTCATTGGTCACTCAGGGTCACTCAGGGGTCACTCAGGGGTCACTCAGGGGTCACTCAGGGGTCACTCGGGGTCACTCAGGGTCACTCAGGGGTCACTCACGGGTCACTCAGGGTCACTCAGGGGTCACTCAGGGGTCACTCAGGGTCACTCAGGGGTCACTCAGGGTCACTCAGGGGTCACTCAGGGTCACTCAGGGTCACTCAGGGTCACTCAGTGGTCACTCATTGGTCACTCAGGGGTCACTCATTGGTCACTCAGGGGTCACTCAGGGTCACTCGGGTCACTCAGGGTCACTCAGGGGTCACACAGGGGTCATTGGGGTCACTCAGGGTCACTCGGGCAGATTTGTGGCGGATTTGGGGCAGATTTGGGGGTTGGTTTGGGGGATTTTGGGGCAGATTTGGGGCAGATTTGGGGTGGATTTTGGGGCAGATTTGAGGATTATTTGGGGCAGACCTGGGGCAGTTTTGTGGCGGATTTGGGGCAGATTTGGGGTGGATTTGGGGCCGATCTGGGGCAGTTTTGGGGCAGCTCTGGGGCAGTTTTGGGGCCGATCTGGGGCAGTTTTGGGGCTGATCTGGGGCAGTTTAGGGGCAGCTCTGGGGCAGCTCTGGGGCCGATCTGGGGCAGTTTTGGGGCAGCTCTGGGGCAGTTTAGGGGCCGATCTGGGGCAGTTTTGGGGCCGATCCGGGGCAGTTTCGGGGCCGATCCGGGGCAGTTTCGGGGCCGATCCGGGGGCTCACCTGGCAGGAGTCGACGCGGCGGTTGCTGACGCCGGCGCAGAGCATGCTGGGAGTGATGCGCTGCGGGTACGCGCGCCGACACGCCGCGTCCGACAGCAGCTGCACGTAGGCGCAGATCAGGCGGCTCGGGAGCGTCACTGGGGGGACACCCGGGGGTCAGCGACACCCCCAGGACACCCCCAGGGTGGTCTGGGTGATACTCAGGGGTTACTCAGAGGTTACTCAGGGGTTACTCGGGGGTTACTCGGGGGTTACTCAGAGGTTACTCGGGGGTTACTCAGAGGTTACTCGGGGGTTACTCGGGGGTTACTCGGGGGTTACTCAGGGGTTACTCAGGGGTTACTCAGAGGTTACTCAGGGGTTACTCGGGGGTTACTCGGGGGTTACTCAGAGGTTACTCGGGGGTTACTCAGGTTACTCAGAAGTTACTCATGGGTTACTCAGAGGTTACTCAGAGGTTACTCGGGTTACTCAGAGGTTACTCAGGGGTTACTCAGGGGTTACTCGGGGGTTACTCAGGGGTTACTCAGGGGTTACTCGGGGGTTACTCGGGGGTTACTCGGGGGTTACTCAGGGGTTACTCGGGGGTTACTCAGAGGTTACTCAGGGGTTACTCAGGGGTTACTCAGGGGTTACTCGGGGGTTACTCGGGGGTTACTCGGGGGTTACTCAGGGGTTACTCAGGGGTTACTCAGAGGTTACTCAGGGGTTACTCGGAGGTTACTCGGGGGTTACTCAGGGGTTACTCAGGGTCAGGGAGGGTCACTGGGGGGACACCCGGGGGTCAGCGACACCCCCAGGACACCCCCAGGCTGCTCTGGGAGATACTCAGGGGTTACTCAGAGGTTACTCAGGGGTTACTCGGGGGTTACTCGGGGGTTACTCAGGGGTTACTCAGGGTCAGGGAGGGTCACTGGGGGGACACCCGGGGGTCAGCGACACCCCCAGGACACCCCCAGGGTGCTCTGGGAGATACTCAGGGCTTACTCAGGGGTTACTCGGGGGTTACTCGGGGGTTACTCAGAGGTTACTCAGGGGTTACTCAGAGGTTACTCAGGGGTTACTCGGGGGTTACTCAGGGGTTACTCAGAGGTTACTCAGAGGTTACTCAGGGGTTACTCGGGGGTTACTCAGAGGTTACTCAGGGGTTACTCAGAGGTTACTCAGGGGTTACTCAGGGGTTACTCAGGGTCAGGGAGGGTCACTAGGGGGACACCCGGGGGTCAGAGACACCCCCAGGACACTCCCAGGCTGCTCTGCTCCAATTCCAACCCAATTTCCCCCCAATTCCTCCCATTTTCTCCCATTTCCCCCCCATTTTTTCCCCATTTCCCCCCCATTTCCCCCATTTGTCCCGATTTTCCCCATTTTCCCCCATTTTTTCCCCATTTTCCCCCATTTTCCCCCATTTTCCCCATTTCCCCCCATTTCCCCCCATTTTCCCTCATTCCTCCTAATTTTTCCCCATTTTTTCCCCATTTCCTCCCCATTCCCCCCCTTTTTTCCCCCCATATTTCCCCCCATTTTTCCCCATTTTTTCCCCATATTCCCCCCATTTTTTCCTCCTTTCCCCCGCATTTTTTCCCCATTTTCCCCCCATTTCCCCCCATATTCCCCCCCATTCCCCCCCATTTCCCCCCATTTTCCCCCATTTCCCCCCCATTTCCTTCCCATTTTCTCCCGGTTTTCCCCATTTCCCCCCATTTCCCCCCTTTTTCCCGCATTCCTCCTAATTTTTCCCCATTTTTTTCCCCATTTCCTCCCCATTTCCCCCCTTTTTCCCCCCATATTTCCCCCCATTTCCCCCCATTTTTCCCCATTTTTTCCCCATTTCCCCATTTCCCCCCATATTTCCCCCGCATTTTTCCCCCATTTTCCCCCCATATTCCCCCCATTTCCCCCCATATTCCCCCATTTCCCCCCATATTCCCCCCATTTCCCCCCCATTCCCCCCCATTTTCCCCCATTTCCCCCCATTTTTTCCCCATTTTTTCCCCATTTTTTCCCCATTTTTCCCCATTTTTTCCCCACTTCCCCCCACATTCCCCCATTCCCCCCCCACATTCCCCCCCACACCCCCCCCAACCCCCCCCCATTTCCCCCGTGTCCCCACCCTGTGGCGTTGTCACCGTCCCCCACCCTGACAGCAGGCAGGACTCCCCGGGGGTCCCGCACTGCCGGGGCAGGGCCAGTGGCCTCACGCTGTCGCCGATTGTCGCCGGCCGCTCCAGTTTCAGCAGCGCCACGTCGTTGTCCAGGGTGGCCGCGTTGAAACGCGGGTGCGACACGGCGGCGACAACGCGACGCTCCTGCTCCGTCCCCTCGCGCCGCTTCAGGTCGTCCTCGCCCAGGCGGACACGGAGACCCCTGGGGACAGTGGGGACAGTGGGGACATTGGGGACAGTGGGGACATTGGGGGGATTGGGGACATTGGGGACAGTGGGGACATTGGGGGACATTGGGGGACATTGGGGACATTGGGGACATTGGGGACATTGGGGGGACATTGGGGGATTGGGGACATTGGGGACATTGGGGACAGTGGGGACACTGGGGACAGTGGGGACAGTGGGGACAGTGGGGACATTGGGGGGATTGGGGACATTGGGGACATTGGGGACAGTGGGGACAGTGGGGACATTGGGGACAGTGGGGACAGTGGGGACATTGGGGACAGTGGGGACAGTGGGGACACTGGGGACAGTGGGGACAGTGGGGACAGTGGGGACATTGGGGACAGTGGGGACAGTGGGGACATTGGGGACAGTGGGGACATTGGGGACATTGGGGACAGTGGGGACATTGGGGACATTGGGGGGATTGGGGACATTGGGGACATTGGGGACATTGGGGGGATTGGGGACAGTGGGGACATTGGGGACATTGGGGACATTGGGGACATTGGGGACAGTGGGGACAGTGGGGACAGTGGGGACATTGGGGACATTGGGGGACATTGGGGACATTGGGGACATTGGGGACATTGGGGACATTGGGGACATTGGGGGGATTGGGGACATTGGGGACATTGGGGACATTGGGGACATTGGGGACATTGGGGACAGTGGGGACAGTGGGGACATTGGGGACATTGGGGACATTGGGGACATTGGGGGACATTGGGGGACATTGGGGGGATTGGGGACATTGGGGGACACTGGGGGGATTGGGGACATTGGGGGACATTGGGGGGATTGGGGACAGTGGGGACATTTGGGGACCTTGGGGACATTGGGGGGACATTGGGGACATTGGGGACAGTGGGGACATTGGGGGGATTGGGGGGATTGGGGACATTGGGGACATTGGGGACATTGGGGACATTGGGGACATTGGGGACATTGGGGACATTGGGGGGATTGGGGACAGTGGGGACAGTGGGGACATTGGGGACCTTGGGGACATTGGGGACATTGGGGACATTGGGGGACATTGGGGGGATTGGGGACAATGGGGACATTGGGGGACAGAGGGGACAATGGGGACGTTGGGGGGATTGGGGACAATGGGGCAGAGGGGACAATAGGGACACAGGACAGAGGGGACACTGGGCAACCATCAGCACCCACTGTCCCTGTCCTGTCCCCAAGGATGTCCCCTGTCCCCAGGGGGTGTCCCCAAGGTGTCCCCCAGGTGTCCCCAAGGTGTCCCCAAGGTGTCCCCGCTGTCACCTCCTGTTGCAGTGCGCCGCCGTCAGCACCCACTGTCCCTGTCCCCTGTCCCCAAGGTGTCCCCAGGTGTCCCAAGGTGTCCCCAAGGTGTCCCCAGGTGTTCCCAGGTGTCCCCAAGGTGTCCCCGCTGTCACCTGCGGTTGCAGTGCGCCGCCGTCAGCACCCACTGTCCCTGTCCCTGTCCCCAGGTGTCCCCAAGGTGTCCCCAAGGTGTCCCCAGGTGTCCCCAGGTGTCCCCAAGGTGTCCCCAAGGTGTCCCCAGGTGTCCCCAGGGTGTCCCCAAGGTGTCCCCAGGTGTCCCCAAGGTGTCCCCAAGGTGTCCCCAGGTGTCCCCAGGGTGTCCCCCAGGTGTCCCCAAGGTGTCCCCAGGTGTCCCCGCGGTGTCCCCAGGTGTCCCCAGGTGTCCCCGCGGTGTCCCCGCTGTCACCTGCGGTTGCAGTGCGCCGCCGTCAGCACCCACTGGGGTCACACCATCCCTGTCCCCTGTTCCCAAGGTGTGTCCCTGTCCCTGTGAGGTGTCCCCAAGGTGTCCCCAAGGTGTCCCCAGGTGTCCCCAAGGTGTCCCCGCTGTCACCTGCGGTTGCAGTGCGCCGCCGTCAGCACCCACTGTCCCTGTCCCCTGTCCCTGTCCCTGTCCCCAGGTGTCCCCAAGGTGTCCCCAGGTGTCCCCAAGGTGTCCCCAAGGTGTCCCCAGGTGTCCCCAAGGTGTCCCCAAGGTGTCCCCAAGGTGTCCCCGCTGTCACCTCCTGTTGCAGTGCGCCGCCGTCAGCACCCACTGTCCCTGTCCCCAAGGTGTCCCCAAGGTGTCCCCAAGGTGTCCCCAGGTGTCCCCCAGGTGTCCCCGCGGTGTCCCCAAGGTGTCCCCAGGGTATCCCCAAGGTGTCCCCGAGGTGTCCCCGAGGTGTCCCCGCTGTCACCTGCGGTTGCAGTGCGCCGCCGTCAGCACCCACTGGGGTCACACCATCCCTGTCCCGTGTTCCCAAGGTGTGTCCCTGTCCCTGTGAGGTGTCCCCTGTCCCTGTCCCCGAGGTGTCCCCAGGTGTCCCCGCGGTGTCCCCAAGGTGTCCCCGCTGTCACCTGCGGTTGCAGTGCGCCGCCGTCAGCACCCACTGGGGTCACACCATCCCTGTCCCCTGTTCCCAAGGTGTGTCCCTGTCCCTGTGAGGTGTACCCAGGTGTCCCCAAGGTGTCCCCAGGTGTCCCCAGGTGTCCCCAAGGTGTCCCCGCTGTCACCTGCGGTTGCAGTGCGCCGCCGTCAGCACCCACTGGGGTCGCAGCAGGACCCCCCCGCAGCGCAGGGGGCCGTAGAGCAGCGCCTGCCAGGGCTGCGACCTGGGGACACACGGGTACCCCCCGATGATCCTGTCGCCGTCCCCGTCGGGGGACACGGGCACGCAGGTGACACCCGCGTCACCCCCCGCGGCGGCGCGCTGGCCCGGGGGACACGGCTGAGCCCCGCACGTGGTGGCACCTGCGGGGACAACAAAGGGACAGCGCGGTGGGGATGGCACGGGGACGAGTGTGTCACCTCAGGGGGACAAGTGTGTCACCTCGGGGGGACAAGTGTGTCACCTCAGGGGGACAGCACGGGGACAAGTGTGTCACCTCCATGGGGACGGCACGGGGACAAGTGTGTCACCTCAGGGGGACAGCACGGGGACGAGTGTGTCACCTCAGGGGGACAGCACGGGGACAGGTGTGTCACCTCAGGGGGACAAGTGTGTCACCCCATGGGGACAGCACGGGGACAAGTGTGTCACCTCTGGGGGACAAGTGTGTCACCTCCATGGGGACAGCACGGGGACGAGTGTGTCACCTCAGGGGGACAAGTGTGTCACCTCCATGGGGACAGCACGGGGACAAGTGTGTCACCTCTGGGGGACAAGTGTGTCACCCCATGGGGACAGCACGGGGACGAGTGTGTCACCTCATGGGGACAGCACGGGGACGAGTGTGTCACCTCATGGGGACAGCACGGGGACGAGTGTGTCACCCCACGGGGACAGCACGGGGACGAGTGTGTCACCCCATGGGGACAGCACGGGGACAAGTGTGTCACCTCCATGGGGACAGCACGGGGACAAGTGTGTCACCTCTGGGGGACAAGTGTGTCACCCCATGGGGACAGCACGGGGACGAGTGTGTCACCTCATGGGGACAGCACGGGGACGAGTGTGTCACCTCAGGGGGACAGCACGGGGACAAGTGTGTCACCTCAGGGGGACAAGTGTGTCACCCCCATGGGGACAGCACGGGGACGAGTGTGTCACCCATGGGGACAGCACGGGGACGAGTGTGTCACCCCATGGGGACAAGTGTGTCACCTCCATGGGGACAGCACGGGGACAAGTGTGTCACCTCCATGGGGACAGCACGGGGACAAGTGTGTCACCTCCATGGGGACAGCACGGGGACAAGTGTGTCACCTCATGGGGACAGCACGGGGACAAGTGTGTCACCTCAGGGGGACAAGTGTGTCACCTCCATGGGGACAGCACGGGGACGAGTGTGTCACCTCATGGGGACAGCACGGGGACAAGTGTGTCACCCCATGGGGACAGCACGGGGACGAGTGTGTCACCCATGGGGACAGCACGGGGACAAGTGTGTCACCTCAGGGGGACAAGTGTGTCACCTCATGGGGACAGCACGGGGACAAGTGTGTCACCTCATGGGGACAGCACGGGGACGAGTGTGTCACCCATGGGGACAGCACGGGGACAGGTGTGTCACCTCAGGGGGACAGCACGGGGACAAGTGTGTCACCCCATGGGGACAGCACGGGGACGAGTGTGTCACCCCATGGGGACAGCACGGGGACGAGTGTGTCACCTCCGTGGGGACAGCACGGGGACGAGTGTGTCACCTCCATGGGGACAAGTGTGTCACCCCATGGGGACAGCACGGGGACGAGTGTGTCACCTCGGGGACAGCACGGGGACAAGTGTGTCACCCATGGGGACAGCACGGGGACAAGTGTGTCACCTCATGGGGACAACAGGGGTGGCACCTGCGGGGACAATTCTACCAGGAGTGTCCCCAGGGCCACCAGGAATGGGGACAATGCCACCCTGAGTGTCCCCAGAGCCACCAGGGGTGGCACCTCCATGGGGACAAGTGTGTCACCTCATGGGGCCACCAGGTGTGGCACCTTTATGGGGCCACCAGGTGTGGCACCTTTATGGGGACAACGCCACCCTGAGTGTCCTCTGGGCCACCAGGAATGGGGACGAGGCCACCCAGAATGTCCCCAGGGCCACCAGGTGTGGCACCTTTCCGGGGATAAAAGGTGTGGCACCTTCACGGGGACGCTGGCACCAGGGGTGGGGACAACAGGGGTGGCACCTCCCTGGGGACACCGGGAGTGTCCCCTGGGCCACCGGGAATGGGGACAATGCCACCCAAAGTGTCCCCTGGGCCACCCAAAGTGTCCCCTGTGCCACCGGGAATGGGGACAATGCCACCCAAAGTGTCCCCTGGGCCACCCAAAGTGTCCCCTGGGCCACCCAAAGTGTCCCCTGGGCCACCAGGAATGTGGACAATGCCACCCAAAGTGTCCCCTGGGCCACCCAAAGTGTCCCCTGGGCCACCAGGAATGGGGACAATGCCACCCAAAGTGTCCCCTGGGCCACCAGGAGTGGGGACAATGCCACCCAAAGTGTCCCCTGGGCTACCAGGAATGGGGACAATGCCACCCAGAATGTCCCCTGGGCCACCCAAAGTGTCCCCTGGGCCACCGGGAATGGGGACAATGCCACCCAAAGTGTCCCCTGGGCCACCCAAAGTGTCCCCTGGGCTACCAGGAATGGGGACAATGCCACCCAAACTGTCCCCTGGGCCACCCAGAGTGTCCCCTGGGCCACCCAAAGTGTCCCCTGGGCCACCAGGAATGTCCCCTGGGCCACCCAAAGTGTCCCCTGGGCCACCCAGAGTGTCCCCTGGGCCACCGGGAATGGGGACAATGCCACCCAAAGTGTCCCCTGGGCCACCCAAAGTGTCCCCTGGGCCACCCCGAGTGTCCCCTGGGCCACAGGGAATGTGGACAATGCCACCCGGAGTGTCCCCTGGGCCACCCAGAGTGTCCCCTGGGCCACCGGGAGTGGGGACAATGCCACCCAAAGTGTCCCCTGGGCCACCCAGAGTGTCCCCTGGGCCACCCAAAGTGTCCCCTGGGCCACCCAGAGTGTCTCCTGGGCCACCCAGAGTGTCCCCTGGGCCACCCAAAGTGTCCCCTGGGCCACCCAGAGTGTCCCCTGGGCCACCCAAAGTGTCCCCTGGGCCACCCAGAGTGTCCCCTGGGCCACCCAGAGTGTCCCCTGGGCCACCCAAAGTGTCCCCTGGGCCACCGGGAATGGGGACAATGCCACCCAAAGTGTCCCCTGGGCCACCCAAAGAGTCCCCTGGACCACCAGGAGTGTCCCCAAATGTCCCCAGGAGTGTCCCCAGATGTCCCCAGGTGTCCCCAGGTGTCCCCAGGTGTCCCCAGGTGTCCCCAGGAGTGTCCCCAAATGTCCCCAGATGTCCCCAGGAGTATCCCCAGGTGTCCCCAGGAGTGTCCCCAGGTGTCCCCAGGAGTGTCCCCAGGTGTCCCCAGATGTCCCCAGATGTCCCCAGGTGTCCCCAGGAGTGTCCCCAGATGTCCCCAGGTGTCCCCAGATGTCCCCAGATGTCCCCAGGTGTCCCCAGATGTCCCCAGGTGTCCCCAGGAGTGTCCCCAGATGTCCCCAGGAGTCCCCAGGTGTCCCCAATGTGTCCCCAGGTACCTGAGAGCAGCAGCAGCAGCAGCAGCGGCTCCACAGCCCTGAGGGGACACGGGAGGGGACACGGGTGACCCGGCTGCCCCTCCCCCCACGGCCTGGCCCCTCCCCCCATTTTCCCCCAATTTTTCCCCAATTTTTCCCCAATTTTTCCCAATTTTTTCCCCAATTTTTCCCCAATTTTTCCCCAATTTTCCCCAATTTTTCCCCAATTTTTCCCCAATTTTTCCCCAATTTTTCCCCAATTTTTCCCCAATTTTTCCCCAATTTTTCCCAATTTTTCCCCAATTTTTCCCCAATTTTTCCCAATTTTTCCCCATTTTCCCCCAATTTCTCTCCATTTTCCTTCCATTTTTTCCCAATTTCCCCCAATTTTCCTGGTTTTTTCCCCAATTTCCCCCTCATTTCCCCCCATTTTCTCCCAATATTTCCATTCCCCCTCATTTTTTCTCCCCGTTTCCCCCCATTCCCTCCGTTTCCCACATTTTTCCCATTTTTTCCCAATTTTTTTTCCATTCCCCCATATTTTCTCCCCAATTTTCCCCCCATTTCCCCATTTTTCTCCCATTTTTCCCCATAATTTCCCCCCATATTTCCCCCCAAATTTCCCCCCAATTTTTCTCCCCATTTTCCCCCATTTTTTTCCCATTTTCTCCAATTTTTTCCCATTTTCCCCCATATTTTTCCCATATTTTTCCCCATTTTCCCCCATTTCCCCCCCAATTTTCCCCCATTTTCCCTCCAATTATTTCCCATTTTCCCCCATATTCTTCCCATATTTTTCCCCATTTTCCCCCCAATTTTTTCCCATTTCCCCCCATATTTTTCCCATATTTTCCCCCATTTTTCCCCCCATATTTACCCCCCAGTTTTCCCCATTTTCCCCCAAATTTTCCCCCAATTTTTCCTCATTTCCCCCTTATTTTCCCCTCCATTTCCCCCATTTTTCCCCCCTTTTCCCCCCAATTTTTCCCCAATTTTTTCCCATTTTCCCCCAATTTTTTTCTATTTTCCCCCATACTTTCCCCATATTTCCCCCAATTTTTTCCCCATTTTTCCCCAATTTTTCCCATTTCCCCCCCATTTTCCCACCCATTTTTCCCCCAATTTTCCCCCCATTTTTTTCCATTTTCCCCCCAATTTTTTCCCCAATTTTTCCCTCCATTTCCCCCCATATTTTCCCCATTTCCCCCCCAATTTTCCCCATTTTCTCCAATTTTTCCCCCATATTTTTCCCCTTTTCCCCCAATTTTTCCCCCAATTTTTTCCCCCATTTTCCCCCCAATTTTTTCCCCAATTTTTCCCCATTCCCCCAATTTTTTCCCCAATTTTTCCCCATTTCCCCCAATTTTTTCCCCAATTTTCCCCATTTTCTCCAATTTTTTCCCCAGTTTTTCCCTCCATTTCCCCCCCATTTTTTTTCCATTTCCCCCCAATTTTTCCCCATTTCCCCTCCATTTTCCCCCATATTTTTCTCATATTTTCCCCCATTTCCCCCCCATTTTTTTCCATTTTCCCCCAATTTTTCCCCCATATTTTTCCCCATTTCCCCCAATTTTTTCCCCAATTTTCCCCCCACTTTCCCCCCAATTTTTCCCCATTTCCCCCCATTTTCCCCCATTTTCCCTCCAATTTTTTCCCATTTTCCCCCCATTTCCCCCCATTTTTCCCCAAATTTTCCCCCAATTTTTCCCCCATTTCCCCCCAGTTTTCCCCATTTCCCCCATTTCCCCCCCAATTTTCCCCCATTTCCCCCCATATTTTCCCCATTTTTCCCCATTTTTCCCCCATTTTCCCTCCAATTTTTTCCCATTTTCCCCCCATTTCCCCCCATATTTTCCCCAAATTTTCCCCCAATTTTTCCCCCATTTCCCCCTTATTTTTCCCAATTTCCCCCCCAATTTTTCCCCATTTTTCCCCCAATTTCCCCCCAATTTTCCCCATATTTTTCCCCATTTTCCCCCAATATTTCCCCCACTTCCCCCCATATTTTTCCCATATTTTCCCCCATATTTTCCCCAAATTTTTCCCCCCATTCCCCCCATTTTCCCCCAATTTTCCCCCAATTTTTCCCCCATTTCCCCCCCAATTTTCCCCCAATTTCCCCCATTTTCCCCCCAATTTTTCCCCATTTCCCCCCCATTTCCCCCCATATTTTTCCCCATTTTCCCCCATATTTCCCCCCATTTTTCCCCCCAATTTTTCCCCATTTTCCCCATTTTTTTCCCCGTATTTCCCCCTGTCCTCACCGCTGTCCCATCCTTGTCCCCTCTGTCGCCTCTGTCCCCTCCCCCCGCTCCGTCCCCGCGTTTTTGTGGCCCCTCCCGGGCTGGGGGAGGGGCGGGGCCGTTCCCGCCTCCATTTCCCGCGATTTCCCTAATCCGGCCACGCTCTGACTCAGCCGCTCCCGCCCAGTTTATCCCAGTTTATCCCAGTTTGGCCCAGTTTATCCCATTCCCCCTTTTCTCCTCATTTTTCTCCCTTTTTCTCCTGATTTTTCCCGCGATTTTCCCGCGATTTTCCCGCGATTTTCCCCCGATTTTCCCCATTTTTGGGTCCTTTTTTTCCCCATTTTTTTCCTCCTTCCTGCCCATTTTTCCCTCCTTCCTCCCATTTTTCCCTCATTTCTCCCGTTTTTGGATCATTTCCCCCCGTTTTCTCCTTTCCCTGCCAATTTTTCCCTCATTTCCCCCATTTTTTATCATTTCCCCCCATTTTTTTCTCCTTCCTGCCCATTTTTTCCTCATTTTCCCCGATTTTCCCCATTTTTCGGTCCTTTTTTCCCCATTTTTCCCCTTTTTCCTGCCCCTTTTTGCCTCATTTCCCCCATTTTTTTATCATTTTCCCCCGTTTTTTTCTCTTTCCTGCCCATTTTTCCCTCATTTTCCCGATTTCCCCCATTTTTGCCTCGTTTCCCCTGGATTTTGTTATTTTCCTCCGTTTTTCCCATTTTTTCCCTCATTTTTGGGTCCTTTTTTCCCCGTTTTTTTCTCTTTCCTGCCCATTTTTTCTTCATTTCCCCATTTTTTATCATTTCCCCCCATTTTTTCCCTTTTTCCAGCGCATTTTTGCCTCATTTTCCCCCATTTTCCCCATTTTTGGGTCCTTCTTTCCCCATTTTTTCCCTTTTTCCGGCCCATTTTTTCCTCATTTTCCCCATTTCCCCCATTTTTGCCTCGTTTCCCCTGGATTTTGTCATTTTCCTCCGTTTCTCCAATTTTTTTCCTCATTTTTGGGTCCTTTTTTCCCATTTTTCCCCTTTTTCCTGCCCCTTTTTGCCTCATTTCCCCCATTTTTTATCATTTTCCCCCGTTTTTTTCTCTTTCCTGCCCATTTTTTCCTCATTTTTCCCGATTTTCCCCATTTTTGCCTCATTTTCCATGGATTTTGTTATTTTCCTCCGTTTTCCCATTTTTTCCCTCATTTTTGGGTCCTTTTTTCCCCGTTTTTTTCTCTTTCCTGCCCGTTTTTCCCTCATTTTCCCCATTTTTTACCATTTCCCCCCATTTTTTCCCTTTTTCCAGCGCGTTTTTGCCTCATTTTCCCCCATTTTCCCCATTTTTGGGTCCTTCTTTCCCCATTTTTTTCCTCATTTTCCCCATTTCCCCCATTTTTGCCTCGTTTCCCCTGGATTTTGTCATTTTCCTCCGTTTCTCCAATTTTTTTCCTCATTTTTGGGTCCTTTTTTCCCATTTTTTCCCTTTTTCCTGCCCGTTTTTGCCTCATTTTCCCCGATTTTCCCCATTTTTGCCTCGTTTTCCCTGGATTTTCTCCCTTTCTGTCCCTTTTTCCCTGATTTCCACCAATTCTGAATAATTTTTCCCCCTTTTTTTTTTTCTCCTTCCTGCCCGTTTTTGTCTCAATTTCCCCGATTTTCCCCATTTTTCCTTGATTTTTCCCTGGATTTTCTCCCTTTCTGTCCCTTTTCCCCTGATTTTCCCCATTTTTTTCCCTTTTCCCCCTGTTTTCCCCTCACTTTTCCCTGATTTTTCCCATTTTTCCCCATTTTGGATCCTTTTCCCCCCTTTTTTTCTCCTTCCTGCCCACATTTCCCTCTTTTTTCCCCCATTTTCTGCCCATTTTTACTTATTTTTCAATATTTTCCTCTCCCTCCATACTTTTACCCCATTCTCCATTTTTTTAACCTAATTCCTCCATTTCTCCCCTTTTTCCCTCATTTCTCTCTGACTTTTCCCATTTTTTCTCCCTTTTTCCCCATTCCCCCCCCGATTTTTCCCAGTTTTCCCCATTTTTGCCCCCCTTTTTCCCATTTTCCCTCCATTTACCCCCAATTTCCCCAAATTTTCCCCATTTTTGTCCCTTTTCTCCCCGATTTTCCCCATTTTCCCTCATTTTCCCCAGATTTTGTCCCTTTATTCCCCGTTTTCCCCTTTCCTCCCGTTTTTACTCATTTCTGGATAATTTTCCCCAATTTCTCCCCCCCCTTTTCTTACCCATCTTTCCTCATTTTTCCCTGATTTTTCCTTCCCTTTCCGCCCATTTTTTTCCCCCTTTTTTCCCTTTATTTTCCCCATTTTGGGATCATTTTCCCTCTTTCCTGCCCATTCGGGTGAGGAAAGGGAGGGAGGAAAAGTGAGAGCGGGAAAAATAAAAGTGGGAAACAAAAGAAAAAAGGCAGCAAAATTTGGGGGGGAAATGGCGGGAAAACGTGAGGGGAAAATGGCGGGAATAGTGAGGGGAAGATGGCGGGAACTGTGAGGGGAAAATGGCGGGAACTGTGAGGGGGAAATGGCGGGAAATGTGGGGCGGAAATGGCGGGAATTGTGAGGGGAAAATGGCGGGAAATGCGAGGGGAAATGGAGGGAATTGTGAGGGGAAAATGGCGGGAATTCTGAGGGGAAAATGGTGGGAATTGTGAGGGGGAAATGGAGGGGAACGTGAGGGGAAATGGCGGGAATTGTGGGGGGGAAATGGCGGGAACTGTGAGGGGGAAATGGCGGGAATTGTGAGGGGAAAATGGCGGGAAAACGTGAGGGGAAAATGGCGGGAAAACGTGAGGGGAAAATGGCGGGAATAGTGAGGGGAAAATGGCGGGAATTGTGAGGGGAAATGGCGGAAAACGTGAGGGGAAAATGGCGGGAATAGTGAGGGGAAAATGGCGGGAATTGTGAGGGGAAAATGGTGGAAATAGTGAGGGGAAAATGGCGGGAATTGTGAGGGGAAAATGGCGGGAAATGTGAGGGGAAAATGGAGGGAAACGTGAGGGGAAAATGGAGGAAATGTGAGGGGAAAATGGCGGGAATTGTGAGGGGAAAATGGCGGGAATTGTGAGGGGAAAATGGCGGGAAAAGTGAGGGGAAAATGGCGGAAAACGTGAGGGGGAAATGGCGGGAATTGTGAGGGGAAAATGGCGGGAAAACGTGAGGGGAAAATGGCGGGAACTGTGAGGGGAAAATGGCGGGAAAACGTGAGGGGAAAATGGCGGGAAAAGTGAGGGGAAAATGGCGGGAATTGTGAGGGGAAAATGGCGGGAATTGTGAGGGGAAAATGGCGGGAAACGTGAGGGGAAAATGGCGGAAAACGTGAGGGGAAAATGGAGGGAAATGTGAGGGGAAAAGGCTCCCAGTTGCTCCCAGTTTGCTCCCAGTTTGTTCCCAGTTGCTCCCAGTGCGGCTCTGGGCTGCCCCCAGTGCCACCCATGACGTCACCCCCTCCCCAGCCAATCAGACGCGGCGAAGGAGGTGGAGCCAGACGCGCTCTCAGTTTTGATTGGTGTTTATTGCGGAGCAGAGGGCGTGGCCTCGGCTGGCCCCGCCCCCGGGGCGGGCATCGCTGTTTGATAGATCACCACGGGCTGGGGGAGGGGCAGGGGGCGTGGTCAGCGCGGGCCACACCCACTGCCCCCACCCAAATGCCCATATAAGGAAATGACACAGCAAACCACGCCCACTTATTAACATCCCCGTCAATCATTCCTGGCTCCGCCCCCTCCTGTCATCACTGGCCACGCCCTTTCCTGTCACTCAAAACTGACCACGCCCCCTCCTGCCACTCATCGATGGCCCCGCCCCTTCTGTCAACACCGTCCCCCCCCGCCTGTCATTCATCCCTGGCCCCCGCCCCCTCCTGTCATTCATCCCTGGCCCCGCCCCCTCCTGTCACTCACCGCTGGCCCCGCCCCGGGGCGTGCCCTCGTGGCCGCCACGCAGCCAATCACGGCCAGCACCGCCCCCGCCAGCGATGACGTCATCAGCAGCACGTGGGTGCCCAGCAGCACCCCCTGGCGGACGGGAAAATGGGGAGAAAGGAGCGAAAATCGGCTCAAAAAGCGACGGAAAAGTGACACAAAAATCGACCTGAAACCGACCCCGAGATGGAGCAAAACAGGACCCAAAACTGCCCGAAATTAACCCAAAACGGAGGCAAAATTTGATCCGGAACCAACCCCAAATTAATCCCAAATTAACCAAAAATTGACCTAAAATTGACGCAGAAATGGACCCGAACTGGATTCCAATGACCTGGAACTGACCCAAAAGTGACTCAGAATTGGACCGGAAATGACCCGGAACTGACCCAAAATTGGACCGGAAATGACCCAAAAGTGACCCAAAATTGGACCGGAAATGACCCAAAAGTGACCCGTGAGTGACCCAGAGTGACCCAGAGTGACCCATGAGTGACCCATGAGTGACCCATGAGTGACCCATGAGTGACCAATAACTGACCCATGAGTGACCAGTGACCCATGAGTGACCCATGAGTGACCCATGAGTGACCCATGAGTGACCCATGAGTGACCAGTGACCCAGAGTGACCCATGAGTGACCACAATGACCCAGAGTGACCAATAATTGACCCATAACTGACCAATAACTGAACCATGAGTGACCAATAACTGACCCATAAGTGCCCCAGAGTGACCAGCACTGACCAGCAGTGACCAGCAGTGACCAGCAGTGACTAGTAGTGACCAGCACTGACCAGCAGTGACCAGCAGTGACCAGCAGTGACCAGCACTGACCAGCAGTGACCAGCACTGACCAGCAGTGACCAGTGGTGACCAGCAGTGACCAGCAGTGACCAGCAGTGACCAGCAGTGACCAGCAGTGACCAGTAGTGACCAGTAGTGACCAGCACTGACCAGCAGTGACCAGCAGTGACCAGCAGTGACCAGCAGTGACCAGCAGTGACCAGCACTGACCAGCAGTGACCAGCAGTGACCAGTATTGACCAGCACTGACCAGCAGTGACCAGCACTGACCAGTAGTGACCAGCACTGACCAGCAGTGACCAGTGGTGACCAGTGGTGACCAGCAGTGACCAGCAGTGACCAGCACTGACCAGCAGTGACCAGTGGTGACCAGTAGTGACCAGTAGTGACCAGCAGTGACCAGCAGTGACCAGCAGTGACCAGTAGTGACCAGCAGTGACCAGCAGTGACCAGTAGTGACCAGCAGTGACCAGCAGTGACCAGCAGTGACCAGCACTGACCAGCACTGACCAGCAGTGACCAGCACTGACCAGTGGTGACCAGCAGTGACCAGTAGTGACCAGCAGTGACCAGCAGTGACCAGCACTGACCAGCAGTGACCAGCAGTGACCAGCAGTGACCAGCACTGACCAGCAGTGACCAGCAGTGACCAGCAGTGACCAGTAGTGACCAGCAGTGACCAGCACTGACCAGTAGTGACCAGTGGTGACCAGTAGTGACCAGCAGTGACCAGCAGTGACCAGCACTGACCAGCACTGACCAGTAGTGACCAGTAGTGACCAGCACTGACCAGTAGTGACCAGCAGTGACCAGCAGTGACCAGCAGTGACCAGCACTGACCAGCAGTGACCAGCAGTGACCAGCAGTGACCAGTAGTGACCAGCAGTGACCAGCAGTGACCAGCACTGACCAGCAGTGACCAGCAGTGACCAGCACTGACCAATAGTGACCAGCAGTGACCAGCAGTGACCAGCACTGACCAGCAGTGACCAGCACTGACCAGTAGTGACCAACAGTGACCAGCACTGACCAGCAGTGACCAGCAGTGACCAGCACAGTGACCAGCAGTGACCAGCAGTGACCAGCACTGACCAGTATTGACCAGCAGTGACCAGCAGTGACCAGTAGTGACCAGCAGTGACCAGCAGTGACCAGTGGTGACCAGTGGTGACCAGCAGTGACCAGCAGTGGCCACGGGCACTCACCTGAGCCGCCGGCCCCAGGTCGAAGCACCAGGGGCAGCTGTGGGGGAGGAGCAGCCCCTGCACCCCCAGGGCCAGGAAGGAAACGATGGAGGCCACGATGTCCAGAGCCAGGGCGGCCCGAGCCTGCGGCCAGAGTGACCAATGAGTGACCACTGAGTGACCAGTGAGTGACCCCTGAGTGACCAATGAGTGACCAATGAGTGACCAATGAGTGACCAATGAGTGACCAGTGAGTGACCAGAGTGACCAATGAGTGACCAATGAGTGACCAATGAGTGACCAATGAGTGACCAATGAGTGACCAGAGTGACCAATGAGTGACCCTGAGTGACCCTGAGTGACCCTGAGTGACCAATGAGTGACCAATGAGTGACCCTGAGTGACCCCTGAGTGACCCCGAGTGACCCTAAGTGACCCATGAGTGACCCTGAATGACCCTGAGTGACCCTGAGTGACCCTGAGTGACCCCCGAGTGACCCCTGAGTGACCCCTGAGTGACCCCTGAGTGACCCTGAGTGACCCTGAGTGACCCTGAGTGACCCTGAGTGACCCCTGGGTGACCCTGAGTGACCCTGAGTGACCCCGAGTGACCCTGAGTGACCCTGAGTGACCCTGAGTGACCCCTGGGTGACCCCTGAGTGACCCTGAGTGACCCCTGGGTGACCCCTGGGTGACCCCTGGGTGACCCCAGTGTCCCCACACTCACCCTCCCGGCTGAGGGACCTTTGGCCATCGCTCCCAGCACGGCCCCGGCCACCATCAGCTGTGGGGGAGGGGATTGAAGAGTGACCCCAGAACTGACCCGCCCCTCCCAGTAACCCCAAACCAGTATAAACCAGTATAAACCAGTATAAACCATTATAAACCAGTATAAACCAGTATAAACCAGTATAAACCAGTATAAACCAGTATAAACCAGTATAAACCAGTATAAACCACTGACCCCAAAGCCCCGCCCAGTCGCCTCCCAGTCCCTCCCAGTTTATCCCAGTGGGTCCCAATCCATTCCACTTCCCTCCCAGTCCCTCCCAGTTTATCCCAGTGGGTCCCAATCCATTCCACTTCCCTCCCAGTCCCTCCCAGTTTATCCCAGTTGGTCCCAGTCCCCTCCCAGTCCATCCCAGTCCCCTCCCAGTCCATTCCAGTTTGTCCCAGTTAGTCCCAATCCATCCCAGTTCCCTCCCAGTGAATCCCAGTCCATCCCAGCCCCATCGCAGTTTATCCCAGTCCCTCCCAGTTTATCCCATCCCCTCCCAGTTCATCCCAGTCCCATCCCAGTCTCTCCCAGTTCCCTCCCAGTCCCTCCCAGTCCCCTCCCAGTCCATCCCAATCCCCTCCCAGTTTATCCCAGTCCCCTCCCAGTTTATCCCAGTCCCTCCCAGTTTATCCCAGTCCCTCCCAGTTCATCCCAGTCCCATCCCAGTCTATCCCAGTCCATCCCAGTTGGTCCCAGTTCCCTCCCAGTCCCTCCCAGTTTATCCCAGTCCCTCCCAGTCTGTGGCTCTCACCGTGGCCCCGCTCCCCAGGGGGGCTCCCAGTTGTGCCCCCAGGGGGTCCCGGAGCGTGGCCAGCAGGGACCCCCCGAGGGCCACCTGGAGGGCCCCGAGCAGCACCTGCGACACCTGCGGGGTGGGGGAGGGGCCGCTCAGGGTGGGGGGAGGGGAGGGGGGGGGGGCAGCCCCTCCCCCACCCCCCCTTAAAAAGGAACCCCCAAAATCGCCCCTCCCCCACCCTAAAAAGGGTCCAAATCCGCCCCTCCCCCACCCCTAAAAGGAGCCCAAATCGCCCCTCCCCCACCCCAAAAAGGAGACCCCAAACCGCCCCTCCCCCACCCCTAAAAAGGGTCCAAATTTGGCCCCTCCCCCACCCCAAAAAGGAGACCCCAAATAGCCCCTCCCCCCACCCTAAAAGGGACCCAAATCCGCCCCTCCCCCACCCCTAAAAGGGTCCAAATCCGCCCCTCCCCCACCCCTAAAAAGGAGCCAAAATTGGCCCCTCCCCCACCCCTAAAAAGGGTCTAAATCGCCCCTCCCCCACCCCTAAAATGGGCCCAAACCCGCCCCTCCCCCACCCTTAAAAAGGGTCCTAAATTGGCCCCTCCCCCACCGCAATATCGCCCCTCCCCCACCCCGAAAAAGGGTCCCACATTGGCCCCTCCCCCACCGCAAAATCGCCCCTCCCCCACCCCTAAAAGGAGCCCAAATCCGCCCCTCCCCCACCCCAAAAAGGAGACCCCAAACCGCCCCTCCCCCACCCCAAAAGGAGCCAAATTTGGCCCCTCCCCCAACTCAAAGTCCGGCCCCTCCCCCACCCCGAAATGAGCTCCCAAATCGCCCCTCCCCCACTCCTAAAACGGGGCCCGAATTTGCGCCCCTCCCCCACCCTAAAAGGGTCCAAATTGGCCCCTCCCCCACCCCCGAAAAGGGTCCCAAACCCGCCCCTCCCCCACCCCGAAATGAGCCCCCAAACCGCCCCTCCCCCACCCCTAAAAAGGGACCCAAATGTGGCCCCTCCCCCCCCCCTGAAACGGGTCCAAATCCGCCCCTCCCCCACCCCAAAAGGAGCCAAATTTGGCCCCTCCCCCAACTCAAAGTCCGGCCCCTCCCCCACCCCTAAAACGGGCCCAAACCCGCCCCTCCCCCACCCCTAAAAAGGGTCTAAATCGGCCCCTCCCCCACCCCCAAAAATGACCCAAGTCCGGCCCCTCCCCCACCCCAGAAAAGATCAAAGTCCGGCCCCTCCCCCACCCCAAACAGCCAGATGTGGCCCCTCCCCCACCCCCCAAAAAACCTCAAAGGACCCGGATTTAATCCCGGTAACCCCAAACCAGTATAAACCAGTATAAACCAGTAACCCCCAAACCCCCATTTTATCCCTCCCAGTATAAACCAGTAACCCCCAATCCCCCATTTACCCCTCCCAGTAACCCCAAACCAGTACAAGCCAGTACAAACCAGTGACCCCTAAATCCCCATTTTACCCCTCCCAGTGACCCCAAACCCCAAACCAGTATAAACCAGTAACCCCGAAACCCCCTCCCAGTCCCTCCCAGTATAAACCAGTGACCCTAAACCCCCTCCCAGTACAAACCAGTGACCCCAGATCCCCTCCCAGTGCCCTCCCAGTATAAACCAGTAACCCTAAACCCCCTCCCAGTAACCCCAAACCCCCTCCCAGTATAAACCAGTGACCCCAAATCCCCTCCCAGTCCCTCCCAGTATAAACCAGTAACCCCAAACCCCCTCCCAGTCCCTCCCAGTATAAACCAGTGACCCCAAACCCCCTCCCAGTTCCCTCCCAGTGACCCCCAACCCCAAACCAGTATAAACCAGTAACCCCAAACCCCCTCCCAGTATAAACCAGTAACCCCAAACCCCCTCCCAGTCCCTCCCAGTATAAACCAGTAACCCCAAACCCCCTCCCAGTCCCTCCCAGTATAAACCAGTAACCCCAAATCCCCCATTTACCCCTCCCAGTGACCCCCAACCCCAAACCAGTATAAACCAGTAACCCCAAACCCCCTCCCAGTGACCCCAAACCCCCTCCCAGTCCCTCCCAGTATAAACCAGTAACCCCAAACCCCCTCCCAGTATAAACCAGTAACCCCAAACCCCCTCCCAGTATAAACCAGTAACCCCAAACCCCCTCCCAGTCGCTCCCAGTATAAACCAGTGACCCTAAACCCCCTCCCAGTATAAACCAGTAACCCCAAACCCCCCCCCCCTCCCAGTATAAACCAGTAACCCCAAACCCCCTCCCAGTCCCTCCCAGTACAAACCAGTAACCCCAAACCCCCTCCCAGTCCCTCCCAGTATAAACCAGTAACCCCAAACCCCCTCCCAGTTCCCTCCCAGTGACCCCCAACCCCAAACCAGTATAAACCAGTAACCCCAAACCCCCTCCCAGTGACCCCAAACCCCCTCCCAGTCGCTCCCAGTCGCTCCCAGTCCGTCCCAGTTCCCCCCACGGGGTTCACCCACCCCCAGCGCCAGGGGCTCCCCCCAGAGCCCCCCCCCTTTGGTGGGGGCGGGGGGGGGAGGGGCCGCGGCCTCCGCCCCTCCCCCACCCCCGGGCAGGACCCGCGTCAGCAGCAGCAGCTCCGACATGGCCCAGTATGGACCAGTATAAACCAGTATGGACCAGTACGGACCAGTATGGACCAGTATGGACCAGTACGGACCAGTACGGACCGGTACGGACCAGTAAGAACCAGTAAGAACCAGTAACCTCCTGGTTTAATCCCAGTCCCTCCCAGTTCCCTCCCAGTTCCCTCCCAGTTTGTCCCAGTTTCCCCTCCCAGTCCCTCCCAGTAACCCCAACCCCCAAACCAGTAAGAACCAGTAACCTCCCAGTTTGTCCCAGTTTAATTCCAGTTCCTCCCAGTAACCCCAAACCCCCAAACCAGTAAGAACCAGTAAGAACCAGTAAGAACCAGTAAACTCCCAGTTTGTCCCAGTCTCTCCAAGTCCCTCCCAGTTTGTCCCAGTTTAATCCCGGTTCCCTCCCAGTTTGTCCCAGTAACCCCAACCCCCAAACCAGTAAGAACCAGTAAGAACCAGTAAGAACCAGTAAGAACCAGTAAACTCCCAGTTTGTCCCAGTCCCTCCCAGTTCAATCCCAGTCCCTCCCAGTTTGTCCCAGTTTGATTCCAGTTCCTCCCAGTAACCCCAAACCCTCAAACCAGTAAGAACCAGTAACCTCCCAGTTTGTCCCAGTTTGTCCCAGTCCCTCCCAGTTTAATTCCAGTTCCTCCCAGTAACCCCAAACCCCCAAACCAGTAAGAACCAGTAAGGACCAGTAAGAACCAGTAAGAACCAGTAAGAACCAGTAAGAACCAGTAAGAACCAGTAAACTCCCAGTTTGTCCCAGTCTCTCCAAGTCCCTCCCAGTTTGTCCCAGTTTAATCCCGGTTCCCTCCCAGTCCCTCCCAGTTCCCTCCCAGTCCCTCCCAGTAACCCCAAACCCTAAACCAGTAAGAACCAGTAAAAACCAGTAAGAACCAGTAAACTCCCAGTTCAATCCCAGTCCCTCCCAGTTTGTCCCAGTTTGATTCCAGTTCCTCCCAGTTTGTCCCAGTTTGACTCCAGTTCCTCCCAGTAACCCCAAACCCCCAAACCAGTAAGAACCAGCAAATTTGGGGTTAAAAATCTGAATTTTGGGTCTAAAAATTCTCCATTTTTGGGGTTAAAAATCTGAATTTTGGGGCTAAAAAATCCCAAATTTTGGGACTAAAAAAATCCGAATTTTGGGGTTAAAAATCCCAAATTTTGGGGTTAAAAATTTGAATTTTGGGGCTAAAAATCCCAAATTTGGGACTAAAAAAATCCGAATTTTGGGGTTAAAAATCTGAATTTTGGGGTTAAAATTTCTCAATTTTGGGGGTTAAAAATTTGAATTTTGGGTCTAAAAATTCTCCATTTTTGGGGTTAAAAAATCTGAATTTTGGGGCTAAAAATCCCAAATTTTGGGATTAAAAAAATCCGAATTTTGGGGTTAAAAATCCCAAATTTTGGGGCTAAAAATTTGAATTTTGGGTCTAAAAATTCTCCATTTTTGGGGTTAAAAAATTCTGAATTTTGGGGCTAAAAATTTTCCATTTTGGGGGTAAAAAAATCTGAATTTTGGGGTTAAAAATTTGAATTTTGGGGCTAAAAATCCCAATTTTGGGACTAAAAAAAATCCGAATTTTGGGGTTAAAAATCTGAATTTTGGGGTTAAAAAAATCCGAATTTTGGGGTTAAAAATCTGAATTTTGGGGTTAAAAAAATCCCGGTTTCGTTTTCTCAAATCCACGCCACAAATTTGGGGTTGAAATTCTTTATTTCGGGTCAAAATCGACAATTTTGGGGAATTTTTGGGGGTAAAATTGAAATTTTTTGGGGGTAAAAAAATCGGAATTTTGGGTGAAAAAAATCGGAATTTTTGGGTGAAAAAATCCGAATTTTTGGGTGAAAAAATCCGAATTTTTGGGTGAAAAATCCGAAATTTTGGGTGAAAAAATCCGAATTTTTGGGTGAAAAAAATCCAAATTTTGGGTGAAAAAATTCGATTTTTTTGCGTGAAAAAATCCAAAATTTTGGGTGAAAAATCCGAATTTTTGGGTGAAAAAATCCGATTTTTTTGTGGAAAGAATCCGAATTTTGGGTGAAAAAATCCGAATTTTTGGGGTGAAAAAATCCCAATTTTTGGGTGAAAAAATTCGAATTTTTGGGTAAAAAAATCCCAATTTTTGGGTGAAAAAATCCCAATTTTTGGGTGAAAAAATCTGAATTTTTGGGTGAAAAAATCCGAATTTTTGGGGTGAAAAAATCCGATTTTTTTGTGGGAAAAATCCGAATTTTGGGTGAAAAAATTCGAATTTTTGGGTGAAAAAATCCCAATTTTTGGGTGAAAAAATCCGAATTTTTTGAGTTAAAAAATCCAAATTTTTGGGTGAAAAAATCCGAATTTTTGGGTGAAAAAATCCGATTTTTTTGTGGAAAGAATCCGAATTTTGGGTGAGAAAATTCGAATTTTTGGGTGAAAAAATCCGAATTTTTGGGTGAAAAATCCGAAATTTTGGGTGAAAAAATCTGATTTTATTGGGTGAAAAAATCCGAATTTTTGGGTAAAAAAATCCGAATTTTTGGGGTGAAAAATCCGAAATTTTGGGTGAAAAAATCCCAATTTTCGGGTGAAAAAATTCGAATTTTTGGGTAAAAAAATCCCAAATTTTGGGTGAAAAAATCCCAATTTTTGGGTGAAAAAATCCCAATTTTTGGGTGAAAAAATCCGAATTTTTGGGGTGAAAAATCCGAAATTTTGGGTGAAAAAATCCCAATTTTTGGGTGAAAAATCCGAATTTTTGGGTGAAAAAATCCGAAATTTTGGGTAAAAAAATCCAAATTTTTGGGTGAAAAAATCTGAATATTTGGGTAAAAAAATCCGAATTTTTGGGGTGAAAAATCCGAAATTTTGGGTGAAAAAAATCCCAATTTTCGGGTGAAAAAATTCGAATTTTTGGGTCAAAAATCCCAAATTTTGGGGTATAAAATCCGAATTTTTGGGTGAAAAAATCCGAATTTTTGGGTAAAAAAATCCGAATTTTTGGGGTGAAAAATCCGAAATTTTGGGTGAAAAAATCCCAATTTTGGGGTGAAAAAATCCGAATTTTTGGGTAAAAAAATCCCAATTTTTGGGTGAAAAATCCGAAATTTTGGGTGAAAAAATCCCAATTTTCGGGTGAAAAAATTCGAATTTTTGGGTCAAAAATCCCAAATTTTGGGTGAAAAAATCCAAATTTTTGGGTGAAAAAATCTGAATTTTTGGGTGAAAAAATCCGAATTTTTGGGGTGAAAAATCCGAAATTTTGAGTAAAAAACCCCGAATTTTTGGGGTGAAAAATCCGAAATTTTGGGTGAAAAAATCCCAATTTTCGGGTGAAAAAATTCGAATTTTTGGGTAAAAAAATCCCAATTTTTGGGTGAAAAAATCCAAATTTTTGGGTGAAAAAATCCGAATTTTTGGGGTGAAAAATCCGAAATTTTGGGTGAAAAAATCCCAAATTTTGGGTGAAAAAATTCGGATTTTTAGGTAAAAAAATCCCAATTTTCGGGTGAAAAAATTCGAATTTTTGGGTCAAAAATCCCAAATTTTGGGTGAAAAAATCCAAATTTTTGGGTGAAAAAATCTGAATTTTTGGGTAAAAAAATCCGAATTTTTGGGTGAAAAAATCCGAATTTTTGGGTGAAAAAATCCGAATTTTTTGGGTAAAAAAATCCGAATTTTTGGGTGAAAAAATCCGAATTTTTGGGGTGAAAAATCCGAAATTTTGGGTGAAAAAATCCGAATTTTTGGGGTAAAAAAATCCGAATTTTTGGGGTGAAAAATCCGAATTTTTGGGTAAAAAAATCCGAATTTTTGGGGTGAAAAATCCGAAATTTTGGGTGAAAAAATCCCAATTTTTGGGTGAAAAAATCCAAATTTTTGGGTGAAAAAATCCGAATTTTTGGGTGAAAAAATCCGAATTTTTGGGTGAAAAAATCCGATTTTTTTGGGTGAAAAAATCTGAATTTTTGGGTGAAAAAATCCGAATTTTTGGGGTGAAAAATCCGAAATTTTGGGGTGAAAAAATGCGAATTTTTGGGGTGAAAAAAATCCAAATTTTTGGGTGAAAAAATCCCAATTTTTGGGTGAAAAAATCCGAATTTTTGGGTCAAAAATCCCAAATTTTGGGTGAAAAAATCCAAATTTTGGGTGAAAAAATTCGAATTTTTGGGGTGAAAAATCCGAAATTTTGGGTGAAAAAATCTGATTTTTTTTGGGTGAAAAATCCGAATTTTTGGGTAAAAAAATCCAAATTTTTGGGTGAAAAAATCTGAATATTTGGGTAAAAAAATCCGAATTTTTGGGGTGAAAAATCCGAAATTTTGGGTGAAAAAAATCCCAATTTTCGGGTGAAAAAATTCGAATTTTTGGGTCAAAAATCCCAAATTTTGGGGTATAAAATCCGAAATTTTGGGTGAAAAAATCCGAATTTTTGGGTAAAAAAACCCGAATTTTTGGGGTGAAAAATCCGAAATTTTGGGTGAAAAAATCCCAATTTTGGGGTGAAAAAATCCGAAATTTTGGGTGAAAAAATCCCAATTTTCGGGTGAAAAAATCTGAATTTTTGGGTGAAAAAATCTGAATTTTTGGTTAAAAAAATCCAAATTTTTGGGTGAAAAATTCCGAATTTTTTGGGTGAAAAATCCGAAATTTTGGGTGAAAAAATCCGAATTTTTTTGGGTTATAAAATCGAAATTTTGGCTTCTAAAAATTCCGATTTTGACCAAAAATCCGATTTTTTTTTTTTTTTTTTTTAATTAGAAAATCCCAATTTTCGGGTCCAAAAAAATGAGAAATTTTTTTTGGGTGGAAATTCTCAAATTTTGGGGGTTAAAAAATCGCGATTTTTGTATTTTTTGGGTGAAAAAATCCAAATTTTGGGTCATAAAATCGCGATTTTTGAATTTTTTGGGTGAAAAAATTTAAATTTTGGGTCTAAAATCGCGATTTTTGAATTTTTTGAGTTAAAAAATCCCAATTTTGGGTCATAAAATCCCAATTTTTAAATTTTTTTGGGATATAAAAATCCGAATTTTGGGTCCTAAAATCGCGATTTTTTCATTTTTTGGGTGAAAAAATCCAAATTTTGGGTTAAAAAAATCCCGATTTTTAAATTTTTTTGCGTTATAAAATCCCAATTTTTTCCTTTTTTGGGTTAAAAAATCCCAATTTTGGGTTAAAAAATCCCAATTTTTTCATTTTTTTGGGTTAAAAATCCCAATTTTTTGTTATAAAATCCCAATTTTTTCCTTTTTTGGGTTAAAAAATCCCAATTTTGGGTTAAAAAATCCCAATTTTTTCAATTTTTTGGGTTAAAAAATCCCAATTTTGGGTTAAAAAATCCCAATTTTTTCCTTTTTGGGGTGAAAAAATCCCAATTTTGGGTTCTAAAATCCAATTTTTTCATTTTTTATGTAATAAAATCCCAATTTTTGGGTTAAAAAATCCCAATTTTGGGTTAAAAAATCCCAATTTTTCCATTTTTTATGTAATAAAATCCCAATTTTGGGTTAAAAAATCCCAATTTTTCATTTTTTATGTTACAAAATCCCAATTTTTTCATTTTTTGGGTGAAAAAAATCCCAATTTTCTGTTAAAAAAATCCCAATTTTGGGTCATAAAATCCCAATTTTTACAATTTTTATGTTATAAATTCCCAATTTTTTCATTTTTTGAGTTATAAAATCCCAATTTTGGGTTATAAAATCCCAATTTTTCCATTTTTTATGTTACAAAATCCCAATTTTTTCATTTTTTGGGTTAAAAAATCCCAATTTTGGGTCCTAAAATCCCAATTTTGGGTTATAAAATCCCAATTTTTAAAATTTTTATGTTAAAAAATCCCAATTTTTCCATTTTTTATGCAATAAAATCCCAATTTTTGGGTTGTAAAATCCCGATTTTTCCATTTTTTATGTTACAAAGTCCCAATTTTTTCATTTTTTGGGTGAAAAAAATCCCAATTTTGGGTTATAAAATCCCAATTTTGGGTTAAAAAATCCCAATTTTGGGTGATAAAATCCCAATTTTTCCATTTTTTATGTTACGAAATCCCAATTTTTTCATTTTTTGGGTGAAAAAAATCCCAATTTTGGGTCCTAAAATCCCAATTTTCGGGATTTTTTAAATTTATTTTAATTTTTTTATTATTTTTTGGGCTCAAAATCGGCATTTTTGGGTCCCCAGCAGCGCCACCCGCGGCCCCCCCAGAGTGACGATGGCGGGGGGCGGCCAGATGACGTAAGCGGGCGCGGGTGACGTCACGGGCGGCGTCACGGGTGACGTCACGGGCGGCGGTTTGGGAGCGCAGGGCGCCTGCGCGGGAAAGAGGGGAAAAAATTAAATAAAAAAGGGATTTTTGGGGGAAAATGGAATTTTTTGGGGGGGAAAAATTTGTATTTTTGGGGGGAAAAAAATGGGGATTTTGGGGGGAAAAAAGGGAATTTTTTGGGGGAAAAATTTAATTTTTGGGGGGGAAAAAATGGGGATTTTGGGGGGAAAAATTGAATTTTTGGGGGGAAAAAAATTGAATTTTTTGGCTTAAAAAATGGGGATTTTGGGGGAAAAAATTTGAATTTTTGGGGGGAAAAAATTTAATTTTTGGGGGTTAAAAATGGGGATTTTTGGCTTAAAAAATAGGGATTTTGGGGGGAAAAATTGAATTTTTTGGGAAAAAAATTAATTTTGGGGGTTAAAAAATGGGGATTTTGGGGGAAAAATTTGAATTTTGGGGGGTAAAAAAATGGGAATTTTGGGGGGAAAAAACGGGGATTTTTGGGGGAAAAAATTTGAATTTTTTGGGGTTAAAAATGGGAATTTTTTGGGTTCAAAATGGGGATTTTTGGGGTAAAAAATGGGGATTTTGGGGGGAAAAATTGAATTTTTGGGTTAAAAAATGGGGATTTTTTGGGGGGAAAAAAGGGAATTTGGGGAGGAAAAAATTGAATTTTTGGGGGAAAAAAATGGGGATTTTTGGGGGAAAAAATTGAATTTTTGGGGGGAAAAATTTGAATTTTTTGGCTTAAAAAATGGGGATTTTGGGGGGAAAAATTGAATTTTTGGGAAAAAATTGAATTTTTGGGGGTTAAAAAATGGGGATTTTGGGGGGAAAAAATTGAATTTTTGGGGGGAAAAAATGGGGATTTCTTGGGGGGAAAAATTGAGATTTTGGGGGGAAAAATTTGAATTTTTGAGGGAAAAAAATTAGGGATTTTGGGGTAAAAAAAGGGGAATTTGGGGGGTAAAAAATTTGAATTTTTAGGGCAAAAATATGCGAACTTTTATGGGTAAAATATTTGAATTTTTGGGGTAAAAAAAAGGGAATTTTTGGGGTTAAAAATGGGGATTTTTGAGGGAAAAAAATAGGGATTTGGGGGTAAAAAAGGGGGATTTTGGGGGTAAAAAATTTGAATTTTCGGGGTTTAAAATGGGGATTTTATTGGGTAAAAAATTGGATTTTGGGGGTAAAAAAAGGGAATTTTGGGGGTTAAAAATGGGGATTTTTGAGGGGAAAAAAGGGAATTTTTGGGGTAAAAACTTTGAATTTTGGGGGTAAAAAAAGGGGAATTTTTGGGGTTAAAAATTGAATTTCTGGGGTAAAAAAAATGGGAATTTTTGGGGAAAAAAAAGGGGAATTTTGGGGTTAAAAATGGGAATTTTTGAGGGGAAAAAAAAGGATTTTGGGGTTTAAAAAAAAGGAATTTTGGGGTAAAAAAAGGGGATTTTTGTGCCTTACCTGGGGGTGGCGCCGAGCCTTGGAGGGACCGCGGGATTTTCCCTTGGAGCGACCCCGGCGGCGGCAGCAGCGACAGAGACGCGCCATGAGGCCAAAAACTGCAAAAAAAAAGGAGGAAAAAAATCCCCAAATCCACCCAAAAAAATCGCAAAAAATCCCCCCCAAAAATAAAAAAAAAATCCCCAAAAAATCCCCCAAAATAAAAAAAAAAATCCCCCAAAAAATAAAAAAAAACCCAGAAAATCCGCCTAAAAATCCCCAAATCCACCCAAAAATACCCCAAAAAAATCCCCCAAAACCAAAAAAAAAACCCCCAAAAAACAAAAAAAAAAAATCCCAAAAAATCCCGCAAAAAATCCCCCCAAAAATCCAAAAAAAATCCCAAAAAATCCCCCCAAAATCCCCCCAAAAATAAAAAAAAATTCCCCAAAAAATCCCGAAAAAAATCCCCAAATCCACCCAAAAATACCCCCAAAAAATCCCCAAAAAATCCCCCCAAAAATGGCCAAATCCACCCAAAAATACAAAAAAAAAAATCCACAAAAAATCCAAAAATCCACCCAAAAAAACCCCAAAAATCCCCCCTAAAAATCCCAAAATCCACTCAAAAAAAACCCAAAAAAATCCCCCAAAATCCCCCAAAATTCCCCAAATCCACCCAAAAAAATGGTAAAAAAATCCCCCCAAAAACAAAAAAAAATCCCCAAAAAAATCCCCCAAAACCAAAAAAAAATCCCCCCAAAATCAAAAAAAAATCCCGCAAAAAATCCCCCAAAAAATCCCCAAACCCCCCCAAAAAATCCCAAAAAATCCCCCCAAAAAATTAAAAAAAAAAACAAAAAATCCCCCCAAAATACCCAAAAAAATCGCAAAAAAATCCCCCCAAATTCCCAAAATCCACCCAAAAAAATCCCCCAAAAATCCCCCTAAAAATCCCCAAATCCACCCAAAAATACCCAAAAAAATTCCCAAAAAATCCCAAAATCCACCCAAAAAACCCCAAAAATCCCCCCTAAAAATCCCAAAATCCACCCAAAAAACCCCCAAAAAATCCCCCAAAATCCCCCAAAATTCCCCAAATCCACCCAAAAAAATCGCAAAAAATCCCCCCAAAAATAAAAAAAAACCCCAAAAAAATCCCCCAAAACCAAAAAAAAAATCCCCCCAAAAAACAAAAAAAATCCCCAAAAATCCCCCAAAAAATCCCAAAAACCAAAAAAAATCCCAAAAAATCCCCCCAAAAAATCCCCCAAAAAATAAAAAAAAAAAACAAAAAATCCCCCAAAAATCCCCAAATCCACCCAAAAATACCCAAAAAATCGCAAAAAAATCCCCCCAAAAATAAAAAAAAAATCCCAAAAAAATCCCCCAAAACCAAAAAAAAAAAATCCCCCCAAAAAATCCCAAAAAGCAAAAAAAAAATCCCAAAAAATCCCCCCAAAAATAAAAAAACCCCAAAAAATCCCGAAAAAATCCCCAAATCCACCCAAAAATACCCAAAAAAATCGCAAAAAATATCCCCCCCAAATTCCCAAAATCCACCCAAAAAAATCCCCCAAAAAACCCCCAAAAAATCCCCAAATCCACCCAAAAATACCCCAAAAAAATCGCAAAAAAATTCCCCAAATCCACCCCAAAAAAATCCCAAAAAATCCCCAAATCCACCCAAAAATACCCCAAAAAATCCCCAAAAAATCCCCAAATCAACCCAAAAAAATCCCCAAAAAAATCCCCAAAAAAATCCCCAAAAAATCCCCCCAAAAAATCCAAACAAAATCCCCAAAAAATCCCCCAAAACCAAAAAAAAATCCCCCCAAAAAAAAAAAAATCCCAAAAAATCCCCCAAAAAATCCCCCCAAAAATCCAAAAAAAATCCCAAAAAATCCCCCCAAAATCCCCCCAAAAATAAAAAAAAATTCCCCAAAAAATCCCCCAAAAATCCCCAAATCCACCCAAAAATACCCAAAAAAATCGCAAAAAAAATCCCCCCAAAATTCCCAAAATCCACCCAAAAAAATCCCCCAAAAATCCCCCCTAAAAATCCCCAAATCCACCCAAAAATACCCCAAAAAATCCCCAAAAAATCCCCAAATCCACCCAAAAATACCCAAAAAAATCGCAAAAAAAATCCCCCCAAAATTCCCAAAATCCACCCAAAAAAATCCCCCAAAAATCCCCCCTAAAAATCCCCAAATCCACCCAAAAATACCCCAAAAAATCCCTAAAAAATCCCCCCAAAATGGCCAAATCCACCCAAAAATACCCAAAAAAAAATCCCCAAAAAATCCCAAAATCCACCCAAAAAACCCCCAAAAAATCCCCAAAAAATCCCCCAAAATCCCCCAAAATTCCCCAAATCCACCCAAAAAAATCGTAAAAAAATCCCCAAAAATCCCCCAAAAATCCCCAAAAAATCCCCCAAAAAATCCCCCAAAAATCCCCAAAAAATCCCCAAAAAATCCCCAAAAAATCCCCAAAAAATCCCCCCAAAATCCCCCAAAAAATCCCCAAAAAATCCCCAAAAAGTCCCCAAAAAATCCCCCAAAAAATCCCCCAAAAAATCCCCCAAAAAATCCCCAAAAAATCCCCAAAAATCCCCAAAAAATCCCCAAAAAATCCCAAAAAAATCCCCAAAAAATCCCCAAAAAATCCCCAAAAAATCCCAAAAAAATCCCCAAAAATCCCCAAAAAATCCCCCAAAAATCCCCCAAAAAATCCCCAAAAAATCCCCAAAAAATCCCCAAAATTCCCCCAAAAATCCCCCAAAAAATCCCCAAAAATCCCCAAAAAATCCCCAAAAATCCCCAAAAATCCCCAAAAAATCCCCAAAAATCCCCAAAAATCCCAAAAAATCCCAACAAAATCCCCAAAAAATCCCCAAAAAATCCCCAAAAAATCCCCCAAAAATCCCAAAAAATCCCCCAAAAATCCCCAAAAAATCCCCAAAAAATCCCCAAAAAATCCCCAAAAAATCCCCCAAAAAATCCCCCAAAAATCCCAAAAAATCCCCCAAAAAATCCCCCAAAAATCCCCAAAAAATCCCCAAAAAATCCCCAAAAATCCCCCCAAAAAATCCCCAAAAAATCCCCAAAAAATCCCCAAAAAATCCCCCAAAAATCCCCAAAAATCCCCCAAAAATCCCCAAAAAATCCCCAAAAAATCCCCAAAAAATCCCCCAAAAAATCCCCCAAAAATCCCCCAAAAAATCCCCCAAAAATCCCCCAAAAATCCCCCAAAAATCCCCAAAAATCCCCAAAAAACCCCCCAAAAAATCCCCAAAAAATCCCCAAAAAATCCCCCAAAAAATCCCCCAAAAACCCCAAAAAATCCCCCAAAAAATCCCCAAAAATCCCCAAAAATCCCCAAAACTCCCCCACCCCCTCCCGCCCCTCCCCCACCCCCAAACCCCCCAAAAAATTCCCAAATTTTCCCATTTTTCCCCCTTTTTTTTTAATCCTTTACCCGATTTCCCGGCACGAGTTTCACCCCAAATTTCCACCTTGAGCCTCGCTGGGATTTTGGGATTGATGACGTCACCCCCACCCCTCCCCTCCGAGTGACGTCACCCCCCCGAAAACTTTAATTAAAAACCTCCCCGGAGCTTTTAATTAAAACCTTCAACAAAAAAAAAAAAAATTAAAAATAATTAAAAAACCGCAAAAAACCGGTCCGGGCGGTTTGATGACGTCACCGGGGCGCGAATGTAGGTCACGCAACCCCAAAAGCGCAAATTTGGGGGTGATGACGTCACCCGCGGCGATTTGGGAAGGCGGGGGGAGGGGGGGGGGGAAAAATTTGGGGGGATGGGGCCGGAAAATTCGGGAATTCTGCCCCGAAATTTGGGAATTTTGCCCCAAAATCCACCCTGGACCCACCCAGTGACGTCATAGATCCCAAAATTTGGGAATTCCGCCCCAAAATTTGGGAATTTTGACCCAAAATCCGCCCTGGACCCACCCAGTGACGTCATAGATCCCAAAATTCGGGTTCAGGACCCCAAAATTCGGGAATTCTGCCCCAAAATTTGGGAATTCTGCCCCAAAATCAGCTCAGGTCCCCCCCAGTGACGTCATAGATCCCAAAATTCGGGTCCTGGATCCCAAAATTTGGGAATTCTGCCCCCAAAATCAGCTCAGGTCTTACCCAGTGACGTCATAGATCCCAAAATTTGGGAATTCCGCCCCAAAATTTGGGAATTTTGCCCCAAAATCCACCCTGGACCCCCCAATGACGTCATAGATCACAAAATTTGTGATCAGGACCCCAAAATTCGGGAATTTGGACCCAAAATTTGGGAATTTTGCCCCAAAATCAGCTCAGGTCCCACCCAGTGACGTCATAGATCCCAAAATTTGGGAATTTTTCCCCAAAATTTGGGAATTTTGACCCAAAATCCACCCTGGACCTCCCAATGACGTCATAGATCCCAAAATTCTGTTCCTGGACCCCAAAATTTGGGAATTTTGCCCCAAAATCCGCCCTGGACCCACCCAGTGACGTCATAGATCCCAAAATTTGGGAATTTTTCCCCAAAATTTGGGAATTTTGCCCCAAAATCAGCTCAGGTCCCACCCAGTGACGTCATAGATCCCAAAATTCGGGAATTCAGCCCCAAAATTTGGGAATTTTGCCCCAAAATCCACCCTGGAATCCTCGATGACGTCATAGATCCCAAAATTCTGGTCCTGGACCCCAAAATTTGGGAATTTTGCCCCAAAATCAGCTCAGGTCCCACCCAGTGACGTCATAGATCCCAAAATTTGGGAATTCAGCCCCAAAATTTGGGAATTTTGCCCCAAAATCCACCCTGAATCCCCAATGACGTCATAGATCCCAAAATTCGGGTTCAGGACCCCAAAATTCGGGAATTCTGCCCCGAAATTTGGGAATTTGGACCCAAAATCCGCCCCGGACCCACCCAGTGACGTCATAGATGACAAAATTCGGGTCCTGGACCCCAAAATTCGGGAATTTGGCCCCAAAATTTGGGAATTTTGACCCAAAATCCGCCCTGCACCCACCCAGTGACGTCATAGATCCCAAAATTTGGGAATTTTTCCCCAAAATTTGGGAATTTTGCCCCAAAATGCGCCCTGGAATCCCCAATGACGTCATAGATCCCAAAATTTGGGTTCAGGACCCCAAAATTTGGGAATTCTGCCCCAAAATTTGGGAATTTTGCCCCAAAATCCGCCCCGGACCCACCCAGTGACGTCATAGATCCCCAAATTCGGGTCCTGGACCCCAAAATTTGGGAATTTGGCCCCAAAATCAGCTCAGGTCCCACCCAGTGACGTCATAGATCCCAAAATTTGGGAATTTTTCCCCAAAATTTGGGAATTTGGCCCCAAAATCAGCTCAGGTCCCCCCAGTGACGTCATAGATCCCAAAATTTGGGAATTTTGCCCCAAAATCCACCCCGGACCCACCCAGTGACGTCATAGATCCCAAAATTCGGGTTCAGGACCCCAAAATTCGGGAATTCTGCCCCAAAATTTGGGAATTCTGCCCCAAAATCAGCTCAGGTCCCACCCAGTGACGTCATAGATCCCAAAATTTGGGAATTTTTCCCCAGAATTTGGGAATTTTGCCCCAAAATCCGCCCCAGACCCACCCAGTGACGTCATAGATGACAAAATTCGGGTCCTGGACCCCAAAATTTGGGAATTTGGACCCAAAATTTGGGAATTTTGCCCCAAAATCCACCCTGGACCCCCCCAATGACGTCATAGATCCCAAAATTCGGGAATTTGGACCCAAAATTTGGGAATTTTGCCCCAAAATCCACCCTGGACCCACCCAGTGACGTCATAGATCCCAAAATTCGGGTTCAGGACCCAAAAATTTGGGAATTTTGCCCCAAAATCCCAAAATTTGGTCCCAGAATCCCCAAATTTGGGACCTGAACCCCAAAAATTTGGGAATTTTGCCCCAAAATCCACCCTGGAATCCCCAATGACGTCATAGACCCCAAAATTCAGGTTCAGGACCCCAAAATTCGGGAATTTTTGGGGGGTAAAAAATGGGAATTTCTGGGTTAAAAATGGGGAAAAATGGGATTTTTTTGAGGTGAAAAAGGGAAATTTTGGGGGTTGAAATTTGGGAATTTTTGGTGTCAAAAATCGGAATTTTCGGGATGGAAAAATGGGGAATTTTGAGGGAAGAAATGGGGATTTGGGGATGAAAAAATTGAATTTTTGGGGTGAAAAAAAGGGAATTTTTAGGGGAAAAAAAGGGAATTTTGGGGGTAAAAAATGAGATTTTGGGGGGGAAAAAAACCAGGAATTTTTTGGGTTAAAAAATGGGAATTTTTAGGGGGAAAAAATGGGAATTTGGGGGTAAAAATATGGAAATTTTGAGGTAAAAAAAGTGAAATTTTGGGGTAGAAAAAAGGGGAATTTTTTGGCTTGAAAATCAGAAATTTTGGAGTAAAAATGGGAATTTCGGGGGCGGAAAAATTCGGATTTTGGGGGCAAAAAAAATCCATCCCCTGCCCCGCCCTGTGACGTCATAGATCCCAAATTTTGGCTCTCAGGCCCCCCCCCAAAATTTGGGAATTTTGCCCCAAAATCCCCCCCTGGAACCACCCAGTGACGTCATCGATGCCAAAATTCGGGTCCTGGACCCCAAAATTCGGGAATTCTGCCCCAAAATTTGGGAATTCTGCCCCAAAATCCACGTCGACCCCGCCCAGTGACGTCATCGATCCCAAATTTTGGGTTCTGGACCCCAAAATTTGGGAATTCTGCCCCAAAATTCGTCTCCCCCCCCCGCCCGAAATGACGTCATAGACCCCCGGATGACGTCACAGACCCACCCTGATGACGTCACCGCCCTCCCCGAAGACCCAAAATTCTGGAATTGAGCCCCAACTCCACCCCCCCGATGACGTCACCAACTTAATTTGCATACCGTTTACATCCCAATCGATCCCAGACCCTCTTAATTAGCACGAACCTCATTAGCATAAACCTCGTTTGCATTCCGACGCCCCGCCCCCTCCGCGGACCAATCAGAACTCGTCACTCCGGGCTCATTTGCATGTTCATTTGCACGTTTAATCGCTCGCGTTTCCGGCGCTTGGCACAATTAACCCGTTATTAATTATGGCACTCATTTGCATACAGCGACGTGTGGGGGGTGTGGGTGGGCGGGGCCTGGCCGTGCTCATTTGCATACGGTGCTCGTTAGCGTGCCCCGCCCACCTTTTTCCCCACCCCCCGCCTCATTTGCATATCGCAATTAAGCGGGGGGAGGGGGGTGCATTTTGTTGTGCCGGTGCTCATTTGCATAAGGCTTGACTATGTACAGCTCATTTACATATTAATTAACTAACTAATTAACCCGCGGTCGCCCTTTGCCTCGGTCTCATTTGCATACCGGTGACGCGAAAATGGCGGCGTGGCGGTGACGTCATTCGCAAAATGGCGGCGTGTGGGTGACGCCGTTCGCAAAATGGCGGCGGTTCACAAAATGGCGGCGGTTCCCAAAATGGCGGCGTCTCCCAAAATGGCGGCGGCGCCACTTCCGGCTCATTTGCATTTTCGCGTGGCCACGCCCACCTCGCTCGACATAAAGTGCTGGTTCCTCCCCCGTCTCATTTGCATATTGCTCATTTGAATGTCGCTCATTTGCATACGGCTCATTTGCATGCGCGCCGAGGGGGCGGGGCCCGAATTTTGGGGGGATTTTTTTTTTTTTTTAACCTTAAAAATTTTGGGGGATTTTTAACCCAAAAATTTTGGGGATTTTTATTCCAAATTTTGGGGGGTTTTGTCCCAAATTTGGGGGATTTTTAACCCAAAAATTTTGGAGATTTTTATTCCAATTTTGGGGATTTTTTATCCTAAATTTTGAGGGGTTTTTGTCCCAAATTTGGGGATTTTTAACCCAAAAATTTTGGAGATTTTTATTCCAAATTTTGGGGATTTTTAACCCAAAAATTTTGGGGATTTTTATTCCAAATTTTGGGGATTTTTATCCTAAATTTGAGGGGTTTTTGTCCCTAATTTGGGGGATTTTGTCCCAAATTTTGGGGATTTTTATTCCAAATTTTGGGGATTTTTAACCCAAAAATTTTGGAGATTTTTATTCCAAATTTTGGGGATTTTTAACCCAAAAATTTGGGGGTTTTTTAACCCAAATTTTGGGGATTTTTAACCCAAATTTTGAGGGGTTTTTGTCCCGAATTTTGAGGATTTTTGACCCAAATTTTGGGGAGTTTTATTCCAAATTTTGGGGATTTTTAACCCAAATTCTGGAGATTTCTATTCCAAATTTTGGGGATTTTTAACCCAAAAATTTTGGAGATTTTTATTCCAAATTTTGGGGATTTTTATCCTAAATTTTGAGGGGTTTTTGTCCCAAATTTGGGGATTTTTAACCCAAAAATGTTGGAGATTTTTATTCCAAATTTTGGGGATTTTTACCCTAAATTTTGAAGGGTTTTTGTCCCAAATTTGGGGATTTTAAACCCAAAAATTTTGGAGATTTTTATTCCAAATTTTGGGGATTTTTTATCCTAAATTTTGAGGGGTTTTTGTCCCGAATTTGGGGATTTTTAACCCAAAAATTTTGGAGATTTTTATTCCAAATTTTGAGGATTTTTAACCCAAAAATTTTGGAGATTTTTATTCCAAATTTTGAGGGGTTTTTGTCCCGAATTTTGAGGATTTTTGACCCAAATTTTGGGGATTTTTATTCCAAATTTTGAGGGGTTTTTGTCCCGAATTTTGAGGATTTTTGACCCAAATTTTGGGGAGTTTTATTCCAAATTTTCGGGATTTAATCCCAAATTTTGGGGGGTTTTAACCGAAATTTTAAACATTTTCTCCCAAAAATTTTGGAGATTTTTATTCTAAATTTTGAGGGGTTTTTGTCCCAAATTTTGGGGATTTTTAACCCAAATTTTGGCAATTTTTATTCCAAATTTTGGGGATTTTAATTCTAATTTTTGGGATTTTAAACCCCAAAATTTAGGGGGATTTTTATTCCAAAATTTGGGGATTTTTAATCCAAATTTTGGGGATTTTTAACCCAAAAATTTGCGGGATTTTTATTCCAAATTTTGAGGGGTTTTGTCCCGAATTTTGAGGATTTTTGACCCAAAAATTTGGGGATTTTTAACCCAAATTTTGAGGGGGTTTTGTCCCGAATTTTTAGGATTTTTGACCCAAAATTTCTGAGTTTTTCCTTTAAATTTTTAACATTTTTCCCCAAATTTTCGACATTTTTCCCCCCAAATTTCCGAGATTTTTTCCCCGTTTTTTTTTTAATTTTTCCCCAAAAATTTTGAGATTTTTTTTCCCCAATTTTTTTACATTTTTCCCCCAAATTTTGAGATTTTTTTCCCCAATTTTTTTACATTTTTCCCCCAAATTTTGAGATTTTTTTCCCCGAATTTTTTTTATTTTTCCCCCAAAATTTTTCAGATTTTTTTTTTTTTTCCCCCAAAATTTGGGGGGGGTGGGGGGTGGGGCCATGCAGGGGGTGGGGGAGGGGCCCCCCGGGGGGGGTTATTGCAGGGGGGGGCCTGGGAAAGGTCAGGGGTCACTCAGGGGTCACTCAGGGGTCACTCAGGGGTCACTCAGGGGTCACTCAGGGTCACTCAGGGGTCACTCATTGGTCACTCAGGGGTCACTCAGGGTCACTCAGGGTCACTCAGGGTCACTCAGGGGTCACTCAGGGTCACTCGGGGTCACTCAGGGTCACTCAGGGTCACTCAGGGGTCACTCAGGGTCACTCAGGGTCACTCAGGGGTCACTCAGGGGTCACTCAGGGGTCACTCAGGGGTCACTCAGGGTCACTCAGGGTCACTCAGGGTCACTCAGGGGTTACTCAGGGTCACTCGGTCACTCAGGGGTCACTCAGGGTCACTCAGGGTCACTCAGGGTCACTCAGGGGTCACTCAGGGTCACTCAGGGTCACTCGGGGTCACTCAGGGGTCACTCAGGGTCACTCAGGGGTCACTCAGGGGTCACTCAGGGTCACTCAGGGTCACTCAGGGGTCACTCAGGGTCACTCAGGGGTCACTCAGGGGTCACCCAGGGGTCACTCAGGGGTCACTCAGGGTCACTCAGGGGTCACTCAAGGTCACTCAGGGGTCACTCGGGTCACTCAGGGGTCACTCAGGGTCACTCAGGGTCACTCAGGGGTCACTCAGGGGTCACTCGGGTCACTCAGGGGTCACTCAGGGTCACTCAGGGGTCACTCAGGGTCACTCAGGGGTCACTCAAGGTCACTCAGGGGTCACTCGGGTCACTCAGGGGTCACTCAGGGTCACTCAGGGTCACTCAGGGGTCACTCAGGGTCACTCAGGGTCACTCAGGGTCACTCAGGGTCACTCTGGTCACTCAGGGTCACTCAGGGTCACTCGGGGTCACTCAGGGGTCACTCATTGGTCACTCAGGGTCACTCAGGGTCAGTCAGGGTCACTCAGGGGTCACTCAGGGTCACTCAGGGTCACTCAGGGGTCACTCAGGGGTCACTCAGGGTCACTCAGGGTCACTCAGGGTCACTCAGGGGTCACTCAGGGTCACTCAGGGGTCACTCAGGGTCACTCAGGGTCACTCAGGGGTCACTCGGGGTCACTCAGGGTCACTCAGGGGTCACTCAGGGTCACTCAGGGTCACTCAGGGTCACTCAGGGGTCACTCAGTGGTCACTCAGGGTCACTCAGGGGTCACTCAAAGGTCACTCAGGGTCACTCAGGGGTCACCCAGGGTCACTCAGGGGTCACTCAGGGGTCACCCAGGGTCACTCAGGGGTCACTCAGGGTCACCCAAGGGTCACTCAGGGTCACTCAGGGTCACTCAGGGGTCACCCAGGGGTCACTCAAAGGTCACTCAGGGTCACTCAGGGGTCACTCAGGGTCACTCAGGGGTCACTCAGGGGTCACTCAGGGGTCACGCAGGGGTCACTCAGGGTCACTCAGGGTCACTCAGGGTCACTCAGGGGTCACTCAGGGGTCACTCAGGGTCACTCAGGGGTCACTCAGGGTCACTCAGGGGTCACTCAAGGTCACTCAGGGGTCACTCAGGGTCACTCAGGGGTCACTCAGGGTCACTCAGGGTCACTCAGGGGTCACTCAGGGTCACTCAGGGTCACTCAGGGTCACTCAGGGTCACTCAGGGTCACTCTGGTCACTCAGGGTCACTCAGGGTCACTCGGGGTCACTCAGGGGTCACTCATTGGTCACTCAGGGGTCACTCAGGGTCACTCAGGGGTCACTCAGGGTCACTCAGGGTCACTCAGGGGTCACTCAGGGGTCACTCAGGGTCACTCAGGGTCACTCAGGGGTCACTCAGGGGTCACTCAGGGTCACTCAGGGGTCACTCAGGGTCACTCAGGGTCACTCAGGGGTCACTCGGGGTCACTCAGGGTCACTCAGGGGTCACTCAGGGTCACTCAGGGTCACTCAGGGTCACTCAGGGGTCACTCAGTGGTCACTCAGGGTCACTCAGGGGTCACTCAAAGGTCACTCAGGGTCACTCAGGGGTCACCCAGGGTCACTCAGGGGTCACTCAGGGGTCACCCAGGGTCACTCAGGGGTCACCCAGGGTCACTCAGGGGTCACTCAGGGTCACCCAGGGGTCACTCAGGGTCACTCAGGGTCACTCAGGGGTCACCCAGGGGTCACTCAAAGGTCACTCAGGGTCACTCAGGGGTCACTCAGGGTCACTCAGGGGTCACTCAGGGGTCACTCAGGGGTCACGCAGGGGTCACTCAGGGTCACTCAGGGTCACTCAGGGGTCACCCAGGGGTCACTCAAAGGTCACTCAGGGTCACTCAGGGTCACTCAGGGTCACTCAGGGGTCACTCAGGGTCACTCGGGGTCACTCAGGGGCACTCAGGGGTCACTCAGGGTCACTCAGTGGTCACTCAGGGGTCACTCGGGTCACTCAGGGGTCACTCAGGGGTCACTCGGGGTCACTCAGGGTCACTCAGGGTCACTCAGGGTCACTCAGGGGTCACTCAGGGGTCACTCAGCCACCTGCACCCCCCCACAGTTCTCTTTGCTCTCCGAGGTGATCGCCAGGTACTCCGAGCTGGGGGAGGGGAGAAAATTCGGGGTGAGGGCGGGGCCCCCCAAAATGTTCCCGACCACACCCACTTAGGCCACGCCCCCATATCCCAAACCACGCCCCTTCCTGCCATTAAAAAACCCAATTTTCCCCCCAATTTTTTCAATTTTTACCCGATTTTCGCCCAATTTTTTTTGTTTTTTCCTTCCCCAAACGCGGCCACGCCCCTTTGACCACACCCACTTAAGCCACGCCCACAAATCCCAAACCACGCCCCTTCCTGCCATTAAAAAACCCAATTTTTCCCCCAATTTTCCCATTTTTCACCCGATTTTCGCCCAATTTTTTTGTTTTTTTCCCTCCCAAACGGGGCCACGCCCCTTCCCGACCACACCCCCTTAGACCACGCCCCCAAATCCCAAACCACGCCCCTTCCTGTCATCCAAAACCCCTAATTTCCCCATTTTTCACCCGATTTTCACCCAAATTTTTGGGGTTTTTTCTGTCCCAAGTGAGACCACGCCCCTTCCCGACCACACCCCCTTAAGCCACGCCCCCAAATCCCAAACCACGCCCCTTCCTGCCATTAAAAATCCCAATTTTCCCCCCAATTTTTTCAATTCTTACCCGATTTTCGCCCAATTTTTTTTGTTTTTCCTACCCCAAACGGGGCCACGCCCCTTTGACCACACCCCCTTAAACCACGCCCACAAATCCCAAACCACGCCCCTTCCTGTCATCCAAAACCCCTAATTTTCCCATTTTTCACCCGATTTTCACCCAATTTTTGGTTTTTTTTCCTGTCCCAAGTGAGACCACGCCCCTTCCCGACCACACCCCCTGAAGCCACGCCCACAAATCCCAAACCACGCCCCTCCCTGCCATTAAAAAAAAACAATTTTCCCCCCAATTTTTTCAATTTTTACCCGATTTTCACCCAATTTTTTTTTGGTTTTTATCCCCAAAAAGGGACCACGCCCCTTCCCGACCACACCCACTTAAGCCACGCCCCCAAATCCCAAACCACGCCCCTTTCTATCATCCAAAACCCCAATTTTCCACCTAATTGTCCCATTTTTCACCCGATTTTCGCCCAATTTTTTTTGTTTTTTTCCCTCCCAAACGAGGCCACGCCCCTTCCCGACCACACCCACTTAGGCCACGCCCACCAACATAAACCACGCCCCTTCCGGTCATCAAAACCTTAATTTTCCCCCAATTTTCCCATTTTTCACCGGATTTTCACCCAATTTTTTTCCTTTTTCCCGCCCCAAACGGGGCCACGCCCCTTTCCCGACCACACCCCCTTAGGCCACGCCCCATATCCCAAACCACGCCCCTTCCTGCAATGAAAAACCCCAATTTTCCTCCCAATTTTCCCATTTTTCACCCGATTTTCGCCCAATTTTTTTTGTTTTTTCCCTCCCAGAAGGGGCCACGCCCCTTCCCGACCACGCCCCAGGAGGCCCCGCCCACTCACGCGCTGTCGGGGGGCGGGGCCGCGGCCGCCACCTTGCGGTAGCAGTAAAGCATCTCGGCCGCCAGCCAGAGCGTGAGCACCACGATGAGAACGTACATGAGGATCTCGGACACGATGGAGGCCAAGTCACGACGGGCTGGGAGGGGGGAATTGTGGGAAAAAAATTAAAAAAAAAATTAGGGAGGGATGGGGAAAAAAATTGGGGTGGTTGGGGGAAAAATTTGGGGGTTTTGGGGGAAAATTTGGGGGTTTTTGGGGAAAAAATTTTGATGTTTTGGGAGGAAATTTGGGGATTCTGGGGGAAAAAAGTGCGGGGATTCGTGGGAAAAAAAATCCGGGATTTTGGGGGAAAATATCCTGGGATTTCAGGGAAAAAAAATCATAAAATTCTGCTGAAAAAAATCCTGGGAATTCCAGGGAAACAATCGTGGAATTTCAGGGAAAAATCCTGGGAATTCCAAAGAAAAGTATCCCAGGAATTTCAGGGAAAATAATCCCAGAATTTCAGGGAGAAAAATCTCAGAATTCCAGGGAAAAAAAATCCAGGATTTCGAGGGAAAAGTCCTGGAATTTTGGGCGAAAAATCCTGAAATTTCAAGGAAAAAAATCCCGGGAATTCCAGGGAAAAAAATCCTGGAATTTCAGGGAAAAAAATCCTGGAATTTCAGGGAAAAAATCCTGGAATTTCAGGGAAAAAAATCCTGGAATTTCAGGGGAAAAAGTCCTGAAATTTCAAGGAAAAAAATCCCGGGAATTCCAGGGAAAAAAATCCTGGAATTTCAGGGGAAAAAGTCCTGGAATTTCAGGGAAAAAAATCCTGGAATTTCAGGGAAAAAAATCCTGGAATTTCAGGGAAAAAATCCTGGAATTTCAGGGAAAAAAATCCTGGAATTTCAGGGAAAAAGTCCTGGAATTTCAGGGAAAAAAATCCTGGAATTTCAGGGAAAGAAATCCTGGAATTTCAGGGAAAAAGTCCTGGAATTTCGGGGAAAAAATCCTGGAATTTCAGGGAAAAAAATCCTGGAATTTCAGGAAAAAAATCCTGGGAATTCCAGGGAAAAAAATCCTGGAATTTCAGGGAAAAAAATCCTGGAATTTCGGGGAAAAAAATCCTGGAATTTCAGGGAAAAAGTCCTGGAATTTCAGGAAAAAAATCCTGGAATTTCAGGGAAAAAATCCTGGAATTTCAGGGAAAAAATCCTGGAATTTCAGGGAAAAAAATCCCAGAATTTCAGGGAAAAAGTCCTGGAATTTCAGGGAAAAAATCCTGGAATTTCAGGGAAAAAGTCCTGGAATTTCAGGGAAAAAATCCTGGAATTTCAGGGAAAAAAATCCTGGAATTTCAGGGAAAAAGTCCTGGAATTTCAGGGAAAAAATCCTGGAATTTCAGGGAAAAAAATCCTGGAATTTCAGGGAAAAAGTCCTGGAATTTCAGGGAAAAAAATCCTGGAATTTCAGGGAAAAAGTCCTGGAATTTCGGGGGAAAAAGTCCTGGAATTTCAGGGAAAAAAATCCTGGAATTTCAGGGAAAAAAATCCTGGGAATTCCAGGGAAAAAATCCCAGAATTCCAGGGAAAAAAAAAACCCCGAAATTCCAATTAAAATCCAGGAAAAATCCAGAGAAAATCCAGGAAAAATCCAGGAAAAAATCAGAAAAAAATCAGGAAAAATACCAGGAACTGGAACCTCATCCCAGTCCCTCCCAGTTTATCCCAGTCCCTCCCAGTCCATCCCAGTCCCTCCCAGTTCCCCTCAATGCACTCCCAGTGCTCCTCCTGGTGGCGAATTTGAGAACTGCAGCCTCCTCCAACTTCCTCCCAGTAACTCCCAGTTTATCCCAGTAATTCCCAGTCACTCCCAGTTCATCCCAGTCACTCCCAGTCACTCCCAGTCACTCCCAATCCCCTCCAAGTCCATCCCAGTTCCCTTCAATGCACTCCCAGTGCTCCTCCTGGTGGTAAATTTGGGAACTGCAGCCTCCTCCAACTTCCTCCCAGTAACTCCCAGTAACTCCCAGTAACTCCCAGTCCCTCCCAGTTTCTCCCAGTTGCTCCCAGTCACTCCAAGTCCCTCCCAGTCCATCCCAGCTATACTCAATGCACTCCCAGTGTCTCCCGTGCTCCTCCTAGTGGCCAATTTGAGAACTGCATCCTCCTCCAACTTCCTCCCAGTGACTCCCAGTAACTCCCAGTCACTCCCAGTCCCTCCCAGTTCATCCCAGTCACTCCCAATCCCCTCCAAGTCCATCCCAGTCCATTCCAGTTCCCCTCAATGCACTCCCAGTGCTCCTCCTAGTGGCGAATTTGAGAACTGCATCCTCCTCCAACTTCCTCCCAGTGACTCCCAGTCACTCCCAGTCTCTCCCAGTTCATCCCAGTCACTCCCAGTCACTCCCAATCCCCTCCCAGTCCATCCCAGTTCCCCTCAATGCACTCCCAGTGCTCCTCCTGGTGGCGAATTTGAGAACTGCAGCCTCCTCCAACTTCCTCCCAGTGACTCCCAGTTTATCCCAGTAATTCCCAGTCACTCCCAGTTCATCCCAGTCACTCCCAGTCACTCCCAGTCACTCCCAATCCCCTCCAAGTCCATCCCAGTTCCCTTCAATGCACTCCCAGTGCTCCTCCTGGTGGTAAATTTGGGAACTGCAGCCTCCTCCAACTTCCTCCCAGTAACTCCCAGTCCCTCCCAGTAACTCCCAGTCACTCCCAGTCTCTCCCAGTTCATCCCAGTCACTCCCAGTCACTCCCAGTCACTCCCAATCCCCTCCAAGTCCATCCCAGTCCATCCCAGTTCCGTTCAATGCACTCCCAGTGCTCCTCCTGGTGGTAAATTTGGGAACTGCAGCCGCCTCCAACTTCCTCCCAGTAACTCCCAGTTTATCCCAGTAACTCCCAGTCCCTCCCAGTTTCTCCCAGTTGCTCCCAGTCACTCCAAGTCCCTCCCAGCTATACTCAATGCACTCCCAGTGTCTCCCGTGCTCCTCCTGGTGGCAGCTGTGGGAACTGCAACCTCCTCCAACTTCCTCCCAGTGACTCCCAGTTCATCCCAATCCCTCCCAGTCCCTCCCAGTCGCACCTTTCTCCACCACAGCCAATCGCAGGCTCTGGTTCCTGGCCAGGCTGTAGGTGTAGCCCTCGAAGGTCAGGTTGCGGCGCAGGCCGCACACGTAGTGCCGTCCTCCCAGTCCCTCCCAGTATGAACCAGTTCATCCCAGTTAACTCCCAGTCACTCCCAGTTCCCTACCAGTGGTTTCCAGTTCATCCCAGTCCATCCCAGTTCCCCTCAATGCACTCCCAGTGTCTCCCCTGCTCCTCCTGGTGGCGAATTTGGGAACTGCAGCCTCCTCCAACTTCCTCCCAGTGACTCCCAGTAACTCCCAGTTTATCCCAGTCACTCCCAGTCACTCCCAATCCCCTCCAAGTCCATCCCAATCCCCTCCCAGTCCATTCCAGTTCCCCTCAATGCACTCCCAGTGCTCCCCCTGGTGGCAGCTTTGGGAACTGCATCCTCCTCCAACTTCCTCCCAGTGACTCCCAGTAACTCCCAGTCCCTCCCAGTCCCTCCCAGTCGCACCTTTCTCCACCACAGCCAATCGCAGGCTCTGGTTCCTGGCCAGGCTGTAGGTGTAGCCCTCGAAGGTCAGGTTGCGGCGCAGGCCGCACACGTAGTGCCCGGCGTGGGCGCGGCCCACGGCCGCCAGCCACACCGACAGGTCCTGCAGGTCCCGCGTGCCCCGCGAGCCGTTCCAGCTCAGCACGTCCAGAAACGGGCCCGGCGCCACCCACTGGCCTTCCTCGGGGCTGTAGTGGAGGATCTGCACCGGTAGGAACCAGTAGAAACCAGTTAAAACCAGTAGAAACCGGTAACAACCAGTAACAACCAGTATAAGTCAGTATAAATCAATAGAAGTTAATGGGAGCGGGTGTTGACTCGCTGGCGCCACCTGGTGGCCACACTTGGTATTGCTCCCAGTTTAGCCCAGTATGGCCCAGTTTATCCCAGCAGCTCCCAGTTCATCCCAGTTTATCCCAGCAGCTCCCAGTTCATCCCAGTTCATCCCAGGAGCTCCCAGTTCATCCCAGTAGCTGCCTAACCCATCCCAGTTTATCCCAGTGGATCCCAGTTTAGGCCACTGAGCCACCCACTGGCCTTCCTCGGGGCTGTAGTGGAGGATCTGCAGCGGTAGAAACCAGTAGAAACCAGTTAAAACCAGTAACAACCAGTAAAAGTCAGTAGAAATCAGTAGGAACCAATAGAAGTTAATGGGAGCGGGTATTGACTCGCTGGCGCCGCCTGGTGGCCACACTTGGTATTGCTCCCAGTCCCTCCCAGTATCTCCCAGTTCATCCCAGTACATCCCAGTTCATCCCAGTATCTCCCAGTCCCTCCCAGTATCTCCCAGTTCATCCCAGTCCATCCCAGTTCATCCCAGTAGCTCCCAGTTCATCCCAGTAGCTCCCAGTGATTCCCAATTCATCCCAGTGGGTCCCAGTTTAGGCCACTGAGCCACCCACTGGCCTTCCTCGGGGCTGTAGTGGAGGATCTGCACCGGTAAAAACCAGTAGAAACCAGTTAAAACCAGTAGAAACCGGTAACAACCAGTAGAAACCAGTATCAGTCAGTATAAATCAATGGGGGGTAATGGGAGCCGGTATTGACTCGCTGGCGCCGCCTGGTGGCCACACTTGGTATTGCTCCCAGTTTAGCCCAGTATGGCCCAGTTTATCCCAGTAACTCCCAGTGACTCCCAGTCCCCTCCAAGTGCCTCCCAGTCCATCCCAGTTTATCCCAGTCCCCTCCCAGTCCATCCCAGTCCCCTCCCAGTGTCTCCCATTCTCCCTCTAGTGGCCAACTGGGGAACTGCAGCCTCCTCCAACTTTCTCCCAGTTTATCCCAGTAACTCCCAGTAACTCCCAGTGACTCCCAGTCGCTCCCAGTCCCCTCCCAGTCCATCCCAGTTTATCCCAGTCCCCTCCCAGTTCCCCTCAATGCACTCCCAGTGTCTCCCGTGCTCCTCCTGGTGGTGACTTTGGGAACTGCAACCTCCTCCAACTTTCTCCCAGTAACTCCCAGTAACTCCCAGTGACTCCCAGTGACTCCCAGTTTATCCCAGTGCCCTCCCAGTCCCTCCCAGTGCTCCCAGTGACCTTCTGGAACTGGGGGGCCCCCTCGGGCCGGAAGAACCACTCGCTCTCGGCCTCGGCCGGGGTCTCTTCCTTCCCTCCCAGTTCCTCCCAGTATAAACCAGTAACCCCAAATCCCCTCCCAATCCCCTCCCAGTCCCTCCCAGTCCCTCCCAGTCCATCCCAGTCCATCCCAGTCCCCTCCCAGTCCCTCCCAGTCCATCCCAGTTTATCCCAGTCCCCTCCCAGTCCATCCCAGTCCCCTCCCAGTGTCTCCCATTCTCCCTCTAGTGGCCAACTGAGGAACTGCAACCTCCTCCAACTTTCTCCAACTTCCTCCCAGTAACTCCCAGTAACTCCCAGTGACTCCCAGTGCCCTCCCAGTCCCTCCCAGTGCTCCCAGTGACCTTCTGGAACTGGGGGGCCCCCTCGGGCCGGAAGAACCACTCGCTCTCGGCCTCGGCCGGGGTCTCCTCCTTCCCTCCCAGTTCCTCCCAGTATAAACCAGTAACCCCAAATCCCCTCCCAATCCCCTCCCAGTGCCTCCCAGTCCATCCCAATCCCCTCCCAGTCCATCCCAGTGTCTCCCATTCTCCCTCTAGTGGCCAACTGAGGAACTGCAACCTCCTCCAACTTTCTCCCAGTAACTCCCAGTTTATCCCAGTAACTCCCAGTAACTCCCAGTTTATCCCAGTGCCCTCCCAGTCCCTCCCAGTGCTCCCAGTGACCTTCTGGAACTGGGGGGCCCCCTCGGGCCGGAAGAACCACTCGCTCTCGGCCTCGGCCGGGGTCTCCTCCTTCCCTCCCAGTTCCTCCCAGTATAAACCAGTAACCCCAAATCCCCTCCCAATCCCCTCCCAGTCCCTCCCAGTCCCCTCCCAGTCCCTCCCAGTCCATCCCAATCCCCTCCCAGTCCCTCCCAGTCCATCCCAGTCCCCTCCCAGTGTCTCCCATTCTCCCTCTAGTGGCCAACTGAGGAACTGCAACCTCCTCCAACTTTCTCCCAGTAACTCCCAGTTTATCCCAGTAACTCCCAGTGACTCCCAGTCGCTCCCAGTCCCCTCCCAGTCCATCCCAGTTTATCCCAGTCCCCTCCCAGTCCCCCTCAATGCACTCCCAGTGTCTCCCCTGCTCCTCCTGGTGGCAACTTTGGGAACTGCGGCCTCCTCCAACTTTTTCCCAGTAACTCCCAGTTTATCCCAGTAACTCCCAGTGACTCCCAGTGACTCCCAGTGCCCTCCCAGTGCCCTCCCAGTGCTCCCAGTGACCTTCTGGAACTGGGGGGCCCCCTCGGGCCGGAAGAACCACTCGCTCTCGGCCTCGGCCGGGGTCTCGCTGCGCCGCTTGCAGGCGATGCACAGGAGGCGGAAGGGGGAGCCCAGCACGGCCTCGGTGCCCGAGGCCACCTCCACGCAGCCCCCCAGGACCCCCGAGGCTGCTGGGAAGGGGGGGGGGGGGGGAAAAAGGGGGGGTTGGATCAGGATTTTGGGAATTCCCGAAAAATTCCCGAAATTCCCAAAAATCCCCGTGAAATTCCGTCAAAATCTGAGCGAAATTTGGGCAAAAAAAGGTTAAAAATCGGGATTTAAAGGGTTAAATTCGGCCCAAAATGGAGCTAAAATTCACCTCCAGGATCCCAAAAATAAGGAGGAGGAAAAGGGGGGGGTCAGGATTTTGGGAATTCCCGAAAAATTCCCGAAATTCCCAAAAATTCCCAACAAAATTCACGCGAAATTCGGTGAAAAAACGTTAAAAATCCGCGTTAAAATGGGTAAAATCGGCCCAAATTGGAGTTAAAATTCACCCCCAAGGTCACAAAAATCAGGAGAGGGAAAAGGGATCGAGAATTCCCAAAATTCCCAAAAAATTCCCAAAAATCCCTGTGAAATTCCATCAAAATTTGAGCGAAATTTGGGAAAAAAAAGGTTAAAAATCGGGATTTAAAGGGTTAAATTCGGCTCAAAATGGACCTGAAATTCATCCTCAGGATCCCAAAAACAAGGAGGGGGAAAAGGGATCGAGAATTCCCAAAATTCCCAAAAATTCCCGAAATTCCCCAAAAAATTCCCACGAAATTCCGTCAAAATCGGAGCGAAATTTGGGCAAAGAAAGGTTAAAAATCGGGATTTAAAGGGTTAAAATCGACCCAAATTGGAGCTGAAATTCACCCCCAGGATCCCAAAAATAAGGAGGGGGAAAAGGGATCGAGAATTCCCAAAATTCCCAAAAAATTCCCAAAAATTCTTGTGAAATTCCGTCAAAATCCGAGCGAAATTTGGGCAAAGAAAGGTTAAAAATCGGGATTTAAAGGGTTAAAATCGACCCAAATTGGAGCTGAAATTCATCCCCAGGATCCCAAAAATAAGGAGGGGGAAAAGGGATCGAGAATTCCCAAAATTCCCAATTTTTCCTAAAAATTCCCAAAAATTCCTGTGAAATTCTGTCAAAATTTGGGCAAAAAAAGGGTCAAAAATTCACATTTAAATGGTTAAAATTGACCCAAATTGGACCCAAAATTCACCCCCAGGATCCCAAAAATGGGGAAGGGGAAAAGGGATCGAGAATTCCCAAAATTCCCAATTTTTCCCAAAAATTCCTGTGAAATTCTGTCAAAATTTGGGCAAAAAAAGGGTCAAAATTCACATTTAAATGGTTAAAATTGACACAAATTGGAGCCAAAATTCCCCCCCAGGATCCCAAAAATAAGGAGAGGGAAAAGGGATCGAGAATTCCCAAAATTTCCCATAAAATCCCAAAAAATTCCCCAAATTCCTGCGAAATTCTGTTGAAATTTGGGTGAAATTCAGTGAAAAAATGTAAAAAAATCTGCTTTAAAATGGTTAAAATTGACCCAAATTGGACCCAAAATTCACCCCCAGGATCCCAAAAATAAGGAGGGGGAAAAGGGATCGAGCATTCCCAAAATTCCCAAATTTTTCCTGAAAATTCCCAAAAATTCCTGTGAAATTCTGTCAAAATTTGGGCAAAAAAGGGTCAAAAATTCACATTTAAATGGTTAAAATTGACACAAATTGGAGCCAAAATTCACCCCCAGGATCCCAAAAATCAGGAGAGGGAAAAGGGATCGAGAATTCCCAAAATTCCCAAATTTTTCCTAAAAATTCAAAAATTCCCACAAAATTCTGGGGGTTTTTTTGGGGTCCCAGGTGACATTTGGGGACATTTCTGGGGTCCCAGGTGACATTTTGGGGTCCCAGGTGACATTTTGGGGGTCCCAGGTGACATTTGGGGCCATTTTGGGGACATTTGGGGGATCCCAGGTGACATTTGGGGACATTTTTGGGGTCCCAGGTGACATTTGGGGCCATTTTGGGGCTCCCAGGTGACATTTTTGGGGTCCCAGGTGACATTTGGGGACATTTTTGGGCTCCCAGGTGACATTTTGGGCTCCCAGGTGACATTTGGGGGGTCCCAGGTGACATTTGGGGGTCCCAGGTGACATTTGGGGACATTTTTGGGGTCCCAGGTGACATTTTTGGGGTCCCAGGTGACATTTGGGGACATTTTTGGGGTCCCAGGTGACATTTTGGGGGTCCCAGGTGACATTTTGGGGGTCCCAGGTGACATTTGGGGACATTTTTGGGGTCCCAGGTGACATTTTGGGGGTCCCAGGTGACATTTTGGGGGTCCCAGGTGATATTTGGGGACATTTTTGGGGTCCAAGGTGAGGTTTGGGGACATTTTTGGGCTCCCAGGTGACATTTTGGGGTCCCAGGTGACATTTGGGCACATTTTTGGGCTCCCAGGTGACATTTTGGGCTCCCAGGTGACATTTTGGGGCTCCCAGGTGACATTTTTGGGCTCCCAGGTGACATTTTTGGGCTCCCAGGTGACATTTGGGGACATTTTGGGGCTCCCAGGTGACATTTGGGGACAATTTTGGGGTCCCAGGTGACATTTTGGGGTCCCAGGTGACATTTTTGGGGTCCCAGGTGACATTTTGGGGTCCCAGGTGACATTTGGGCACATTTTTGGGGTCCCAGGTGACATTCGGGGACATTTTTGGGCTCCCAGGTGACATTTGGGGACATTTTGGGGGTCCCAGGTGACATTTGGGGACATTTTTGGGCTCCCAGGTGACATTTTGGGCTCCCAGGTGACATTTTTGGGGTCCCAGGTGACATTTGGGGGGTCCCAGGTGACATTTTGGGCTCCCAGGTGACATTTGGGGCCATTTTGGGGTCCCAGGTGACATTTTTGGGCTCCCAGGTGACATTTGGGGACATTTTTGGGGTCCCAGGTGACATTTTGGGGTCCCAGGTGACATTTGGGGACATTTTTGGGGTCCCAGGTGACATTTTGGGGTCCCAGGTGACATTTGGGGACATTTTTGGGGTCCCAGGTGACATTTTGGGGTCCCAGGTGACATTTTTGGGGTCCCAGGTGACATTTTGGGGTCCCAGGTGACATTTGGGCACATTTTTGGGGTCCCAGGTGACATTTGGGGACATTTTTGGGCTCCCAGGTGACATTTTGGGCTCCCAGGTGACATTTTTGGGGTCCCAGGTGACATTTGGGGACATTTTGGGGGTCCCAGGTGACATTTTTGGGCTCCCAGGTGACATTTTGGGGTCCCAGGTGACATTTTGGGGGTCCCAGGTGACATTTTTGGGCTCCCAGGTGACATTTTGGGGCTCCCAGGTGACATTCGGGGGGTCCCGAACTCACCCTCGAGGAGCCCGAGGAGCAGCGCCAGCAACATGGCGGCACTTCGGCAATTTCCGGACACCTTCGGCAATTTCCGGACACCTTCGGCAACTTCCGGACACCTTCGGCAATTTCCGGACACCTTCGGCAATTTCCGGACACCTTCGGCAATTTCCGGACACCTTCGGCAATTTTCGACCCCGTTCGGCTCCTTCCGCTCTCCCTTGCTCTATTTCCGGTCCGCTTCTCTTACTTCCGGCCCAGTTCCGCTATTTCCGGTTCGCTTCTCTTACTTCCGGCCCAGTTCCGCTATTTCCGGTCCGCTTCTCTTACTTCCGGCCCAGTTCCGCTATTTCCGGTCCGCTTCTCTTACTTCCGGCCCAGTTCCGCTATTTCCGGTCCGCTTCGTTTCTCTCCGACCCGCTTCGGGTCCTTTCCGTCCAGTTCCTTCCTTCGTTTATTCCGCTCTTTTTTTTTTTTTCGGTTCTTTCCGGTCAAGTTCGTCTCTTTTCGGCCCGCTTGTTCCGGCCCAGTTCGGCCCAGTTCAACCCAGTTCGGCCCAGTTCAACCCAGTTCGGCCCAGTTCAACCCAGTTCGGCCCAGTTTCGCCGTCTCCGGTCCCCCCTCAGCCCCCTGCCCGGCCCATGGGCCCCTCCCCCGCCGCAGGAGGAGGAGGAGGAGGATGAGGATGAGGGAAGAGGAAGAGCCCGGGACGGGTCTGAGGAGCCGCTTCAAGGCATGGCCGGACCCTCACGAGGGTCCGGTTCGGTTCCGGTTCGGTTCCGGTTCGGCTCTTTTCGCTCCCGGTCTTGCTCCCGCTCTTTTCGGCTCTTTTCGGCTCCGCTTCGGCTCTTTCCGTCTCTTTTCGGCTCCGGCGCACTGCGGCGCCCGAGGGGGGTGGGCGGGGTCACAGCCAATGACGTCAGAGAGTGGGCGGGGTTTAGCCGAAGCCACGCCCCCCTCCCGTACGGTATCGATGTCGCCGAAAAGGTCGCGATGTCCCCGAGGCCACCCCGAGGTGTCCCCGACGCTGTCGCTGGGTCTTGGTGGCTCCGGGTGTCGCCGAGGTGTCCCCAGGGGATGTCCCCGTGTCCCCAGAGTGTCCCCAAGGGTGTCCCGGTGTCCCCAGAGTGTCCCCAAGGGTGTCCCGGTGTCCCCAAGGGTGTCCCCGTGTCCCCAGAGTGTCCCCAAGGGTGTCCCGGTGTCCCCAAGGATGTCCCCAAATCCCTCCCGGTGTCCCCAAGGGTGTCCCCATGTCCCCAACCCTGTCCCTGTGTCCATCCCGGTGTCCCCAAAGTGTCCCCAACTCTGTCCCAGTGTCCCCAGGGTGTCCCCAAGGCCATCCCAGTGTCCCTAAACTGTCCCCAACTCCGTCCCAGTGTCCCCAAGGATGTCCCCAAGTCCCTCTCGGTGTCCCTGTGTCCCTCCCAGTGTCCCCAAGGGTGTCCCAGTGTCCCCATGTCCATCCCAGTGTCCCCAAAGTGTCCCCAAATCCCTCCCAGTGTCCTCAAGATCGTCCCAGTGTCCCCAGGAGTGTCCCCAGGGTGTCCCCAAATACCTCCCAGTGTCCCCAGGGTGTCCCCAAATCCCTCCCAGTGTCCCCAGGAGTGTCGCCAGGGTGTCCCCAAGTCCATCCCAATGTCCCCAGGGTGTCCCCAAATCCCTCCCAGTGTCCCCAAACCCATCTCCAGGTTGTCCCCGTGTCCCTCCCAGTGTCCCCAATTCCTTCCCAGTGTCCCCAGTGACGTCCCCAGTGTCCCCAACAATGTCCCCAAGGCCATCCCAGTGTCCCCAAGGGTGTCCCAGTGTCCCCGGGAGTGTCCCCAGCGTGTCCCCAAATCCCTCCCAGTGTCCCCAAGATTGTCCCAGTGTCCCCATGTCCATCCCAGTGTCCCCAAAGTGTCCCCAAGTCCCTCCCAGTGTCCCCAAGGATGTCCCCAAGTCCCTCCCAGTGTCCCCAGGAGTGTCCCCAGGGTGTCCCCAAGGCCATCCCAGTGTCCCTAAACTGTCCCCAACTCCGTCCCAGTGTCCCCAAGGATGTCCCCAAGTCCCTCTCGGTGTCCTTGTGTCCCTCCCAGTGTCCCCAAGATTGTCCCAGTGTCCTCAAATCTGTCCCCAAGTCCATCCCAGTGTCCCTAAAGTGTCCCCAACCCTGTCCCAGTGTCCCCAAAGTCCATCCCAGGGTCCCCAAAGTGTCCCCAAGTCCCTCCCAGTGCCCCCAAGGGTGTCCCAGTGTCCCCAGGAGTGTCCCCAGGGTGTCCCCAAATCCCTCCCAGTGTCCCCAAATCCCTCCCAGTGTCCCCAAACCCATCTCCAGGTTGTCCCCGTGTCCCTCCCAGTGTCCCCAACTCCATCCCAGTGTCCCCAGTGACGTCCCCAGTGTCCCCAAGGGTGTCTCAGTGTCCCCAGGGGTGTCCCCATGTCCCCAAAGATGTCCCCAACTCTGTCCCAGTGTCCCCAAGTCCCTCCCAGTGTCCCCAGTGATGTCCCAGTGTCCCCAAACTGTCCCCAAATCCATCCCAGTGTCCCCAAAGTGTCCCCAAGTCCCTCCCAGTGTCCCCAAGGGTGTCCCAGTGTCCCCAGGAGTGTCCCCAGGGTGTCCCCAAGTCCATCCCAGTGTCCCCAAAGTGTCCCCAACTCCGTCCCAGTGTCCCCAAGGATGTCCCCAAGTCCCTCTCGGTGTCCCTGTGTCCCTCCCAGTGTCCCCAAGGGTGTCCCAGTGTCCTCAAATCTGTCCCCAAGTCCATCCCAGTGTCCCTAAAGTGTCCCCAACCCTGTCCCAGTGTCCCCAAAGTGTCCCCAAGTCCCTCCCAGTGTCCCCGTGTCCCTCCCAGTGTCCCCAAATCCATCCCAGTGTCCCCAGTGACGTCCCCAGTGTCCCCAACAATGTCCCCAGGGTGTCCCCAAATCCCTCCCAATGTCCCCAAGGTGTCCCCACCGCGGCAGGTGACAAAGTGTCCCCAATTTTGGGGACATTTGGGTCATTTTTGGGCCATTTTAGGGAAGTTTTTTGCATTTTTGGGTCATTTTTGGGTCATTTTTTGGGGTCATTTTTGGGCCATTTTAGGGAAATTTTTTGCATTTTTGGGGTCATTTTTGGGTCATTTTTTGGGGTCATTTTTGGGTCATTTTGAGCCATTTTTGGGCCATTTTAGGGAATTTTTTTGCCTTTTTGGGTCATTTTTTGGGGTCATTTTTGGGTCATTTTTGGGTCATTTTTGGGTCATTTTGGGGATTTAAAAAATTTTTTTATTTTTTGCATTTTCAAGTCATTTTTGGGTCATTTTTTGGGCCATTTTTGGGCCATTTTAGGGAATTTTTTTTTGCATTTTGGGTCATTTTTGGGTCATTTTTTGGGGTCATTTTTCGGTCATTTTTTGGGGTCATTTTTGGGCCATTTTTGGGCCATTTTAGGGAAATTTTTTGCATTTTTGGATCATTTTGGGTCATTTTAGAGATTTTAAAAACTTTTTTATTTTTTGCATTTTTAAGTAATTTTTGGGTCATTTTTTGGGGTCATTTTTGGGTCATTTTTGGGTCATTTTCGGGTCATTTTGGGGATTTTAAAATTTTTTTTATTTTTTGTATTTTTAAGTCATTTTTGGGTCATTTTTTGGGCCATTTTTCGGCCATTTTAGGGAATTTTTTTCCCTTTTTGGGTCATTTTTTTGGGGTCATTTTTGGGCCATTTTTGGGCCATTTTAGGGAAATTTTTTGCATTTTTGGGTCATTTTTTGGGGTCATTTTTGGGTCATTTTGGGTCATTTTGGGGATTTTTAAAAAAATTTTTATTTTTTGCATTTTTAAGTCATTTTTGGGGTCATTTTTTGGGGTCATTTCGGGGACATTTTAGGGAATTTTTTTGCATTTTTGGGTCATTTTTTGGGTCATTTTTTGGGTCATTTTTGGGCCATTTTAGGGAAATTTTTTGCATTTTTGGGTCATTTTTGGGTCATTTTTGGGCCATTTGGGGATTATTTTTTTAGGTTTTTTTTTTTCCATTTTTGGGTCATTTTTGGGTCATTTTTGGGCCATTTTTGGGCCATTTTTGGGCCATTTTTGGGCCATTTTAGGGAATTTTTTTTGCCTTTTTGGGTCATTTTTTGGGGTCATTTTTGGGTCATTTTTGGGCCATTTTGGGGATTATTTTTTTAGGGTTTTTTTTTGCATTTTTGGGTCATTTTTGGGTCATTTTTGGGTCATTTTTGGACCATTTTGGGGATTATTTTTTTAGGGTTTTTTTTTGCATTTTTGGGTCATTTTTGGGTCATTTTGGGCCATTTTTGGGCCATTTCAGGGATTTTTTTTTCATTTTTGGGTCATTTTTGGGTCATTTTTGGAGCAATTTCGGGGCATTTTTTTGGCCATTTTTTGGGGTTTTTAAAGTGAATTTTGTGGAATTTTTTGAGGAATTTTTTGAGGAATTTCGGGCCGAATTTTGGGGCAGAATTTCAGGACCTTGGGGTCGATTTCGGGGCGGATTTTTTAGGATTTCAGGCCTATTTTTTTTTTTTTTTTTCATGGATTTTGAGGAATTTCAGGCCTATTTTGGGGGATTTTTTTTTTTTTAGTTGATATTGAGGAATTTTGGGTCGATTTTTTGGGGTTTTTTTAGTGAATTTTGAGGCGTTTCGAGCCGATTTGGGGAGTTTTCAAATCGAATTTTGAAGAATTTTGAGCCGATTTTGGGCTTTTTTTTAGTGAATTTTAAAGAATTTTGAGCCCATTTTGGCTTTTTTTGGTGAATTTTGAGGAACTTTGAGCCGATTTGGGGGTTTTAAAATGAATTTTGAGGAACTTTGAGCCGATTTTTGCCTTTTTTTAGCGAATTTTGAGGATTTTTCCGCCGATTTCGGGGCAGATTTTGACGATTTTTGAGCCGATTTTTGCCTTTTTTAGTGAATTTTGAGGAATTTTGAGCCGATTTTTGCCTTTTTTAGGGAATTTTGAAGAACTTTGAGCCGATTTTTGCCTTTTTTAGTGAATTTTGAAGAACTTTGAGCCGATTTTTGCCTTTTTTAGTGAATTTTGAAGAACTTTGAGCCGATTTTTGCCTTTTTTAGTGAATTTCGAGGAACTTTGAGCCGATTTTGGGGCTTTTTTAGTGAATTTTGACAATTTTTTGAGCCGATTTTTGCCTTTTTTAGTGAATTTTACAGAACTTTGAGCCGATTTTGGGGCTTTTTTCGTGAATTTTGAAGAACTTTGAGCCGAATTTTGCCTTTTTTAGCGAATTTTACAGAACTTTGAGCCGATTTTTGCCTTTTTTAGTGAATTTTGAGGAACTTTGAGCCGATTTTTGGCTTTTTTAGTGAATTTTGAGGAACTTTGAGCCGATTTTTGCCTTTTTTAGTGAATTTTGAAGAACTTTGAGCCGATTTTTGCCTTTTTTCGTGAATTTTGAAGAACTTTGAGCCGATTTTGGGGCTTTTTTAGTGAATTTTGAGGAATTTTGAGCCGATTTTTGCCTTTTTTAGTGAATTTTACAGAACTTTGAGCCGATTTTTGCCTTTTTTAGTGAATTTTGAAGAACTTTGAGCCGATTTTGGGGCTTTTTTAGTGAATTTTGAAGAACTTTGAGCCGATTTTTGCCTTTTTTAGTGAATTTTAAAGAACTTTGAGCCGATTTTTGCCTTTTTTAGTGAATTTTGAGGAATTTTGAGCCGATTTTTGCCTTTTTTAGTGAATTTTGAAGAACTTTGAGCCGATTTTTGCCTTTTTTAGTGAATTTTGAAGAACTTTGAGCCGATTTTTGCCTTTTTTAGTGAATTTTACAGAACTTTGAGCCGATTTTTGCCTTTTTTTAGTGAATTTTGAAGAACTTTGAGCCGATTTTTGCCTTTTTTAGTGAATTTTACAGAACTTTGAGCCGATTTTTGCCTTTTTTTAGTGAATTTTGAAGAACTTTGAGCCGATTTTTGCCTTTTTTCGTGAATTTTGAAGAATTTTGAGCCGATTTTTGCCTTTTTTTGTGAATTTTTAAGAACTTTGAGCCGATTTTGGGGCTTTTTTAGTGAATTTTACAGAACTTTGAGCCGATTTTTGCCTTTTTTAGTGAATTTTGAAGAACTTTGAGCCGAGTTTTGCCTTTTTTAGTGAATTTTACAGAACTTTGAGCCGATTTTTGCCTTTTTTAGCGAATTTTACAGAACTTTGAGCCGATTTTTGCCTTTTTTAGTGAATTTTACAGAACTTTGAGCCGATTTTTGCCTTTTTTAGTGAATTTTGAGGAATTTTGAGCCGATTTTTGGCTTTTTTCGTGAATTTTGAGGAACTTTGAGCCGATTTTTGCCTTTTTTAGTGAATTTTACAGAACTTTGAGCCGATTTTTGCCTTTTTTAGTGAATTTTGAAGAATTTTGAGCCGATTTTGGGGCTTTTTTCGCGAATTTTGAAGAACTTTGAGCCGATTTTTGCCTTTTTTTGCGAATTTCGAGGAACTTTGAGCCGATTTTTGCCTTTTTTAGTGAATTTCGAGGAACTTTGAGCCGATTTTTGCCTTTTTTCGTGAATTTTGAGGAACTTTGAGCCGATTTTGGGGCTTTTTTAGTGAATTTTGACGATTTTTTTGAGCCCGTCCCGCTTTTTTTTTTCCCGGGAAGTGTCCCTGAGTGGGCGTGGCCAAAAGTGGGCGTGGCCTCAAAGTGGGCGTGGCCTCCCCGCCCCTTTTTAAAAAAAAAAATTAAATTTTTTTTTATTTTTTGGGGATTCCCCGCTCGCTTCCGCTCCCGCGGCGGCTCCGGCCGGGACCGAAAAAAAATTTTTTTTTTTTCGTGGGGGGGAGGAGGGTGGAGGAAAGAAAAAAGCCAAAAAAAAAAGGAAAAAAAACCCCCAAAAAAAGGGGGGAGACGCCAAAAAATTTGGGGGGGGGTGGGGGGGACAGAACGACCCCCCCCCCTCACCCCCCCAAAAAAAAAAAAATTTTATTTTATTTTATTTTTATTTTTTTGGGGGGGGATCCTTTCGATGGCCGAGGAGCTTCCCGTGGATCTGCGCACCCGGAGACCCCCAAACTCGCCCAGGACCCCCCAAAAATCGCCCCCCGAGGCGTCGCTGCCGCTGCGGAAGCGCCGCTCGGCCATGAGGGATTTTGGGGGGACCCTCCCCCCCCCCCCCCCACGAACCCCCCCCAAAATCCGGGGGGACCCCTGGGAAAAATCCCCAAATTCGGGGGGAGCCCCCCCGCCATTGGCACAGGTGAGAATTTACCCTCCCCCCCCCTCACCCCACCCCATTTTTGGGGGGTTTTTTTGGGGGGTCACACCCCCCCCCCAAAAAAAAAAAAAAAAATTTGAATTTTTTGGGTTTTTTTTTTAATTTTTTGGGGTTTTTTTTTTAATTTTTTGGGGGTTTTTTTTTAATTTTTGGGGTTTTTTTTTAATTTTTGGGGGTTTTTTTTTTAATTTTTGGGGGGTTTTTTTTTAATTTTTTGGGGTTTTTTTTTTAATTTTTTGGGTTTTTTTTTTTTTTTCAGGGGTGAAAGCGGAGCCGCCGCCGGTTTTGGGGGGCGGGGGAGGGGCGGTTTTCGGGGGGGTGGTTTTGGGGGTTCCCCCCTTGCCCCCTCCCGTTTTGGGAACCCTCCCCCCCAGTTTGGGGGTCCCCGAGACCCTCCCCCCTCCCCCACACTTGGCCGCCGCCATCGTCGCCGCCACCCGGCAGGACGAGGACGGCGACACGTGAGTGACACCCCCAAAAAAATCCCCCCGGGACCCCCCAAAAATTCCCCAAAATTCCCCTGGGAACCCCCAAAAAAATCCCCCCGGGAACCCCAAAAAATTCCCCAAAAAATCCCCTCGGGAACCCCCAAAAATTCCCCAAAATTCCCCTGGGAACCCCCAAAATCCTCCCCAAAAAATCCCCCCGGGACCCCCCAAAAATTCCCCAAAAAATCCCCTCGGGACCCCCCAAAAATTCCCCAAAATTCCCCTGGGAACCCCAAAAATCCTCCCTAAAAAATCCCCCCGGGAACCCCCAAAAAAATCCCCCCGGGACCCCCCAAAAATTCCCCAAAAAATCCCCTCGGGAACCCCAAAAATCCTCCCTAAAAAATCCCCTCGGGACCCCCAAAAAATTCCCCAAAATTCCCCTGGGACCCCCCAAAATCCTCCCCAAAAAAATCCCCTCGGGAACCCCCAAAAATTCCCCAAAATTGCCCTGGGACCCCCCAAAATCCTCCCCAAAATTCCCCTGGGAACCCCAAAAATTCCCCAAAATCCCCTCGGGAACCCCCAAAATCCCCCCTAAAAATCCCTGGGACCCCAAATCTTCTGGGAACCCCCAAAATCCCCCCCAAAATTTCCCCAAAATCCCCCCTGGGAACCCCCCAAAATCCCCCCAAAATCCCCCCAAAATCTCCCCAAAACCCCCCCAAAATCCCCCCAAAATCCCCCCAAAATCCCCCCAAAATCCCCCGCGACCCCCCCCCCCAAAAATTTTTTGGGACCCCCCCAAAATCACCCCACCCCTCCCCCCCCACACCCCCCAAATTTTGGGGACCCCCCCCCCACCCCCAGGACCGTGGGAACCGCCCCTCCCCCCCCCCCCAAAACAACGGCGCGGGGAATCCCCGCGGCCGCCGTGACGTCACCGCCGAGGCCACGCCCCTTTACGGGAACAGCGCGGGGGGAGGGGCGGGAAGGGCCCATCCCCCACCCCGCCGCCTTTTGGGGACATTTGGGGACATTTTTGGGACGTTTGTGACACCCCCAGGGTCCCCAAATCCCCCCAAAATTGTCCCAAATTTCCCGAATTTCTGGAATTTTCCCCCAAAATGTCCCCAATGTCCCCAATGTCCCCAATGTCCCCAATGTCCCCAATCCCCCCAATGTCCCCAATGTCCCCAGTGTCCCCAATCCCCCCAATGTCCCCAGTGTCCCCAATGTCCCCAATGTCCCCAATGTCCCCAATGTCCCCAATCCCCCCAAATGTCCCCCAATGTCCCCAATGTCCCCAAATGTCCCCAATGTCCCCAATCCCCCCAATGTCCCCAATCCCCCCAATGTCCCCAATGTCCCCAATGTCCCCAATGTCCCCAATGTCCCCAATCCCCCCAAATGTCCCCCAATGTCCCCAATGTCCCCAAATGTCCCCAATGTCCCCAATGTCCCCAATGTCCCCAATGTCCCCAATGTCCCCAATATCCCCCAATATCCCCAATGTCCCCAATGTCCCCAATGTCCCCAATGTCCCCAATGTCCCCAATGTCCCCAATGTCCCCCAATGTCCCCAATCCCCCCCAATGTCCCCAATGTCCCCAATGTCCCCAATGTCCCCAATGTCCCCAATGTCCCCAATGTCCCCCAATGTCCCCAATGTCCCCAATGTCCCCAATGTCCCCAATGTCCCCAATGTCCCCAATGTCCCCAATGTCCCCCAATGTCCCCAATCCCCCCCAATGTCCCCAATGTCCCCAATGTCCCCAATGTCCCCAATGTCCCCAATGTCCCCAATGTCCCCAATGTCCCCCAATCCCCCCAATGTCCCCAATGTCCCCAATGTCCCCAATGTCCCCAATGTCCCCCCAATGTCCCCAATGTCCCCAATGTCCCCAATGTCCCCAATGTCCCCCAATGTCCCCCAATGTCCCCAATGTCCCCAATGTCCCCAATCCCCCCAATGTCCCCCAATGTCCCCAATGTCCCCAATCCCCCCAATGTCCCCCAATGTCCCCCAATCCCCCCAATGTCCCCAATGTCCCCAATGTCCCCAATGTCCCCAATGTCCCCACTGTCCCCAGGCCCCTGCACATCGCGGTGGCTCAGGGCGCTCTGGCCGTGTCCCGCCGCTTGGTGGCGCTGTTCCTGCGGGGGGGGAGGGACCTGGACGTCTACAACCACCTGAGACAGGTGAGGGCACACCTGGGGACACCTGGGGACACCTGGGGACACCTGGGGACACCTGGGGACACATTGGGGACACCTGGGGACACATTGGGGACACCCTGGGGACACCTGGGGACACATTGGGGACACCCTGGGGACACCTGGGGACACCTGGGGACACCCTGGGGACACCTGGGGACACCTGGGGACACCTGGGGACACATTGGGGACACCTGGGGACACCTTGGGGACACCTGGGGACACCTGGGGACACCCTGGGGACACCTGGGGACACATTGGGGACACCTGGGGACACCTGGGGACACCTTGGGGACACCTGGGGACACCTGGGGACACATTGGGGACACAGTGGGGACACCTCGGGGACACCTGGGGGACACAGTGGGGACACCTGGGGACACCTGGGGACACCTGGGGGACACATTGGGGACACCTGGGGACACCCTGGGGACACCCTGGGGACACATTGGGGACACCCTGGGGACACCTGGGGACACATTGGGGACACCTGGGGACACATTGGGGACACCCTGGGGACACCTGGGGACACATTGGGGACACCTGGGGACACCTGGGGACACCTGGGGACACCCTGGGGACACCTGGGGGGGGGGGGTTGGGGACATTGGGGACATTTGGGGGGAAATGTCTCACCTGTCCCCAGGTGTCCTGTCCTACCTGTCCCACATGTCGCACCTGTCTCACCTGTGTCTCACCTGTCCATGTCTCACCTGTCTCACCTGGATCTCACCTGTATCTCACCTGTCTCACGTGTCTCACCTGGATCTCACCTGTCCATGTCTCACCTGTCTCACCTGTCCCTATCTCACCTGTCTCACCTGTCTCACCTGTCCCTGTCTCACCTGTCTCACCTGTCCATGTCTCACCTGTCTCACCTATCTCACCTGTCCCTGTCTCACCTGTCTCACCTGTCCATGTCTCACCTGCAGACCCCGCTCCACCTGGCGGTGATCACCGGCCAGGTAACCCTGGTCCAGCTCTTGGTGGCCCCAATGTCCCTCACCTGTCACACCTGTCCCTGTCTCACCTGTCTCACCTGTCTCACCTGTCCCTGTGTCACCTGTGTCACCTGTGTCACCTGTCCCTATCTCACCTGTCTCACCTGTCCCTGTCTGACCTGTCTGACCTGTCTGACCTGTCTCACCTGTCCCTATCTCACCTGTCTCACCTGTCTCACCTGTCCCTGTGTCACCTGTCTCACCTGTGTCACCTGTGTCACCTGTCTCACCTGTGTCACCTGTGTCACCTGTCTCACCTGTCTCACCTGTCTCACCTGTCCCTGTCTCACCTGTCTCACCTGTCTCACCTGTCCCTATCTCACCTGTCTCACCTGTCCCTATCTCACCTGTCTCACCTGTCCCTGTCTCACCTGTCTCACCTGTCTCACCTGTCCCTGTGTCACCTGCAGACCCCGCTCCACCTGGCAGTGATCACCGGCCAGGTAGCCCTGGTCCGGCTCTTGGTGGCCCCAATGTCCCTCACCTGTCACACCTGTCCATGTCTCACCTGTCCCTGTCTCACCTGTCTCACCTGTCTCACCTGTCCATGTCTCACCTGTCCCTATCTCACCTGTCCATGTCTCACCTGTCCCTGTCTCACCTGTCTCACCTGTCTCACCTGTCACACCTGTCCCTGTCTCACCTATCTCACCTATCTCACCTGTCTCACCTGTCCATATCTCACCTGCAGACCCCGCTCCACCTGGCGGTGATCACCGGCCAGGTAGCCCTGGTCCGGCTCTTGGTGGCCCCAATGTCCCTCACCTGTCACACCTGTCCATGTCTCACCTGTCTCACCTGTCACACCTGTCTCACCTGTCTCACCTGTCCATGTGTCACCTGCAGACCCCGCTCCACCTGGCGGTGATCACCGGCCAGGTAGCCCTGGTCCGGCTCTTGGTGGCCCACGGGGCGTCGCCGATGGCCCCGGACCGCCTGGGCCGCACCTGCGCTCACCTGGCGTGCGGGTCTCACCTGGGAGGGGGCGGGGCCACGGCCGGGCCACGCCCCCGCGTCCTGCGCGAGCTCCTGCGGGGCCCCGCCCCCCCCGGGGACCTCCAGGCGCGAGACTACGAGGGTGAGGGGGGGGGGGGGGGAGGGGAAAATTGGGGGGAAAAAAGGGGAAATTGGGGAAAAATATGGGAAAAGAAATTGGGGGGAAATTGGGGGAAATTGGGGGGAAATTGGGGAAAATTGGGGGAAAATTGGGGGAAAATTGGGGGAAATATGGAAAAAAATTGGGGGAAAATTGGGAAAAAATTGGGAAAAAAATTGGTGGAAAATCATAAAAATTGGGGGAAAATCGGGGGAAAATTGGGAAAAAATTGGGGGAAAATTGGGGAAAATTGGGGGAAAATTGGGGAGAAAATTGGGGGAAAAATTGGGGAAAATATAAAAAAAATTGGGGGGAAAAACGGGGAAATTGGGGAAAATATGGGAAAAGAAATTGGGGGAAATGGGGAGAAATTGGGGGGAAATTGGGGGAAATTGGGGAAAAATTGGAGGAAATTGGGGAAAAATTGGGGGAAATTGGGGGAAAATTGGGGAAAAATTGGGGGAAAATTGGAGAAAAAAATTGGGGGAAATTTGGGGGAAATTGGGGGAAAAAATGGGGGGAAATGGGGAAAATGGGGAAAAATTGGGGGAAAAATTGCGGGAAAATTGGGGAAAAATCACAAAAAAATTGGGAAAAAATTGGGGAAAAATTGGGGGAAATTGGGGGAAAAATCAAAAAAATTGGGGAAAAAAAATTATAAAAATTGGGGAAAAATTGGGGGAAAATGGAGAAAAATTGGGGAAAAAATTGGGGAAAATGGGGAAAAAATGGGGAAAAATTGGGGGAAAAATTGCGGGAAAATTGGGGAAAAATCACAAAAAAATTGGGGAAAAATTGGGGAAAAATTGGGGGAAATTGGGGGAAAATTGGGGGAAAATTGGGGGAAAAATCAAAAAAATTGGGGAAAAAAATTACAAAAATTGGGGAAAAATTGGGGGAAAATTGGGGAAAAATTGGGGAAAAATGGAGAAAAATTGGGGAAAAAATTGGGGAAAATGGGGAAAAAATTGGGGGAAAAAATTGGGGAAAAATTGGGGAAAAATGGGGGGAAATTGGGAAAATGGGAAAAAAATTGGGGGAAAATTGGGAAAAAAATGGGGGAAATTGGGGAAAAAATTGGGGGGAAATTGGGGAAAAATCACAAAAAAATTGGGGAAAAATTGGGGGAAAATTGGGGAAAAATGGGGAAAAAATGGGGAAAAATTGGGGGAAAAATTTCAGGAAAATTGGGGAAAAATCACAAAAAAATTGGGGAAGAATTGGGGGAAATTGGGGGAAAATGGGGAAAATTGGGGGAAATATGGAAAAAAAAATTGGGGGAAAATTGGGAAAAAATTGGGAAAAAAATTGGTGGAAAATCATAAAAACTGGGGGAAAATTGGGGGAAAATTGGGAAAAAATTGGGGGAAAATTGGGGAGAAAATTGGGGGAAAATTGGGGAAAATATAAAAAAAATTGGGGGGAAAAACGGGGAAATTGGGGAAAATATGGGAAAAGAAATTGGGGGAAATGGGGAGAAATTGGGAGAAAATTGGGGGAAAATTGGGGGAAAATTGGGAAAAAATTGGGGAAAAATGGGGGAAAATTGGGGGGAAAAAAGGGGAAATTGGGGAAAAATATAAAAAAATTGGGGAAAATGGGAAAAAATTGGGGAAAAAAATCATAAAAATTGGGGGGAAAAATCACCAAAAAATATGGGGGAAAAACCTGGAAAATAATTGGGGGGAAATGGGGAAAAATTGGGGAAAAATGGGGGGAAAATTGGGGGAAAATGGGAAAAAATGGGGAAAAAATTGGGGAAAAATTGGGGGAAAAATTGGGGAAAATGGGGAAAAAATGGGGAAAAATTGGGGGAAAAATTGCAGGAAAATTGGGGAAAAATCACCAAAAAATTGGGGAAAAATTGGGGGAAATTGGGGGAAAAATGGGGAAAATTGGGGGAAATTGGGGGAAAATGGGGAAAATTGGGGGAAATATGGAAAAAAAAATTGGGGGAAAATTGGGAAAAAATTGGGAAAAAAATTGGTGGAAAATCATAAAAATTGGGGGAAAATTGGGGAAAATATAAAAAAAATTGGGGGGAAAAGGGGGAAATTGGGGGAAAATTGGGGAAAAATGGGGGAAATTGGGGGAAAATTGGGGAAAAATATCAGAAAAATTGGGGGAAAAAAGGGGAAATTGGGGAAAATATGAAAAAAAAATTGGGGGGAAATGGGGAAAAATTGGGGGGAAAATATAAAAAAAAATGGGGAAAAATTGGGGGAAAAATTGGGGGAAATTGGGGAAACGGGGAAAAATTGGGGAAAACATGGGGGGAAATTGGGAAAAATGGGAAAAAAATTGGGGAAAAATTGGGGGAAAATTGGGGAAAAAATGGGGGAAAATTGGGGGAAAAATTGGGGAAAAATTGGGGGAAAATTGGGGAAAAAATGGGGGAAATTGGGGGGAAAATTGGGGAAAAATTGGGGGAAAATTGGGGAAAAAATGGGGGAAATTGGGGGAAAAATTGGGGAAAAATTGGGGGAAAATTGGGGAAAAATCACCAAAAAATTGGGGGAAAATTGGGGAAAATATAAAAAAAATTGGGGGAAAAATTGGGGAAAAATTGGGGGAAAATGGGGAAAAATTGGGGAAAAAATTGGGGGAAAAATCACAAAAATTGGGGAAAAATCAGAAAAATTGGGGAAAAAATGGGGAAAAAATTGGGGAAAAAATGGGGAAAAATTGGGGAAAATTGGGGGAAATTGGGGAAAAAATTGGGGAAAAAATGGGGAAAAAATCACAAAAATTGGGGAAAAAATTGGGGGAAAATATTAAAAAAATGGGGAGAAAACGGTGAAATTGGGAAAAAATTGGGGAAAAAATTGGGGGAAATTGGGGAAAATATGGAAAAAAAAATTGGGGGAAATTGGGGAAAAAATTGGGGGGAAATTGGGGAAAATTGGGGGAAAATGGGAAACAAATTGGGGAAAAATTGGGGAAAAATTGGGGGAAAATGGAGAAAAATTGGGGAAAAAATTGGGGAAAATGGGGAAAAAATGGGGAAAAATTGGGGGAAAAATTGGGGGAAAATTGGGGAAAAATCACAAAAAAATTGGGGAAAAATTGGGGAAAATTGGGGGAAAAATGGGGGAAAATTGGGGAAAAATTGGGGGAAAATTGGGGGAAAAATCAAAAAAATTGGGGAAAAAAATTACAAAAATTGGGGAAAAATTGGGGAAAAATTGGGGGAAAATTGGGGAAAAAATGGGGAAAAAATGGGGAAAAATGGGGAAAAAATGGGAAGAAATTGGGGGAAAAATCAAAAAAATTGGGGAAAAAAATTACAAAAATTGGGGAAAAATTGGGGAAAAATTGGGGAAAAATGGAGAAAAATTGGGGAAAAAATTGGGGAAAATGGGGAAAAATTGGGGAAAAATTGGGGGAAAAATTGGGGGAAAATTGGGGAAAAATCACAGAAAAATTGGGGAAAATGGGGAAAAATTGGGGAAAAATTGGGGGAAAAATTGGGGAAAATTGGGGAAAAATCACCAAAAAATTGGGGGAAAATTGGGGAAAAATTGGGGGGAAATTGGAGAAAAAATTGGGGGAAATTTGGGGGAAATTGGGGGAAAAATGGGGGGAAATGGGGAAAAATTGGGGGAAAGTTGGGGGAAAAATCACAAAAAATTGGGGGAAAAATTGGGGGAAAAATTGGGGGAAAAATTGGGGGAAAATTGGGGAAAATATAAAAAAAATTGGGGGAAAAATCACAAAAATTGGGAAAAAATTGGGGAAAAATTGGGGGAAAATGGGGAAAAATTGGGAAAAAAATTGGGGGAAAAATCACAAAAATTGGGGAAAAATCAGAAAAATTGGGGAAAAAATGGGGAAAAATTGGGGAAAAAATTGGGGAAAATTGGGGAAAATTGGGGAAAAAATTGGGGAAAAAATGGGGGGTAATGGGAAAAAATTGGGGAAAAAATGGGGAAAAAATCACAAAAATTGGGGAAAAAATTGGGGGAAAATATTAAAAAAATTGGGGGAAAAATTCAGAAAAATTGGGGGGGGGAAATTTTGGATTTTCACGAAATTTTGGGGATTTTTTGGGAGGAATTTGGGGAATTTTTGGGGATTTTTTGGGAATTTTTGGGGAATTTTGGGGAGGGGTCTCGGGGCGTTCAGAGACCCCTCCCAAATTCCCCTCCCCCCTCATTTCTCCCTCCAAAAAATGAGAAAAATTCGTGAAAAAATGCGAATTTTTTTCGGATTTTCACGAAATTTTCGGGATTTTTTCGAGAATTTTTTGGGGTTTTTTTAGGATTTTTTGGGAATTGTTGGGGAATTTTGGGGAGGGGTCTTGGGGGGTTCAGAGACCCCTCCCCTAATTCCCCTCCCCCCTCATTTCTCCCGCCAAAAAAGCGAAAAAATCGTGAAAAAATGCGAATTTTTTTAGGATTTTCGTGAAATTTTCGGGATTTTTGGGGGGATTTTTTGGGAATTTTTTTTGGGAATTTTGGGGGGGGGTCTCTGAGCTCCCCCCTCCCCCCCCCCCCAGGTCTGACCCCCCTGCACGTGGCCGTGATTTCGGGATCTCGCGAGAGCGTCCTGCTGCTGCTGGAACACGGGGCCGACGTGGACGCCGTGGTGAGAAAATTGGGGGGAAAAAAAATCGGGAATTTGGGCAAAAAAAATCGGGAATTTGGGCAAAAAAATTAGGGAATTTGGGAGGGGGAGGAAAATTGGGATTTTGGGGGATTTTTTGGGATTTTTTGGGGGTTTTTTTGGGATTTTTTGGGGGATTTTTTGGGGTTTTTTGGGATTTTTTGGGGATTTTTTTGGGGTTTTTTTTGGGGTTTTTTGGTTTTTTTTTTTTATTTTTGGGGGAATTTTTGCGGATTTTTGGGGGATTTTTTTGGATTTTTTGGGGATTTTTTTTTTATTTTTTGGGGAATTTGGGGGATTTTTGGGGGATTTTTGGGGGGTTTTTGGGGATTTTGGGGGGATTTTTGGGGGGATTTTTGGGGATTTTTTGGGATTTTTTGGGGGATTTTGGGGATTTTTTGGGAATTTTTTTAGGATTTTTCGGGAATTTTTGGGGATTTTTTGGGGATTTTTTGGGATTTTTTGGGGATTTTTGGGGATTTTTTGGGGATTTTTGGGGATTTTTTGGGGATTTTTTTGGGATTTTTGGGGGATTTTTTGGGCATTTTTTTGGGGATTTTTGGGGATTTTTTGGGGATTTTTGGGGGATTTTTGGGGATTTTTTGGGGGATTTTTTGGAATTTTTTTGATATTTTTGGGGGGGGATTTTTTGGGATTTTTTGGGGGATTTTTTGGGAATTTTTGGGGGATTTTTGGGGCATTTTTTGGAATTTTTGGGGGATTTTTTGGGGATTTTTTGGGATTTTTTGGGGGATTTTTGGGGATTTTTTGGGATTTTTTGGGGGATTTTTTGGGGATTTTGGGGGGATTTTGGGGGGATTTTTTGGGATTTTGGGGGATTTTTTTGGGCATTTTTGGGGATTTATTTTGGATTTTTTGGGGATTTTTGGGGGATTTTGGGGGAATTTTTTGGATTTTTTTTTGATTTTGGGAGGATTTTTTGGGGGGAATTTTTGGGGGGATTTTTTTTGATTTTTTGGGATGCTCTGGGGGATTTTTTGGGGGATTTTTTTGGGAATTTTGGGAATTTTTTTTTGGGAATTTCAGGACATCAAGAGCGGCCGCTCGCCGCTGCTGCACGCGGTGGAAAACAACAACGTGGAGATGGCGGAGCTGCTGCTGCAGGTGAGGAATTCCGGGAAAAAATGGGAATTTTTGGGGAATTTTGGGGGATTTTTGGGGGGATTTTTTAAGGATTTTTTGGGGATTTTTTGGGGGATTTTTTAAGGATTTTTTTGGGATTTTTGGGGGATTTTTGGGGATTTTTGGGGGATTTTTGGGGGGATTTTTTGGGGGGATTTTTGGGGGATTTTTGGGGGGATTTTTGGGGGATTTTTTGGGGGATTTTTTGGGGATTTTTGGGGTGATTTTTTTGGGGGATTTTTTTGGGATTTTTATGTTTGATTTTTGGGGCGATTTTTGGGGTGATTTTTTGGGGGATTTTGGGGGATTTTTGGGCTGATTTTTGGGGTGATTTTGGGGGTGATTTTTGGGGTGATTTTGGGGATTTTTGGGGTGATTTTTGGAATGATTTTTTTATTTTTGGGATGATTTTCGGGGTGATGTTTTAGATGATTTTTTTGATTTTTGGGCTGATTTTTAGGGTGATTTTTGGGATTTTTTTGGGTGATTTTTGGGGTGATTTTGGGGGATTTTTGGGCTGATTTTGGGGGATTTTTGGGCTGATTTTCGGGGATTTTTGGGCTGATTTTTGGGGTGATTTTTGGGGTGATTTTGGGGATTTTTATGGTGATTTTTGGGCTGATTTTTAGGATGATTTTTCGGGTGATTTTGGGGATATTTTTTTAGGTGATTTTTGCGATTTTTTGGGGTGATTTGGCGGATTTTGGGGATTTTTTGGGTGATTTTTGGGCTGATTTTGGGGATATTTGGGCTGATTTTGGGGCTGATTTTTTTGACTTTTGGGGCGATTTTGGGGCCGATTTTTGGGCTGATTTTTTTGATTTTTGGGCTGATTTTTGGGGTGATTTTGGTGATTTTTTGGCCGATTTTGGGGCTGATTTTGGGGATATTTGGGCTGATTTTTGGGCTGATTCGGGGGATTTTTGGGCTGATTTTTGGGCTGATTTTTTTTGATTTTTGGGCTGATTTTTGGGCTGATTTTTTTTGATTTTTGGGCTGATTTTTGGGGCGGATTTTTTTGATTTTTGGGCTGATTTTTGGGCTGATTTTTGGGCTGATTTTGGTGATTTTTGGGCCGATTTTGGGGCTGATTTTTTTGATTTTTGGGCTGATTTTGGGGCTGATTTTTTTGATTTTGGGGCTGATTTTTGGGCTGATTTTGGTGATTTTTGGGCTGATTTTGGGGCTGATTTTTTTGACTTCTGGGGCGATTTTGGGGCTGATTTTTGGGCTGATTTTTTTGACTTTTGGGGCGATTTTGGGGCCGATTTTTGGTCTGATTTTTTTGACTTTTGGGGCGATTTTTGGGGCGATTTTTGGGCTGATTTTTTTGATTTTGGGGCTGATTTTTGGGCTGATTTTTTTGACTTCTGGGGCGATTTTGGGGCTGATTTTTGGGGTGATTTTTTTGACTTTTGGGGCGATTTTGGGGCCGATTTTTGGTCTGATTTTTTGGATTTTTGGGCTGATTTTTGGGGTGATTTTGGTGATTTTTTGGCCGATTTTGGGGCTGATTTTGGGGATATTTGGGCTGATTTTTGGGCTGATTCGGGGGATTTTTGGGGTGATTTTTGGGCTGATTTTGGGGATTTTTGGGGTGATTTTTGGGGTGAATTTGGATGATTTTTGGGCTGATTTTTGGGGTGATTTTTAGGATTTTTTGGGTGATCTTTGGGGTGATTTGGGGGATTTCTGGGGTGATTTTTGGGGTGTGTTTTTTGGAATTTTTGGGGGGGGTTTTGGGGGGATTTTTGGGGATTTTTGGGCTGATTTTTGGGGGGATGATTTTTAGGGTGATTTTTGCGATTTTTTGGGTGATTTTTGGGGTGATTTTTGGGCCAATTTTTGGGCTGATTTTTTTGATTTTTGGGCTGATTTTTGGGCTGATTTTTTTGATTTTTGGGCTGATTTTTGGGCTGATTTTGGGGCTGATTTTGGGGATATTTGGGCTGATTTTTGGGGTGATTTTGGTGATTTTTTGGCCGATTTTGGGGCTGATTTTGGGGATATTTGGGCTGATTTTGGGGCTGATTCGGGGGATTTTTGGGGTGATTTTTGGGCTGATTTTGGGGATTTTTGGGTGATTTTGGGGGTGAATTTGGATGATTTTTGGCGCGATTTTTGGGGTGATTTTTAGGATTTTTTGGGTGATCTTTGGGGTGATTTGGGGGATTTCTGGGGTGATTTTGGGGGTGTTTTTTGGAATTTTCGGGGTGATTTTTGGGGGGATTTTTGGGGATTTTGGGGCTGATTTTTGGGGGGATGATTTTTAGGGTGATTTTTGCGATTTTTTGGGTGATTTTTGGGCTGATTTTTGGGCTGATTTTGGTGATTTTTTGGGCTGATTTTTTTGACTTTTGGGCCGATTTTTGGGCCGATTTTTGGGCTGATTTTGGGGCTGATTTTTGGGCTGATTTTTTTGATTTTTGGGCTGATTTTTTTGATTTTTGGGCTGATTTTTGGTCTGATTTTTTTGATTTTTGGGCCGATTTTTGGGCCGATTTTTTTGATTTTTGGGCCGATTTTGGGGCTGATTTTGGGGCTGATTTTGGTGATTTTTTGGCCGATTTTGGGGCTGATTTTGGGCTGATTTCCCAGCACGGCGCCAGCGTGAACGCGCAGTCGTACTCGGGCTGCACCGCCCTGCACGCCGCCTCGGGCCGGGGCCTCCTGCGCCTCCTGCGGCTCCTCCTGCGCTGCGGCGCCGACTGCGCCCTCCGCAACCTGCACAACGACACCGCCGCGGGCGTGGCTGCCAGCGCCCAGGTGAGTCCGGGGGGGAGCAGGTGAGTCCAGGTGAGGGATTTGGGGGGGACTTGGAGCGGTTTCGGGGCGATTTGGAGCGATTTCGGAGCGATTTCTGGGGTTTAAACGGGATTAAAAGGGGATTTTTGGGGGATTTGGGGTCCCCCCAGGTGAGTCCAGGTGTGCCCAGGTGAGTCCGGGTGGGACCAGGTGAGTCCAGGTGAGGGATGTGGGGGGATTTGGAGCGATTTTGGAGCGATTTTGGGGGTTTAAATGGGATTTAAAGGGGTTTTTTGGGGGATTTGGGGTCCCCCCAGGTGAGTCCAGGTGTGCTCAGGTGAGTCCAGGTGGGACCAGGTGGGACCAGGTGAGTCCAGGTGAGGGATCTGGGGGGATTTGGAGCGATTTTGGAGCGATTTCGGGTGTTTAAATGGGATTTAAAGGGGTTTTTTGGGGGATTTGAGGTCCCCCCAGGTGAGTCCAGGTGTGCTCAGGTGTGCTCAGGTGAGTCCAGGTGTGCCCAGGTGAGTCCAGGTGAGGGATTTGGGGGGATTTGGAGCGATTTTGGAGCGATTTCGGGGGTTTAAATGGGATTAAAGGGGGTTTTTTGGGGGATTTGAGGTCCCCCCAGGTGAGTCCAGGTGAGTCCAGGTGTGCCCAGGTGAGTCCAGGTGAGGGATTTGGGGCGATTTGGAGCGATTTTGGGGGTTTAAACGGGATTTAAAGGGGATTTTTTGGGGGATTTGAGGTCCCCCCAGGTGAGTCCAGGTGTGCTCAGGTGAGTCCAGGTGTGCTCAGGTGAGTCCAGGTGTGCTCAGGTGTGCCCAGGTGAGGGATCTGGGGGGATTTGGAGCGATTTCGGGGGTTTAAATGGGATTAAAAGAGGATTTTTGGGGGGATTTGGGGTCTCAAACCTGCCCAGTGACTCCTCCCAGGTGTGCTCAGGTGAGTCCAGGTGTGCTCAGGTGAGTCCAGGTGAGGAATTTGGGGAGAATTTGGGGGGATTTTTGGGGTGAAAGGGGATTTTGGGGGATTTTAGGGGGTCTGGGGAATTTGGGGTGAATTTTTGGGGGGATTTTGGGGAATTTTGGGTCCAACTTTGGGGATTTTGGGGTCGAGATTTTGGGGGATTTTGGGGGATTTTGGGCTCGGGATTTTGGGGCTTCCAGGTCTGATTTTGGGTGGGAATTTTGTGGATTTTTGGGGGTCTCTGACGCCGCCCCTCCCCCCCCTTCCAGGTGATCGACATCCTGCGGGGAAAAGCCTCGAGACCCCCCCAGGACCCCCCAAAATCTCTCCGGGACCCCCCCCACGGTGAGACCCAAATTCGGGGGGGTCCTGGGGGGAAAATTCCCAAATTTCGGGGGGTCCTGGGGGAGGAATTCCCAAATTTTGGGGTGTCCTGGGGGGATTTTGGGGTCCTGGGGTGGAAATTCCCAAATTTTGGGGGGGGGTCCTGGAGGGATTTTGGGGTCTTGGGGTGGGAATTCCCAAATTTTGGGGGGGGTCCTGGGGGGGATTTTGGGGTCTTGGGGTGGGAATTCCCAAATTTTGGGGGGGGTCCTGGGGGGATTTTGGGGTCCTGGGGTGGGAATTCCCAAATTTTGGGGGGGGGTCCTGGGGGGATTTTTGGGGTCCTGGGGTGGGAATTCCCAAATTTTGGGGGGGGGTCCTGGGGGGATTTTGGGGTCCTGGGGTGGGAATTCCCAAATTTTGGGGGGGGTCCTGGGGGGATTTTGGGGTCCTGGGGTGGGAATTCCCAAATTTTGGGGGGGGGTCCTGGGGGGATTTTGGGGTCCTGGGGTGGGAATTCCCAAATTTTGGGGGGGGGGTCCTGGGGGGATTTTGGGGTCCTGGGGTGGGAATTCCCAAATTTTGGGGGGGGGGTCCTGGGGGGATTTTGGGGTCCTGGGGTGGGAATTCCCAAATTTTGGGGGGGGGTCCTGGGGGGATTTTGGGGTCCTGGGGTGGGAATTCCCAAATTTTGGGGGGTCCTGGAGGGATTTTGGGGTCCTAGGGTGGGAATTCCCAAATTTTGGGGGGGTCCTGGGGGGATTTTGGGGTCCTGGGGTGGGAATTCCCAAATTTTGGGGGGGGGTCCTGGGGGGATTTTGGGGTCCTGGGGTGGAAATTCCCAAATTTTGGGGGGGGGTCCTGGGGGGATTTTGGGGTCCTGGGGTGGGAATTCCCAAATTTTGGGGTGGGGGGTCCTGGGGGGATTTTGGGGTCCTGGGGTGGGAATTCCCAAATTTTGGGGGGGGGTCCTGGGGGGGTTTTGGGGTCCTGGGGTGGAAATTCCCAAAATTTGGGGGGGGGTCCTGGGGGATTTTGGGGTCCTGGGGTGGAAATTCCCAAATTTTGGGGGGGGTCCTGGGGGGATTTTGGGGTCCTGGGGTGGGAATTCCCAAATTTTGGGGGGGTCCTGGGGGGGATTTTGGGGTCCTGGGGTGGGAATTCCCAAATTTTGGGGGGGTCGGGGGGGTTTTTGGGGTCCTGGGGTGGGAATTCCCAAATTTTGGGGGGGGTCCTGGAGGGATTTTGGGGTCCTGGGGTGGGAATTCCCAAATTTTGGGGGGGGGCCTGGGGGGATTTTGGGGTCCTGGGGTGGGAATTCCCAAATTTTGGGGGGGTCCTGGGGGGATTTTGGGGTCCTGGGGTGGGAATTCCCAAATTTTGGGGGGGGGGTCCTGGGGGGATTTTGGGGTCCTGGGGTGGAAATTCCCAAATTTTGGGGGGTCTGGGGGGAAGAATTCCCAGTTTTTGGGAGGATTTTAAGGTCCTTGGAGGAGAAATTCCCAAATTTTGGGGTGTTGGGAAGGAAATTCCCCAATTTTGGGGGGTTCCAGGGGTGGAAATTCCCGAATTTTGGGGATCCTGGAGGGGTTCCTGAACTTGGGGGTGCGGGGAGGGTCCCCAAGAGCCCAAAATTCCCGAATTTTGGGGCTCCCGCCTGGAAAAATTCCCCAATTTTGGCTCCTCTGGCCCCGCCCCTTTCCAGGCAGCGCCTCGGAGTCCCCGCCCACTTCCGGGTCTGCAGCCAATGGGGTGCAAGGGGCGGGGCCTCGGCGGCCACCAGCAGGAGCGCAGAGAAACCCCGCCCATCAACAGAGCACGGACCAATCAGAGGCCGCCACGGGGAGGCCCCGCCCCGTGGCCCCTCAGAGGCTCCGCCCACGCGAGGGGCGGGGCCAGGGCAGCATTAATGGCGGCGCCAACGCGGGGCCGGCGTGAGGGGAAATAAAAAAAAAAGTTTTAAAAATTAGCGGTGAAAAAATGAGAAATGGAACTGGGATGGACTGGGAGGCACTGGGAGGGGATTGGGAGGGACCGGGAGGGATTGGGAGGGACTGGGATGGACTGGGAGGGGACTGGGATGAACTGGGAGGTTACTGGGCCGAACTGAGATTTGCTGGGATGGACTAGGAGGGCACTGGGCCGAACTGGGATTCACTGGGAGTTACTGGGCTGAACTGGGAAGTTCCTGGGATGCACTGGGCCGAACTGGGATTCACTGAGCCGAACTGGGACTCACTGGGAGCTTTCTGGGCCGAACTGGCAGCTCCGGGCAGGCCCCGCCAGCCGCGCATGGGCGGAGCTACGCCCTGACGTCATCACGCAGCGCCCCGCCGCGCCGCGCTCTACGCGCTGACGTCACTTCCGCTGCGCTCCGTCACGATGGAGGAGCTGGGGCTGCTCGGGGAGAAGCCGCAGGTGAGGGGGGAGAGGCCCGGGGGGGTCCCCAAACCCTCGGGGGGTCCCCAAAACTTTCGGGAGGGGGTCGGGAACGGGGGAGGGACCCCAAAAAACCCAAAAACCCCAAAAGGGACCCGAGAGGGGCGGGGGGGGGAACCCGCGGCCGCTTTTTGGGCGCCCTCCCCGCTTTCCCAGGCTCCGCCCACTTCCGGCTTTGGCCACGCCCTCTTTGGGGCGGTACCAATTCTGAGGCGGGGAGGGGGGAGCGCGACCCCACCCCAAAAATGGCGGTGGGACCTTAGGGCCCCTCCCCCATTTTTGGGGACCCTCCCCCTCATTTTTGGGTGCTCCCCCCCCCTCAATTTTGGGGCCCCTCCCCCCATTTTTGGGTGCTCCCCCCCTCACCTGTCTCACCTGTCTCACCTGTGCACCCCCCCCGCCACCATTTTCGGGTGCCCTTCTTCCATTTTTTCTATTTTTCGGTGCATCCCCCTCACCTGTCTCACCTGTCCCTTCTCACCTGTCTCATCCATCCCTCACCTGTCTCTCACCTGTCCAGGACGATGTCCCAACCTTGGCCGCCCCCCGGCCCCTCCCCGGCCTCTCCTTCCTGGTGCCGGAACCTGAGGACCTGGAGGACCTGTACAGCAGGTACAAGGTGAGTGACACACCTGGGGACACACCTGGGGACAGGTGAGGGGGGGTACAGGGCCTGTACAGCAGGTACAAGGTGAGTGACACACCTGGGGACACACACCTGGGGACAGGTGAGGGGGGGTACAGGGCCTGTACAGCAGGTACAAGGTGAGTGACACACCTGGGGACACACCTGGGGACAGGTGAGGGGGGTACAGGGCCTGTACAGCAGGTACAAGGTGAGTGACACACCTGGGGACACACCTGGGGACAGGTGAGGGGGGTACAGGGCCTGTACAGCAGGTACAAGGTGAGTGACACACCTGGGGACACACCTGGGGACAGGTGAGGGGGGTACAGGGCCTGTACAGCAGGTACAAGGTGAGTGACACACCTGGGGACACACCTGGGGACAGGTGAGGGGGGGTACAGGGCCTGTACAGCAGGTACAAGGTCAGTGACACACCTGGGGACAGGTGAGCTTACCTGTACGGCACATAAAAGGTGACAGCACACCTGGGGAAATCCAAGAGGGAAAAGGACAGGTGAGAGAACCTGGGCCCACCCAAAACACACCTGGGCACACCTGGAGGTGCAGGAGGAGCTCAGCCCCAATGTCCCATAGCTCAGGTGTCCCTCAGGGGTTTCAGGTGTGTTATTTACCTGTCTCAGGTGTGTTATTTACCTGTCTCAGGTGTGCAGTCTCACCTGTCTCAGGTGTGTTGTTTACCTGCAGAAGCTGCAGCAGGAGCTGGAGTTCCTGGAGGTGCAGGAGGAGCTCAGCCCCAATGTCCCATAGCTCAGGTGTCCCATAGCTCAGGTGTTTCAGGTGTGCTGTTTACCTGTCTCAGGTGTGCAGTCTCACCTGTCTCAGGTGTGTTGTTTACCTGCAGAAGCTGCAGCAGGAGCTGGAGTTCCTGGAGGTGCAGGAGGAGCTCAGCCCCAATGTCCCATAGCTCAGGTGTCCCATAGCTCAGGTGTCCCTCAGGTGTGCCAGGTGTGTTGTTTACCTGTCTCAGGTGTGCAGTCTCACCTGTCTCAGGTGTGTTGTTTACCTGTCTCACCTGCAGAAGCTGCAGCAGGAGCTGGAGTTCCTGGAGGTGCAGGAGGAGCTCAGCCCCAATGTCCCATAGCTCAGGTGTCCCATAGCTCAGGTGTTTCAGGTGTGTTGTTTACCTGTCTCAGGTGTGTTGTTTACCTGTCTCAGGTGTGTTGTTTACCTGCAGAAGCTGCAGCAGGAGCTGGAGTTCCTGGAGGTGCAGGAGGAGCTCAGCCCCAATGTCCCATAGCTCAGGTGTCCCTCAGGTGTTTCAGGTGTGTTATTTACCTGTCTCAGGTGTGCAGTCTCACCTGTCTCAGGTGTGTTATTTACCTGTCTCAGGTGTGTTGTTTACCTGCAGAAGCTGCAGCAGGAGCTGGAGTTCCTGGAGGTGCAGGAGGAGCTCAGCCCCAATGTCCCATAGCTCAGGTGTCCCTCAGGTGTCTCAGGTGTTTCAGGTGTGTTATTTACCTGTCTCAGGTGTGTTGTTTACCTGTCTCACCTGCAGAAGCTGCAGCAGGAGCTGGAGTTCCTGGAGGTGCAGGAGGAGCTCAGCCCCAATGTCCCATAGCTCAGGTGTCCCATAGCTCAGGTGTTTCAGGTGTGTTGTTTACCTGTCTCAGGTGTGCAGTCTCACCTGTCTCAGGTGTGTTGTTTACCTGCAGAAGCTGCAGCAGGAGCTGGAGTTCCTGGAGGTGCAGGAGGAGCTCAGCCCCAATGTCCCATAGCTCAGGTGTCCCATAGCTCAGGTGTCCCATAGCTCAGGTGTGCCAGGTGTGTTGTTTACCTGTCTCAGGTGTGTTATTTACCTGTCTCAGGTGTGTTGTTTACCTGCAGAAGCTGCAGCAGGAGCTGGAGTTCCTGGAGGTGCAGGAGGAGCTCAGCCCCAATGTCCCATAGCTCAGGTGTCCCATAGCTCAGGTGTCCCATAGCTCAGGTGTGCCAGGTGTGCTGTTTACCTGTCTCAGGTGTGCAGTCTCACCTGTCTCAGGTGTGTTGTTTACCTGCAGAAGCTGCAGCAGGAGCTGGAGTTCCTGGAGGTGCAGGAGGAGTACATCAAGGACGAGCAGCGGAACCTGAAGAAGGAGTTCCTGCACGCGCAGGAGGAGGTGAAGCGGATCCAGAGCATCCCGCTCGTGATTGGCCAGTTCCTGGAGGCCGTGGACCAGAACACGGCCATCGTGGGCTCCACCACAGGTGAGGGGGCACACCTGGGCGCACACCTGGGCACACCTGGGCACACCTGGGTACACACCTGGGCACACCTGGGTATATCTGGGTACATGTAAAATACGCCTGGAGACACCTAAAATACAGCTCAGGTCACCTTGGGTTTGCTCAGGTGAGCCCCAGGTGTTTCCCAGGTGTATCTCAGATGCTCCCAGGTAACCCCAGGTGTATCTCAGGTGTATCTCAGGTGTGCCCAGGTAACCCCAGGTGTATCTCAGGTGTGCCCAGGTGTATCTCAGGTGCTCCCAGGTAACCCCAGATGTGTTTCCAGGTTCCAATTACTACGTGCGGATCCTGAGCACATCTCAGGTGTATCTCAGGTGTATCTCAGGAGTATCTCAGGTGCTCCCAGGTGTTCCCAGGTGTATCTCAGGTGTTCCCAGGTGTATCTCAGGTGTTCCCAGGTGTATCTCAGGTGCTCCCAGGTGACCCCAGGTGTATCCCAGGTGTGCCCAGGTGTTCCCAGGTGACCCCAGGTGTATCTCAGGTGCTCCCAGGTGTATCTCAGGTGTTCCCAGGTAACCCCAGGTGTATCTCATGTGACCCCAGGTTATCTCAGGTGACCCCAGGTGTATTTCAGGTGATCTCAGGTAACCCCAGGTGTTCCCAGGTGACCCCAGGTGTATCTCAGGTAACCCCAGGTGTATCTTAGGTAACCCCAGGTGTATCTCAGGTGCTCCCAGGTAACCCCAGGTGTATCTCAGGTGTTCCCAGGTAACCCCAGGTGTATCTCAGGTGTTCCCAGGTGACCCCAGGTGTATCTCAGGTAACCCCAGGTGTATCTTAGGTAACCCCAGGTGTATCTCAGGTGCTCCCAGGTAACCCCAGGTGTATCTCAGGTGCTCCCAGGTAACCCCAGGTGTATCTCAGGTGTTCCCAGGTGACGCCAGGTGTGTTTGCAGGTTCCAATTACTACGTGCGCATCCTGAGCACCATCGACCGCGAGCTGCTCAAGCCCAACGCGTCGGTGGCGCTGCACAAGCACAGCAACGCCCTGGTGGACGTGCTGCCCCCCGAGGCCGACAGCAGCATCATGATGCTCACCTCAGGTCAGCACACCTGGACGCACCTGGACGCACCTGGACGCACCTGGCGGGAAAAAAAACGGGGTTTGGGGGGGGAAAAACGGGGTTTTGGCGGGAAAAATGGGGTTTTTTGGGGGGAAAAAAAAGGGGATTTGGGGACCCAAAAATGGGGTTTGGGGTCGTGGAAGGACAATTGGGGTCGTCTTGGGGTGGTCAGGTGTTACCTGGACACACCTGGACACACCTGGCGGGAAAAAAAAGGGGGTTTTGGCGGGAAAAATGGGGTTTTGGCGGGAAAAATGGGGTTTTGGCGGGAAAAATGGGGTTTTGGCGGGAAAAAATGGAGTTTGGGGACCCAAAAATGGGGTTTGGGGTCGTGGAAGGACAATTGGGGTCGTCTTGGGGTGGTCAGGTGTTACCTGGACACACCTGGACGCACCTGGCGGGAAAAAAAAGGGGGTTTGGGGGGGGGAGAAACGGGGTTTTGGCGGGAAAAATGGGGTTTTGGCGGGAAAAATGGGGTTTTGGCGGGAAAAAAAAGGGGATTTGGGGACCCAAAAATGGAGTTTGGGGTCGTGGAGGGACAATTGGGGTCGTCTTGGGGTGGTCAGGTGTTACCTGGGCACACCTGGACACGCCTGGGCTTGCTCCAAGTCCATCCCAGTCCGTCCCAGTCCATCCCAGTCCGTCCCAGTCCATCCCAGTCCATCCCAGTCCATCCCAGTCCATCCCAGTGTCTCCCATTCTCCCTCTCGTGGCCAATTTGGGAACTGCAGCTTCTTCCCAGTAACTCCCAGTTCAATCCCAGTAACTCCCATTGACTCCCAGTAACTCCCAGCCCATCCCAGTCCCCTCCCAGTTGATCCCAATCCCATCCCAGTCCCCTCCCAGTTCAATCCCAGTAACTCCCAGTCCATCCCAGTTCATTCCAATCTGTTCCAGTTCCGTCCCAGTTTGTCTCAGTCCATCCCAGTTCCATCCCAGTCCATTCCGGTTGATCCCAGTTGATCCCAGTTCAATCCCAATTCCTCCCAGTCCATCCCAATCCCCTCCCAGTCCATCCCAGTCTGTCCCAGTTGGTCCCAGTTTGATCCCAGTCCATTCCGGTTGATCCCAGTTCAATCCCAATCCCTCCTAGTCCATCCCAATCCCCTCCCAGTCCATCCCAGTCTGTCCCAGTTGGTCCCAGTTTGATCCCAGTCCATCCCAGTCCCATCCCAGTTGATCCCAGTTGATCCCAGTCTGTCTCAGTTGATCCCAGCCCATGCCAGTCTGTCCCAGTTAGTCCCAGTTAACCCCAGTCCATCCCAATCCCATCCCAGTCCATCCCAGTTCACTCCCAGTCAGTCCCAGTTGATCCCAGTCTCTCCCAATCCCCCCCAGTCCATCCCAGTCCCCTCTAGTTCCCCCCAGTCTCCCCAGTTAATCCCAGTTCCATCTGAGTCTCTCCCAGTCCATCCCAGTTGATCCCAATTCCCCCCAGTCCCATCCCAGTCCAATCCCAGTCCCTCCCAGTCCATCCCAGTCGATCCCAGTTTGATCCCAGTCCCCCCCAGTCCATCCGAGTCTCTCTTAGTCCCCCCCCCATTTTAATCCCAGTCTGTCCCAGTCCCCCCAGTTGATCCCAGTCCCCCCCCCAGTTTAATCCCAGTTTAATCCCAGTCCTTCCCAGTCTATCCCAGTCCCCCCCAGTCGCTCCCAGTCCATCTCACTCCCCCCAGTTGATCCCAGTCCATCCCAGTCTATCCCAGTCCCTCTCAGTCCCCCCCAGTCCCTCCCAGTCCCTCCCAGTCCCTCCCAGTCCCCTCCCAGTTTAATCCCAGTCCCCTCCCAGTCCCCTCCCAGTTCCTCCCAGTCCCTCCCAGTCCCTCCCAGTTTAATCCCAGTCCCCTCCTAGTCCCATACCAGTCCCATCCCAGTTCCCCCAGTGCTATCCCAGTTCCCTCCCAGTCCCTCCCAGTCCCCCCCAGTCGCTCCCAGTCCCTCCCAGTTAATTCCAGTGCCATCCCAGTCCCCCCCCAGTCCCTCCCAGTCCCCCCTAGTCGCTCCCAGTCCCTCCCAGTTAATTCCAGTGCCATCCCAGTCCCCTCCCAGTCCCCTCCCAGTCCATCCCAGTCCCCCCCAGTCCCCCCCAGTCCCTCCCAGTCCCCTCCCAGTTCCCTCCCAGTCCCTCCCAGTCCCCCCCAGTCCCCTCCCAGTCCCCCCCAGTCGCTCCCAGTCCCTCCCAGTTAATTCCAGTGCCATCCCAGTCCCCCCCAGTCCCCCCCTAGTCCCTCCCAGTCCCCCCCCCAGTCCGTCCCAGTTCCCCCCAGTCCCTCCCAGTCCCCCCCAGTCCCTCCCAGTTCCCCCCAGTCCCTCCCAGTCCCTCCCAGTCCCTCCCAGTCCCCCCCAGTCCCTCCCAGTTCCCCCCAGTCCCATCCCAGTCCCTCCCAGTCCCCCCCAGTCGCTCCCAGTCCCTCCCAGTTAATTCCAGTGCCATCCCAGTCCCTCCCAGTCCCTCCCAGTCCCGTCCCAGTTTAATCCCAGTCCCCTCCCAGTCCCTCCCAGTCCCCTCCCAGTCCCTCCCAGTCCCTCCCAGTCCCCTCCCAGTCCCTCCCAGTCCCCTCCCAATCCATCCCAGTCCCTCCCAGTCCCTCCCAGTCCCCCCCCAGTCCCTCCCAGTCCATCCCAGTCCCTCCCAGTCCCCCCCAATCCCATCCCAGTCCCCCCCAGTCCCCTCCCAGTCCCCTCCCAGTCCCTCCCAGTCCCCTCCCAGTCCCCCCCAGTCCCCCCCAGTCCGTCCCAGTCCCTCCCAGTTTAATCCCAGTCCCCTCCCAGTTCCCTCCCAGTTCCATCCCAGTCCCTCCCAGTTCCCTCCCAGTCCCATCCCAGTCCCTCCCAGTCCATCCCAGTCCCTCCCAGTCCCTCCCAGTCCCCCCCAGTCCCCTCCCAGTCCCCCCCAGTCCCCTCCCAGTTTAATCCCAGTCCCCCCCAGTCCCATCCCAGTCCGCTCCCAGTCCCTCCCAGTTAATTCCAGTGCCATCCCAGTCCCTCCCAGTCCCCCCCGGTCCCTCCCAGTCCCCTCCCAGTCCGTCCCAGTGGCTCCCAGTTAATCCCAGTTGCGCAGACCAGAAGCCGGACGTGGTGTACGCCGACATCGGCGGCATGGACATCCAGAAGCAGGAGGTGCGCGAGGCCGTGGAGCTGCCGCTCACACACTTCGAGCTCTACAAACAGGTGAGCTCAGGTGGGCTCAGGTGAGCTCAGGTGGGCTCGGGTGGGCTCAGGTGGGCTCAGGTGGGCTCCAGGTGAGGCTCAGGTGGGCTCAGGTGGGCTCAGGTGAGCTCAGGTGGGCTCCAGGTGAGCCTGAGGTGGGCTCCAGGTGAGGCTCAGGTGGGCTCAGGTGAGGCTCAGGTGGGCTCCAGGTGAGGCTCAGGTGAGGCTCAGGTGGGCTCAGGTGGGCTCTATAAACAGGTGAGCTCAGGTGGGCTCAGGTGAGGCTCAGGTGGGCTCAGGTGGGCTCCAGGTGAGGCTCAGGTGAGCTCAGGTGGGCTCAGGTGGGCTCCAGGTGAGGCTCAGGTGGGCTCAGGTGAGCTCAGGTGGGCTCAGGTGGGCTCTGGTGAGGCTCAGGTGGGCTCAGGTGGGCTCAGGTGGGCTCTATAAACAGGTGAGCTCAGGTGGGCTCAGGTGGGCTCAGGTGGGCTCAGGTGGGCTCTGGTGAGGCTCAGGTGGGCTCTGGTGAGGCTCAGGTGGGCTTAGGTGAGGCTCAGGTGGGCTCAGGTGAGCTCAGGTGGGCTCCAGGTGAGGCTCAGGTGGGGCTCAGGTGGGCTCAGGTGGGCTCCAGGTGAGCTCAGGTGAGCTCAGGTGGGCTCAGGTGGGCTCTGGTGAGGCTCAGGTGGGCTCAGGTGGGCTCAGGTGAGGCTCAGGTGGGCTCCAGGTGGGCTCAGGTGGGCTCCAGGTGGGCTCAGGTGAGGCTCAGGTGGGCTCCAGGTGAGGCTCAGGTGGGCTCTATAAACAGGTGGGCTCAGGTGGGCTCCAGGTGAGCTCCAGGTGAGGCTCAGGTGGGCTCTATAAACAGGTGAGCTCAGCTGGGCTCAGGTGAGCTCAGGTGGGCTCAGGTGGGCTCAGGTGAGCTCCAGGTGAGGCTCAGGTGGGCTCAGGTGAGCTCAGGTGGGCTCAGGTGGGCTCCAGGTGAGCCTCAGGTGGGCTCAGGTGGGCTCAGGTGAGCTCAGGTGGGCTCTATAAACAGGTGAGCTCAGGTGGGCTCAGGTGAGGCTCAGGTGGGCTCAGGTGGGCTGAGGTGGGCTCCAGGTGAGGCTCAGGTGAGGCTCAGGTGAGGCTCAGGTGGGCTCAGGTGAGCTCAGGTGGGTTCAGGTGGGCTCAGGTGGGCTCAGGTGGGTTCCAGGTGAGGCTCAGGTGGGCTCAGGTGGGCTCAGGTGGGCTCAGGTGAGGCTCAGGTGGGCTCAGGTGGGCTCAGGTGGGCTCCAGGTGAGCCTCAGGTGGGCTCAGGTGGGCTCAGGTGAGCTCGGGTGGGCTCAGGTGGGCTCAGGTGAGCTCGGGTGGGCTCAGGTGGGCTCAGGTGGGCTCAGGTGGGCTCAGGTGAGCCTGAGGTGGGCTCAAGTGGGCTCTATAAACAGGTGAGCTCAGGTGGGCCTCAGGTGAGGCTCAGGTGGGCTCAGGTGGGCTCCAGGTGAGGCTCAGGTGGGCTCAGGTGGGCTCCAGGTGAGGCTCCAGGTGGGCTCAGGTGAGCTCGGGTGGGCTCAGGTGGGCTCAGGTGAGGCTCAGGTGGGCTCAGGTGAGGCTCAGGTGGGCTCAGGTGGGCTCAGGTGGGCTCAGGTGGGCTCCAGGTGAGGCTCAGGTGGGCTCAGGTGGGCTCCAGGTGAGGCTCAGGTGGGCTCAGGTGAGGCTCAGGTGGGCTCAGGTGGGCTCCAGGTGGGCTCAGGTGAGGCTCAGGTGGGCTCAGGTGGGCTCAGGTGAGCCTCAGGTGGGGTCCAGGTGAGGCTCCAGGTGAGGCTCAGGTGGGCTCAGGTGAGCTCTATAAACAGGTGAGCTCAGGTGAGCCTCAGGTGAGGCTCAGGTGGGCTCTACAAACAGGTGAGCTCAGCTGGGCTCAGGTGAGCTCAGGTGGCCTCAGGTGAGCTCCAGATGAGCCTCAGGTGGGCTCCAGGTGAGCTCAGGTGGGCTCAGATGTGCTCAGGTGGGCTCTATAAACAGGTTAGCTCAGGTGAGTTCCAGGTGAGCTCAGGTGGGCTCCAGGTAAGCTCAGGTGGGTTCAGGTGAGGCTCAGGTGAGCTCAGGTGACCTCTACAAACAGGTGGGCTCAGGTAAGCTCCAGGTGAGTTCTAGATGACTTTGAGGGCCTTTAAACGATCTTGAGGATCTCCAGGCGAGCTGAGGTGATGTCAGGTGATGTCAGGTGATGTCAGGTGATGTCAGGTGATGTCAGGTGAGCTCAGGTGAGCTCAGGTGATGTCAGGTGAGCTCAGGTGATGTCAGGTGAGCTCAGGTGAGCTCAGGTGATGTCAGGTGATGTCAGGTGTTGTCAGGTGATGTCAGGTGAGCTCAGGTGGTGTCAGGTGACGTCAGGTGAGCTCACCTGTGTCCCCCCCCCCCAGATCGGCATTGACCCCCCGCGGGGGGTTCTCATGTACGGCCCCCCCGGCTGCGGGAAAACCATGCTGGCCAAGGCGGTGGCGCATCACACCACAGGTGAGACACCTGGGCACACCTGGGGACACCTGGGCACACCTGGGGACACACCTGGGGACGGCTGGGGACACACCTGGGGACACACCTGGGGACAGCTGGGGACACACCTGGGGATAGGTGGGCACACCTGGGGACAGCTGGGGACAGGTGGGGACACACCTGGGGACACACCTGGGAATAGGTGGACACACCTGGGCACACCTGGGCCCACCTGGGCACACCTGGGGACACACCTGTGGACACACCTGGGCACACCTGGGGACACACCTGTGGACACACCTGGGCACACCTGGGGACACACCTGTGGACACACCTGGGCACACCTGGGGACACACCTGGGGACACACCTGGGCACACCTGGGGACACACCTGGGCACACCTGGGGACATTTTGAGTTTCCTTCCCCCCCCCACATCCCGCCATCGGTTCCGCCCGACCCAAACCCCAAATTTTTGGGGATTTTTGTTTTTTTTTGGGGGTTTCTCATTTTGTCATTCCGCCATTTTGTTTCTGCGCCATTTTCTGCCATTTTGTCATTCGGCCATTTCGGTTTTCCGCCATTTTGTCTTTCCGCCATTTCCCGCCATTTTGTCATCCCGCCATTTTGTCTTTCTGCCATTTCCCGCCATTTTGTCATCCCGCCATTTTGTTTTTCCGCCATATTCCACCCTTTTGTTTTTCTGCCATTTTGTCTTCCCGCCATTTTGTTTCTCCGCCATTTTCCGCCATTTTGTCATTCAGCCATTTCAGTTTTCCGCCATTTTGTCTTTCTGCCACTTCCCGCCATTTTGTCATCCCGCCATTTTGTCTTTCCACTATTTTTCGCCATTTTGTCTTTCCGCCATTTTGTCTTTCCGCCATTTCCCGCCATTTTGTCATCCCGCCATTTTGTTTTTCCGCCAGTTTCTGCCATTTTGTCATCCCGCCATTTTGTTTTTCCGCCATTTTTCGCCATTTTGTTTTTCCGCCATTTTGTCATCCGGCCATTTTGTCACCCCGCCATTTTGTCTTTCCGCCATTTTGTCTTCCCGCCATTTCGTTTTTCCGCCATTTTTCGCCATTTTGTCTTCCCGCCACTTTGTCATCCCGCCATCTTGTCTTCCCGCCATTTTGCCATCCCGCCATTTTGTTTTTCCGCCGTTTCCCACCATCTTGAATTCCCTTCCCCGCCCACACCCCGCCATCCCTTTCGCCCGACCCCAACCCCAAATTTTTTTTTTGGGGGGGTGGGATTTATTTTTGGGATTCATTTTTTCCCCCCTCCCCCCCCCCAGCCGCCTTCATCCGCGTGGTGGGCTCGGAGTTCGTGCAGAAGTACCTGGGCGAGGGCCCGCGCATGGTGCGCGACGTCTTCCGCCTGGCCAAGGAGAACGCGCCCGCCATCATCTTCATCGACGAGATCGACGCCATCGCCACCAAGCGCTTCGACGCGCAGACCGGCGGTGAGCGACCCCCGAGCTCGGGGAGGGGTCCGCGATGGGGTGGGGGGCGGGTGGGGTTGGGGTGGTTTTGGGTGGGTTTGGGGTCATTTTGGGGGGTAATTTTGGATGGTTTTTGGGTGATTTTTGGGTGGTTTTTGGGTGGTTTTTTGGGCGATTTTTGGGTGATTTTTGGGTGATTTTTTGGGGTGATTTTTTGGGTGATTTTGGGTGATTTTTTGGGTGATTTTGGGTGATTTTTGGATGGTTTTTGGGTGATTTTTGGGTGGTTTTTTGGGTGATTTTGGGTGATTTTTGGGGTGATTTTGGGTGGTTTTGGGTGATTTTTTGGGTGATTTTTGGGTGATTTTTGGGGTGATTTTTGGGTGGTTTTTGGGTAATTTTTGGGTGGTTTTTTGTGGTTTTGGGTAATTTTGGGGTGATTTGGGGTGATTTTCGGGTGATTTTGGGTGATTTTTGGGTGATTTTGGGGGATTTTTGGGTGATTTTTTGGATGATTTTTGGGTGATTTTTGGGTAATTTTTGGGTGATTTTTTGGGGTAATTTTGGGTGGTTTTTGGGTGATTTTGGGGTGATTTTGGGTGGTTTTGGGTGATTTTTGGGTGGTTTTTGGGTGATTTTTGGGGTGATTTTTGGGTGATTTTTAGGTGATTTTTGGGTGGTTTTTTGGGTGATTTTTGGGTGATTTCGGGTGGGTTTTGGGTGATTTTTGGAGATTTTTGGGTGATTTTTGGGTGATTTTTTGGGGTAATTTTGGGTGATTTTTTGGGGTAATTTTGGGTAATTTTGGGTGATTTTTGGGTGATTTTTGGGTGATTTTGGGGTGATTTCGGGTGGGTTTTGGGTGATTTTGGGTGATTTTGGGGTGATTTTGGGTGGTTTTTGGGTAATTTTTGGGTGATTTTGGGGTGATTTTGGGTGGTTTTTGGGTGATTTTTGGGTGATTTTTTGGGTGATTTTGGGGTGATTTGGGTGATTTTTGGGGTGATTTTTGGGGTGATTTTTGGATAGTTTTTAAGAGTGGTTTTCTGAGATTTTTTTTGTGGTTTTGAGTGATTTTTGGGTGATTTTGGGGTGATTTTTGGGTGATTTTGGGGTGATTTTGGGTGGGTTTGGGGTGATTTTTGGGGTGGTTTTGGGTGATTTTTGGGGTGATTTTTGGGCGGTTTTTGGGTAATTGTTGGATGGTTTTTGGGTGGTTTTCTGAGATTTTTTTTGTGGTTTTGGGTGATTTTAGGGTGATTTTGGGTGGGTTTTGGGAGATTTTTGGGTGATTTTGGGAGATTTTTGGGTGATTTTGGGTGGGTTTGGGGTGATTTTTGGGGTAATTTTTGGATGGTTTTTGGGTGATTTTTGGGTGGTTTTTTGGGTGATTTTGGGTGATTTTTTGGGATGATTTTGGGTGGTTTTGGGGTGATTTTGCGGTGGTTTTGGGTGATTTTCGGGTGATTTTTGGGGTCATTTTGGGTGGTTTTTGGGTGATTTTGGGGTGATTTTAGGAGATTTTTGGGTGATTTTTTGGGGTGATTTTTGGGGTGATTTTGGGGTGATATTGGGTGGATTTTGGGTAATTTTTGGGTGATTTTGGGGGATTTTGGGTGATTTTTGGGGGATTTTGGGATGGTTTTGGGTGATTTTTGGGTGATTTTGGGTGATTTTTGGGTGGTTTTTGGGTGATTTTTTGGGGTGATTTTTGGGTGATTTTTGGGTGATTTTTGGGTGATTTTGGGTGATTTTTGGGTGATTTTTTGGGGTAATTTTGGGTGATTTTGGGTGGTTTTGGGGTGATTTTGGGTAATTTTTGGGTGATTTTTGGGTGATTTTTGGGTGATTTTTGGGGTAATTTTTGGGTAATTTTTGGGTGATTTTTGGGTGATTTTGGGTGGGTTTGGGGTGATTTTGGGGTGATTTTGGGAGATTTTTGGGTGATTTTGGGGTGATTTTTGGGGTGGTTTTGGGGTGATTTTTGGGTGATTTTGAGTGGGTTTTGGGTGATTTTTGGGTGATTTTTTGGGTGATTTTGGGTAATTTTTGGGGTGATTTCGGGTGGGTTTTGGGTGATTTTGGGGTGGTTTGGGGTGATTTTTGGGTGATTTTGGGTGGTTTTGGGGTGATTTTTGGGGTGGTTTTTGGGTGATTTTGGGGTAATTTTTGAGGTGATTTTGGGGTAATTTTTGGATGGTTTTTGGGTGATTTTTGGGGTCATTTTGGGGGGTTTTTGGGTGATTTTTGGGTGATTTTTTGGGTGATTTTGGGGTGATTTGGGGTGATTTTTTGGGGTAATTTTGGGTGATTTTTGGGTGATTTTGGGTGATTTTTGGGGTGATTTTGGGGTGGTTTTTTGGGTGATTTTTGAGTGATTTTGGGGTGATTTTTTGATGATTTTTGGGTGATTTTTGGGTGGTTTTTTGGGCGATTTTTGGGTGATTTTTTGGGTGATTTTTGGGGTGATTTTGGGTGGTTTTTGGGTGATTTTGGGTGGGTTTTGGGTGGTTTTTGGGGTGATTTTGGGGTAATTTTTGGATGGTTTTTGGGTGATTTTTGGGTGATTTTTGGGGTGATTTTGGGAGATTTTTGGGTGATTTTGGGGTGATTTTTGGGTGGTTTTTGGGTGATTTTTTGGGGTAATTTTTTGGGGTAATTTTGGGTGATTTTTGGGTGATTTTGGGTAATTTTGGGGTGATTTTTGGGTGATTTTGGGGTGATTTTGGGGTGATTTTTGGGGTGATTTTGGGGTGATTTTTGGGTGATTTTGGGTGATTTTTGGGTGATTTTGGGTAATTTTTGGGTGGTTTTGGGGTGATTTTGGGTGATTTTTGGGTGATTTTGGGTGGTTTTGGGGTGATTTTGGGGTGATTTTTTTGGGTGTTTTTTGGGTGATTTTTGGGTGATTTTGGGGTGATTTTGGGGTGATTTTTGGGTGATTTGTGGAGTGATTTTGGGTGATTTTCGGGTGACTTTTGGGTGGTTTTTTGGGTGATTTTGGGTGGTTTTGGGTTGATTTTGGGGTGATTTTGGGGTGATTTTTTGGATGATTTTTGGGTGATTTTTGGATGATTTTTTGGGGTAATTTTGGGTGATTTTTGGTGATTTTGGGGTGGTTTTGGGGGATTTTTGGGGTAATTTTTGAGGTGATTTTGGGGTGATTTTGGGGTAATTTTTGGATGGTTTTTGGGTGGTTTTTTGGGGTGATTTTGGGTGATCTTTGGGTAATTTTTAGGTGATTTTTGGGTGATTTTTTGGGATGATTTTGGGTGGTTTTTGGGTAATTTTTGGATGGTTTTTGGGTGATTTTCTGAGATTTTTTTGGTGATTTTGGGTGATTTTGGGCTGATTTTTTTGGGTGATTTTTGGGGTGATTTTGGGGTGATTTTTTGGGGTGATTTTTGGGGTGATTTTGGGTGGTTTTTGGGGGGTGAGGAACTTTCTGGAGAACTTTGGGATGAAGCTCAGGAACACCTGGATGGGTCTGGGGTCACCTGGGTGGGTTTGGGGTCACCCAGGTGGGGATTTGGGGTCACCCAGGTGGGGATTTGGGGTCACCTGGGTGGGTTTGGGGTCACCTGGGTGGGTTTGGGGTCACTGAGGTGGGGATTTGGGGTCACCTGGGTGGGTTTGGGGTCACCCAGGTGGGGATTTGGGGTCACCTGGATGGGTTTGGGGTCACTCAGGTGGGGATTTGGGGTCACCTGGGTGGGTTTGGGGTCACCCAGGTGGGGATTTGGGGTCACCTGGATGGGTTTGGGGTCACCGGGGTGGATTTGGGGTCACCTGGATGGGTTTGGGGTCACCCAGGTGGGGATTTGGGGTCACCTGGATGGGTCTGGGGTCACCTGGGTGGGTTTGAGGTCACCCAGGTGGGGATTTGGGGTCACCTGGATGGGTTTGGGGTACTCAGGTGGGGATTTGGGGTCACCTGGATGGGTCTGGGGTCACCCAGGTGGGGATTTGGGGTCACCTGGGTGGGTTTGGGGTCACCTGGATGGGGATTTGGGGTCACCTGGGTGGGTTTGGGGTCACCCAGGTGGGGATTTGGGGTCACCTGGGTGGGTTTGGGGTCACCCAGGTGGGGATTTGGGGTCACCTGGATGGGTTTGGGGTCACCCAGGTGGGGATTTGGGGTTTTGGTTGGTCCTGGAGCCGAATTTCCTGGAATTCCCAGAAATCCCAAAATTCCCAGAAATCCCGAAATTCCCAGAATTTCCCAGAATTCCCGTTTTTTCTCCCCAAGCCGACCGCGAGGTTCAGCGAATCCTCCTGGAGCTCCTCAACCAGATGGACGGCTTCGACCAGAACGTCAACGTCAAGGTGAGCCCAGGTGTGCCCAGGTGTGCCCAGGTGTGCTCAGGTGATCTTGGACACCAACCCTGGGCACACCTGGGTCTGGAATTTTGGGGATTTTGGGGGTTCCAGGTGAGCCCAGGTGAGCTCAGGTGTGCCCAGGTGTGCCCAGGTGTGCTCAGGTGTGCCCAGGTGATCTTGGACACCAACCCTGGGCACACCTGGACCTGGAATTTTGGGGATTTTGGGGGTTCCAGGTGTGCCCAGGTGAGCCCAGGTGTGCCCAGGTGATCTTGGACACCAACCCTGGGCACACCTGGGTCTGGAATTTTGGGGGTTCCAGGTGTGCCCAGGTGAGCCCAGGTGTGCCCAGGTGATCTTGGACACCAACCCTGGGCACAGCTGGGCCTGGAATTTTGGGGATTTTGGGGGTTCCAGGTGTGCCCAGGTGTGCCCAGGGGATTGTGGACACCACACCTGGGCACACCTGGACCTGGAATTTTGGGGATTTTGGGGGTTCCAGGTGAGCCCAGGTGTGCCCAGGTGTGCCCAGGTGTGCTCAGGTGATTGTGGACACCAACCCTGGGCACACCTGGGTCTGGAATTTTGGGGATTTTGGGGGTTCCAGGTGTGCCCAGGTGAGCCCCGGTGTGCCCAGGTGAGCCCAGGTGTGCTCAGGTGATTGTGGACACCAACCCTGGGCACACCTGGACCTGGAATTTTGGGGTTCTTGGGAATTTTGGGGGGTCCAGGTGTGCCCAGGTGTGTCCTTCACCTGTGTGCCCAGGTGATCATGGCCACGAACCGCGCGGACACCTGGGCACACCTGGGCACACCTGGGCAGACCTGGGCACACCTGGATCAGGAAATACGGGAATTTTGTGGGGGTTTCGTGAATCTGGGGGTGCTCAGGTGTGCCCAGGTGTGTCCTTCACCTGTCGCTCACCTGTGCCCAGGTGATCATGGTCACAAACCTGAGCACACCTGGGTCAAGAAATGGGGGAATTTTATGGGGATTTCATGGGAATTTCATGGCTGTAGGGGTGCTCAGGTGTGCCCAGGTGCGTCCCTCACCTGTGTCTCACCTGTGCCCAGGTGATCATGGCCACGAACCGCGCTGACACCTGGGCACACCTGGACCAGGAAGTGGGGGAATTCTACGGGGATTTAATGGGAATTTAGTGGCTGTAGGGATGTTCAGGTGTGCCCAGGTGTGTTTCTCACCTGTGTCTCACCTGTGCCCAGGTGATCATGGCCATGAACCGCGCCCACACCTGGGCACACCTGGATCAGGAAATGGTGGAATTTTATGAGAATTTCATGGCTCTAGGGGTGCTCAGGTGTGCCCAGGTGCGTCCCTCACCTGTGTCTCACCTGTGCCCAGGTGATCATGGCCACGAACCGCGCCGACACTTGGGTACACCTGGGCACACCTGGGCACACCTGGATGAGGAAATGGTGGAATTTTATGGGGGTTTCATGGCTGTAGGAGTACTCAGGTGTGCCCAGGTGCGTGTCTCACCTGTGTCTCACCTGTGCCCAGGTGATCATGGCCATGAACCGCGCCGACACCTGGGCGCACCTGGGCACACCTGTAATAGGAAATGGGGGAATTCTATGGGGATTTCATGGGAATTTCCTGGCTGTAGGAGTACTCAGGTGTGCTCAGGTGTGTTCCTCACCTGTGTCTCACCTGTGCCCAGGTGATCATGGCCACGAACCGCGCCGACACGCTGGACCCGGCGCTGCTGCGGCCCGGCCGCCTGGACAGGAAGATCGAGTTCCCGCTGCCCGACCGGCGCCAGAAGCGCCTGATCTTCTCCACCATCACCGGCAAAATGAACCTGAGCGAGGAGGTGGACCTGGAGGATTGTATCCCTCACCTGGGCACACCTGGGTACACCTGGGGGGGGTGGGAGTACACCTGGGCGCACCTGGAGGATTGTATCCCTCACCTGGGCACACCTGGGCACACCTGGGGGGGGTGGGAGTACACCTGGGCACACCTGGGGGGAGTGGGAATACACCTGGGGGATTGTATCCCTCACCTGGGCACACCTGGGGGGGGTGGGAGTACAGCTGGAGGATTGTGTCCCTCACCTGGGCACACCTGGGAGACACCTGGGAGACACCTGGGCACACCTGGGGGGGTGGGAGTATACCTGGGGGGGGTGGGAGTACACCTGGGCACACCTGGAGGATTGTATCCCTCACCTGGGCACACCTGGAGGATTGTATCCCTCACCTGGGCACACCTGGGGGCACCTGAGAGCACCTGGGGGGGGTGGGAGTACACCTGGGCACACCTGGAGGATTGTATCCCTCACCTGGGCACACCTGGAGGATTGTATCCCTCACCTGGGCAAACCTGGGGGCACCTGAGAGCACCTGGGGGGGTGGGAGTACACCTGGGCACACCTGGAAGTGCCAGGGACACACCTGGGCAGTTTCCTTGACCCCTGACCCAGACGTGGCGCGGCCGGACAAGATCTCGGGGGCCGACATCAACTCCATCTGCCAGGAGGTGAGACACACCTGGGACAGGTGTGAGACACACCTGGGTACACCTGGGACAGGTGTGAGACACACCTGGGTACACCTGGGACAGGTGTGGGGCACACCTGGGTACACCTGGGACAGGTGTGAGATACACCTGGGCACACCTGGGACAGGTGTGAGATACACCTGGGTACACCTGGGGCAGGTGTGGGACACACCTGGGTACACCTGGGACAGGTGTGGGACACTGGGGACAGGTGATAGAGACAGGGAACACCTGGGCACAGGTGTGACGTCAGTGTCAGGTGTACAGGTGACACCAGAGATGGCACAGGTGACGTCATTGGGAGCACAGGTGAGCTGTGCCCATGGCTTGGGGGTGGCACAGGTGACACAGGTGTGGCTGTAGCTCAGTGTAGGTTGCACAGGTGACCCTGGGGGTGACACAGGTGACCCTGGGGATGGCACAGGTGACACAGGTGGCACTCAGGTGACACTCAGGTGTGTCCCAGGGTGGCATGCTGGCCGTCAGGGAGAACAGGTACACGGTGCTGGCACAGGTGACACAGGTGTGGCTGTAGCTCAGCGTAGGTGACACAGGTGACCCTGGGGGTGACACAGGTGACACTGGGGATGGCACAGGTGACACAGGTGGGGCTGTAGCTCAGCGTAGGTGACACAGGTGACCCTGGGGGTGGCACAGGTGACACTGGGGATGGCACAGGTGACACAGCTGGGGCTGTAGCTCAGCGTAGGTGACACAGGTGACCCTGGGGGTGGCACAGGTGACGCTGGGGATGGCACAGGTGACACAGCTGGGGCTGTAGCTCAGCGTAGGTGACACAGGTGAGCCTGGGGGTGGCACAGGTGGCACTCAGGTGACACTCAGGTGTGTCCCAGGGTGGCATGCTGGCCGTCAGGGAGAACAGGTACACGGTGGTTACACAGGTGATACAGGTGACACAGGTGTGGCTGTAGCTCAGTGTAGGTGACACAGGTGACCCTGGGGGTGACACAGGTGACACAGGTGGCACTCAGGTGACACTCAGGTGTGTCCCAGGGTGGCATGCTGGCCGTCAGGGAGAACAGGTACATCGTGCTGGCCAAGGATTTCGAGAAGGCGTACAAAACCGTCATCAAAAAGGACGAGCAGGAGCACGAGTTCTACAAGTGACACCTCGGGGACACCTGGGGACACCTGGGGGACACCTGGGGGACACCTGGGGGACACCTGGGGGACATCACCTGGGCCTGGGGACGGCCCTGGGGACGCTCAAATAAAGCTGAGACCGAACCGAGAGCGTTGGAGATGATTTGGGGACGCCGGGAGGGACACGGGGACACCTTGGGGACACTGGGATGGCCTTGGGGACACCTTGGGGACACTGGGATGGCCTTGGGGACACCTTGGGGACACCAGGATGGCCTTGGGGACACCAGGATGGCCTTGGGGACACCAGGATGGCCTTGGGGACACTGGGAGGGACACGGGGACACTCCTGGGGACACCCTGGGGACATTGTTGGGGACACTGGGACACCCCTGGGGACACTGGGATGGACTTGGGGACACTGGGAGGGACACGGGGACAACCTGGAGATGGGTTTGGGGACACTGGGAGGGATTTGGGGACACCCTGGGGACACTGGGACACCCTTGGGGACACTGGGAGGGATTTGGGGACACTTTGGGGACACTGGGATGGACTTGGGGACACCCTGGGGACACTCCCGGGGACACTGGGACAGAGTTGGGGACACTGGGATGGCCTTGGGGACACCGGGAAGGACTTGGGGACACCCCTGGGGACACTGGGATGGCCTTGGGGACACTTTGGGGACACTGGGAGGGACTTGGGGACACTTTGGGGACACTGGGACCGTGCTGGGGACACTGGGAGGGACTTGGGGACTTCCTTGGGGACATCCTTGGGGACACGGAGACATTGTTGGGGACACTGGGACACCCCTGGGGACATCGGAGAACGTGGGGGACACTGAGAGAAACTTGGGGACACCTCGGGGACATTTTGGGGACAACTTCGGGACACCATTTTGGGTCATTTTTGGGTCACTTTGGAGTCGGTTTTGGGTCAATTTAGGTCATTTTTAATCAATTTTAGAGCGGCTCGCGGCAGTTTTTGGCCCCGTGTGAAATTTCGGGGCGGTTTTGGGTCAGTTTGGGACAATTATGGGGTTTTTTTTGTCGATTTTGGGGCATTTTTGGGGCATTTTTGGGGTCGATTTTGAAGCCTTTTAGGCCGCGGCCGTCACGTGATCAGCCCCGCCCGTTGTCATGGCGACGCGCCCTCGCTTCTCTCATCTGATTGGCCGCCTCCCGTCACGTGAGGGAGGAAAGAGGCTCGCTCCGATTGGTCGGCCGGAGTCACCCGCTCGTGAGGGGGAAGCGCTGATTGGTGGATTGGTGGGCGCCGGGTCACGTGCGCGGAAGTGGCGGGGAGGGAGAGCCGCAGGTGGGAGCGCCCGGGGGGGGGGGGGGGCCCAAAATTTGGGGGGGTCCCAAAATTTGGGGGGGGGGGAGACCCCCGGGTGGGGGAGGGGAGGGGTCGGAGAGGGGGGAGGGGCCAGAAAGAGGAAAATTGACCCAAAATTCCCCCAAAATTCCCCCAAAATTCCCCCAAAATTCCCCCAAAATTCCCCCAAAACCGCCAAAAATTCCCCCCAAATTACCCCAAAACTGCCAAAAACCGCCCCAAATTCCCCCAAAATTACCCCAAAACCGCCAAAAACCGCCCCAAATTCCCCCAAAATTACCCCAAAACCGCCAAAAACCGCCCCAAATTCCCCCAAAATTCCCCCAAAACCGCCAAAAATTCCCCCAAACCGCCAAAAACTGCCCCAAATTCCCCCAAAATTCCCCCAAAACCGCCCAAAAATCGTCCCCAAATGTCCCAAAACTTCCCGGAATTGCCCCAAAACTGCCCAAAAGCGGCGCGAAATTCCTCGAAACTGCCCCAAAATTTCCCCAAAACGACCCAAACTTCCAAAAATTGACCCGGAATGCCCCTAAAATTCCCCCAACCCCCCCAAAATTCCCCCTAAATCCTCCCAAAATCCCATAAAAATCCTCCCAGAATTCCTCAAATCCCCCCGAAAATCCCCAAAATCCCCCCAAAAATCTCCAAATTCTCTGAAAATCCCCTTAAACCCCCCCAAAAATCCCCAAAATTCCCCAAAATCCCCCCCAAAATCCCTCAAAATTCCCCCAAAATCCCCCAAATCCTCCCTCAAATCCCCCCCAAATTCCCCTAAAATTCCCCTAAAATTCCCAAAATTCCCCAAAATCCCTAAAAAATCCCCAAATCCCCCCCAAATTCCCCCCAAAATCCCCCAAACCTTTCAAAAATTCCCACAAATCCCCAAATCCCCCCAAAATCTCCCCAAATTCCTAAAAATAATCCCCAAAATCCCCCCAAAATCCCCCTAAAATCCCAAAATCCCCCCAAAATTCCCCCAAATCCCCCCAAAATCCCCCCAAAATCCCCCCAAAATTCCCCAAAATTTCCCAAAATCCCTAAAAAAAATCCCCCTAAAATTCCCCAACCCCCCCAAAATCCCCCCAAATCCCCCCAAAATTCCCCAAAATTTCCCTAAAATTTCCCAAAATCCCTAAAAAAAAATCCCCCTAAAATTCCCCAATCCCCCCAAAAAAATTCCCCAAAATCCCCAAATCCCCCCAAAATCTCCCCAAAATCCCTAAAAAAAAATCCCCCAAATTCCCCCCAAATTCCCCCCAAATCCCCCTCAAACCCCCTAAAATTCCCCAAAATCCCCCCAAAAATTCCCCCAAATTCCCCCAAATCCCCCCAAAAATTCCCCCCAAATCTCCCAAAATTCCCCCTAAATTCCCCTAAAATTCCCCAACCCCCCCCAAAAAATTCCCCAAAATCCCCCCAAATTCCCCAAAATTCCCAAAATCCCCCTAAAATTCCCCCAAAATTCCCCAAAATCCCCCCCAAATCCCCCCAAAATCCCCCCAAAATCCCCCAAAATCCCCCCAAAATTCCCCAAAATTCCCAAAATCCCCCCAAAATTCCCCCAAAATTCCCCAAAATCCCCCAAATTCCCCCCAAAATTCCCCCAAATTTCCCAAAATCCCCCCAAAAAATTCCCAAAAATCCCCCCAAAAATCCCAAATTTTCCCCTCCCCCCTCCCCCCGTCCCCTGTCCCGGTTCCCTTTGTCCCCCTCCCCTCCCCCACCCCCCTCCCGGTCCCCTCTGGCCCAAAATTCCCGAAATTTTTTTGGCTCCCGTTTCCCAATTTTTTATTTTTATTTTATTTTTTTTTTCCCTCCCCACCCCCCGGCTGGAATTTTTTGGGGGGGTGGGGGGAGGGGAAATGTTTTTTGGGGGGGGGGGGGATTTTGGGGGAAATTTGGGGATTTTTGGGGGGATTTTTGGGGGGATTTTTAGGGGGAATTTGGGGCATTTTTGGTGTTTTTTGGGAATTTTGGGGGAATTTTGGGAATTTTAGGGGGATTTTGGGGGGATTTGGGGGGATTTTGGGGGGATTTTTAGGGGGAATTTGGGGGATTTTTGGTGTTTTTTGGGAATTTTGGGGGAATTTTGGGAATTTTAGGGGGTTTTGGGGGAATTTTGGGGGTTTTTGGGGAATTTTAGGGGAAGTTTGGGGGGATTTGGGGGGGATTTTTGGGAGGAATTTTGGGGGATTTTGGGGGATTTGGGGGGATTTTAGGGGGATTTGGGGGTTTTGGGGGAATTTTAGGGGATTTGGGGAATTTTAGGGGAAGTTTGGGGGGATTTGGGGGGGATTTTTGGGAGGAATTTTAGGGGAAGTTTTGGGGGGATTTGGGGGAATTTGGGTATTTTTGGGGGATTTTGGGGAATTTTAGGGGGGATTTGGGGAGATTTTGGGTGAATTTTGGGGATTTTAGGGGAATTTTGGGGGAATTCGGGGATTTTAAGGGAATTTTAGGGGGATTTGGGGGGGGATTTTGGGGAGATTTTGGGGGATTTGGAGGATTTGGGGGGGATTTTGGGGGTTTGGGGGAATTTTGGGATTTTTTTTTTTATATTTTAGGTGAATTTGGGGGGATTTTGGGGAGATTTTGGGATTTTTTTTGTATTTTAGGTGATTTTGGGCGGGATTTTGGGGGAATTTTTTGGGGGGATTTTGGGAGAATTCGGGGGGGGAGATTTTTTGGGGGGATTTTAAAATTTTATTTTATTTTTAATTTTTTTCCCGATTTTGGGAGAATTTTGGGGCCTCCCCCCCCCCCTCCCCCCGGGAATGTTCAGGGTGGGGGGAGGGGCCGGGCCACGCCCCCCCCGCCCCTCCCCCCGCCCCTCCCCCCGCTCCCGGTTCGGGACTGGGAGAGAAACACGGAGTGACCCTGAGCTCCCAGTTCCGACCAGTTTGGACCAGTTTGGATCTTCCAGGACTCCCCCCCCCGAAATAGGAGCTCCCAGTTTGGACCAGTTTGGACCAGTTTGGATCTCCCAGGACCCCTCCAGAAACAGGAGCTCCCAGTTCCGACCAGTTTGGACCAGTTTGGACCAGTTTGGATCTTCCAGGACCCCTCCAGAAACAGGAGCTCCCAGTTCCGACCAGTTTGGACCAGTTTGGACCAGTTTGGACCAGTTTGGATCTTCCAGGACCCCCCCCAGAAGCCCAGAGAGACCTTGAGCTCCCAGTTTGGACCAGTTTGGACCAGTTTAGACCAGTTTGGACCAGTTTGGATCCTCCAGGACCCCCCCAGAAATACAGAGGAACCCGGAGCTCCCAGTTTGGACCAGTTTGGACCAGTTTGGATCTTCCAGGACCCCCCCCAGAAGCCCAGAGGGACCCTGAGCTCCCAGTTTGGACCAGTTTAGACCAGTTTGGACCAGTTTGGATCTTCCAGGACCCCCCCAGAAACCCAGAGGGACCCTGAGCTCCCAGTTTGGACCAGTTTGGACCAGTTTGGACCAGTTTGGACCAGTTTGGACCAGTTTGGATCTTGCAGGCGCCTCCCCAGGCCTCACCTGGAGCCTCCTGGATCATCCCAGTTCATCCCAGTGACCTCTGAGGACCATCCCAGTTCATCCCAGTGGCTCCCAGTGGATCCCAGTTCATCCCAGTTTGATCCCAATCCCTTCCCAATCCCCTCCCAGTCCGTCCCAGTTCCCTTTATCCCATCCCCAGTCCCTCCCAGTATAAACCAGTAACCCCCATCCCCTCCCAGTTCATCCCAGTCCCTCCCAGTAACCCCAAACCCCAAACCAGTATAAACCAGTAACCACAAATCCCCTCCCAGTCCATCCTGGTATAACCCAATCCTCTCCCAGTCCATCCCAGTTCATCCCAGTCCCTCCCAATTCCCTCCCAGTCCCTCCCAGTGCTCCCCAACCCACTCCCAGTAAAAACCAGTAACCCCAAATCGCCTCCCAGTTCATCCCAGTCCTTCCCAGTTCCTTTTATCCCATTCCCAGTCCCATCCCAGCCCTTCCCAATCCCCTCCCAGTCCCTCCCAGTATAAACCAGTAACACGAAATCCCCTCCCAGTCCATCCCAGTCCCTCCCAGTGGTCCCAGTCCCCTCCCAGTCCATCCCAGTTCTCTCCCAGTATAACCCAGTTCATCCCAGTCCCTCCCAATCCCCTTCCAGTCCCTCCCAGTGCTCCCCAACCCACTCCCAGTATAAACCAGTAACCCCAAATCCCCTCCCAGTCACTCCCAATCCCCTCCCAGTCCATCCCAGTCCCTCCCAATCCCCTCCCAGTATAAACCAGTAACCCCCATCCCCTCCCAGTCCCTCCCAATCCCCTCCCAGTTCATTCCAATTCATCCCAACTCCCTCTCAAACCCCTCCCAGTCCCTCCCAGTGACCCCCAACCCTTTCCCAGTATAAACCAGTAACCCCAAATCCCCCCCCAGTCCCTCCCAATCCCCTCCCAGTCCATCCCAGTCCCTCCCAGTCCCTCCCAATCCCCTCCCAGTATAAACCAGTAACCCCCATCCCCTCCCAGTCCATCCCAGTCCCTCCCAGTTCCCTTTATCTCATTCCCAGTCCCTCCCAGTCCTTCCCAGTCCCTCCCAGTCCCTCCCAGTCCTTCCCAGTCCCCTCCCAGTCCCTCCCAGTCCTTCCCAGTCCCTCCCAGTCCCCTCCCAGTCCCTCCCAATCCCCTCCCAGTCCCTCCCAGTCCCTCCCAGTTCCCTTTATCTCATTCCCAGTCCCTCCCAGTCCTTCCCAGTCCCTCCCAGTCCCTCCCAGTCCCGCCCAATCCCCTCTCCGTGCCCCCCAGTGCCCCCCAACCCCTTCCCAGTATAAACCAGTATAACCCAGTCCCCTTCACCCTCACCATGGACCTCCTCCAGTCCCTCCAGCTCCTGGCCCGCGACAACCTCTCCTTCTTCTCCCCTTCCCGCGCCACCTCCGGCACCTCCCGGCGTTTCGCCGACGCCTTCGCCGCCCTCCTGCAGCACGGCCGCCATCTTGGCCCCGCCCTGGCCCACCTGAGCCAGGTGGCTCCCAACTACGACCTGGACGAGGCCACGCCCGGCAACGGCTACCGCAGCCTGATCCAGGTGGTGCAGGTGTGCCTGGAGCGCGCCGTGGAGCGGAGCCGTTACGTGGCGGCGCACCGCAGGAGCCTCTTCTTCCGCGCCGGCGCCAACGCGGCCGAGATCGAGGCGGTGGCGGCGGCGTTGGGGCAGCTCAGGGCGTTGTTGGTGTTGGCCGGCAAGATGGCGGCCATCTCCAAGCCCGGGTGTCTCTTCCCCGATGGGGAGAAGGTTGGGAAGGAGGAGGAAGAGGAAGAGGAGGAGGAGGAGGAGGAGGAAGGGATCAGCGAGGTGGTGCTGCGGGAGTACAGCACGATGCAAAATGGCTGCTTCTACGGCCGCTGCTTGGGCTTCCAGGTGAGCGCTTTGGGGGCGGCTCGGATGGGTCTTGGGTGTGTCTTGACCATTGATTGGGTTGGTCTTGGCTTGGTTGGCCATTGGTTGAGTTGGTCTTGAGTTGGTTGGTCTTGGATTGACCATTGAGTTGAGTTGACCATTGGGTTGGTCTTGGCTTGGTTGGCCATTGGTTGAGTTGGTCTTGATTGGTCTTGGGTTGACCAATGGGTTGGTCTTGACCATTGGTTGGGTTTGTCTTGACTTGATTGACCATTGGGTTGGTCTTGAGTTGGTTGGTCTTGGTTTGACCATTGGTTGGGTTGGGTTGACCATTGGTTGGGTTGGGTTACTCTTGAGTTGGTCTTGACTTTGTTGACCATTGGGTTGGTCTTGACCATTGGTTGGGTTGGTCTTGGTTGGTCTTGGGTTGACCAATGGGTTGGTCTTGAGTTGGTTGGTCTTGGTTTGACCATTGGGTTGGGTTGACCATTGGGTTGGTCTTGAGTTGGTTGGCCATTGGTTGAGTTGGTCTTGGGTTGACCAATGGGTTGGTCTTGACCATTGGGTGGGTTTTGACCATTGGTTGGGTTTGTCTTGACTTGATTGACCATTGGGTTGGTCTTGAGTTGGTTGGTCTTGGTTTGAGCATTGGGTTGGTCTTGGCTTGGTTGGCCATTGGTTGAGTTGGTCTTGATTGGTCTTGGGTTGACCAATGGGTTGGTCTTGACCATTGGTTGGGTTTGTCTTGACTTGATTGACCATTGGGTTGGTCTTGAGTTGGTTGGTCTTGGTTTGACCTTTGGTTGGGTTGACCATTGGTTGGGTTGGGTTACTCTTGAGTTGGTCTTGACTTTGTTGACCATTGGGTTGGTCTTGACCATTGGTTGAGTTGGTCTTGATTGGTCTTGGGTTGACCAATGGGTTGGTCTTGAGTTGGTTGGTCTTGGCTTGGTTGGCCATTGGTTGAGTTGGTCTTGAGTTGGTTGGTCTTGGATTGACCGTTGAGTTGAGTTGACCATTGGGTTGGTCTTGAGTTGGTTGGCCATTGGTTGAGTTGGTCTTGATTGGTCTTGGGTTGACCATTGGGTTGGTTTTGACCATTGGTTGGGTTTGTCTTGACTTGATTGACCATTGGGTTGGTCTTGACTTGGTTGGTCTTGGTTTGACCATTGGTTGGGTTGGGTTGACCATTGGTTGGGTTGGGTTACTCTTGCGTTGGTCTTGACTTTGTTGACCATTGGGTTGGTCTTGACCATTGGTTGGGTTGGTCTTGGTTGGTCTTGGGTTGACCAATGGGTTGGTCTTGAGTTGGTTGGTCTTGGCTTGGTTGGCCATTGGTTGAGTTGGTCTTGAGTTGGTTGGTCTTGGTTTGACCATTGGGTTGGGTTGACGATTGGGTTGGTCTTGAGTTGGTTGGCCATTGGTTGAGTTGGTCTTGGGTTGACCAATGGGTTGGTCTTGACCATTGGGTTGGTTTTGGCCATTGGTTGGGTTTGTCTTGACTTGATTGACCATTGGGTTGGTCTTGAGTTGGTTGGTCTTGGTTTGACCATTGGTTGGGTTGGGTTGACCATTGGTTGGGTTGGGTTGGGTTGGGTTGGGTTGAGTTGGGTTGAGTTGGGTTGAGTTGGGTTGGCCATTGGTTGGGTTGGGTTGAGTTGGGTTGGGTTGAGTTGGGTTGAGTTGGGTTGGCCATTGGTTGGGTTGAGTTGGGTTGGGTTGACCATTGGGTTGAGTTGATCTTTGACCATTGGATGGGTCTTTCTTGACCATTGGTTGGGTTGGGTTGAGTTGGGTTGGGTTGGGTTGGGTTGGGTTGGATTGGATTGGCCATTGGTTGGGTTGAGTTGGGTTGGGTTGAGTTGGGTTGAGTTGGGTTGGGTTGGGTTGGCCATTGGTTGGGTTGGGTTGACCATTGGGTTGAGTTGGGTTGGGTTGGGTTGAGTTGGGTTGGGTTGAGTTGGGTTGGGTTGAGTTGGGTTGGGTTGAGTTGGGTTGGGTTGGGTTGAGTTGGGTTGGGTTGAGTTGGGTTGGGTTGGGTTGGGTTGAGTTGGGTTGAGTTGGGTTGGGTTGGGTTGAGTTGGGTTGGGTTGGGTTGGGTTGGGTTGGGTTGGGTTGGGTTGGGTTGGGTTGGGTTGAGGGTTGAGTTGGGTTGAGTTGGGTTGGGTTGGGTTGGGTTGGGTTGGGTTGGGTTGAGTTGAGTTGAGTTGGGTTGGGTTGGGTTGAGTTGGGTTGGGTTGGGTTGGGTTGAGTTGGGTTGGGTTGGGTTGAGTTGGGTTGGGTTGGGTTGGGTTGGGTTGAGTTGGGTTGGGTTGAGTTGGGTTGGGTTGGGTTGAGTTGGCCATTGGTTGAGTTGAGTTGGGTTGAGTTGGGTTGGGTTGGGTTGAGTTGGGTTGGGTTGGGTTGGCCATTGGTTGGGTTGGGTTGACCATTGTGTTGAGTTGATCTTCGACCGCCGCGTTCCCGCCGGCCGCAGTTCGTGCCGTCGCTGCGGCCGTTCCTGCAGACCCTCGCCATCGGCCTCGTCTCCTTCGGCGAAAATTACCGGAGCCGCGACCCCGGCATCGGTGAGCAACGGCAACCCGGGAAAGTCGGGGGGAATTTGGGGCATTTGGGGGAATTTTGGGAAATTTTGGTGAATTTTGGGGAATTTTGGGTGGATTTGGGATTTTTTGGGCTTTTTTTTACGGATTTTGGCTGAATTTTTGGTGAATTTTGGAGTATTTTGGGGCGAATTTTTGGTGAATTTTGGAGTTTTTTGGGGCGAATTTTTGGTGAATTTTGGAGGGTTTTTTTGGTGGAATTTGGGGGATTTGGGGGAATTTTGGGGAATTTTGGGTGGATTTTGGATTTTTTGGCTTTTTTTTTACGGATTTTGGGTGAATTTTTGGTGAATTTTGGAGTTTTTTGGGGGCGAATTTTTGGTGAATTTTGGAGTTTTTTTGGTGAATTTTTGGTGAATTTTTGGTGAATTTTGGAGGGTTTTTTTGGTGGAATTTGGGGGATTTGGGGGAATTTTGGGGAATTTTGGGTGGATTTTGGATTTTTTGGGCTTTTTTTTTACGGATTTTGGGTGAATTTTTGGTGAATTTTGGAGTTTTTTGGGGGCGAATTTTTGGTGAATTTTGGAGGTTTTTTGGCGACTTTTTGGTGAATTTTGGAGGTTTTTTTGGTGAATTTTTGGGGAATTTTGGAGGGTTTTTTGGGTGGAATTTGGGGGATTTGGGGGAATTTTGGGTGGATTTTGGATTTTTTGGCTTTTTTTTTAACGGATTTTGGGTGAATTTTTGGTGAATTTTGGAATTTTTGGGGTGATTTTTGGGGAATGTTGGATTTTTTGGTTTTTGTTTGGTTTTTTTTTTTTTTTTGGTTTGGGGTGATTTTTGGTGAATTTTGGAATTTTTGGGGTGATTTTTGGGGTGATTTTGGGGTGATTTTTGGGGTGATTTTTTGGAGTGATTTTGGGGTGATTTTGGGATTTTTTGGGGTGATTTTGGGGCTATTTGGGGTGATTTTTGGGCTGATTTTTGTGCTGTTTTTGGGGTGATTTTGGGGTTTTTTGGGGGTGAGTTTTGGGGTGATTTTTGGGGTGTTTTTGGGGTGATTTTTGGGGTGATTTTTTGGGGTGTTTTGGTGGCTTTTCGGGGTGATTTTTGGGGGGGGTGATTTTTGGGGTGATTTTTTGGGGTTTTTTGGTGGCTTTTGGGGGTGAGTTTTGGGGTGATTTTTGGGGTGTTTTGGGGGTGATTTTTGGGGTGATTTTTGGGGCGATTTTTGGGGTGATTTTTGGGGTTTTTTGGGGTTTTTTGGGTTATTTTTGGGGTTTTTTTGGGGCTTTTTGGGGTGATTTTTGGGGTGATTTTTGGGGTGTTTTGGGGTTGATTTTTGGGGTAATTTTTGGGGTGTTTTGGGGTGTTTTTTGGGGTGATTTTTGGGTTTTTTTGGGGTGATTTTTGGGGTTTTTTGGGCTGATTTTTGGGGTTTTTTGGGGTGATTTTTAGGATTTGTGGGGTGATTTTTTGGGGTGATTTTTGGGGTGATTTGGGGTTTTTTTTGGGGTCCAGGGGTGGCCGCGGGTTCCCTTTTCACGAGCGGGAAATTCGCGCTGGACCCGGGAGATTTTGGGGTGATTTTGGGGTTTTTTGGGGTGTTTTTGGGGTGATTTTTGGGGTGATTTTTGGGGCTTTTTGGGGTTTTTTTGGGTTATTTTTGGGGGCTTTTTGGGGTGATTTTTGGGGTGATTTTTGGGGTGATTTTGGGGTGATTTTTTGGGGTTTTTTGGTGGCTTTTCGGGGTGATTTTTGGGGTAATTTTTGGGGTGATTTTGGGTTTTTTTGGGGGTGAGTTTTGGGGTGATTTTTGGGGTGTTTTGGGGGTGATTTTTGGGGTGATTTTTTGGGGTTTTTTGGTGGCTTTTCGGGGTGATTTTTGGGGTAATTTTTGGGGTGATTTTGGGTTTTTTTGGGGGTGAGTTTTGGGGTGATTTTTGGGGTTTTTTGGGGTGATTTTTGGGGTTTTTTGGGGTGATTTTTGGGGTTTTTTGGGGTGTTTTTTAGGATTTGTGGGGTGATTTTTTGGGGTGATTTTTGGGGTGATTTGGGGGTTTTTTTTGGGGTCCAGGGGTGGCCGCGGGTTCCCTTTTCACGAGCGGGAAATTCGCGCTGGAGATTTTGGGGTGATTTTGGGGTTTTTTGGGGTTTTTTTGGGTTATTTTTGGGTTTTTTTGGGGGCTTTTTGGGGTGATTTTTTGGGGTGTTTTTGGGGTGATTTTTGGGGTGATTTTTGGGGCTTTTTGGGGTTTTTTTGGGTTATTTTTGGGGTTTTTTGGGGGCTTTTTGGGGTGATTTTTTGGGGTGTTTTTGGGGTGATTTTTGGGGTGTTTTTGGGGTGTTTTTTGGGGTTTTTTGGGGTGATTTTTAGGATTTGTGGGGTGATTTTTTGGGGTGATTTTTGGGGTGATTTTTGGGGTGATTTTTGGGGTGATTTTTGGGGTGATTTGGGGGATTTTTGGGGTGATTTTTGGGTCGATTTTTGGGGTTTTTTGGGGTGATTTTTAGGATTTGTGGGGTGATTTTTTGGGGTGATTTTTGGGGTGATTTGGGGTTTTTTTGGGCTCCAGGGGTGGCCGCGGGTTCCCTTTTCATGAGCGGGAAATTCGCGCTGGACCCGGGAGATTTTGGGGTGATTTTGGGGTTTTTTGGGGTGTTTTTGGGGTGATTTTTTGGGGTGTTTTTGGGGTGATTTTTGGGGTTTTTTGGGTTTTTTTTGGGTTATTTTTGGGGGTTTTTTGGGGCTTTTTGGGGTGGTTTTTGGGGTGATTTTTTGGGGTGATTTTTGGGGTGTTTTTGGGGTGGTTTTGGGGTGATTTTTGGGGTTTTTTGGGGTGATTTGGGGGATTTTTGGGTTATTTTTGGGGGTTTTTTTGGGCTTTTTGGGGTGATTTTTTGGGGTGTTTTTGGGGTGATTTTTGGGGTAATTTTTGGGGTGATTTTGGGTTTTTTTGGGGGTGAGTTTTGGGGTGATTTTTGGGGTTTTTTGGGGTGATTTGGGGGATTTTTGGGGTGATTTTTGGGGTGATTTTTGGGGTTTTTTTGGGGTGATTTTTAGGATTTTTGGGGTGATTTTTTGAGGTGATTTTTGGGGTGATTTGGGGGTTTTTTTTTGGGGTCCAGGGGTGGCCGCGGGTTCCCTTTTCACGAGCGGGAAATTCGCGCTGGACCCGGAGCTGCGCGGGGCCGAGTTCGAGCGCCTGACCCAGAACTTGGACGTTCATTTCTGGAAAAGCTTCTGGAACCTCACCGAGACCGAGCTGCTGGCGGTGAGAAATCCCCCAAAAAAAAATAAACCCCAAAAGTTCCAAAAAATTCAAAATTCCCACGTGAAAATCCCAAAAAACCAAAAAATCCCCCCAAAAATCCAAAAAAATCCCCAAAAATCCCATAAAAAATCCCATAAAAATCCCCCAAAATCTCACCCAGACCGAGCTGCTGGCGGTGAGAAATCCCCAAAAAAATAAACCCCAAAATTTCCAAAAAATTCAAAATCCCCACCTGAAAATCCCAAAAAACCAAAAAATCCCCCAAAAAATCCCCAAAAATCCCAAAAAATCCCATAAAAATCCCATAAAAATCCCCCAAAATCTCACCCAGACCGAGCTGCTGGCGGTGAGAAATCCCAAAAAAAAAAAACCCCAAAATTTCCAAAAAATTCAAAATCCCCACGTGAAAATCCCAAAAAAACAAAAAATCCCCCCAAAAAATCCAAAAAAATCCCAAAAAATCCCATAAAAATCCCATAAAAATCCCATAAAAATCCCATAAAAATCCCCCAAAATCTCACCCAGACCGAGCTGCTGGCGGTGAGAAATCCCCAAAAAAAACCCCCAAAATTTCCAAAAAATTCAAAATCCCCACAAACCAAAAAATCCCCCCAAAAAATCCCAAAAAATCCCAAAAATTCCCATAAAAATCCCATAAAAATTCCCCAAAATCTCACCCAGACCGAGCTGCTGGCGGTGAGAAATCCCAAAAAAAAAAAAACCCAAAAATTCTAAAAGATTCAAAATCCCCACCTGAAAATCCCCAAAAACCAAAAAATCCCCCAAAAATCCCAAAAAATCCCAAAAAATCCCAAAAAATTCCCATAAAATCCCAAAAAATTCCCATAAAAATCCCCCAAAATCTCACCGAGACCGAGCTGCTGGCGGTGAGAAATCCCAAAAAAATAAACCCCAAAAATTCCAAAAAATTCAAAATCCCCACAAACCAAAAAATCCCCCAAAAAATCCCAAAAAATCCCATAAAAATCCCATAAAAATCCCCCAAAATCTCACCCAGACCGAGCTGCTGGCGGTGAGAAATCCCAAAAGAAAAACCCCAAAATTTCCAAAAAATTCAAAATCCCCACTTGAAAATCCCAAAAAACAAAAAAATCCCCCCAAAAATCCCAAAAAATCCCAAAAAATCCCATAAAAATCCCATAAAAATCCCCCAAAATCTCACCCAGACCGAGCCGCTGGCGGTGAGAAATCCCAAAAAAAAAACCCCAAAATTTCCAAAAAATTCAAAATTCCCACGTGAAAATCCCAAAAAACCAAAAAATCCCCCAAAAAATCCCAAAAAATCCCAAAAAATCCCAAAAAATCCCAAAAATTCCCATAAAAATCCCCCAAAATCTCACCCAGACCGAGCTGCTGGCGGTGAGAAATCCCCAAAAAAAAAACCCCAAAATTTCCAAAAAATTCAAAATCCCCACCTGAAAATCCCAAAAAACCAAAAAATCCCCCCAAAAATCAAAAAAATCCCCAAAAATTTTTAAAAATCCCATAAAAATCCCCCAAAATCTCACCCAGACCGAGTTGCTGGCGGTGAGAAATCCCAAAAAAAAACCCCCAAAATTTCCAAAAAATTCAAAATTCCCACGTGAAAATCCCAAAAAACCAAAAAATCCCCCAAAAAAATCCAAAAAAATCTCCCAAAAAATCCCAAAAAATCCCATAAAAAATCCCATAAAAATCCCCCAAAATCTCACCGAGACTGAGCTGCTGGCGGTGAGAAATCCCAAAAAAAAAAAAACCCAAAAATTCCAAAAAATTCAAAATCCCCACAAACCAAAAAATCCCCCAAAAAATCAAAAAAAATCCCAAAAAATCCCATAAAAATCCCATAAAAATCCCCCAAAATCTCACCCAGACCGAGCTGCTGGCGGTGAGAAATCCCCAAAAAAAAAAACCCCAAAATTTCCAAAAAATTCAAAATCCCCACAAACCAAAAAATCCCCCAAAAAATCCCAAAAAATCCCAAAAAATCCCATAAAAATCCCATAAAAATCCCCCAAAATCTCACCCAGACCGAGCTGCTGGCGGTGAGAAATCCCAAAAAAAAAAACCCCAAAATTTCCAAAAAATTCAAAATTCCCACCTGAAAATCCCAAAAAACCAAAAAATCCCCCCAAAAAATCCAAAAAAATCCCAAAAAATTTAAAAAATTCCCATAAAAATCCCCCAAAATCTCACCCAGACCGAGCTGCTGGCGGTGAGAAACCCCCCAAAAAAAAACCCCAAAAATTCCAAAAAATTCAAAATTCCCACGTGAAAATCCCAAAAAACCAAAAAATCCCCCAAAAAATCCCAAAAAATCTCCCAAAAAATCCCAAAAAATTCCCATAAAAATCCCCCAAAATCTCACCCAGACCGAGCTGCTGGCGGTGAGAAATCCCCAAAAAAACCCCCAAAATTTCCAAAAAATTCAAAATCCCCACCTGAAAATCCCAAAAAACAAAAAAATCCCCCCAAAAATCTCCAAAAAAACCAAAAAACCACCCAAAAAACCCCAAAAAATCCCATAAAAATCCCATAAAAACACCCCAAAATCTCACCCAGACCGAGTTGCTGGCGGTGAGAAATCCCCAAAAAAAAACCCCAAAAAATCCAAAATCTCAACCTAAAAATCCCAAAAAATTAAAAAATCCCCTTGAAAACCCAAAAAAATCCCAAAAAATTTTTAAAAATCCCAAAAAATTTTAAAAAATCCCATAAAAACACCCCAAAATCTCACCCAGACCGAGCCGCTGGCGGTGAGAAACCCCCCAAAAAAACCCCCAAAATTCCAAAAAATTCAAAATCCCGAACCTGAAAATCCCCAAAAACCAAAACCCTCAAAACCCCCCCAAAAAATAAAAAAAATCCCATAAAAATCCCTTTTCTTCGTCATTTTTTTCTCTTTTTTTTCCCGTTTTTCACCATTTTTTCACCGTTTTTTCCACCGTTTTTCGCTGTTTTTTCACCGTTTTTTGCCGTTTTTTCACCGTTTTTTGCCGTTTTTTCACCTTTTTTTGCCATTTTTGGACCGTTTTTTACCATCTTTGGCCATTTTCCACTTTTTTCACCATTTTTCTCCATTTTCCCGCCGTTTTTTCAGCTTTTTCACCGTTTCTCCCCCCGTTTTTCCCCGAATTTTCCCCGTTTTTTCTCATTTTTTCACCGTTTTTTCGCCGTTTTTTGACCGTTTTTTCATCTTTTTTACCATTTCTCCCCTTTTTTCCCCCATTTCCCCGTTTTTTTCTCATTTTTTCACCCTTTTTCCACCATTTTTTCACCGTTTTTTCACCGTTTTTTCACCGTTTTCCACCATTTTTCCCATTTTTTGCCCATTTTTCACCGTTTTTTCACCGTTTTTCTACCGTTTTCACCGTTTTTTCACCTTTTTTTACCGTTTTCCACCGTTTTTCACCATTTTTCAGCGTTTTTCACCGTTTTTTCACCATTTTTTTTCACCGTTTTCCGCTGTTTTTTCACTGTTTTTCACCGTTTTTTCACCGTTTTTTCACCGTTTTTCACCGTTTTTTTCACCGTTTTTCACCAATTTTTCGCCATTTTTTCACCGTTTTTCTCCGTTTTTTTCGCCGTTTTTCACCGTTTTTGCCATTTTTGGACCGTTTTTCACGGGTTTTTCACCGTTTTTTCACCGGTTTTTCGCCCGTTTTCACCGGTTTTTTCACCGTTTTTCACCCTTTTTTCACCGTTTTTCACCGTTTTCACCGTTTTTTCACCGTTTTTTCACCGTTTTTCACCGTTTTTTCACCATTTTTTTTACCGTTTTCCGCTGTTTTTTCACTGTTTTTCACCGGTTTTTCACCGTTTTCCGCTGTTTTTTCACCGTTTTTCACCGGTTTTTTAACCGTTTTTCACCAATTTTTCGCCATTTTTTCACCATTTTTCTCCGTTTTTTTCACCGGTTTTTCACCGATTTTTTGTCATTTTTGGACCGTTTTTCACGGGTTTTTCACCGTTTTTTCACCGTTTTTCACCATTTTTTCACAGTTTTTTCACCGTTTTTTCCCCGTTTTTCACCGGTTTTTGCCATTTTTTGCCCGTTTTTCACCGTTTTTTCACCATTTTTTCACCGTTTTTTCACCGTTTTTCACCGTTTTTCACCGTTTTTCACCGGTTTTTGCCATTTTTTGCCCGTTTTTCACCGTTTTTTCACCGTTTTTCGCCGTTTTTTCCCCGTTTTTCACCGTTCCTTCCCATTCTTTTAAACAATCCCATGAATTCCCGTTTTTTTTTTTCCCTTTCCCGCAGTCCATGGCGTCCCTCACGGCCGTGCAGGTGGGGCTGTGCCGAGCCCTGGCCGTGCCCCCCGAGCCCCTGGAGCTGCCCCTGGCCCGGGACCCCTCCAGGAGCGTCACCATCGCCCCCCCCCGCGCTCACCTGGGCCCCGCCCCGCTGCACCTGCGCCTCCTCTCCTACCACCTGCGGGAGGGACAGGTGAGACCCGGGGGATTCTGGGAAAATTTGGGGAAATTTGGAGTGGGTTTGAGGGGGTTAAATGGGATTTTTGGGGGGTTTAAATGGGATTTTTTGGGTCTAAATGGGATTTTTTGGCGATTTTAGGGGGTATTTTGGGGTCTAAATTGGATTTTTTGGGGATTTTAGGGGGTATTTTGGGATTTAAATGGGAATTTTTGGGGTTTAAATTGAATTTTTGGGGATTTAAATGGGATTTTTTGGGGGTTTTAGGGGGTATTTTGGGGTTTAAATGGGATTTTTTGGGGTTTAAATGGGATTTTTTTGGGATTTAAATGGGATTTTTGGGGGTTTACATGGGATTTTTTGGGATTAAAATGGGATATTTTTGGGTCTAAATTGGATTTTTTGGGGATTTTAGGGGGTATTTTGGGATTTAAATGGGAATTTTTGGGGTTTAAATTGAATTTTTTGGGATTTAAATGGGATTTTTTTGGGGGTTTACCTGGGATTTTTGGGATTTAAATTGGAGTTTTGGGGATTTAAATGGGATTTTATGGGGTTTAAATGGGATTTTTGGGGGGATTTTGGGGGATTTGGGCTCACCTGGGCCCCGCCCCGCTGCACCTGCGCCTCCTCTCCTACCACCTGCGGGAGGGACAGGTGAGACCCGGGGGATTCTGGGAAAATTGGGGGAAATTTGGAGTGGGTTTGAGGGGGTTAAATGGGATTTCAAGTTGTTATAATTTTTAATGTCTATTTTATTTCCATTTTTTCTTGAATTTCGGTTTCAATTTTAATTTCAATCTCAATTTCAATTCCAACTCCAATTTTGATTTTAAATTTAATTTCAATTCCAATTTCAATTTTGATTTTAAATCTAATTTCAATTTCAATTTCACTTTCAATTTTAATTTCAGTTTCAATTCCAATTCTAATTTTAATTCTAATTTTAATTTTAATTTTAATTCCAATTCCAATTCTAATTTCAATTTTAATTCCAATTCTAATTCTAATTTTAATTTTAATTCAAATTCTAATTTTAATTCTAAATTTAATTCTAATTTTAATTCAAATTCTAATTTTAATTTTAATTTTAACTGTAATTCTAATTTTAATTCTAATTTTAATTTTGATTTTAATTTTAATTCTAATTTTGATTTTAAATCTGATTTTAATTTGAATTTTAACTTTAATTTTAATTCTAATTCTAATTTCAATTTTAATTTTAATTCTAATTTTAATTTTAAGTCAAATTCTAATTTTAATTCTAATGCTAATTCTAATTCTAATTTTAATTCTAATTTTAATTCTAATTTTAATCATTTTAATTTTAATTCTAATTTTAATTTTCAGTTTCATTTCAATTTTACTTTCAATTTCAATTCCAATTCCAATTCCAATTCCAATTCCAATTCCAATTCTGATTCTTATTTTAATTCCAATTCCAATTCTCATTTTAATTCTAATTTTAATTTCAATTCCAATTCCAATTCCAATTCCAATTCCAATTCTTATTTCAATTCTCATTCTAACTCGAATTTCAATTTAAAAATAAATTTTAATTTTAATTTTTATCCCCCCCCCCCACCCCAGGACTCGGCCGCCCTCAGCGCCCTCACCCGCCACGACTCCCCCTCCCCCTGGAGCCCCTCCCCCTTCCCCTGGCGCTTCCGGGGGCCTCCCCTCCCCCCCTCCCGGGGCCTCCTGCTCCATTTCCACGGCGGCGGCTTCGTGGCGCAGACCTCGCGCTCGCACGAGCCGTACCTGCGGGGCTGGGCCCGCGACCTGGCCACGCCCATCCTGTCCGTGGACTACGCCCTGGCCCCCGAGGCGCCGTTCCCGCGGGCGCTGGAGGAATGTTTCTACGCCTACTGCTGGGCCCTGAGGCACTGCCGGCTGCTGGGTGGGTGGTTTGGGAAAAATTTGGGAAATTTTGGGGTTTTTGGGGGATTTTTTGGGGATTTTTTGGGGGGTTTTTCGGGGGGGAAACGGGATTAAAACGGATTTTTTGGGCGGTTTTTTGGGAGAAGAAGTGGTCAGGAAAGGGTTAAAAGTGGCCAGGAAAGGGTTAAAAGGAAGAAGGGATGCTGAAAGACTTTGGGGATTTTTTGGGGATTTTTTGGGATTTTTTTTTTTTTTGGGATCAAACCGGATTTTTTTTCGTGTCTTTTGGGCGAGAGGTGGCGAGGAAAGGGTTAAAAATGGTGAGTAAAGGGTTAAAAAGGCGGCGAAGGGATCCTGAAAGAATTTTGGAATTTTTTGGGATTTTTTGGGGGGTTTCTAGGGGGGTGAAAATTGATTAAAATTAACCCAAAAATCAACCCAAAATCCCCCCAAATCAGCCCCAAATTCAACCCCAAAAATCCCCCCAATGTCCCCAATGTCCCCAATGTCCCCAATGTCCCCAATGTCCCCCAATGTCCCCCCAATGTCCCCAATGTCCCCCAATGTTCCCAATGTCCCCAATGTCCCCAATGTCCCCAATGTCCCCAATGTCCCCCAATGTCCCCCCAATGTCCCCAATGTCCCCAATGTCCCCAATGTCCCCAATCCCCCCAATCCCCCCAATGTCCCCAATCCCCCCAAATGTCCCCAAATGTCCCCAATGTCCCCAAACGTCCCCAATGTGTCCCCAATGTCCCCAATGTCCCCAATGTCCCCAAATGTCCCCAATGTCCCCAATCCCCCCAGTGTCCCCAATGTCCCCAATGTCCCCAATCCCCCCAGTGTCCCCCAATCCCCCCAATGTCCCCAATGTCCCCAAACGTCCCCAATGTCCCCAATCCCATTTAATGTCCCCCAATGTCCCCAGGCTCGACGGCCGAGCGCGTGTGCCTGGCGGGTGACAGCGCGGGCGGCAACCTGTGCCTGGGGGTGTCTCTGCGGGCGGTGGCCCTGGGGGTCCGTGTCCCCCAGGCCGTGGTGGCCGCGTACCCGGTGACGTTGGTGAGGGCGGCGGCGTCGCCCTCGCGCCTCCTCACCCTGATGGACCCCCTGCTGCCCCTGGGGGTGCTGTGCCAGTGCCTGGGCGCCTACGCAGGTTTGGGGACACTGGGGACATTGGGGACACTGGGGGACATTGGGGACATTGGGGGGATTGGGGACATTGGGGGACATTGGGGACATTGGGGACATTGGGGACATTGGGGACATTTGGGGACATTGGGGGATTGGGGACACTGGGGACATTGGGGACATTGGGGACATTGGGGACATTGGGGACATTGGGGGGATTGGGGACAATGGGGACATTGGGGGGATTGGGGACAATGGGGACATTGGGGGATATTGGGGACATTGGGGGACATTGGGGGACATTGGGGACATTGGGGGACATTGGGGGACATTGGGGACATTGGGGACATTGGGGGGACATTGGGGGACATTGGGGACGTAGGGGGGATTGGGGACATTGGGGACATTTGGGGACATTGGGGACATTGGGGACATTGGGGGACATTTGGGGACATTGGGGACATTGGGGACATTTGGGGACATTGGGGGGACATTGGGGACATTGGGGACATTGGGGACATTGGGGGATTGGGGACATTGGGGACATTTGGGGACATTGGGGACATTGGGGACATTGGGGACATTTGGGGACACTGGGGACATTGGGGACATTGGGGACATTTGGGGACATTGGGGACATTGGGGACATTGGGGACATTGGGGGGATTGGGGACATTGGGGACATTGGGGACATTGGGGGACATTGGGGACATTGGGGACATTGGGGACATTGGGGACATTGGGGACATTGGGGGGATTGGGGACATTGGGGACATTGGGGGACATTGGGGACATTGGGGACATTGGGGGACATTGGGGACATTGGGGATATTGGGGACATTGGGGACATTGGGGGACATTGGGGGGATTGGGGACATTGGGGATATTGGGGACATTGGGGGACATTGGGGACATTGGGGACACTGGGGACATTGGGGACATTTGGGGACATTGGGGACATTGGGGCATTGGGGACATTGGGGACATTGGGGACATTGGGGACATTGGGGACATTGGGGACATTGGGGACATTGGGGACATTGGGGGACATTGGGGACATTGGGGACATTGGGGACATTGGGGACATTGGGGACGATTGGGGACATTGGGGATTGGGACATTGGGGACATTGGGGGACATTGGGGACATTGGGGACATTGGGGGACATTGGGGGACATTGGGGACATTGGGGACATTGGGGGACATTGGGGACATTGGGGACATTGGGGACATTGGGGGACATTGGGGGACATTGGGGACATTGGGGGCATTGGGGACATTGGGGACATTGGGGACATTGGGGACATTGGGGGACATTGGGGACATTGGGGGACATTGGGGGGCATTGGGGACATTGGGGGGATTGGGGACATTGGGGGGCATTGGGGACATTGGGGACATTGGGGACATTGGGGGGCATTGGGGACATTGGGGACATTGGGGGGATTGGGGACATTGGGGAGATTGGGGGGATTGGGGACATTGGGGGACATTGGGGGGATTGGGGACATTGGGGACATTGGGGGACATTGGGGACATTGGGGACATTGGGGGGACATTGGGGACATTGGGGACATTGGGGACACTGGGGACATTGGGGACATTGGGGACATTGGGGGACACTGGGGACACTGGGGACATTGGGGACATTGGGGACACTGGGGACATTGGGGGACATTGGGGACATTGGGGACATTGGGGGCATTGGGGACATTGGGGACATTGGGGGACATTGGGGGGATTGGGGACATTGGGGACATTGGGGACATTGGGGGACATTGGGGACATTGGGAGGACATTGGGGACATTGGGGGACATTGGGGACATTGGGGACATTGGGGACATTGGGGGACATTGGGGACATTGGGGACATTGGGGACATTGGGGGGATTGGGGACATTGGGGGACATTGGGGGGATTGGGGACATTGGGGGACATTGGGGGGATTGGGGACATTGGGGACATTGGGGGACATTGGGGACATTGGGGGGATTGGGGGGACATTGGGAGGACATTGGGGACATTGGGGACATTGGGGACATTGGGGACATTGGGGGGATTGGGGACATTGGGGGGACATTGGGGACATTGGGGGACATTGGGGGACATTGGGGGACATTGGGGACATTGGGGACATTGGGGACATTGGGGACATTGGGGGACATTGGGGACATTGGGGACATTGGGGACATTGGGGGACATTGGGGACATTGGGGGACATTGGGGACATTGGGGACATTGGGGACATTGGGGGACATTGGGGACATTGGGGGACATTGGGGACATTGGGGGGATTGGGGACATTGGGGACATTGGGGACATTGGGGGGATTGGGGACATTGGGGACATTGGGGGACATTGGGGACATTGGGGGGATTGGGGACATTGGGGACATTGGGGACATTGGGGGACATTGGGGACATTGGGGACATTGGGGACATTGGGGGGATTGGGGACATTGGGGACATTGGGGGACATTGGGGACATTGGGGACATTGGGGACATTGGGGGGATTGGGGACATTGGGGACATTGGGGGACATTGGGGACATTGGGGACATTGGGGACATTGGGGGACATTGGGGACATTGGGGACAGGGGACATTGGGGACATTGGGGACATTGGGGACATTGGGGACATTGGGGACATTGGGGACATTGGGACATTGGGGACATTGGGGGGATTGGGGACATTGGGGGGATTGGGGACATTGGGGACATTGGGGACATTGGGGACATTGGGGGGATTGGGGACATTGGGGACATTGGGGACATTGGGGACATTGGGGACATTGGGGACATTGGGGGGATTGGGGACATTGGGGACATTGGGGACATTGGGGACATTGGGGACATTGGGGGATTGGGGACATTGGGGACATTGGGGACATTGGGGGACATTGGGGACATTGGGGACATTGGGGACATTGGGGACATTGGGGGACATTGGGGACATTGGGGGGATTGGGGACATTGGGGACATTGGGGACATTGGGGGGATTGGGGACATTGGGGACATTGGGGGGATTGGGGACATTGGGGACATTGGGGGGATTGGGGACATTGGGGGATTGGGGGGATTGGGGACATTGGGGACATTGGGGACATTGGGGACATTGGGGACATTGGGGGACATTGGGGACATTGGGGGACATTGGGGGACATTGGGGGGACATTGGGGACATTGGGGACATTGGGGACATTGGGGACATTGGGGGACATTGGGGACATTGGGGACATTGGGGACATTGGGGACATTGGGGGGATTGGGGACATTGGGGACATTGGGGGGATTGGGGGGATTGGGGACATTGGGGGATTGGGGACATTGGGGGACATTGGGGACATTGGGGACATTGGGGACATTGGGGACATGGGGGGACATGGGAGGAAGGAAGGGAGAGGGGACATTGGGGACATATGGGGACATTGGGGCATTGGGGGACATTGGGGACCATTGGGGGACATTGGGGACAGGGGACATTGGGGACATTGGGGACATTGGGGGACGGGGGGGGGGGGGGGGGGGGGGGGGGGATTGGGGACATTGGGGGATTGGGGGGATGGGGGAGATTGGGGACATTGGGGGGATTGGGGACATTGGGGACATTGGGGGACATTGGGGGGACATTGGGGACATTGGGGGGGGGGGATTGGGGACATTGGGGGGATTGGGGACATTGGGACAGGGGGACAGGGGACATTGGGGGACATTGGGGGGACATTGGGGGACATTGGGGACATTGGGGACATTGGGGACATTGGGGACATTGGGGGACATTGGGGACATTGGGGACATTGGGGACATTGGGGGACATTGGGGACATTGGGGACATTGGGGACATTGGGGGGATTGGGGACATTGGGGGGCATTGGGGACATTGGGGACATTGGGGGACATTGGGGGACATTGGGGACATTGGGGACATTGGGGGACATTGGGGGACATTGGGGACATTGGGGACATTGGGGACATTGGGGGACATTGGGGACATTGGGGACATTGGGGACACTGGGGACATTGGGGACATTGGGGACATTGGGGACATTGGGGGACATTGGGGACATTGGGGACATTGGGGACATTGGGGACATTGGGGACATTGGGGGACATTGGGGACATTGGGGACATTGGGGACATTGGGGACATTGGGGACATTGGGGACATTGGGGACATTGGGGACATTGGGGACATTGGGGGACATTGGGGACATTGGGGACATTGGGGACATTGGGGACATTGGGGACATTGGGGACATTGGGGACATTGGGGACATTGGGGGACATTGGGGACATTGGGGGGACTGGGGACATTGGGGACATTGGGGACATTGGGGGACATTGGGGACATTGGGGACATTGGGGACATTGGGGACATTGGGGGGACATTGGGGACATTGGGGACATTGGGGACATTGGGGACATTGGGGGACATTGGGGGACATTGGGGGACATTGGGGGGATTTTTGGGGTTGAATTTGGGGCTGATTTTGGGGGATTTTGGGGTTGATTTTTGGGTTGATTTCGATCAATTTTGGGCTGATTTTTGGGTCGATTTTGGGTTAATTTTAATCAATTTTGTGTGATTTTTGGGTTCATTTTTGGGTTAATTTTAATCAATTTTGGGTTAATTTTAATCAATTTTTGGGTTGATTTTTGGGTTAATTTTAATCAATTTTGGGGTTGATTTTTGGGTTATTTTGATCAATTTTGGGGTTGATTTTTGAGTTAATTTTAATCAATTTTGGGTTGATTTTTGGGTCAATTTTGGGTTGATTTTTGGGTTGATTTTGGGGTTGATTTTTGGGTTAATTTTAATCAATTTTGGGGTTGATTTTTGGGTCGATTTTGGGTTAATTTTAATCAATTTTGTGTGATTTTTGGGTTGATTTTTGGGTTAATTTTGGGTTGATTTTTGGGCTGATTTTTTGGGTTAATTTTAATCAATTTTGGGTTAATTTTAATCAATTTTGGGTTGATTTTTGGGTTAATTTTGGGTTGATTTTTGGGTTGATTTTGGGGTTGATTTTTGGGTTAATTTTAATAAATTTTGGGTTGATTTTTGGGTCGATTTTGGGTTAATTTTAATCAATTTTGGGTTAATTTTTGGGTCGATTTTGGGTTAATTTTAATCAATTTTGTGTGATTTTTGGGTTCATTTTTGGGTTAATTTTAATCAATTTTTGGGCTGATTTTTTGGGTTAATTTTAATCAATTTTTGGGCTGATTTTTTGGGTTAATTTTAATCAATTTTTGGGTTGATTTTTGGGTTAATTTTAATCAATTTTGGGTTGATTTCTGGGCTAATTTTGGGTTGATCTTTGGGTTGATCTTTGGGTTGATTTTTGGGTCGATTTTGGGTTAATTTTAATCAATTTTGGGTTGAGTTTTGGGTCGATTTTGAGTTAATTTTAATCAATTTTTGGGCTGATTTTTTGGGTTAATTTTAATCAATTTTGGGTTGATTTTTGGGTCGATTTTGGGTTAATTTTAATCAATTTTGTGTGATTTTTGGGTTCATTTTTGGGTTAATTTTAATCAATTTTTGGGCTGATTTTTTGGGTTAATTTTAATCAATTTTGGGTTGATTTTAATCAATTTTGGGGTTGATTTTTGGGTCGATTTCGGGTGATTTTTGTGTTGATTTTTGGGTCGATTTTGGGCCATTTCGGTGACTTTTTTTTTTTTTTTTTTTCCCTTTTTTTTCCCCCTCCCCTCCCCCCTTTCGCAGGAACGTTGGGGGAGGGGTCTCCCGCCCCTCCCCCCTCGGGGGCCCAGGTGGGGGAGGGGCTGATCCTGAGGGGGCTGCGGGGGGGGGCGGCCTGGCTGGGGGGGCTCCTGAGGGGGAGACCCCCCCCAAAAACAGGTGAGGGGGCCCCAAATTTGGGGGGGGGTCCCAAAAATGGGGGGAGGGGCTGAAAAATGGGGGAGGGGCCCCAAAAAATGGGGGAGGGGCTGGAAATGGGGGAGGGGTCTCAAAAATTGGGGGAGGGGCTTCAAAAATGGGGGGGAGGGGCTGGAAATTGGGGGAGGGGTCCCAAAATTTGGGGAGGGGTCACGAAATTGGGGGAGGGGTCTTAAAAATGGGGGAGGGGCTGGAAATTGGGGGAGGGGTCCCAAAAAATGGGGGAGGGGCTGGAAATTGGGGGAGGGGTCCCAAAATTGGGGGAGGGGTCACGAAATTGGGGGAGGGGTCCCAAAAAATGGGGGAGGGGCTGGAAATGGGGGGGGGGCCCCAAAAAATGGGGGAGGGGCTGGAAATGGGGGAGGGGTCTCAAAATTGGGGGAGGGGCTGAAAAATGGGGGAGGGGTCCCAAAAATGGGGGAGGGGCTGGAAATGGGGGGAGGGTCTCAAAATTGGGGAGGGGTCACAAAATTGGGGGAGGGGTCCCAAAATTGGGGGAGGGGTTTCAAAAATGGGGGGGGGGGGAGGGCTGGAAAATGGGGGAGGGGTCCCAAAATTGGGGGGAGGGTCTGAAAAATGGGGGAGGGGCCCCAAAAAATGGGGGAGGGGTCTCAAAAATTGGGGGAGGGGCTTCAAAAATGGGGGGGAGGGGCTGGAAATTGGGGGAGGGGTCCCAAAAAATGGGGGAGGGGCTGGAAATGGGGGAGGGGTCCCAAAAAATGGGGGAGGGGTCCCAAAAAATGGGGGAGGGGCTGGAAATGGGGGGAGGGGTCCCAAAATTGGGGGAGGGGTCTCAAAAAATGGGGGAGGGGTCCCAAAATTTGGGGGAGGGGTCCAAAAATTGGGGGAGGGGCTGAAAATTGGGGGAGGGGTCTCAAAAAATGGGGGAGGGGCGGGAAATGGGGGAGGGGTCACAACATTGGGGGAGGGGGTCCCAAAAAATGGGGGAGGGGTCCCAAAAAATGGGGGAGGGGTCCCCAAAAATTTGGGGGGATTTTTGTGGAATTTCGGGGTTTTTTGGGGAATTTTTTGGGGATTTTTTTGGGGGATTTTGGGGTCGAATTTCGGGGAATTTTTGGGGGGAAATTTTGGGGTTTTTTGGGGGGTTTTGGGGAAATTTTTGGGGAAATTTTGGGGTTTTTTTGGGGGATTTTGGGGAAATTTTTGGGGTTTTTTGGGAGATTTTTGGGGTTTTTTTCGGGGATTTTTGGCTCCATTTTAGCAGAAATTTTTATTTATTTGAAGGAAAATTTGGGGGTTTTTTTCAGGAATTTTGAGCTCAATTTTAAGAAAAATTTTTTTTTGGTTTCTGGGGAGATTTTGGGGGTTTTTTTTGGAATTTTTGGTTCCCTTTTAGAAGAATTTTTTATTTTTTCGAGGGGAAATTTTGGGGTTTTTTTCGGGGATTTTTGGCTCCATTTTAACAGATTTTTTTATTTTTTGGGGGGAAATTTTGGTTTTTTTTTCAGGGATTTTTGGCTCCATTTTAGCAGAAATTTTTGATTTTTTGGGTGGAAATTTTGGGGTTTTTTTCAGGGATTTTTGGCTCCATTTTAGCAGAAATTTTTTGATTTTTTGGGTGGAAATTTTGGGGTTTTTTTCAGGGATTTTTGGCTCCATTTTAGCAGAAATTTTTGATTTTTTTGGGTGGAAATTTTGGGGTTTTTTTCAGGGATTTTTGGCTCCATTTTAGCAGAAATTTTTGATTTTTTGGGGGGAAAATTTTGGGGTTTTTTTCAGGGATTTTTGGCTCCATTTTAGCAGAAATTTTTGATTTTTTGGGGGGAAATTTTGGGGTTTTTTTCAAGGATTTTTGGCTCCATTTTAGCAGAAATTTTTTATTTTTTCGGGTGGAAATTTTGGGCTTTTTTTCAGGGATTTTTGGCTCCATTTTAGCAGAAAGTTTTGATTTTTTGGGTGGAAATTTTGGGGTTTTTTTTCAGGGATTTTTGGCTCCATTTTAGCAGAAATTTTTGATTTTTTGGGTGGAAATTTTGGGGTTTTTTTCAGGGATTTTGAGCTCCATTTTAGCAGAAATTTTTTGATTTTTTGGGTGGAAATTTTGGGGTTTTTTTCAGGGATTTTTGGCTCCATTTTAGCAGAAATTTTTGATTTTTTGGGTGGAAATTTTGGGGTTTTTTTCAGGGATTTTTGGCTCCATTTTAGCAGAAATTTTTGATTTTTTGGGTGGAAATTTTGGGGTTTTTTTCAGGGATTTTTGGCTCCATTTTAGCAGAAATTTTTGATTTTTTGGGGGGAAATTTTGGGGTTTTTTTTCAGGGATTTTTGGCTCCATTTTAGCAGAAATTTTTGATTTTTTGGGTGGAAATTTTGGGGTTTTTTTCAGGGATTTTTGGCTCCATTTTAGCAGAAATTTTTGATTTTTTGGGGGAAATTTTGGGGTTTTTTTCAGGGATTTTTGGCTCCATTTTAGCAGAAATTTTTGATTTTTGGTTGAAATTTTGGGTTTTTTTTCAGGGATTTTTGGCTCCATTTTAGCAGAAATTTTTTGATTTTTGGTTGAAATTTTGGGTTTTTTTTCAAGGATTTTTGGCTCCATTTTAGCAGAAATTTTTTATTTTTTGGGTGGAAATTTTGGGGTTTTTTTCAGGGATTTTGAGTCCATTTTAGAAAAAAATTTTTTGGTTTTTTTGGGAGATTTTTTGGGTTTTTTCGGGGATTTTTGGCTCCATTTTAGCAGAAATTTTTGATTTTTGGGGGGAAAATTTTTGGTTTTAATCAAGAATTTGGAGCTCCATTTATATCAGAATTTTTTTGGTTTTTTGGGTGCAATTTTTTTTTTCCCCAGCGATTTTTTTCCTCGATCTTGGGAGGAATTTTTTTTTATTTATTTTTTTTTTTGGGTGGGGGATGCATTTTGAATTTTTTTTTATTTTTTGGGGTGTGCATTTAATTTTTTTTTTTTATACGGGGATGCATTTTGAATTTTTTTTTATTTTTTGGGGGATGCATTTAAATTTTTTTTTTTTGGGGGGGGGCAGGGATGCATTTAATTTTTTTTTTTAATGATGCTTTTAAATTTTTTAAATTTTTTTTTTTTTTAATTTTTTTTTTTCTCTCCCCCAGAAGAAACTCCAAACTCCGATGGGGGGGGAGGGGACCAGGACCCCCTCGAGGATTTTTCCGACGAACCCCCCAAATTTTTGGGGTACCCCGAAGGATTTCGACCCCTCCGGACCGGGGGACCCCCCGCAAAATTTGGGGAAATTCCCCCAAAACCCCCCCGGGACCCTTTTATGTCCCCCCTGCTGGCCCCGGATTCGTTGCTGGGGGGTCTCCCCCCCGTTCACTTGGTGGTGAGAGACCCCTCCCCAAAAAAATCCCAAAATTCCCCGAAATTCCCAAATTTTGGCAGCAAAAAAATCGAAATTTCCCCCAAAAAAAAAAAATGACCCCCATAAAAAAATCCGGGTTAAAAAATTTAAATAATTAAAAAAAAAAAAAAAAGATATAAAATCATAAAAATTGACCCCAAAACTGCCCCAAATTCAGGTTAAAAAATTAAAAAAAAGTATCAGAGCCGCCTTTAAAAATCTCCAAGTTTGGACAAAAAAAAAAAAAAAATTTCGAGGTTTGCACCTCCCCAAAAAAATGGGGAAATTCCCACGTGGAAAATCCCCAAAATTGAGCCCAAAAAAGAGAATTAAAATGGACCCAAACAGGGGTGAAATGAACCCAAAAAATTCACCCAATAAAATCCTAAAATTGTCCCCAGGCAAAAATCCCCCAAAATTGCGAAAATTCCGGAATTTCCGCCCGGAAAATTTTGTAAATCCCCGAAAAAAAAGAGATTCGAGAAACGCCACCAAATTCCTCGAAATAGCCCCAAAATCTCAAATCGCCCCAAATTTCCCAAAATCCCCCAAATTCACCCCAAAATCTCCCCAAAAAATCCCCAAATCCCCCCAAAACAGCCCCAAAATCCCCCCAAAAAATCCCCAAAATCGCCCCCAAATCCCCTAAACCAGCCCCGAAACCTCCAAAAATCCCCCAAAACAGCCCCAAAATCGCCCCTAAAATTTCTCAAAATCCCCCAAATTCACCCCAAATTTTCCCAAAATCGACTCCACCGAACCCAAATCCCCCCAAAACCCCTCCCAAATGTCTCCAAATCCCCCAAAACAGCCCCAAAATCGCCCCCAAATCCCCTAAACCAGCCCCGAAAACTGCCCCGAAACCTCCAAAAATGCCCCAAACCAGCCCCAAAATCGCCCCCAAAATTCCCGAAATTCACCCCAAATTTTCCCAAAATCGACTCCACCGACCCCAAATCCCCCCAAAACCCCTCCCAAATGTCTCCAAATCCCCCAAAACAGCCCCAAAATCGCCCCCAAATCCCCTAAACCAGCCCCGAAACCTCCAAAAATCCCCCAAAACAGCCCCAAAATCGCCCTAAAAACCCGCCCAAAAATCCCCAAAATCCCCCAATTTCACCCCAAATCTTCTCAAAATCGACTCCACTGGTCCCAAATCCCCTCTAATCCCCTCCCAAATGTCTCCAAATTGCCCAAAACAGCCCCAAAATCGCCTCCCAAATCCCCTAAACCAGCCCCGAAAACTGCCCCGAAACCTCAAAAATGCCCCAAAACAGCCCCAAAATCGCCCCCAAAATTCCCCAAATTCACCCCAAATTTTCCCAAAATCGACTCCACCGACCCCAAATCCCCCCTAAACCCCTCCCAAATGTCTCCAAATCCCCCAAAACAGCCCCAAAATCGCCCCCAAATCCCCTAAACCAGCCCCGAAACCTCCAAAAATCCCCCCCAAAACAGCCCCAAAATCGCCCTAAAAACCCGCCCAAAAATCCCCAAAATCCCCCAATTTCACGCCAAATCTTCCCAAAATCGACTCCTCCGACCCCAAATCCCCCCAAATATCTTTAAACCACCCCAAATCAGCCCCAAAGTCGCCCCCAAATCCCCTAAACCAGCCCCGAAAACTGCCCCAAAACCTCCAAAATTCCCCCAAAACAGCCCCAAAATCGCCCTAAAAACCCGCCCAAAATTCTCCAAAATCCCCCAATTTCACCCCAAATCTTCTCAAAATCGACTCCACTGGTCCCAAATCCCCCCAAAACCCCTCCCAAATGTCTCCAAATCCCCCAAAACAGCCCCAAAATCGCCCCCAAATCCCCTAAACCAGCCCCGAAAACTGCCCCGAAAACTCCAAAAATGCCCCAAAACAGCCCCAAAATCGCCCCCAAAATTCCCCAAATTCACCCCAAATTTTCCCAAAATCGACTCCTCCGAACCCAAATCCCCTCCCAAATGTCTCCAAATCCCCCAAATCAGCCCCAAAATCGCCTCCCAAATCCCCTAAACCAGCCCCGAAACCTCCAAAATTCCCCCAAAACCACCCCGGAAACCCCCCCCAATTTTACCAAAAATCACCAAATTCACCCCAAATTTTTTTTTTTTTTTTTTATTTTCTCCCTCCAGGCCTGCGCCCTGGACCCGATGCTAGACGATTCAGTAGCCCCAAAACCCCCAAATCAGCCCCAAAATCGCCCCCAAATCCCCCAAAACAGCCCCAAAATCGACCCCCAAACCTCCAAAAATCCCGCAAACCAGCCCCAAAATCGCCCCCAAAATTCCCCAAATTCACCCCAAATTTTCCCAAAATCGAATCCTCCGAACCCAAATCCCCTCCCAAATGTCTCCAAATCCCCCAAATCAGCCCCAAAATCGCCTCCCAAATCCCCTAAACCAGCCCCGAAACCTCCAAAATTCCCCCCAAACCACCCCGAAAACCCCCAAATTTTACCAAAAATCACCAAATTCACCCCAAATTTTTTTTATTTTCTCCCTCCAGGCCTGCGCCCTGGACCCGATGCTGGACGATTCAGTCGCCCTGGCTCGCAGGTTACGAGCCCTTGGCCGGGCCGTGACTCTTCGGGTGGTCCCGGGGGTCCCGCACGGATTCTTGAGCTTGGCCCCATTGAGCCCCGAGTGCCGGCGAGCCGGGGGGCTCTGCTCCCAAATCCTGCGCCACGTCCTGGAGCCCCCTCCCCAAATTCACCCCCGCCTCAGTTTGGGGGGGTCCAGGAGGGAGAGTTTGGGGGTCCTGGGGGGTTTTGGGGGTTCCAGAAGGGAGAGTTTGGCCGTGGGGGGTTCGAATTTTGGGGTCCCCGGCGGGTCGAGGAGGGAGAGTTTGGCTCTGAGCGGTTCCAGGAGGGAGAGTTTGGGGTTCGGGGGGGCGAATTTGGGGGTCCCCGGGGGTTTGGGGGGGTCGAGGAGGGAGAGTTTGGTTCTGGGGGGTTCGAATTTGGGGGTCCCCGGGGGTTTGGGGGGGTCCAGGAGGGAGAGTTTGGGGTTCGGGGCTTCGAATTTGGGGGTGCCCCGCAGGGAAAGTTTGGCCTTAGGGGGCTCCAGGAGGGAGAGTTTGGGGTTCGGGGCTTCGAATTTGGGGGTCCCAGGGGGTTTGGGGGTCCCGGGGGGGTCAAGGAGGGAAAGTTTGGGGTTCGGGGCTTCAAATTTGGGGGTCCCGGGGGGTTCCAGAAGGGAGAGTTTGGGGTTCGGGGGCTCCAATTTGGGGGTCGCGGGGGTTTCTAGGAGGGAGAGTTTGGGGTTCGGGGCTTCAAATTTGGGGGTCCCAGGGGGTTTGGGGGGGTCGAGGAGGGAAAGTTTGGGGGTCCCCGGAGTTTTGGGGGTCCCCGGGAGCTCCAGGAGGGAAAGTTTGGTTCGGGGGGGCTCGAATTTGGGGTCTGGGGGCTCCAATTTGGGGGTCCCAAGGAGGGAAAGTTCGGCCTCGGGCGGTTCCAGGAGGGAAAATTTGGGGGTCCCGGGAAATTTGGGGGTCCCCGGAGCCTCCAGTTTTGGGTCGGGGGTCGCCAGGAGGGAAAGTTTGGGGGTCGCCAGGAGGGAAAGTTTGGGGGTCCCGGGGATTTTGGGGGGTGCCCGCAAGGAAAATTTGGGGTCTGGGGGCTCCAAGGTGGAAAACTCGGAAAATTCGGGGGTCCCAAGAGCCCCAAATTTGGGGGATTTTGGGGGGTCCCGGACCCCCAATTTGGGGGATTTTGGGGGGTCCCGGAGCCCCAATTTGGGGGATTCGGGGGGGGTCGCGACCCCCGAATTGGGGACCCCCGGAGCCCCAAATTTGGGGGATTTTGGGGGGTCCCGGAGCCCAAATTTGGGGGGTCCCGCCCCCTGCTCGCCCCCTCCCCCCCGGCGTCCCAGCGGCCCCGCGGGGCGCGAGGTGGGCTCGTGATTAATTAACCCCTAATTAATTAACCCCTAATTAGCGGCTCTCATTCAGCCGGCCCCTCTAATCAAGCCCCTTCTCCTAATGAACGGCTCTAATTGAGCCCCCTCCCCTAATTAACCCACTCTAATTGAGCCCTCCCCCCTAATTAGCGGCTCTAATTAAGCCCATTCCGCTAATTAATCCACTCTCATTAAGCCCTCCGCCCTAATTAGCGGCTCTAATTAAGCCCCCTCCCCTAATTAACCCACTCTAATTGAGCCCTCTCCCCGAATTAGCGGCTCTAATTGAGCCCCCTCCCCTAATTAACCCACAGTAATTGAGCCCTCTCCCCTAATTAGCGGCTCTAATTGAGCCCCCTCCCCTAATTAACCCACTCTAATTGAGCCCTCTTCCCTAATTACCGACTTTAATTGAACCCATTCCGCTAATTAACGGGTCTAGTTAAGCCCCCTCCCCTAATTAGCGGCTCTAATTAAGTCCATTCCCCTAATTAACGGGTCCAGTCAAGCCCATTCCGCTAATTAACGGCTCTAATTAAGCCTATTCCGCTAATTAACGAGTCCAGTTAAGCCCTCTCCCCTAATTAGCGGCTCTAATTGAGCCCATTCCGCTAATTAACGGGTCTAGTTAAGCCCATTCCGCTAATTAACGGGTCTAGTTAAGCCCCCTCCCCTAATTAGCGGCTCTAATTAAGTCCATTCCCCTAATTAACGGGTCCAGTTAAGCCCATTCCGCTAATTAACGGCTCTAATTGAGCCCATTCCGCTAATTAACGAGTCCAGTTAAGCCCATTCCACTAATTAACGGGTCTAGTTAAGCCCACTGAACTAAATAAAGGCTCTAATTAAGCCCGCCCCGCTAATTAACGGGTCTAGTTAAGCCCATTTCGCTAATTAACGGCTCTAATTAAACCCATTCCGCTAATTAATCCACTCTCATTAAGCCCTCTTCCCTTTTTAACGGGTCTAATTAAGGCCATTTCGCTAATTAACGGGTCTAGTTAGGCCCCCTCCCCTAATTAACAACCCTCATTAAGCTCCCTCTCCTAATTAATGACTCTTAATTAAGTGCTCTCCCCTAATGAAAGGATCTAATTAAGAGCTCTCCCTTAATTAACGGCTCTAATTGAGCCCCCTCCCCTAATTAAGCCCCTTCCCCAAATTAAACTCCCTAATTAATTCACCCTCCCCTAATTAGCCACCACTTATTAACCCCTCCTCCCCCAATTAACACCTCTAATTAATCCCACTCTCCTAATTAAGCCCCCTACCCTAATTAACCGCCCCCTAATTAAATACCCCCTCTAATTAATCCCCCTTAATTAAATCCCTCCTCTTAATTATCGGCTCTAATTAAATCCCTCCCCTTAATTAACGGCTCTAATTAAACCCCTCCCCTTAATTGACCCCCCCCTAATTAATTCCGACCGTTAATGAGCCAAATTTGGGTAATTAAAAAAAATAATTAAAAAAAAAAAAACAAAAAACGGGGGTGGGGGAGGGGCAGCGTTTATTGGGGGGGGGAGGGGGAGGGACCCCCCAAAATTCCCAAAAATTCCCAAAAATTCCCAAAAATTTTCCCCAAAATTTTCCCAAAATAAAGAAAATTTTGGAGACCCCTCCCCGCTTTGGTTTTGGTGGAATTTTTTTTTTTTTTTTTTTCCCAAAAATTCCCCGAAATTTACCCAAAAATTTACTCGAAATTTGCCCCAAAATTTACCCGAAATTGGCCCCAAATTCCCCAAAATTTGCCCCAAAATTCCCCAAAATTTGCCCCAAAATTCCCCGAAATTTACCCAAAAATTTACCCGAAATTTCCCCAAAATTCCCCAAAATTTACACGAAAATTTACCCGAAATTGGCCCCAAATTCCCCAAAATTTGCCCCAAAATTCCCCGAAATTTACCCAAAAATTTACCCGAAATTTGCCCAAAATTCCCCAAAATTTACACGAAAATTTACCCGAAATTCGCCCAAAATTCCCCAAAATTTGTCCCAAAATTTGCCCCAAAATTCACACGAAAATTTACCCGAAATTTGCCCAAAATCCCCCAAAAATTCCCCAAAAAATCCCAAAAAATCACCCAATACATCTCAAAAAAATCTCCGAAAATCCCAAATAAAATGCAGGAAAAATTCCCGATTTTTCCCAAAATATCCCAAATAAAATCCCCAATAAAATCCCAAAAAATCCCCATTTTTTCCCCAAAAAGTCCCCAAAAATCCCTCAGAAAAATCCCCAAAAATTCCCAAAAAAATCCCCAAAAATCTCAAATAAATCCGAAATAAAATCCCCCAAAAATCTCAAAAAAGTCCCAAAAAATCCCATAAAATCCCCCCAAAAATCACCAAAAAAATTCCCAAAAAATCTCCAAAAAGCCGCCAAAAAATCCCCAAAAAAATCACTAAAAAAATCCCAAGAAAATCACCCAAAAATAAAACAAATACCCCAAAAATATTTTAAAAAGCTCAAATAAATCCCAAATAAAATCCCCCAAAAAATCTACAAAAAAGCACCAATAATCACCCAAAAGATAAAAAAAATTCCAAAAAATCGCCCAAAAAAATCACAAAAAAAATCCCCCAAATCCCATTTTTTCCCCCAAAAACCTCTAAGAAATCCCCAAAAATCCCTCAAAAAAATCCCCCAAAAATCCCAATTTTTCCCCCCAAAAATCCCCAAAAAATCCCCAATAAAACCCCAAAAAATCTCAAAAAAATCTCAAAAAATCCCCAATAAAATCCCAAAAAATCCAATTTTTTCCCCCAAAAAATCTCAAAAAAATCCCAAAAAATCCCCAATAAAATCCCCAAAAAATCCAATTTTTCCCCCAAAATCTCAAAAAAAATCCCCAAAAATCACCAAAAAAATCCCCCAAAATCCACCTTTTTTCCCCAAAAAAATCTCAAAAAAATCCCAAAAATCCCCCAAAAATCCCCAAAAAAATCTCAAAAAAATCCCAAAAAATCTCAAAAAAAATCCCCAAAAAATCCCCAATAAAATCCCCAAAAAATCCCCAAAAAATCCCCCAAAAATCCCCAAAAAATTCCCAAAAAATCCCCAAATAAAATTTAAAAAAATCCCAATAAATCCCCATTTTTCCCCAAAAAAATCCCCAAAAAATCTCCAAAAAATCCCCCAAAAAATCTCAAAAAAATCCCAAAAAATCTCAAAAAAATCCCCAAAAAATCTCAAAAAAATCCCCAAAAAATCCCCCAAAAATTCCCAAAAAATCCCCCAAAAATTCCAAAAAAATCCCAAAAAAATCTCAAAAAAATCACAAAAAATCTCAAAAAAATCCCCAAAAAATCCCCAATAAAATCCCCAAAAAATCTCAAAAAATCCCCAAAAAATCCCCCCAAAATTCCAAAAAAATCCCAAAAAAATCTCAAAAAAATCCCAAAAAATCCCCAAAAAAATCTCAAAAAAATCCCAAAAAATCTCAAAAAAATCCCCAAAAAATCTCAAAAAATCCCCAAAAAATCCCCCAAAAATTCCCAAAAAATCCCCACATAAAATTTAAAAAAATCCCAATAAATCCCCATTTTTCCCCAAAAAAATCCCCAAAAAATCTCCAAAAAATCCCAAAAAGATCCCCAAAAAATCCCCCAAAAATCCCCAAAAATCCCCAAAAAATCCCATTTTTTCCCCCAAAAAATCTCAAAAAAATCCCAAAAAATCCCCAATAAAATCCCAAAAATCCAATTTTTTCCCCCAAAAAATCCCTCAAAAAACCCCCCAAAAATCCCCGTTTTTTCCCCAAAAAATCTCAAAAAAATCCCCAAAAATCCCCCAAAAATCCCCAAAAAATCTCAGAAAAATCCCAAAAAAATCCCCAATAAAATCCCCAAAAAATCCCCAAAAAATCTCAAAAAATCCCCAAAAAATCCCAAAAAAAATCTCAAAAAAATCCCAAAAAATCTCAAAAAAATCCCAAAAAAATCCCCAATAAAATCCCAAAAAAATCCCAATTTTCCCCCCGAAAATCCCAATTTTTTCCCAAAAAAATCCCGATTTTCCCCTCCCCCTCACAGCCCCATTGACGTCAGCTCCAGCGCCGCCCCTCCCCCCCCTTTCCTGAGCGCCGCCCCTCCCCCCGCCCCTCCCCCCCTGCCCATCCCCCCCTCCCCTCCCCCCCCCAGCTCCTGCAGCCGCAGCGTCACCAGCGCCGAGCCCAGCGCGGCCCTGGGGGGGCCCCCGGGGGCTCCGGGCAACTGAAACAGCAAAGTGGCCACCGCGGCCAGCCCGTCCTCGGTGGGCTCCAGGGTCACCGGCCCCGCCCCCACCCCCGAGACCACCCTGGGGGCGCCCGCGGGGGCTCGGGGGGAGTCGCCGCGGTGGCCAAAAGGGAGGGGGCGGTGGCCAAAGGGGGGGTTTTGGGGGCCCGAAGGGGGGTTTCGGTGGCCAAAGTGGGGGTTTCGGGGGTCCAAATGTGGAGTTTGGGGGTCCAAATGAGGGTTTTGGGGGTCCAAAGGGGGGTTTCGGTGGCCAAAATGGAGGTTTTGGGGGTCCGAATGTGGAGTTTGGTGGCCAAAATGGAGGTTTTGGGGGTCCAAATGTGGATTTTGGGGGTCCAAATGTGGAGTTTGGTGGCCAAACTGGAGGTTTTGGGGGTCCAAAGGGGGGTTTCGGTGGCCAAAATGGAGGTTTTGGGGGTCCAAATGTGGAGTTTGGTGGCCAAACTGGAGGTTTTGGGGGTCCAAATGGGGGTTTCGGTGGCCAAAGTGGAGGTTTTGGGGGTCCAAATGTGGAGTTCGGTGGCCAAAATGGAGATTTTGGGGGTCCAAATGAGGGTTTTGGGGGTCCAAATGTGGAGTTCGGTGGCCGAACTGGAGATCTTGGTGGTCCAAATGTGGAGTTTGGGGGTCCAAATGAGGATTTTGGGGGTCCAAATGTGGAGTTTGGTGGCCAAAATTGAGGTTTTGGGGGTCCAAAGGAGGGTTTTGGGGGTCGGAGGGGGAATTTTGGGGGTCCAAACGCGGGTTTCGGTGGCCCAAGTGCAGATATTGGGGGCTCAAATGTAACTTCTGGGGGTCCAAAGGCGAAGTTTGGTGGCCAAAACGGGCGTTTGGCGAGCCCAAGTGGAAATCTGGGGGGTCCGAGGGGGAATTTTGGGGGTCCAAAGGTGACGTTTGGTGGCCCACGTTGGGATTTTGGGGGTCCTGAGGCTCCGAGGGGGAATTTTGGCTTCTAAATTTGACGTTTTGCTGGCCCAGCTCCAAATCCTGCTGGCCCGGCCCCAAATTTTGGTGGCCCGGCCCCAAATTTTGGTTGCCCGGCCCCAAATTTGAACTCCCAGCCCCCAAATCTTGGTAGCCACACCCCTTATTTTCCTTGCCCGACCCCACATTCGACCTCCCGGACGCCAAATTTTGCTTGCCCGAGCCCGAATCTTGGTAGCCACACCCCTTCTCCTCCTTGCCGGAGCCCAAACCCCTCTCCCCTCCTCCCGCCGCGTTTTGGTAGCCCACCCCGACGCTTTGGTAGCCGCACCCGAAATTCCTTTGGCAGAGCTCCAGCTGTTGGTAGCCCGAGGGCCGCGGTTGGTAGCCCGGCTGAGGGCAGCGCTGGAAACACACGGTGACCCTGGCGAAGGGCCTGGCCGCCATCTTGGACATTTCCTGGCGATGCCGCCGCCGCTCGTGGCGAGCGTCCAGGCCCTGCTTGGCTTTCCAGAGCAGGACGCAAAGCGCCAAAAAAAGGAAGAAACACGAGAAAAAAACGGAGAAAAACACGAAGAGATCGATGTGCGCTTGGTCCTGACGGAAAAAAAGGAGCCCCTGGGACGGTTCCGGGCCACCCAGGACCAGCAAATAGAACCTGGTGGACTTCAAAGGGTGGCCCGTGTGCGGGTACGTGAGCACCAGGCGGTCGCGGATGCCCCGGACTACCAAAGCCGGCACGGGGTGGCCAACGGTCAGGTAGGTGACCAAGCCTCGGGCCTGCTCCTCCACCAGTTTGGGGGGTCCCGAGGGGTTCTGGGCACTGGGGCTTTGGCTAGCGGTGGTTTGGCTACTAAGATGGGTCGGTGGGCTAGTGAAAGATTCGGCGTGGTCGGAGCGGTGGGTGTGACCGAGGAAAGCGGTTTGGCTACTGGAATGGGCTGCTGGGCCACTGAAACTTCGGGGGTCACCGATATGGCTACTGGAATGGGCTGCTGGGCCACTGAAAGTTTGGGGGTCACCACTATGGCTACTGGAATGGGCTGCTGGGCCACTGAAAGTTTGGGGGTCACCAGTGTGGCTACTGGAATGGGCTGCTGGGCCACTGAAAGTTTGGGGGTTACCAGTATGACCAGTTTGGCTACTGGAATGGGCTGCTGGACCACTGAAAGTTTGGGGGTCATCAGCTTGACCAGTAAAACCAGTTTGGTCACTGAAATCGGTTCTGGGGCCACTAAAAGCTCTGGGGTCGTCAGCTTGAGCAAAATGACCAGTAAAACCAGTTTGGCCACTGGGATTGGCTCCTGGGCCACTAAAAGGTCTGGGGTCATCAGCTTGACCAGTAAAACCAGTTTGGCCACTGAAATCACCTCTGGCACCTCCAGGACCACCAGTAAAACCAGTTTGGCTACTGGGAGCAGCTCCAGGACCACCAGTAAAACCAGTGGGAGCAGGGCCACCACTTCCAGTGCCACCAGGGCCACCAGTCCCAGTGCCACCAGGGCCACCAGCCCCAGGGCCACCAGGGCCACCAGTCCCAGTGCCACCAGGGCCACCAGGGCCACCAGGGCCACCAGGGCCACCAGGGCCACCAGGGCCACCAGTCCCAGGGCCACCAGGGCCACCAGTCCCAGTCCCAAAGGTCCCAAAGGTGTTCAAGGTGTCACCACCGGTCCCAAAGGTGCCACCACTGGTCCCAAAGGTGTCACCATCACTGGTCCCAGTGCCACCAGTCCCCGAAGTGCCACCCCCAGTCCCAAAACTGCCACTTCCGGTCCCAAAGTTGCCACTTCCAGTCCCAGAAGTGCCACCACCCCCTCCAAAACTGCCACTCCCGGTCCCAAAGTTGCCACTTCCGGTCCCAAAAGTGCCACCCCCGCTCCCAGAATTGCCACCTGCAGCCCCAAAAGTGCCACCTCCTCCTCCAAAACTGCCACTCCCAGTCCCAGAAGTGCCACCACCACCGATCCCAGTGCCAAAACTGCCACTCCCAGTCCCCAAATTGCCACTTCCAGTCCCAAAAGTGCCACTCCCGGTCCCAAAACTGCCACCACCCCCTCCAAAACTGCCACTCCCAGTCCCAAATGTGCCACCTCCAGTCCCAGAAGTGCCACCACCCCCTCCAAAACTGCCACTCCCAGTCCCAAAGTTGCCACTTCCGGTCCCAAAAGTGCCACCCCCGCTCCCAAAATTGCCACCTGCAGCCCCAAAAGTGCCACCTCCTCCTCCAAAACTGCCACTCCCAGTCCCAGAAGTGCCACCTCCAGTCCCAGAAGTGCCACTTCCAGTCCCAGAAGTGCCACCACCACCGATCCCAGTGCCAAAATTGCCACTCCCAGTCCCCAAATTGCCACTTCCAGTCCCAAAGTTGCCACTCCCGGTCCCAAAATTGCCACCACCCCCTCCAAAACTGCCGCTTCCAGCCCCAAATGTGCCACCTCCAGTCCCAGAAGTGCCACCACCCCCTCCAAAACTGCCACTCCCAGTCCCAGAAGTGCCACCTCCAGTCCCAAAAGTGCCACTCCCGGTCCCAAAATTGCCACCTCCTCCTCCAAAATTGCCACTCCCGGTCCCAAAATTGCCACTTCCGGTCCCAAAGTTGCCACTTCCAGTCCCAAAAGTGCCACCCCCGCTCCCAAAAGTGCCACCTGCAGCCCCAAAAGTGCCACCTCCCCCTCCAAACCCTCCGCCCCCTGTCCCCGCGGCGCCCCCCGCGGGCTCCTGCACCCTGACCCGGTGCCAGCCCGTGGCCGGGTCCACGTCCACGGCCAAGGTGTCGTACGAGGTGGCCACGTACAGGTCCACGGCGCCGAAGGTGACGTCCAGCGTGACGCGGATGTCCACGTTGGTGAACTTGGGCTGCACGGCGAAGGGCACCGAGCGGCCGGGGGGCAGCGGGCGCCGCTGGGGGGGCGGGAAGCAGTGGGCCTGGCTCCAGGGGTCCAGGCAATACTCCTGCTCCACGGCCAGCAGGCGGTAACACTGCTGGCCGCCCACCGGGTGGCCCTGGAACGAGTCGCGGCACTTGGAGCACTGGGGGGGGGGACACGAAAATGTCACTGTCACCGTGGTTGGGGTCACTGAGGTCATTGGGGTTGAGTTCGGAGAGTTCTGGTGGCACCAGAACCTGGAGGAACCAGGTGAGTCCCATCCCCAGGACCCCACCAGGTGACCCAGAGAAGGTTCTGGAACCAATCCTGGATTTGGGGACACCAAAAATGTCACTGTCACCATCATTGGGGTCACTGGGGGTGAGCTCAGAGCACCTTGGAGCCACCAGGACCTGGAGGAACCAGGTGAGTTCCATCCCCACGTCCCCAGCAGGTGAGCCTGGAACCCATCCTGGCACTTGGGGACACTTGGGGACACCAAAAATGTCACTGTCACCGTGGTTGGGGTCACTGGGGTCATTGGGGTTGAGTTCGGAGGGTCTTGGTGGCACCAGAACCTGGAGGAACCAGGTGAGTCCCATCCCCACGACCCCACCAGGTGACCCAGAGAAGGTTCTGGAACCAATCCTGGATTTGGGGACACCAAAAATGTCACTGTCACCATCATTGGGGTCACTGGGGGTGAGCTCAGAGCACCTTGGAGCCACCAGGACCTGGAGGAACCAGGTGAGTTCCATCCCCACGTCCCCAGCAGGTGAGCCTGGAACCCATCCTGGCACTTGGGGACACTTGGGGACACCAAAAATGTCACTGTCACCATGGTTGGGGTCACTGGGGTCACTGGGGGTGAGCTCAGAGCACCTTGGAGCCACCAGGACCTGGAGGAACCAGGTGAGTCCCATCCCCACGTCCCCACCAGGTGACCCAGAGAAGGTTCCAGAACCAATCCTGGATTTGGGGACACCAACAATGTCACTGTCAGTGTCACTGAGATCATTGGTGTCATTGGGGGTGAGCTCAGAGCACCTTGGAGCCACCAGGACCTGGAGGAACCAGGTGAGTCCCATCCCCACGTCCCCACCAGGTGACCCAGAGAAGGTTCTGGAACCGTTTCTCGACCCTGAAACCATTTCTGCTGTCCCCAGGTGTATCTCAGGTGTGCCCAGGTGTGCCCAAATCCCCGATTTCCCCCCGATTTTCTCCATTTTCCCCCATTTTCCAGCCCCCAGGTGTGCTCAGGTGTGCCCAGGTGTGTTTCTATCCTTCCCTGGCGTGCCCAGGTGTGCCCAAATCCCCAATTTCCCCCCAATTTTCTCCATTTTTTTCCCGATTTCCCACATTTTCCAGCCCCCAGGTGTGCCCAGGTGTGTTTCTATGCCTCCCAGGTACCCCCAGGTGTGCCCAAATCCCCAATTTCCCCCCAATTTTCTCCATTTTTATCCCAATTTTCTCCATTTTTTTCCCGATTCCCCCATTTTCCAGCCCCTAGGTGTGTCCAGGTGTGCCCAGGTGTGCCCAAATCCCCAATTTCCCCCCAATTTTCTCAATTTTTCCTCCCGATTTCCCCCATTTTTCAGCCCTCAGGTGTGCCCAGGTGTGCCCAGGTGTCTTTCTATCCCTCCCAGCTGTGCCCAGGTGTGCCCAGGTGTGCCCAGGTGTGTTTCTATCCCTCCCAGGTGTGCCCAGGCGTGTTTCTATCCCTCCCAGGTGTGCCCAGGTGTGTTTCTATCTCTCCCAGGTGTGCCCAGGCGTGTTTCTATCCCTCCCAGGTGTGCCCAGGTGTGTTTCTATCCCTCCCAGGTGTGCCCAGGTGTGCCCAGGTGTGTTTCTATCCCTCCCAGGTGTGCCCAGGCGTGTTTCTATCCCTCCCAGGTGTGCCCAGGTGTGCCCAGGTGTGCTCACCTGGTGCCGGTAGCAGTCCCTGCGCTCGGGGCAGGCTCCGCTCTCGGTGTTGTTCTGGCAGGGGCAGCCGGTGCCGTCCAGCTCGTTACAGGTGTCGGCGTGGCCGTTGCACTGGCACCTGTCCCACAGGTAAACTCACCTGACACAGGTGACCCTCCCTCTTCCTGCTTTTTCCCAAAATTTCCCCTTTTTTTCCCAATTTTTTCCCCATTTTTTCCCGATTTTTTGTCATTTTTTCCCGATTTTTTTCTCCATTTTTTCACCATTTTTTGCATCCCCAGGTGTGTCCAGGTGTGCCCGTTTTACCTGGCACAGGTAAACCTCCCTCTTCCTGATTTTTCCCCAAATTTCCCCTTTTTTTCCCAATTTTTTTCCACATTTTTCCCGATTTTTCTCCTTTTTTCCCTCAATTTTTCCACTGTTTTTCACATTTTTTGCATCCCCAGGTGTGTCCAGGTGTGCCTGTTTTACCTGGCACAGGTGACCCTCCCTCTTCCTGATTTTCCCCAAATTTCCCCTTTTTTTCCCATTTTTTTTCCCAATTTTTTTTCCCGATTTTTTGTCATTTTTTCCCGATTTTTTTCTCCATTTTTTCACCATTTTTTGCGTCCCCAGGTGTGTCCAGGTGTGTCCGTTTTACCTGGCACAGGTAACCCTCCCTCTTCCTGATTTTTCCCAAAATTTCCCCTTTTTTTCCCATTTTTTTCCCACGTTTTTCCCAATTTCTCATCATTTTTCCCCATTTTTCTCCATTTTTTCACCATTTTTTGCATCCCCAGGTGTGTCCAGGTGTGCCCAAATTACCTGGCCCAGGTGTCCCAGGTGACACCACACCTGTCCCAGGTGACACACCTGTCCCAGGTGTCCCAGGTGACACACCTGTACACGTGACACTGTGACACACCTGGCCCAGGTAACACAGTGACACACCTGTACAGGTAACACAGGTGGCACCACACCTGTCCCGGGTGTCACACCTGTCTCAGGTAACACACCTGCACAGGTAACACAGGTGACACACCTGTCCCACGTAACACAGGTGACACAGTGACACACCTGTACAGGTCACACAGGTGACACCACACCTGTCCCAGGTAACACAGGTGACACACCTGCACAGGCAAAAGCACACCTGTACAGGTAACACAGTGACACACCTGTACAGGTAATGCAGGTAACACAGGTGTCACACCTGTACAGGTCACACAGGTGACATCACACCTGAGGCTCACCTGGTGCAGGTGCCGTCCAGCATGAAGTAGCCGGCCCGGCAGGTGTCACACCTGTCCCCTCCCCCCTCCCCAGGTGTCACACCTGTACAGGTGCCCCAGGTGACACACCTGTCCCAGGTGTCACAAATGTCACACCTGTCCCAGGTAACACACAGGTGACACAGATAACACAGTGACACACCTGTACAGGTGTCCCAGATGACACCACACCTGTCCCATGTAACACAAATGTCACACCTGTCCCATGTAACAGATAACACACCTGTACAGGTGAAAGCACCCCAGTACAGGTGTCCCAGGTGACACCACACCTGTCCCAGGTGTCACACCTGTCCCAGGTAACACAGGTGACACACCTGTACAGGTAACACAGGTGACACCACACCTGTCCCAGGTGATACCACACCTATCCCAGGTGTCACCACACCTGCCCCAGGTGTCACACCTGTCCCAGGTAACACAGGTGACACAGTGACGCGCCTGTACAGGTGTCCCAGGTGTCACACCTGTCCCAGGTGTCCCAGGTGAGTCTCACCTGGTGCAGGTGCCATCCAGCATGAAGTAGCCGGCCCGGCAGGTGTCACACCTGTCCCCTCCCCCCCCCAGGTGTCACACCTGTACAGGTGCCCCAGGTGAGTCTCACCTGGTGCAGGTGCCGTCCAGCATGAAGTAGCCGGCCCGGCAGGTGTCACACCTGTCCCCTCCCCCCTCCCAGGTGTCACACCTGTACAGGTGTCCCAGGTGAGTCTCACCTGGTGCAGGTGCCGTCCAGCATGAAGTAGCCGGCCCGGCAGGTGTCACACCTGTCGCCCACGCTGTTGTTCTGGCAGTTCACGCACACGGCCTGGGCCTCGCTCGGCCCCTCCGACACCCAGGTGTGGATCTGCGCAGGTGAGACACGCAGGTGAGTCCCAGGTGTGCCCCAGGTGTGTCTCAAGTATCCCCTGTTGTGTCGCAGGTGCCCTCAGGTGCATCCCAGGTGTGTCTGTCCCTCTCCAGGTGTGCCCCAGGTATCCCCAGGTGTGTTCCCAGGTGCCCCCAGGTGTCCCCAGGTGTCCTAGGTACCCTCAGGTGTGTCCCCAGGTATCCCAGGTGTGTCCCCAGCTATCCCGGGTGCCCCCAGGTGTGTCCCAGGTATCCTCAAGGCCCCCAGGTGTGTCCCAGGTATCCCAAGTGCCCCTAGGTGTGTCCCCAGGTATCCCAGGTGTGCCCAGGTGTGTCCCAGGTATCCCCAGGTGTGTCCCCACGTATCCCCAGGTGCCCCCAGGTGCATCTCCAGGTGTATGCCAGGTGCCCCGAGGTGTATTCCCAGGTGTGCTCAGGTGAGTCCTAGGTATCCCCAGGTACCCTCAGGTGTGTCCCAGGTATCCCAGATGTGTCCCCAGGTATCCCCAGGTGTATCCCAAGTGCCCCCAGGTGTATCCCAGGTGTATCCCAGGTATCCTGAGGTGTATCCCAGGTATCCCCAGGTGTCCCCAGGTGTATCCCAGGTGTGTCCCCAGGTGTATCCCAGGTATCCCAGGTGTGTCCCCAGGTGCCCCCAGGTATCCCCAGGTGTATCCCAGGTGCCCCCAGGTGTCCCCAGGTGTATCCCCCAGGTACCCCCAGGTGTATCGCCAGGTGTGTCCCAGGTATCCCAGGTGTGTCCCCAGGTATCCCCAGGTGTATCCCAGGTGCCCCTAGCTATCCCCAGGTGTCCCCAGGTGTATCCCAGGAATCCCAGGTGTGTCCCCAGGTGTATCCCAGGTATCCCAGGTGTCCCCAGGTGTATCCCAGGTATCCCCAGGTGTGTCCGGGGCACTCACCAGGTGTGGCTCCAGGGGGTACCTGTGGGGGTCGCGCCGGTGCCGCTCCAGCTCGGCTCGGCTCACGCAGACGTCGGCGCGGTGGCGGCAGAAGGAGCGACAGGTGAGACAGGTGCCCCCCCCCAGGGCCGAGCCCACGAACCCCGGGCGGCAGCGCTGGCACTGCGGGCCCTGCAGGTGAGCACAGGTGAGGAACAGGTGAGGTACAGGTGAGCCCAGGTGTGTTACAGTGGAGCCCAGGTGTGTTACAGGTGTGCCCAGGTGTGTTACAGGTGTGCCCAGGTGAGCCCAGGTGTGTTACAGTGGAGCCCAGGTGTGTTACACGTGAGCTCAGGTGAGCCCAGGTGTGTTACAGTGGAGCCCAGGTGTGTTACAGGTGAGCTCAGGTGAGCCCAGGTGTGTTACAGTAGAGCCCAGGTGTGTTCCAGGTGTGCTCAGGTGAATTACAGGTATGTTACAGGTGTGTATAGGTGTGTGCAGGTGTGTTACAGTAGAGCCCCGGTGTATTACAGGTGTGTACAGGTGTGCCCAGGTGTGTTACAGGTGTGTTACCGTAGAGCCCAGGTGTGTTACAGGTGTGTACAGGTGTGCCCAGGTGTGTTACAGGAGAGCCCAGGTGTGTTACAGGTGTGTACAGGTGTGCCCAGGTGTGTTACAGGTGTTTCCCAGATGGAAACCTCACCTGAGCACACCTGGACTCACCTGAGTGAATTTTAAGCAGCACAAACCGATCCTGGGGGACGGAATCAGCCCCGCCCACACCTGTCCCACCCCTCTAACCCAGCCTGGAGCCCACCTGGAGCCCAGGTAACCTCACCTGAGCACACCTGGACTCACCTGGAGCCCAGGTAACCTCACCTGAGCACACCTGGACTCACCTGGAGCACAGGTAACCTCACCTGAGCACACCTGGACTCACCTGGAGCACAGGTAACCTCACCTGAGCACACCTGGACTCACCTGGAGCACAGGTAACCTCACCTAAGCACACCTGGAGCCCAAGAAACCTTACCTGGAGCACACCTGGGACCCAGGCAACCTCATATAGAGCACAGGTAACCTCACCTGGAGCACAGGTAACCTCACCTGGGCACACCTGGACTCACCTGGAGCACAGGAAACCTCACTTGGAGGACAGGTAACCTCACCTGAGCACACCTGGACTCACCTGGAGCACAGGTAACCTCATCTAGAGAAAAATAACGTCACCTGGACTCACCTGGAGCATAGGTAACCTCACCTGGAGCACAGGTGAGCACACCTGGACTCACCTGGACTCACCTGGAGCACAGGAAACCTTACCTGGAGCCCAGGTAACCTCACCTAGAGCACAAATAACCTCACCTGGAGGCCAGGTAAGCTCACCTGGGCACACGTGGACTCACCTGGGTGTTCATACACCTGAGGCAGGTGTGGCGCGCGGCGGGCCCGGCGCAGTCGCTGTGGCCGTTGCAGGCGCAGGGCACGGCGCAGTGCCACCCCCCCAGGAGCACAGGTAACCTCACCTGAGCACAGGTAACCTCACCTGGACACACCTGGACTCACCTGGAGCACAGGTAACCTCACCTGGAGCACAGGTGAGCACACCTGGGCACACCTGGACTCACCTAGAGCCCATGAAACCTTACCTGGAGCACACCTGGGACCCAGGTAACCTCACCTAGAGCACAAATAACCTCACCTGGAGGCCAGGTAAGCTCACCTGGGCACACGTGGACTCACCTGCGTGTTGTTCATACACCTGAGGCAGGTGTGGCGCGCGGCGGGCCCGGCGCAGTCGCTGTGGCCGTTGCAGGCGCAGGGCACGGCGCAGTGCCACCCCCCCAGGAGCACAGGTAACCTCACCTGAGCACAGGTAACCTCACCTGGACACACCTGGACTCACGTGGAGCACAGGTAACCTCATCTAGAGCACAGGAAACCTTACCTGGAGCCCACGAAACCTTACCTGGAGCACAGGTAACCTCATCTAGAGAACAAATAACCTCACCTGGACTCACCTGGAGCATAGGTAACCTCACCTGGAGCACAGGTGAGCACACCTGGACTCACCTGGACTCACCTAGAGCCCAAGAAACCTTACCTGGAGCACACCTGGAGCCCAGATAACCTCATCTAGAGCACAAATAACCTCACCTGGAGGCCAGGTAAGCTCACCTGGACACACCTGGACTCACCTGGAGCACAGGAAACCTCACCTGGAGCACAGGTAACCTCACCTGAGCACACCTGGACTCACCTGGAGCACAGGAAACCTTACCTGGAGCACAGGTAACCTCACCTGAGCACACCTGGACTCACCTGGAGCACAGGAAACCTTACCTGGAGCCCAGGTAACCTCACCTAGAGCACAAATAACCTCACCTGGAGGCCAGGTAAGCTCACCTGGGCACACGTGGACTCACCTGGGTGTTGTTCATACACCTGAGGCAGGTGTGGCGCGCGGCGGGCCCGGCGCAGTCGCTGTGGCCGTTGCAGGCGCAGGGCACGGCGCAGTCGGCGCCCACGAAGCCGAAGTGGCACCTGCACCTGTCGGGCTCCTGGCAGGTGCCGTTGACGCAGCCCTGGCGGCAAACGGGGCGGCACTCACCTGTGCGGCTGGGGGGGGAGGGGAGAGACACACCTGAGACACCTGGGACACACCTGTGCGGCTGGGGGGGGGAGGGGAGAGACACACCTGAGACACCTGAGACACACCTGGGGATACACCTGAGACACCTGGGGATACACCTGAGACACCTGGGACACACCTGGGGATACACGTGAGACACCTGGGACACACCTGAGATACCTGGGACACACCTGGGATACCTGGGGATACACCTGAGACACCTGGGACACACCTGAGATACCTGGGACACACCTGGGACACACCTGGGGATACACCTGAGACACCTGGGACACACCTGAGATACCTGGGACACACCTGAGATACCTATGGATACACCTGAGATACCTGGGGATACACCTGAGATACACCTGGGGACATCTGAGACACCTGGCACTCACCTGTGCGGCTGGGGGGGGAGGGGAGAGACACACCTGAGACACCTGGGACACACCTGGGGATACACCTGGGGACATCTGAGATACCTGGGACTCACCTGTGCGGCTGGGGGGGGGAGGGGAGAGACACACCTGAGACACCTGGGACACCTATGGATACACCTGAGACACCTGGGACACACCTGGGATACCTGAGATACCTGGGACACACCTGAGATACCTGGGGATACACCTGAGACACCTGGGACACACCTGAGATACCTGGGACACACCTGAGATACCTATGGATACACCTGAGATACCTGGGGATACACCTGAGATACACCTGGGGACATCTGAGACACCTGGCACTCACCTGTGCGGCTGGGGGGGGAGGGGAGAGACACACCTGAGGCACCTGGGACACACCTGGGATACCTGAGATACCTGGAACACACCTGAGATACACCTGGGGACACCTGGGATACACCTGGGGACACCTGAGATACCTGGGACACACCTGGGACACACCTGGGGATACACCTGAGACACCTGGGACACACCTGGGGATACACCTGAGACACCTGGGATACCTGGGACACACCTGAGACACCTGGGGATAAACCTGAGATACACCTGGGGACATCTGAGATACATCTGGGGACACCTGAGATACCTGGGACACACCTGAGATACCTGGGACACACCTGAGACACCTAGGACTCACCTGTGCGGCTGGGGGGGGAGGGGAGAGACACACCTGAGACACCTGGGACTCACCTGGGGATACCTGAGATACCTGGGACACACCTGAGATACCTATGGATACACCTGGGACACACCTGGGGACACCGGGGATACACCTGAGGTACCTGGGATGTTTCCCTCACCTGCCCAGGTGTGTCCCTGCCCTATCCAGGTGTGTCCCTCACCTGTCAGGTGTGTATCCGTCTCGGCAGGTGCAGGTGAAGCCCTCAGGTAAATCCTGGCACACCTGGTTGGGCCCGCAGGTGTGGTGCCCGTTCTCGCACTCGTTCTCGGGGGGGCAGCTCAGGAACGCCCAAATCCCGCCGGCCCCGCACGCCTGGGTCACACCTGGCACAGGTAAACCCGGAAGTGACCTCAGAGTTCCCGGAAGTATCCCAGAATTCCCCAAAATTCCCGAAATTTCCGTTAAAAACCACCAAAAACGGCCCCAAAAAACGTCCCCAAATCCCCTCCCCCAATTTAGGTCACACCTGGCACAGGTAAACCCGGAAGTGACCTCAGAGTTCCCAAGAATTCCCAAAATTCTCCCGGAATTCCCGAAATTCCCATAAAAAACCCACCAAAATCGGCCCCAAAAACGGCCCCAAATCCTCCCTCCCCCCCCAGGTTTGGGTCACACCTGGCACAGGTAAACCCGGAAGTGACCTCAGAATTCCCAAGAATTCCCAAAATTCTCCCGGAATTCCCAAAATTCCCCAAATTCCCATAAAAACCCACCAGAATCGGCCCCAAAAAAAGTCCCCAAACCCCCCTCCCCCCCACCAGGTTTGGGTCACACCTGGCACAGGTAAACCCGGAAGTGACCTCAGAATTCCCAGAATTCCCCAAAATTCCCCAGGATTTTAAGGAAAAAAAAAAATCAAAATTGTCCCTCCTCCAAAAAATGGCCCCAAATTCCCCAAAATTCCCCCAAATCCCCCAAAATCTCCAAAATTCTCCCAAAATTGCACAAATTCTTCCCAAATTTTCCCATTTTTCCCCCCAAAAGCCCCAAATTTTTGCCCAAAACCCCCGAATTTTCCCCCAAATCCCCAATTTCCCCCCCAAACCCTCAAATTTCCCCCAAATTTTCCCATTTTTACCCCTAAAACCCCCAATTTTTTTTCCCAAAACCCCCAAATTTTTGCCCAAACCCCCCAAATTTTCCCCCAAATCCCCCCCAACCCCCCCAAATTTCCCCCAAATTTTTCCCATTTTACCCCCCAAACCCCCAAATTTTTCCCAATTTTTTCCCAAATCCCCCAAATTTTTGCCCTAAACCCCCAAATTTTTCCACCAAACCCCCAATTTTTTCTCAATCCCCCCCAAATCCCCCCAAAATCTCCATTTTTTCTCCCCAGAACACCCAAATTTCCCCCAAATTTTCCCATTTTTCCCCCCAAAACCCCCAAATTTTTTCCCAAAACCCCCAAATTTTTGCCCCAAACCCCCGAATTACCCCCCCAAATCCCCATTTTCTCCCCAAACCCCCCAAATTTTCCATTTTTCCCCCCTAAAATCACCATTTTGCCCCCAAATTTTCCCATTTTTCCCTCTAAAACCCCCAAATTTTTCCCCAAAACCCCCAAATTTCCCCCGAATTTTTCCCCCCTAAAATCCCATTTTTTCCCCTAAATTTTCCGATTTTTCCCCCTAAAACCCCCAAATTCTTGCCCAAAACCCCCAAATTTTTGCCCAAAACCCCCAAATTTTTGTCCAGACCCCCAAATTTGTCCCCAAACCCCCCAAATTACCCCAAATTTTCCCTTTTCTCCCCCCTAAAATCTCCAAATTTCCCCCAAATTTTCCCATTTTTCCCCCTAAAACCCCCGGATTTTTGCCCAAAACCCCCAAATTTTTTCCCAAAACCCCCAATTTTTTCCCCAAATTCCCTCCTCACCGTGCCGGGGTCCCGCCAGCCCCCCCTCGAGGCAGCGCCCCCCTCCGTCGAGCCCCCCCCGGGCGCACCTGAGCCCCCCCAAAAATCCCCCAAAATTCCCCCAAAATCGACTCGCCCGGACCCGAATTCCTCCCCAAAACCCCCAAATTTTCCCATTTTCCCACCCAAAACCCCCAAATTTTTGTCCAAAACCCCCAAATTTCTCCCCAAAATCCCCCAAATTTCTCCCCAACCCCCCCAAATTACCCCAATTTTTCCCTTTTCTCCCCCCTAAAATCTCCAAATTTCCCCCAAATTTTCCCATTTTTCCCCCTAAAACCCCCGGATTTTTGCCCAAAACCACCAATTTTTTCCCAAATCTTTTCCCAAAACCCCCAAATTTCTCCCCAAACCCCCAAATTTCCCCCAAATTTTCCCATTTTTTCCCCCAAATTTTCCCATTTTTCCCCCCCAAGCCCCCAAATTTCCCCCAAATTTTCCCATTTTTCCCCCAAAACCCCCAAATTTTTTCCCAATACCCCCAGATTTTTGCCCCAAACCCCCAAATTTCCCCCCAAATCCCCAATTTCCCCCCCAAACCCCCAAATTTCCCCCAAATTTTCCCATTTTTCCCCCTAAAACCCCCAATTTTTTTTCCCAAAACCCCCAAATTTCTCCCCAAAACCCCCAAATTTCCCCCAAAATCCCCATTTTCCCCCCCAAACCCCCTAATTTTCCCCCAAATTTTCCCATTTTCCCCCCAAAACCCCCAAATTTTTGCCCCAAACTCCCAAATTTTCCCCCAAATCCCCATTTTCTCCCCCAAAACCCCCAATTTTTCCCTTTTTTCCCCCTTAAAATCCCCATTTTCCCCCCCCAATTTTCCCATTTTTCCCCCTAAAACCCCCAAATTTTTTTCCCAAATTTCCCAAATTTTCGGGATTTCTCCCCAAATTCCGCGCTCACCGTGCCGGGGTCCCGCCAGCCCCCCCTCGAGGCAGCGCCCCCCTCCGTCGAGCCCCCCCCGGGCGCACCTGAGCCCCTCCAAAATCGACTCCCCCAGACCCGAATTCCCCCCCAAAACCCCCAAATTTTTCCATTTTTTCCCCAAATTTTCCCATTTTTCCCCCTAAAACCCCCAAACTTTTGCCCAAATCCCCCAAATTTCCCCCAAATTTTTCCATTTTTCCCCCCTAAAATCCCCATTTTTCCCCAAAATTTTCCCATTTTTCCCCCCAAATTTTCCCATTTTTCCCCCTAAAACCCCCAAATTTTTGCCCCAACCCCCCAAAATTTTTCCCAAAACCCCCAAATTTTTTCCCAAAACCCCCAAATTTCCCCCAAATTTTCCCATTTTTCCCCCCTAAAATCCCCATTTTTCCCCAAAATTTTCCCATTTTTCCCCCAAAACCCCCTAAATTTTCCCCAAAACCCCCAAATTTCTCCCCAAACCCCCCAAATTATCCCAAATTTTCCCATTTTTTCCCCCAAATTTTCCCATTTTTTCCCCCAAATTTTCCCATTTTTCCCCCCCAAGCCCCCAAATTTCCCCCAAATTTTCCCATTTTTTCCCCCTAAAACCCCCAAATTTTTTCCCCAAAACCCCCAATTTTTTCCCCAAATTTTTTCCCAAATTTCCCAAATTTTCGGGATTTCTCCCCAAACTGTCTCCTCACCGTGCCGGGGTCCCGCCAGCCCCCCCTCGAGGCAGCGCCCCCCTCCGTCGAGCCCCCCCCGGGCGCACCAGCCGCACCGGGGTCTCTGCAGGCACCGCGAGCACCGCGACGCCCCCGAGCACGGCGGGGGGGAGGGGCAGCGCTCCGGGACCCCTCCCCCATCGCCCCAGGGCGGGGGGGGGGAGGGGGGGACCCCCGGAAACGCCGCCCCTCCCCCACGCAGGAGGCGGCCGCAGGCGCCGGCCAAGCAGAGCAGGGGGGCGAAGGTGGGGCTGAGACACTGGGGGGGGGGGGAAAATTGGGGAGAAAATGGGGAGAAAAAGGGGAAATTTGGGTCAGAGAGGTGAAAATAGCGGAAATTATCACCCCGGAAATTTACATCCCAAAAACCCCCCAAAAAACCCCCAAAAACCCCCCAAAAAACCCCCCAAAAAAACCCAAAAAAATCCCCCAACCTCCCCCCAAAAACCCCCCCAAAAAACCCCAAAAAAGGCGAAAATTCCCACAAAAACACCCCAAAATCAGAATAAAACCCCCCCAAAAATCCCCAAAAGACACCAAAAAAAAAAAATCCCAAAAAAAGGCAAAAATCCCCATTAAAAACCCCGAAGTTTTGCCCCAAATCCCCAGAAATAAACCCAAAAAAAGCCCCAAAAAATCCCTCAGAAAGAGCCTCTCAAAAAACCCAAAAAAACCACCAAAAAACCAAAAAAAACCCCAAAAAATTAAAGAAATCCAAAATGTCTCCGGGCAGGCAGAGGAGGGGGCGAAGGTGGGGCTGAGACACTGGGGGGGAGGGGAAAATGGGGAGAAAATGGGGAGAAAAAGGGGAAATTTGGGTCAGAGAGGTGAAAATAGCGGAAATTATCACCCCGGAATTTTAAACCCCAAAATAACCCCAAAAACACCAAAAAAACCCCCAAAAAAACCCCAAAAAACCCCCCAAAAACCCCCAAAAAACCCAAAAAAACCCAAAAAAATCCCCCCAACCCCCCCCAAAACCCCCCCAAAAAACGGCGAAAATTCCCACAAAAACATCCCAAAATAAAGCCCCAAAATCAGAATAAACCCCCCCCAAAAATCCCCAAAAGACACCAAAAAAAAAATCCCAAAAAAAGGCAAAAATCCCCATTAAAAAACCCGAAGTTTTGCCCCAAATCCCCAGAAATAAACCCAAAAAAAGCCCCAAAAAATCCCTCAGAAAGAGCCTCTCAAAAAACCCAAAAAAACCACCAAAAAACCAAAAAAAACCCCAAAAAATTAAAAAAATCCAAAATGTCTCCGGGCAGGCAGAGGAGGGGGGCGAAGGTGGGGCTGAGACACTGGGGGGGGGAGGGGAAAAATGGGGAGAAAATGGGGAAATTTGGGTCAGAGAGGTGAAAATAGCGGAAATGATCACCCCGGAATTTTAAACCCCAAAATAACCCCAAAAACCCCCAAAAAAACCCCCCAAAAAAACCCCAAAAAACCCCCCAAAAAACCCAAAAAAACCCCAAAAAACCCCCAAAAAACCCCCCAAAAAACCCCCAAAAAAACCCCCCAAAAAACCCCAAAAAAACCCCAAAAAAACCCCCCAAAAAACCCCCAAGAAACCCAAAAAAAACCCCCAAAAAACCCTCAAAAAAACCCCCAAAACCCCCAAAAAGGCGAAAATTACCACAAAAATACCCCAAAATAATGAATAAAAAACCCAAAGAATAAAGTCCCAAAAATCAGAATAAAAACCCCCCAAAAAACCCCCAAAAGACACCAAAAAAAAACCCCAAAAAAGGCAAAAATTCCCATTAAAAGACCCCAAAATAATGCACAAAAAATCCCAAAGAATAAAATCCCAAAATCAGAGTAAAAACCCCCAAAGAAACCCTAAAAAAGGCAAAAATTCCCATTAAAAAACCCGAAGTTTTGCCCCAAATCCTCAAAAATAAACCCAAAAAAGGGCCCAAAAGAGCCCGAAAAAATCCCTCAAAAAGAGCCTCCCAAAAAACCCAAAATAAACCCCAAAAAACCCCCAAAAAACCCAAAAAAGGCAAAAATTCCCATTAAAACACCCCAAAATAATGCACAAAAAAACCCAAAAAATAAAGTCCCAAAATCAGAATAAATCCCCCAAAAAATCGCCAAAAAAAACCCCCAAAAATCCGAGAAAAACTCATAAAAATTGGGGGGAAAAAAAGAAAAAAAAATGAGAAAATGGGGAAAAAATTGGAAAGAAATGGGGAAAAAAATCCAAGTAAATCAGAAAAAAAAAAAAGGGAAAAAAATGGGAAATAATGGGGGAAAAAATGGGAAAAAAGGGGAAAGAAATTCAAATAATTCACCAAAAAAAAAAACTGGGGGGGAAAAAAGAAAAAAAAATCAGAAAAAATTGGGAAAAACGGCCAAAAAATGGGAAAAAAATGGGAAAAAATTCTGAAAAAATGGAGAAAAAAATCGATAATCGATTGCTAATGGCTGCTGATCGATCAGATCAATAATCGATTGCTAATGGCTGCCGATCGATTCGATCGATGATCGATTGCTAATGGCTGCCGATCGATTCGATCGGTAATCGATTGCTAATGGCTGCCGATCGATTAGATCGGTAATCGATTGCTAATGGCTACCGATCGATTCGCTCGATAATCGATTGCTAATGGCTGCCGATCGATTCGATCGGTAATCGATTGCTCATGCCTGCCGATCGATCAGCTCGGCGATCGATTGATCGTGCCTGCGATCGATTAGATCGGCGATCGATTGCCAATGGCTGCCGATCGATTGATCGGTAATCGATTGCTAATGGCTGCCGATCGATTGATCGGTAATCGATTGCTAATGGCTGCCGATCGATTGATCGATAATCGATTGCTAATGGCTGCCGATCGATTGATCGGTAATCGATTGCCAATGGCTGCCGATCGATCAGATCGATAATCGATTGCTAATGGCTGCCGATCGATTAGATCGGTAATCGATTGCTAATGGCTGCCGATCGATTGATCGGTAATCGATTGCCAATGGCTGCCGATCGATCAGATCGATAATCGATTGCCAATGGCTGCCGATCGATCAGATCGATAATCGATCGCTAATGGCTGCCGATCGATTCGATCGATAATCGTTTGCTAATGGCTGCCGATCGATTCGATCGGTAATCGATTGCTAATGGCTGCCGATCGATTCGATCGGTAATCGATTGCCAATGGCTGCCGATCGATTGATCGATAATCGATTGCTAATGGCTGCCGATCGATCGATCGATAATCGATTGCTAATGGCTGCCGATCGATTGATCGGTAATCGATTGCTAATGGCTGCCGATCGATTGATCGATAATCGATTGCTAATGGCTGCCGATCGATTGATCGGTAATCGATTGCTAATGGCTGCCGATCGATTGATCGGTAATCGATTGCCAATGGCTGCCGATCGATCAGATCGATAATCGATTGCTAATGGCTGCCGATCGATTAGATCGATAATCGATTGCCAATGGCTGCCGATCGATCAGATCGATAATCGATTGCCAATGGCTGCCGATCGATCAGATCGGTAATCGATTGCCAATGGCTGCCGATCGATTAGATCGGTAATCGATTGCTAATGGCTGCCGATGGATCAGATCGATAATCGATTGCCAATGGCTGCCGATCGATTGATCGGTAATTGATTGCTCATGCCTGCCGATCGATCAGCTCGGCGATCGATTGATCGTGCCTGCGATCGATTAGATCGGCGATCGATTGCTAATGGCTGCCGACCGATCAGATCGGTGATCGATTGCTAATGGCTGCCGATCGATCAGATCGATAATCGATTGCTAATGGCTGCCGATCGATTCGATCGGTAATCGATTGCTAATGGCTGCCGATCGATCGATCGATAATCGATTGCTAATGGCTGCCGATCGATTGATCGGTAATCGATTGCCAATGGCTGCCGATCGATTGATCGGTAATCGATTGCTAATGGCTGCCGATCGATTGATCGGTAATCGATTGCTAATGGCTGCCGATCGATCAGATCGGTAATCGATTGCCAATGGCTGCGGATCGATTGATCGGTAATCGATTGCTAATGGCTGCCGATCGATTGATCGGTAATCGATTGCCAATGGCTGCCGATCGATTGATCGGTAATCGATTGCTAATGGCTGCCGATCGATCGATCGGTAATCGATTGCTAATGGCTGCCGATCGATTGATCGGTAATCGATTGCCAATGGCTGCCGATCGATCAGATCGGTAATCGATTGCCAATGGCTGCCGATCGATTGATCGGTAATCGATTGCTAATGGCTGCCGATCGATTAGATCGGTAATCGATTGCTAATGGCTGCCGATCGATTGATCGGTAATCGATTGCTCATGGCTACCGATCGATCAGATCGGTAATCGATTGCTAATGGCTGCCGATCGATCAGATCGGTAATCGATTGCTAATGGCTGCCGATCGATCAGATCGATGATCGATTGCCAATGGCTGCCGATCGATTAGATCGGTAATCGATTGCCAATGGCTGCCGATCGATTAGATCGGTAATCGATTGCCAATGGCTGCCGATCGATTAGATCGGTAATCGATTGCTAATGGCTGCCGATCGATTGATCGGTAATTGATTGCTAATGGCTGCCGATCGATTGATCGGTAATCGATTGCTAATGGCTGCCGATCGATTGATCGATAATCGATTGCTAATGGCTGCCGATCGATCAGATCGGTAATCGATTGCTAATGGCTGCCGATCGATCAGATCGGTAATCGATTGCTAATGGCTGCCGATCGATTAGATCGGTAATCGATTGCTAATGGCTGCCGATCGATTAGATCGGTAATCGATTGCCAATGGCTGCCGATCGATTGATCGGTAATCGATTGCTAATGGCTGCCGATCGATCGATCGGTAATCGATTGCTAATGGCTGCCGATCGATCAGATCGGTAATCGATTGCTAATGGCTGCCGATCGATTAGATCGGTAATCGATTGCTAATGGCTGCCGATCGATTAGATCGGTAATCGATTGCTAATGGCTGCCGATCGATTAGATCGGTAATCGATTGCTAATGGCTGCCGATCGATTGATCGGTAATCGATTGCTAATGGCTGCCGATCGATCGATCGGTAATCGATTGCTAATGGCTGCCGATCGATCAGATCGGTAATCGATTGCTAATGGCTGCCGATCGATTGATCGATAATCGATTGCTAATGGCTGCCGATCGATCAGATCGGTAATCGATTGCTAATGGCTGCCGATCGATCAGATCGGTAATCGATTGCTAATGGCTGCCGATCGATTAGATCGGTAATCGATTGCTAATGGCTGCCGATCGATTAGATCGGTAATCGATTGCTAATGGCTGCCGATCGATTAGATCGGTAATCGATTGCCAATGGCTGCCGATCGATTGATCGGTAATCGATTGCTAATGGCTGCCGATCGATCGATCGGTAATCGATTGCTAATGGCTGCCGATCGATCAGATCGGTAATCGATTGCTAATGGCTGCCGATCGATTAGATCGGTAATCGATTGCTAATGGCTGCCGATCGATTAGATCGGTAATCGATTGCTAATGGCTGCCGATCGATTAGATCGGTAATCGATTGCTAATGGCTGCCGATCGATTAGATCGGTAATCGATTGCTAATGGCTGCAAAAAATCGGGAAAAAATTCGAAAAAATCCAGAAAAAATGGTGAAAAAATCGAAAAAAATCGGAAAATAATCAAAAAAATGGGGGGGAAAAATCGGAAAAAAATCCGAAAAAAATCCCCCAAAAATCAGAAAAAAATCCGAAAAAAATTCCAAAAAAATAAAAAAAAATCAGAAAGGAATCCCAAAGAATCAGAAAAAAATCCGGAAAAAAATCCCCAAAAAAATCCCCAAAAAATCAGAAAAAAATGAGGAAAGAATCAGGAAAAATCAAAAAAAAATCCGAAAAAAATCCCAAAAGAAATCCGAAAAAAATCTCCAAAAAATCAAAAAAAATCAGAAAAAAATCCCCCCAAAAACCCAAAAAAACCAGAAAAAAATCCCCAAAAAATCAGAAAAAGTCCCGAAAAAATCAGAAAAAAATCCCCAAAAATCAGAAAAAAAATCAGAAAAAAATCCCCCCAAAAATCCAAAAAAATCAGAAAAAAATCCCGAAAAAATCAGAAAAAAATCCCCAAAAAATCCGAAAACAAACCCCAAAAAATCCGAAAAAAAAACCCAAAAAATTTTAAAAATCCCTAAAAAATCCAGAAAAAAATCCAAAAAAATCCCGAAAAAATCCGAAAAAAACCCCAAAAAATCCGAAACAAAACCCTTAAAAATCAGAAAAAAATTCCAAAAAAATCCAAAAAAAGTCCAAAAAAATCCGAAAAAAACCCCAAAAAATCCAAAAAAATCCCCAAAAAATACAAAAAAAAATCAGAAAAAAATCCCCCCAAAAATCAAAAAAAATCCCTAAAAAGTCTAGAAAAAATCCCCAAAAATCCGAAAAAAATCCCTAAAAAATCAGAAAAAACCCCAAAAATGCCCCCAAAAATAAGAAAAAAATCAGAAAAAAATCCAAAAAAACCCCCTAAAATCAGGAAAAAATCCCCCAAAAAATCTCCAAAAAATCCCCCCAAAATCCGAAAAAAACCCCCAAAAGATCAGAAAAAAATTCCAAAAAAATCCCAAAAAAAATCCGAAAAAAAACCCCAAAAAATCCAAAAAAAAACCCCGAAAAAATCCGAAAAGAACCCCAAAAAATCCGACAAAAAAAACCCCAAAAAATCCGAAAAAAAACCCCAAAAAATCCGAAAAAAATCCAAAAAAATCCCAGAAAAACCCCAAAAAATCCGAAAAAAACCCCAAAAAATCCGAAAAAAAACTCCAAAAAAACCCCCAAAAAACCCCCTAGAAATCCGAAAAAAAAAACCAAAAAATCCCCAAAAAATCCGAAAAAAAACCCCAAAAAAAACCCCAAAAAAACCCCCAAAAAATCCGAAAAAAACCCCCCAAAAATCCGAAAAAAATCCAAAAAAATCCCAGAAAAACCCCAAAAAATCCGAAAAAAACCCCAAAAAATCCGAAAAAAAACTGCAAAAAAACCCCCAAAAAACCCCCTAGAAATCCGAAAAAAAAACCCAAAAAATCCCAAAAAACCCGAAAAAAACCCCCAAAAAATCCCCAAAAAAACCCCCAAAAAATCCGAAAAAAACCCCCCAAAAATCCGAAAAAAATCCAAAAAAATCCCAGAAAAACCCCAAAAAATCCGAAAAAAAACCCCAAAAAATCCGAAAAAAAACTCCAAAAAAACCCCCCAAAAACCCCCTAAAAATCCGAAAAAAAACCCCCAAAAAATCCCAAAAAACCCAAAAAAAAACCCCAAAAAATCCCCAAAAAACCCCCCAAAAAATCCGAAAAAAACCCCCCAAAAATCCGAAAAAAAATCAAAAAAAACCCCCCAAAAAACCCCAAAAAATCCGAAAAAAATCCAAAAAAATCCCAAAAAAACCCCGAAAAAAATCCGAAAAAAAATTTTTAAAAAATCCCCAAAAAATCCCATCCCCCCCCAGTGTCACCTGGCCGAGCGCCACGCTCCACAGGCAGTGCTGCCACCCTCCGTCGGCGCCAGGTGAGGCCAGGCAGGCGGGGCAGGTGCGCTGCAGGTGGCAGGGGGAGGGGCAGGGCAGCGGCGGCGCCGACTCCACGGGCATGGGGGACACGTTGAGCAGCGAGTGGCTGAAACACGTCCAGTCGTACGTGGGCTGCACGCTCAGGATGCGGCGCGTCTCACCTGGCCACAGGTGAGATCAGGTGAGCTCAGGTGAGATCAGACAGGTGAGGGGATCCCCCCCAGTTCGGCCTCATTGGTCTCTACTGCTTTGTACTGGTTTGTACTGGTGCCCAGTTCATGGCTCAGGATGTGTCGGGTCTCACCTGGGCACAGGTGAGCTCAGGTGAGATCACACAGGTGAGGGGAATCCCCCCCAGTTCAGCCTCATTGGTCCCTAATGGTCTGTACTGGTTTGTACTGGTCCCCAATTCATGGCTCAGGATGCGGCGCGTCTCACCTGGCCGCAGGTGAGCTCAGGTGAGATCAGGTGAGGCTGGACAGGTGAGGGGAATCCCCCCAGTTCAGCCTCATTGGTCCTTATTGGTTTCTACTGGTGCCCAGTTTATTCCCAGTTCATGGCTCAGGATGCGGCACGTCTCACCTGGGCACAGGTGAGCTCAGGTGAGATCACACAGGTGAGGGGAACCCCCCCAGTTTGGCCTCACTGGTCCCTATTGGTTCTTACTGGTGCCCAGTTTATTCCCAGATCAATGCTCAGGATGTGTTGCGTCTCACCTGGCCACAGGTGAGCTCAGGTGAGATCAGGTGAGCTCAGACAGGTGAGGGGATCCCCCCCAGTTCGGCCTCACTGGTCCCTATTGGTTCTTACTGGTGCCCAGTTTATTCCCAGTTCATGGCTCAGGATGTGTCGCGTCTCACCTGGCCACAGGTGAGCTCAGGTGAGGCTGGACAGGTGAGGGGAACCCCCCCAGTTTGGCCTCACTGGTCCCTATTGGTTTGTACTGGTGCCCAGTTTATTCCCAGTTCATGGCTCAGGATGTGTCGGGTCTCACCTGGGCACAGGTGAGCTCAGGTGAGCTCAGGTGAGATCCCACAGGACCCAAATCTCCCCAAATCCCCCCAAATCCACGGGAAACGGCCCCAAATCCCCTCGAAATCATCCGAATTTCCCCAAATTTTCCCCAAATTTTTCCGAATTTTTTCCCAAAATCCCCCAAATTCACCCCAAATTTGCTCACCTGTCCTCTTGAACTGCCGAGTCCACATGCACCTGCCGGCCCGGGCACACCTGGGGCAGTCGGGGACCCCAAAATCCCCCCAAAATCCCCCAAATCCCCTCGAAATCATCTGAATTTCGCCAAATTTTCCCCGAATTTTTGCGAATTTTTTCCCAAAATCCCCATTTTTCCCCCCAAATTTTCTCACCTGTCCTCTTGAACTGGAACATTCATCTCTCAAACCTCCCCAAACCCCCCAAAAACCCCCAAATCCCCCCCAAAACCGCCCCAAATCCCCCCTAAATCATCCAAATTTCCCCAAATTTTTTCCGATTTTTTCCGAATTTTTTCCCAAAATCCCCATTTTTCCCCCCAAATTTGCTCACCTGTCCTCTTGAACTGCCGTGTCCACATGCACCTGCCGGCCCGGGCACACCTGGGGCAGTCGGGGACCCCAAAATCCCCCAAAAATCCCCCCCAAAACTGCCCCAAATCCCCTCGAAATCATCCCAATTTCCCCAAATTTTTTCCGAATTTTTGCGAATTTTTTCCCAAAATCCCCATTTTTCACCCCAAATCCCCTCACCTGTCCTCTTGAACTGGAACATTCATCTCTCAAACCTCCCCAAACCCCCCCAAACCCCCCAAATCCCCCCCAAAACAGCCCCAAATCCCCCGTAAATCATCCGAATTTCCCCGATTTTTTTCCGATTTTTTCCGAATTTTTTCCCAAAATCCCCATTTTTCACCCCAAATTTTCTCACCTGTCCTCTTGAACTGCCGTGTCCACTCCTCAAATCCCCAAAACCCCCAAAATCCCCCCAAAATCCCCCAAAATCCCCCAAAACGGCCCCAAATCGCCTCGAAATCATCCGAATTTTTCCGATTTTTTTCCGAATTTTCACCAAATTTTTCCCAAAATCCCCCAAATTCACCCCAAATCCCCTCACCTGTCCTCTTGAACTGGAACATTCATCTCTCAAACCTCCCCAAACCCCCCAAACCCCCCCAAAAACCCCCAAATCCCCCCAAAACAGCCCCAAATCCCCCGTAAATCATCCGAATTTCCCCGATTTTTTTCCGATTTTTTCCGAATTTTTTCCCAAAATCCCCATTTTTCCCCCCAAATCTCCTCACCTGTCCTCTTGAACTGCCGTGTCCACATGCACCTGCCGGCCCGGGCACACCTGGGGCAGTCGGGGGCCCCACACGAGGCCTCGCTGCAGTTTTGGGGGGCCAGGATCTCGCGCTGGTTGATGCGGCAATCGTTCTCGCGCCGGCAGCTGCCCCCGGAGCCGATGCAGGCGCCCTCGGGACAGTTCGTGCACCACTTGCACCGAGGGGGACCCTGGGGAGGAGAAATTGGGGTGAGAAATGGGGATTTAGGGAAAAAAACCCGGCGGAAATCGGTGAAAAAATGACGTTTTTGGGGCGAAAAATGACGTTTTTAGGGCGAAAAACGGGGGAAAAATGGGATTTTTTGGGGGGGAAAATGGGGAATTTTTAGGGGGGAAATGGGGAATTTTTAGGGGGTTTTTGGGACTCAAAAGGGAAGGAATTGGGGGTTTTGGGGTGAAAAATGGGGATTTAGGGAAAAAAACCCGGTGGAATTTGGTGAAAAAATGAGGATTTTAGGGCAAAAAATGGGATTTTTGCGGCAAAAAATGGGGATTTTTTGGGGGATTTTTTGGGGATTTTTTTTGGATTTTTTGGGGATTTTTGGGGGATTTTTGGGGGAATTTTTGGGGATTTTTGGGGATTTTTTGGGGAATTTGGGGGATTTTTGGGGTGAGATTTTGGGGATTTTTGGGGAAAATTTTCGGGGGATTTTGGTGAAATTTTTTGGGGATTTTTAGGGCAAATTTTTGGGGATTTTTTGGGGATTTTTGGGGGATTTTTTGGGGATTTTTTGGGGATTTTTTGGGGATTTTGGGGATTTTGGGGGATTTTTTGGGGGATTTTTTGGGGATTTTTTGGGGATTTTTTGGGGATTTTTGGGGGATTTTTGGGGGATTTTTTGGGGATTTTTTGGGGGATTTTTTGGGGGATTTTTTGGGGGATTTTTTGGGGATTTTTTGGGGGTTTTTGAGGGATTTTTTGGGGGATTTTTGGGAGTTTTTTGGGGGATTTTGGGGGAATTTTTGGGGATTTTTTGGGGATTTTTTGGGGATTTTTTGGTGAAAAAATGAGGATTTTAGGGCAAAAAATGGGGATTTTTGAGGAATTTTGGAGGATTTTTGGGGGAATTTTTTGGGGGATTTTTGGGGGATTTTTAAGGGATTTTTTGGGGGATTCTTTTGGGATTTTTGGGGGATTTTTTTGATTTTTGGGGGATGTTTTTGGGCTATTTTTGGGGTGTTTTGGGTTATTTTTGGGGCTATTTCTGGGCCGTTTTTGGGTCATTTTTGGGTGTTTTTGGTTCATTTTTGGGTCATTTTTGGGGTGTTTTTGGGGTGTTTTTGGGTCATTTTTGGGGTGTTTTTGGGGTGTTTTTGGGTCATTTTTGGGGTGTTTTTGGGGTTTTGTTTTGGGTCATTTTTGGACCATTTTTTCTGCGATTTTTAAAATATTTCTGGACCATTTTTGGGTCATTTTTGGGTCAATTTTGGGTCCGTTTTTTCTGCGATTTTTGGGCCATTTTGGGGTTATTTTTGGGGTGTTTTTGGGTCATTTTAGGACCATTTTTTCTGCGATTTTTTAAATATTTCTAGGTAATTTCTGGGCTATTTTTGGGCCATTTTTGTGCCATTTTTGGGTCATTTTTGGGGCATTTTTGGGGCGTTTTTGGGTCATTTTAAGACCATTATCTCTGCGATTTTTTTGATATTTCTGGGCTATTTTTGGGTCATTTTTGGGTCATTTTGGGTCAATTTTGGGTCATTTTGGGACCATTTTTTCTGCGATTTCTGGGATATTTCTGGGCTATTTTTGGGGTGTTTTGGGGTCATTTTTGGGCCATTTTTTCTGCCATTTTTTGGATATTTCTGGGCCATTTTCAGGTCAATTTTGGGTCATTTTGGGCCATTTTTTGGTCATTTTGGGGCCATTTTTTCTGCGATTTTTGGGCCATTTTTGGGGTGTTTTGGGGCTATTTCTGGGCCATTTTTGGGGTGTTTTTGGGGTGTTTTTGGGGTCTCACCGGGCCGGCCAGGGGGTGCTGGGCCAGGCACTCGCTGCAGCTCCCGGGGCCCTTTTTGGGGCAATTTTGGGTCATTTTGGGCCATTTCAGGTGGGATTTTTTTTAATATTTTTGGGCTATTTTTGGGCTATTTTTGGGTCATTTTTGGGTCATTTTTGGGGCGTTTTTGGGTCATTTTAAGACCATTATCTCTGCGATTTTTTTGATATTTCTGGGCCATTTTTGGGTCATTTTTGGGTGTTTTTGGGGCAATTTTGGGTCATTTTGGGGCCATTTTTTCTGCGATTTCTGGGATAATTCTGGGCTATTTTTGGGCCATTTTTGGGTCATTTTTGGGGCGTTTTTGGGTCATTTTGGGACCATTTCTTCTGCAATTTCTTTTATATTTCTGGGCCATTTTTGGGTCAATTTTGGGTCATTTTTGGGTCATTTTGGGGTCATTTCTTCTGCCATTTTTGGGGCATTTTTTGGCCATTTTTGGGGTGTTTTTGGGTCATTTTTGGGGTGTTTTTGGGTCATTTTTGGACCATTTTTTCTGCGATTTTTAAAATATTTCTAGGTAATTTCTGGGTTATTTTTGGGCCATTTTTGTGCCATTTTTGGGTCAGTTTTGGTTCATTTTTGGGTCATTTTGGGGCCATTTCAGGTGGGATTTTTTTTAATATTTTTTGGATATTTTTGGGTCATTTTTGGGTCATTTTTGGGTCATTTTTGGGGCGTTTTTGGGTCATTTTAAGACCATTATCTCTGCGATGTTTTTGATATTTCTGGGCCATTTTTGGGTCATTTTTGGGTCATTTTTGGGTCATTTTGGGACCATTTTTTCTGCGATTTTTGGGCCATTTTGGGGCTATTTTGGGGTGTTTTGGGGTCAATTTTGGGTCAGTTTTGGGTCATTTTGGGGCCATTTCAGGTGGGATTTTTTTTAATATTTTTTGGATATTTCTGGGCTATTTTTGGGTCATTTTTGGGTCGTTTTTGGGGCGTTTTAGGGTCATTTTAAGACCATTATCTCTGCGATTTTTTTGATATTTCTGGGCTATTTTTGGGTCATTTTTTGGGTGTTTTTGGGGCAATTTTGGGTCATTTTGGGGCGATTTTTTCTGCGATTTTTGGGCCATTTTGGGGTTATTTTTGGGCCGTTTTTGGGTCATTTTTGGGGTGTTTTTGGGTCATTTTTGGGGTGTTTTTGGGGTCTCACCGGGCCGGCCAGGGGGTGCTGGGCCAGGCACTCGCTGCAGCTCCGGAGCCGCCGGCACTCCAGGGGGTCCCGGGGGGAGGGGGCGCAGGGGGAGGGGATGGGGGAGCAGCCCAGCCTGGGGGAGGGGCCAGAGTCATTAACACATCGTTAATTAGCAGCTCCCAATTAACACAAAAAAATTCCGACCCCAAACCCCCAGAAAAATCTGAAAAATTTCCCCCCCCCCCAAACTGCCCCAAAATCCTCCTGGAACTCCCCCAGAATGAAATAAATTAAATAAATGAAATAAAATAAATTAATAAATTGAATAAATAAAATAAGTTGAATGAATGAAATGAATAAAATAAATAAATAATATAAATGAAATGAATAAAATAAATAAATTAAATAAATAAATTAAATAAATAAATTAAATAAAAATCCCTTTCAAGGCCCCCAAAATTTCCTTTTAAAAACCCGATTTTCCACCCCCCAAAATCCCCCCTGAATCCCATTTTAATCCCCCCAAATCCCCCCTACATCCCCCAAAATCCCCCCCAAACCCCCCAAAATCCTCCCAAATCCCCCCCAAACCCCCCAAAATCCACCCCAACCCCCCCGAACCCCCCCAAAATCTCCCCCAAATCCCCCAAGCCCCCCAGTTTGCCCCCAAATCCCCCCTAAATCCCATTTTAATCCCCTCAAATCCCTTTTAAATCCCCCCAAAGCCCCAAAAATCCACCCAAACCCCCCCAAATCCCCCCAAGCCCCCAATTCTTCCCCCCAAATCCACCCCAAACCCCCCAAATCACCCCAAAATCCCCCCAAATCCTCCCAAATAACCCCAAAATCTCCCCAAAATCCCCCCAAATCCCCCCAAATCCACCCAAATAACCCCAAAATCCCCCCCAAAATCCCCCCAAATAACCCCAAAATCCCCCCAAATCCACCCAAATAACCCCAAAATCCCCCCAAAAATCCCCCCAAATCCACCCAAATAACCCCAAAATCCCCCCAAAATCCCCCCAAATCCCCCCAAATCCCCCCCAAATCCACCCAAAATCCCCCCAAAATCCCCCCAAAATCCCCCCAAATCCACCCAAATAACCCCAAAATCCCCCCAAAATCCCCCCAAATCCACCCAAATAACCCCAAAATCCCCCCAAAATCCCCCCAAATCCCCCCAAAATCCCCCCAAATCCACCCAAATCCCCCCCAAATCCACCCAAATAACCCCAAAATCCCCCCCAATTCCATTTTAATCCCCCCAAATCCCCCAAAACCCCCCCCCAAACCCCCCCAAACCCCCCCCAAAACCCCCCCCAAACCCCCCCAAATCCACCCAAACCCCCCCCAAATCCCCTTTAAACCCCCCCAGCTCCACCCCAATCCCCCCAAAATTCCCCCAAAATTCCCAAATCCCCCCAATTCTCACCTCTCGGCCTCCTGAGCCCCCCGGCACCTCCCCCCACACCAGGCGCAGGCCCCCCCCCGAGCCGAGGCATTTTTGGGGGTCGGGCAGGGCCCAGCAGGGCTCGGGGGGGACCCGGAGCCCCCAGAGCCCCCCCAGGACCCCCCCATTGAAGCCCCCCGAGAGCAGCAGGAGCCCCCCGAGCTGGGCCAGGGCGTGGCCGACAGAGGGGGGCATGGGGGGGCCAACCACGGAGGGCTCTGGGGGGGGGAAAAATGGGGAAAAACGGATGGAAAAAGGATCAGAAACAGCCCAGAAATAGGAAAAAAATAGCCCCCAAATCAGCCCAGAAATAGCCCAGAAATGGCCAAAAATATCCCCCAAACCAGCCCCAAAATAGCCCAGAAATAGCCCAGAAATAGCCCAAAAATAGCTCAAAATAGTCCCAGAAATAGCCCAGAAATAGCCCAAATATAGCCCAAAAATAGCCCAGAAATAAAACAAAAAAGAGCCCAAAAATAGCTCAAAATAGTCCCAGAAATAGCCCAGAAATAGCCCAAAAATAGCCCAAAAATAGCTCAAAATAGTCCCAGAAATAGCCCAGAAATAGAACAAAAAACAGCCCAAAAATAGCCCAGAAATAAAACAAAAAAGAGCCCAGAAACAGCCCAAAAATAACCCAGAAATAGCCCAGAAATAGAAAAAAAATAGCCCCAAAACCAGCCCCAAAATAGCCCCAAAATAGCCCAGAAATAACCAAAAATATCCCCCAAAATAGCCCAGAAATAGCCCAAAAATATCTCAAAATAGTCCCAAAAATAGCCCAGAAATAGAACAAAAACCAGCCCAAAAATAGCCCAGAAATAAAACAAAAAAGAGCCCAAAAATAGCCCAAAAATAACCCAGAAATAGATAAAAAATAGCCCCAAAACCAGCCCAGAAATAGCCCAGAAATGGCCAAAAATATCCCCCAAAATAGCCCAGAAATAGCCCAGAAATAGCCCAGAAATAGCCCCAAAACCAGCCCAGAAATAGCCAAAAATCAGCCCAAAAATTGCCCAAAAACTGCCCAAAAATATCCAAAAAACATCCAAAATATATCCCAAAACTAGCCCAGAAATAGCCCAGAAATAGAACAAAAATAGCACAAAAATTGCCCAAAAATATCAGAAAAAAATCCCAAAAATATCCCAAAAATACCCCAAAAATCTCACAAAAATGCCCTAACAATATCCCCAAAATATCCCAAAAATAGCCCCAAAATACCCCAAAAATATCCCCAAAAAATCCCCCAAATATCCCAAACCATATCCAAAAAAATCCCCAAAAAATCCCAAAAATATCGCAAAAATATCCCAGAAATATCCGAAAAACATCACAAAAAATATCCCCAAAAATATCCCAAAAATACCCCAAAAATCTCACAAAAATGCCCTAACAATATCCCCAAAATATCCCAAAAATAGCCCCAAAATACCCCAAAAATATCCCCAAAAAAATCCCCAAAATATCCCAAAATATATCCAAAAAAATCCCCAAAAAATCCCAAAAATATCGCAAAAATATCCCAGAAATATCCGAAAAACATCACAAAAAATATCCCAAAAATAGCCCAAAAATACCCCAAAAATATCAGAAAAATACCCCAAAAAACTTCACAAAAATATCACAAAACCACCCCAAAAATATCCAAAATATATCCAAAAATATCCCAAAAATATCCCAAAAATATCTCAAAAAACCCCCAAAAAATATCAAAAAAAATTACAAAAATATCCCAAAAATACCCCAAAAATACCCCAAAAATATCCCAAAAATACCCCAAAAATATCCCAAAAATATCCCAAAAATACCCCAAAAACACCCCAAAAAAATCCCAAAAATACCCCAAAAATATCCCCAAAATATCCCAAAAATACCCCAAAAAATCCCAAAAATACCGCAAAAATACCCCAAAAAGAACCCAAAAATATCCAAAAATACCCCAAAAATATCCCAAAAATATCCCAAAAATATCCCAAAAATATCCCAAAAATATCCCAAAAATATCCCCAAAAATATCCCAAAAATACCCCAAAAATATCCCAAAAATACCCCAAAAATATCCCCAAAATACCCCAAAAATATCCCAAAAATATCCCCAAAAATACCCCAAAAATATCCCAAAAATACCCCAAAAATATCCCCAAAATATCCCAAAAATACCCCAAAAAAATCCCAAAAATACCCCAAAAATACCCCAAAATATCCCCAAAAATATCCCCAAAATAGCCCAAAAATATCCCAAAAATATCCCAAAAATACCCCAAAAAATCCCAAATATATCCCAAAAATATCCCAAAAATATCCCCAAAATATCCCAAAAATATCCCAAAATATCCCCAAAATAGCCCAAAAATACCCCCAAAAATATCCCCAAAATAGCCCAAAAATATCCCAAAAAAATCCCAAAAATACCCCAAAAATATCCCCAAAAAATCCCAAAAATATCCCCAAAATATCCCAAAAATACCCCAAAAATATCCCCAAAAAATCCCAAAAATATCCCAAAAAATCCCAAAAATACCCCAAAAATATCCCCAAAATAGCCCAAAAATATCTCAAAAAAAACCCCAATAAATCAGAAAAAAAACCCCAAAAATACCCCCAAAATATCCCAAAAATTTCACAAAAATATCCCAAAAATCTCCCAAAAATTTGAGTTTTAAAAGTCCACAATTCCCCCCAAAATCCCCCCAAAATTCCGATTTTTCACCCCAAACCCCCCCAAAAAACCCCAAAAATTTGGGTTCAAAATCCCCCCAAAATTCCGATTTTTCACCCCAAAACCCCCCAAAAAAACCCCAAAAATTTGGGTTCAAAATCCCCCCAAAATTCCGATTTTTCACCCCAAAACCCCCCAAGCCCCCAGACCCAAATTCCCCCAAATTTCCCCCAAATGTCCCCAAATTTCTCCATTTTTTCCCCATTTTTCACCCGATTCACCCCCAGTTTTCGGGGTCCCCCCCATTTCGGGACCCCCCCGATCCAGGGGACCCCTCCCCAAATTCCGGACCCCAAACCCCGCCCCTCCCCCAAGCCCCCAGACCCATTATTTCCCTATTTTTTCTCATTTTTTCCCCATTTTTCGCCATTTTTTCCCCATTTTTCCCCCAAATTTCACCCAGTTTTCGGGGTCCCCCCCATTTCGGGACCCCCTCGACCCAGGGGACCCCTCCCCAAATTCCAGACCCCAAACCCCGCCCCTCCATAAATCCCCCAGACCCATTTTTTCCCCAAAATCCCCCCAATTTTCCCCATTTTTTCCCCATTTTTTGCCATTTTTTCCCCATTTTTCACCCGATTTCCCCCCAGTTTTCGGGGTCCCCCCCATTTCGGGACCCCCCCGATCCAGGGGACCCCTCCCCAAATTCCAGACCCCAAACCCCGCCCCTCCCCCAAGCCCCCAGACCCATTTTCCCCCAATTTTCTCCATTTTTTCCCCATTTTTCGCCGTTTTTTCCCCATTTTTCCCCCCAAATTTCCCCCCAGTTTTCCGGGTTCCCCCCATTTCGGGACCCCCTGGACCCAGGGGACCCCTCCCCAAATTCCCGACCCCATATCCCGCCCCTCCCCCAAGCCCCCAGACCCATTATTTCCCTACTTTTTCTCATTTTTTCCCCATTTTTTGCCATTTTTCCCCATTTTTTGCCATTTTTTCCCCATTTTTCACCCGATTTCCCCCCAGTTTTCGGGGTCCCCCCCATTTTCGGGACCCCCCCGATCCAGGGGACCCCTCCCCAAATTCCAGACCCCAAACCCCGCCCCTCCCCCAAGCCCCCAGACCCATTTTTTCCCCAATTTTTGCCATTTTTTCCCCATTTTTTACCATTTTTTCCCCATTTTTTGCCATTTTTTCCCCATTTTTCACCCGATTTCCCCCCAGTTTTCGGGGTCCCCCCCATTTTGGGACCCCCCCGATCCAGGGGACCCCTCCCCAAATTCCGGACCCCAAACCCCGCCCCTCCCCCAAGCCCCCAGACCCAATTCCCCCCAAATTTCCCCCAAATTTCCCCATTTTTTACCATTTTTTCCCCATTTTTCACCCGATTTCCCCCCAGTTTTCGGGGTCCCCCCCATTTTGGGACCCCCCCGATCCAGGGGACCCCTCCCCAAATTCCCAACCCCAAACCCCGCCCCTCCCCCAAGCCCCCAGACCCAAATTCCCCCAAATTTCCCCCAAATGTCCCCAAATTTCTCCATTTTTTCCCCAAATTTCACCCGATTTCCCCCCAGTTTTCGGGGTCCCCCCCATTTGGGGACCCCCCCGATCCAGGGGACCCCTCCCCAAATTCCAGACCCCAAACCCCGCCCCTCCCCCAAGCCCCCAGACCCATTTTTTCCCCAATTTTTGCCATTTTTCGCCATTTTTTCCCCATTTTTCACCCGATTTCCCCCCAGTTTTCGGGGTCCCCCCCATTTGGGGACCCCCCCGATCCAGGGGACCCCTCCCCAAATTCCCAACCCCATATCCCGCCCCTCCCCCAAGCCCCCAGACCCATTTCCCCCAATTTTCTCCATTTTTTCCCCATTTTTCGCCATTTTTTCCCCATTTTTCCCCCAAATTTCACCCAGTTTTCGGGGTCCCCCCCATTTTCGGACCCCCCCCCCCATCCAGGGGACCCCTCCCCAAATTCCAGACCCCAAATCCCGCCCCTCCCCCAAGCCCCCAGACCCAAATTCCCCCAAATTTCCCCATTTTTCGCCATTTTTTCCCCATTTTTCCCCCAAATTTCACCCAATTTTCGGGGTCCCCCCCATTTTGGGGACCCCCCGATCCAGGGGACCCCTCCCCAAATTCCGGACCCCAAACCCCGCCCCTCCCCCAAGCCCCCAGACCCATTTTCCCCCAATTTTCTCCATTTTTTCCCCATTTTTCACCATTTTTTCCCCATTTTTCACCCGATTTCCCCCCAGTTTTCGGGGTCCCCCCCATTTTGGGGACCCCCCGATCCAGCGGACCCCTCCCCAAAAGGCTGGGACCCCCGCCCGTACCGGTGTGGGGGGGCAGGATCCAGGAGTTGCAGCGGATTTGGTAGAGCAGGATCTCGTTGCCGAAATCGCGGCGGTCGCTGCGACCCCCCACGACCACCAGGGTGTCCCCCAAAACCGCGGCCGCGTGGAAATAGTGGGGGCGGGGCTGCGGGGGAGACCCCCACCCCAAAAAAAAAAAAAAAAAATTTTAGGGACCCCTCCCCAAAAAAATCCCGAAGTTCCAGGCCCAAAATATCCCAAAAAAACCCCAAAAATGGAAAAAAATCCCATTAAAATGACCCAAAAATGACCCAAAAATGACCCAAAATGACCCAAAATGAGCCAGAAACCCCAAAATTTTAGAGATTCCCCCCAAAAATTTTAGGGACCCCTCCCCAAAAAATCCCGAAGTCCCAGACCCAAAATATCCCAAAAAAACCCCAAAAAATGGAAAAAAATCCCATTAAAATGACCCAAAAATGACCCAAAAATGACCCAAAAATGACCCAAAATGAGCCAGAAACCCCAAAATTTGGAGACCCCCACCCAAAAATAAAGAAATTTTAGGGACCCCTCCCCCAAAAAAATCCCGAAGTTCCAGACCCAAAATATCCCAAAAAAAACCCCAAAAAATGGAAAAAAATATCACATTAAATGACCCCAAAATGAGCCCCGGACACCCCAAAATTTGGAGAGACCCCCACCCAAAAATAAAGAAATTTTAGGGACCCCTCCCCAAAAAAAATCCCGAAATCCCAGACCCAAAATATCCCAAAAAAAACCCAAAAAATAGAAAAAAATCCCATTAAAATGACCCAAAAATGACCCCAAAATGACCCAAAATGAGCCCCGGAAACCCCAAAATTTTAGAGATTCCCCCCAAAAATTTTAGGGACCCCTCCCCAAAAAATCCCGAAGTTCCAGACCCAAAATATCCCAAAAAACCCCAAAAAAGTGGAAAAAAATCCCATTAAAATGACCCAAAAATGACCCAAAATGAGCCAGAAACCCCAAAATTTGGAGAGACCCCCACCCAAAAATAAAGAAATTTTAGGGACCCCTCCCCAAAAAAATCCCGAAGTTCCAGGCCCAAAATATCCCAAAAAAACCCAAAAAGGAAAAAAATCCCATTAAAATGGCCCAAAAATGACCCAAAATTGACCCAAAAATGACCCAAAATGAGCCAGAAACCCCAAAATTTGGAGAGACCCCCCCCAAAAAAATAAAGAAATTTTAGGGACCCCTCCCCAAAAAATCCCGAAGTTCCAGACCCAAAATATCCCAAAAAAACCCCAAAAATGGAAAAAAATCCCATTAAAATGACCCAAAAATGACCCAAAATGAGCCAGAAACCCCAAAATTTGGAGAGACCCCCACCCAAAAAAAAAAAAAAAATTTAGGGACCCCTCCCCCAAAAAAATCCCGAAGTTCCAGGCCCAAAATATCCCAAAAAAACCCAAAAAAATGGAAAAAAATCCCATTAAAATGAACCAAAAATGACCCAAAATGAGCCAGAAACCCCAAAATTTGGAGAGACCCCCCCCCAAAAAAAAAAAAAAACAAATGACCCCAAAATGAGCCAGAAACCCCAAAATTTGGAGACCCCCCCCAAAAATAAAGAAATTTTAGGGAACCCTCCCCCAAAAAATCCCGAAGTTCCAGGCCCAAAATATCCCCAAAAAAACCCCAAAAAATGGAAAAAAAATCACATTAAATGACCCCAAAATGAGCCAGAAACCCCAAAATTTGGAGAGACCCCCACCCAAAAATAAAGAAATTTTAGGGACCCCTCCCCAAAAAAATCCCGAAGTTCCAGACCCAAAATATCCCAAAAAAACCCAAAAAAATGACCCAAAAACGACCCAAAAATGACCCAAAATGAGCCCCGGACACCCCAAAATTTAGAGACCCCTCCAAAAAATTCAATTTAAACCCCCAAAAAATCCCCCCAAAATCCCAAAAATTCTAATTTTAACCCCAAAAATCCCATTTAAACCCCAAAAAATCCCCCAAAATCCCATTTTAACCCCAAAAATCCCATTTAAATGCCAAAAAATCCCCTTTAATGGCCTCAGATTCCCCCAAATTTTCCCCAAACCCCCCAAATGTTCCCCAAATTTTCCCCAAAGCCCCCAAATTTTGCCCACCCCCCCCGTGCCCACCTTTTCCCCGCGGGCAGGTGCCAGCAGGCTCCAGGTGAGCGTGCCCAGGTGCAGGGACCCCCAAAATCCCCAGTTAACCCCATTTAAACCCCCAAAAATCCCATTTTAACCCAAAAAATCCCATTTTAACCCAAAAAATCCCATTTTCACCATTCAAAAGCCCCAAAAATCCTATTTAAATCCCATTTAAATCCCATTTAAATGCCAAAAAATCCCATTTAAACCCCCAAAATCCCATTTAACCCCCTAAAAATCCCAAAAATTCTCATTTTAACCTCAAAAAATCCCATTTTAACCCTAAAAAATGCCAAAAAATCCCATTTTAACCCCTATAAATCCCCAAAAAATCCCATTTTAACCCCAAAAAATCCCATTTAAGTGCCCAAAAATCCCATTTTAACCCCTTTAATGACCCCAAATTTTGCCCAAACCCCCCCAAATTTTGCCCCACCCCCCCCGTGCCCACCTTTTCCCCGCGGGCAGGTGCCAGCAGGCTCCAGGTGAGCGTGCCCAGGTGCAGGGACCCCCAAAATCCCCATTTAGCCCCATTTAAACCCCCAAAAATCCCATTTAAACCCCCCAAAATCCCATTTTAACCCCCAAAAATCCCATTTAAACCCCCCAAAATCCCAAAAATTCTCATTTTAACCCCAAAGAATCCCATTTTAACCCCCAAAAATGCCAAAAAATCCCATTTTAACCCCTAAAAATCCCCAAAAAATCCCATTTAAATGCCAAAAAATCCCCATTCCTGACCCCAAACCCCCCCAAATTTTGCCCAAATTTTGCCCAGCCCCCCCCAGCGCCCCCCGTGCCCACCTTTTCCCCGCGGGCAGGTGCCAGCAGGCTCCAGGTGAGCGTGCCCAGGTGCAGGGACCCCCAAAATCCCCATTTCACCCCATTTAAACCCCCCAAAATCCCATTTAAACCCCTAAAAATCCCATTTAAACCCCTAAAAATCCCAAAAAATCCCATTTAAATGCCAAAAAATCCCCTTTAATGACCCCAAACCCCCCCAAATTTTCCCCAAATTTTCCCCAAACCCCCCCAAATTTTGCCCAAATCCCCCCGTGCCCACCTTTTCCCCGCGGGCAGGTGCCAGCAGGCTCCAGGTGAGCGTGCCCAGGTGCAGGCTGTACAGTTCCGCACTGGGCGCCACTCGCTCCACGTGGAATCGCTGCCCCCCGAACACCAGGAGCGACTGGGAGGCCTCGTGGAACGAGGCTGAGTGACCATAAATGCCTGGGGAAAGGGTTTGGGGACAATTCCAGACATTTGGGGACATTTGGGGACAATTTGGGGACAATTCGGGACATTTTGGGGACATTTTCCCCCAATTTTTCCCCATTTCCCCTCCAAATTTTCCCAATTTTTCCCCCGATTTTCCCCATTTCCCCCCATTTTTCCCCCATTTCCCCCCAATTTTTTCCCCATTTTTTCCCAATTCTCCCCCATTTTTTCCCCATTTATTCCCAATTTTTCCCCATTTTTTCCCCATTTTCCCCCCAAATTCCCCCAATTTCCCCCATTTTTTCCCCATTTCCCCCCATTTTTTCCCCATTTTTCCCCAATTTTCCCCCAAATTTTCCCCATTTCCCCCCAATTTCCCCCCATTTCCCTCCCATTTTCCCCCAATTTTTCCATTTCCCCCCATTTTTCTCCAATTTTTTCTCAATTTTTTCCCCATTTCCCCCCATTCCCCCCCCAATTTCCCCCATTTTTTCCCAATTTTTTCCCCATTTTTCCTCCATTTCCCCCCCAATTTCCCCCAATTTCCCCCCATTTTTTCCCCATTTATTCCCCATTTTCCCCCCAAATTCCCCCAATTTCCCCCCATTTTTCCCCAATTTTTCCCCAATTTTCCCCATTTTTTCCCCAATTTTTCCCCCATTTTCCCCCAAATTTTCCCCCAATTTTCCCCCATTTTTCCCCAATTTTCCCCCATTTCCCCCAATTTTTCCCCATTTTTCCCCCATATTTCCCCCCATTTTTCCCCCAATTTCCCCCCATTTATTCCCCATTTTTCCCCCATTTCCCCCCCAATTTCCCCCAAATTTCCCCCCATTTTTTCCCCATTTCCCCCCAATTTTCCCCCAATTTTTCCCCCAATCCCCCCACTTTTCCCCCCCCCATATTCGGGGTGTGTCCCCACCTGTGGGCGGGGTCCCCGCGGGCCGTGCCCGTGCCCAGGTGAGGCTGGGGGGGTGGAAGGTGAGCAGCTCGGTGTTGAAGCCGCTCTGGGGGGAGAAACCCCCGACCAGGAAAACCCCCCGGGAGCCCCCCGCGGTCAGAGAGTGCCCGGCCACGGCGGGGACAATTGGAGACTAAAAAATATAAAATTAAATTAAATTAAATTAAAATTAAATACAAAATTTGGGGAAAAAACCAAAAAATCGGGACAAAAATCGGGGTAAAAATCGGGATAAAATCACGAAATTTGGGGTCAGCGAGTGCCCGGCCACGGCTGGGACAAGGGGAGACTGAAAAATATAAATAAAATAAAATAAAATAAAAATTGAAATTAAATTAAATCCAAAATTTGGGGTCAAAACCAAAAAATCGGGACAAAAATGGGGGTAAAAACACGAAATTTGGGGTCAGCGAGTGCCCGGCCACGGCGGGGACCAGGGGGGACTGAAAATAAAATAAAAATATAAAATTAAATTAAATTAAATTAAATTAAATCCAAAATTTGGGGTCAAAACCAAAAAAATCGGGACAAAAATCGGGTTAAAACCACGAAATTTGGGGTCAAAAACACGAAATTTGGGGTCAGCGAGTGCCCGGCCACGGCTGGGACCAGGGGGGACTGAAAATAAAATAAAATATAAAAATTAAAATTAAATAAAATACAAAATTTGGGGAAAAAATCCAAAATTTGGGGAAAAAACCAAAAAAATCGGGACAAAAATCGGGATAAAAACACGAAATTTGGGGTCAGCGAGTGCCCGGCCACGGCCGGGACCAGGGGAGACTGAAAATAAAATAAAAATAAATTAAATAAAATAAAATTTGGGGGAAAAAAACCAAAATTTGGGGTCAAAAACCAAAAAATCGGGACAAAAATCGGGTTAAAAACACGAAATTTGGGGTCAGCGAGTGCCCGGCCACGGCGGGGACAATTGGAGACTAAAAATAAAAATAAAATAAAATAAAATAAAAATTGAAATTAAATTAAATCCAAAATTTGGGGTCAAAAACAAAAAAATCGGGACAAAAATCGGGTTAAAAACACGAAATTTGGGGTCAGCGAGTGCCCGGCCACGGCGGGGACCAGGGGGGACTGGAAAATAAAATAAAATATAAAAATTAAAATTAAATAAAATCCAAAATTTGGGGTCAAAAACCAAAAAATCGGGACAAAAATCGGGATAAAAACAGGAAATTTGGGGTCAGAGAGTGCCCGGCCACGGCCGGGACCAGGGGGGACTGAAAAATATAAAATTAAATTAAATTAAATTAAATTAAATTAAATTAAATTTGGGGAAAAAAAGCCAAAATTTGGGGTCAAAAACCAAAAAATCGGGACAAAAATCGGGATAAAAACAGGAAATTTGGGGTCAGCGAGTGCCCGGCCACGGCCGGGACAATTGGAGACTGAAAAATAAAATAAAATATAAAAATTAAAATTAAATAAAATCCAAAATTTGGGGTCAAAAACCAAAAAATCGGGACAAAAATCGGGATAAAACCACGAAATTTGGGGTCAAAAATCCGAAATTTGGGGTCAGAGAGTGCCCGGCCACGGCCGGGACAATTGGAGACTGAAAATAAAATAAAAATAAATTAAATTAAATTAAATTTGGGGGAAAAAACCCCAAAATTTGGGGTCAAAAACCAAAAAATCGGGACAAAAATCGGGATAAAACCACGAAATTTGGGGTCAGCGAGTGCCCGGCCACGGCTGGGACCAGGGGGGACTGGAAATGTAAATAAAATATAAAATTAAAATTAAAATAAAAACCAAAATTTGGGGAAAAAAAGCCAAAATTTGGGGTCAAAAACCAAAAAATCGGGACAAAAATCGGGATAAAAACACGAAATTTGGGGTCAGCGAGTGCCCGGCCACGGCCGGGACAATTGGAGACTGGAAATAAAATAAAAATATAAAAATTAAAATTAAATAAAATACAAAATTTGGGGTCAAAAACAAAAAAATCGGGACAAAAATCGGGTTAAAAACACGAAATTTGGGGTCAGCGAGTGCCCGGCCACGGCCGGGACCAGGGGGGACTGAAAAATATAAATAAAATAAAATTAAAAATAAAATTAAATCCAAAATTTGGGGAAAAAACCAAAATTTGGGGTCAAAAACCAAAAAAATCGGGACAAAAATCGGGATAAAAACACGAAATTTGGGGTCAGCGAGTGCCCGGCCACGGCCGGGACCAGGGGAGACTGAAAAATATAAAATTAAATTAAATTTAATTAAAATTAAATACAAAATTTGGGGAAAAAACCAAAAAAATCGGGACAAAAATCGGGATAAAATCACGAAATTTGGGGTCAGCGAGTGCCCGGCCACGGCTGGGACAATTGGAGACTGGAAATAAAATAAAAATAAATTAAATTAAATTAAATTTGGGGGAAAAAAATCCAAAATTTGGGGTCAGAAACAAAAAAATCCGGACAAAAATCGGGATAAAACACGAAATTTGGGGTCAGCGAGTGCCCGGCCACGGCTGGGACAAGGGGGAACTGAAAATAAAATAAAATAAAATAAAAATTAAAAGTAAAATTAAATTAAATCCAAAATTTGGGATCAAAAACCAAAAAATCGGGACAAAAATCGGGATAAAAACACGAAATTTGGGATCAAAAACCCAAAATTCCAGGTGAGCTCCAGGTGAGCTCTGGGTGGAGCTCAGGTGAGCTCCAGGTGAGTTTCAGGTAAATTTGGGCTGGTTTTGGGGCCAATTCCAGGTGAGCCCCAGGTGAGTTTTGGGTGGAGCTCAGGTGAGCCCCAGGTGAGCCCCAGGTGAGCCCCAGGTGAGCCCCAGGTGAGTTTTGGGTGGAGCTCAGGTGAGCCCCAGGTGAGTTTTGGGTGGAGCTCAGGTGAGCCCCCGGTAAGCCCCAGGTGAGCCCCAGGTGAGCTTCAGGTGAGCTCCAGGTGAGCCCTAGGTGAGCCCCAGGTGAGTTTCAGGTGAGCTCCAGGTGAGCTCCAGGTGAGCCCCAGGTGAGTTTCAGGTGAGCCCCAGGTGAGCCCCAGGTGAGCTCCAGGTGAGCCCCAGGTGAGTTTCAGGTGAGCCCCAGGTGAGCCCCAGGTGAGTTTCAGGTGAGCTCCAGGTGAGCCCCAGGTGAGCTCCAGGTGAGCCCCAGGTGAGTTTCAGGTGAGCTCCAGGTGAGCCCCAGGTGAGCCCCAGGTGAGTTTTGGGTGGATCTCAGGTGAGCAGCCAGGTGAGCCCCAGGTGAGCCCCAGGTGAGCCCCAGGTGAGCCCCAGGTGCATTCTGGGCCGTGTCTGCTCTCACCTGGATGCGTGTCCACTGCAGCGAGCTCAGGTTGAGCAGCCACGTGTCCGAGGCCACACCTGCCCAGGTGAGGCCCCCCACGAGCAGCAGCGCCCCTCCCCCCGGCAGGGGCGTGGCCGCGTGCAGGTAACGGGGGGAGGGGCCGGGACCCCCCTCCCCCTCCCCCGCCAACACCTGAGTCCAGCGGCGATCGTGGAGGGAGAACCTGGGGGAGGGGACAGGTGTGCTCAGGTGAGCTTAAAATGGGGTTCAGGTGAGGTTAAAACGGGGTTCAGGTGAGCCCAGGTGTGCCCAGGTGTGCTCAGGTGAGGTTAGAATGGGGTTCAGGTGTGTCCAGGTCAGCTCAGGTGAGGTTAAAATGAGATTTAGGTGTGACCAGGTGCGCCCAGGTGAGCCCAGGTGTGCCCAGGTGAGCTCAGGTGAAGCTAAAACGGAGTTCAGGTGAGGTTAAAACGGGGTTCAGGTGAGCCCAGGTGTGCCCAGGTGAGGTTAAAACGGGGTTCAGGTGAGCCCAGGTGTGCCCAAGTGAGCTCAGGTGTGCCCAGGTGTGCCCAGGTGAGGTTAAAATGGGGTTCAGGTGTGACCAAGTGTGCCCAGGTGAGGTTAAAATGGGGTTCAGGTGTGACCAGGTGTGCCCAGGTGAGCCCAGGTGAGGCTAAAATGAGATTTAGGTGTGCCCAGGTGTGCCCAGGTGAGGTTAAAATGAGATTTAGGTGTGCCCAGGTGTGCCCAGGTGAGGTTAAAATGGTGCCCAGGTGTGCCCAGGTAAGATTAAAATGAGATTTAGGTGTGCCCAGGTGAGGTTAAAATGGTGCCCAGGTGTGCCCAGGTAAGATTAAAGTGAGATTTAGGTGTGCCCAGGTGTGCCCAGGTGCGCCCAGGTAAGATTAAAGTGAGATTTAGGTGTGCCCAGGTGTGCCCAGGTGCGCCCAGGTAAGATTAAAGTGAGATTTAGGTGTGCCCAGGTGTGCCCAGGTGAGCTCAGGTTTGAGGCCACATTTTGGGTGATTTTTGGCCCCTTCCAGGTGAGATTTTGGGGGATTTTTGGGAGATTCCAGCTCATATTTTGGGGGATTTTTGGGGTGATTTTGGGGGATTCTTTGGGCTGATTTTTGGGTTATTTTTGGCCACATTTGGGGTGATTTTGGGGAGATTTTGAGGCACATTTTGGGTGATTTTTGGCCCCTTCCAGGTGAGACTTTTGGGGTGTTTGGGGGGATTTTGGGGCTGTTTTTGGGGCGATTTTTGGGGCGTTTGGGGCAGATTTTGGGGCTGCTTTTGGGGCGATTTTTGGGGCGTTTGGGGCCGTTTTTGGGGTGATTTTTGGGCCATTCCAGGTGAGATTTTTGGGGTGTTTGGGGCTGTTTTGGGGGTGATTTTTGGGCCATTCCAGGTGAGATTTTGGGGCTGTTTTTGGGGTGATTTTTGGGGCATTTGGGGCTGTTTTGGGGGTGATTTTTGGGGCGATTTTTGGATCATTTGGGGCGATTTTTGGAGCGATTTTTGGGGCGTTTGGGGCAGATTTTGAGCAGATTTTTGGCCCTTTCCAGGTGAGATTTTTGGGGCATTTGGGGCGGATTTTGGGGCTGTTTTTGGGGCGTTTGGGGCTGGTTTGGGGGCTGGTTTTGGGGTGATTTTTGGGCCATTCCAGGTGAGATTTTGGGGCGATTTTTGGGCCATTCCAGGTGAGATTTTGGGGCGATTTTTGGGGCGTTTGGGGCAGGTTTTGGGGCTCCCCCCTCACCTGTAGACGCTGGCCAGTGGCCCCTGGGCCAGGCTGAGCCCCCCAAAAATCCAAAGGGTCCCGTTGGGGCCGGGCACGAGGCTGTGACCCAGACGGCGAAGGAAACGGCTCGGGGAGTCCTGGGGGGATTTTTGGGGTGAAATTCAGAGATTTTGGGACATTTGGGGGGAAATTCGGGGATTTTTGGGTCATTTCTGGTGAAATTTGGGGATTTTTTGGGGGATTTTTGGGGGTTTTTGGAGGATTTTAAGGCGATTTTGGGGCAGAAATTCGGGGATTTTGGGGTGAAATTCGGGGATTTTGGGACAATTTGGGGGAAATTCGGGGATTTTTGGGTCATTTCTGGTGAAATTTGGGGATTTTTTGGGGGATTTTTGGGGGTTTTTGGAGGATTTTAAGGTGATTTTTGGGCAGAAATTCGGGGATTTTGGGGTGAAATTCGGGGATTTTGGGACAATTTGGGGGAAATTCGGGGATTTTTGGGTCATTTCTGGTGAAATTTGGGGATTTTTTGGGGGATTTTTGGGGGTTTTTGGAGGATTTTAAGGAGATTTTTGGGCGAAATTCGAGGATTTCCAGGGGATTTTGGGGTGAAATTTGAGGATTTTGGGGTGAAATTCAAAGATTTTGGGACATTTGGGGTGAAATTTGGGGATTTTTGGGTCATTTGGGGTGAAATTTGGGAATGTTTTTTGGATTTTTGGAGGATTTTAAGGCGATTTTTGGGTGAAATTTGAAGATTTCCAGGGGATTTTGGGGTAGAAATTTGGGGATTTTTTGGGGTTTTTTCAGGGTGGATTTTTGGGGTGAATTCAGTGATTTTTGGGGTGATTTTTGCATATTTTAGGGTGGATTTTTTGGGGATATTTTGGGGATTTTTGGGCTGATTTTGGGGTATTTTAGGGTGGATTTTTTGGGTGACTTTGGGGATTTTTTTGGGATGATTTTGGGGTTTTTCAGGAGGGATTTTTGGGCTGATTTTGGGGTATTTGGGGATGGATTTTTGGGGATATTTTGGGTTTTTTTTTTTTTTTTGGGGTGAATTCAGGGATTTTTAGGCTGATTTTGGGATATTTTAGGACGGATTTTTGGGCTGATTTTGGGATATTTTAGGATGGATTTTTTGGGGTGAATTCAGGGTTTTTTTTGGCTGATTTTAGGATATTTTAGGACGGATTTTTGGGGATATTTTGAGGTTTTTTGGGGTGACTTTGGGGATTTTTTGGGCTGATTTTGGGATATTTTAGGGTGGAATTTTTGGGCTGATTTCGGGCTATTTTAGGATTGATTTTTGGGGTGAATTCAGGGATTTTTAGGGTGGATTTTGGGATATTTTAGGAGGGATTTTTGGGGTGAATTCAGGGATTTTTTGGGCTGATTTTGGGGTATTTTAGGAGGGATTTTTGGGGATATTTTGGGGTTTTTTGGGGTGACGGGATTTTTTGGGATGATTTTGGGTATTCTGGGATGGATTTTTGGGTATATTTTGGGTTTTTTTGGGGTGGATTTTTGGGGTGATTTTGGGGTTTTTTGGGGTGGATTTTTGGGGTGATTTTGGGATATTTTGGGATGGATTTTTGGGATATTTTAGGGATTTTTTTAGGGTGGATTTTTGGGGTGAATTCAGGAATTTTTTTGGCTGATTTTGGGATATTTTAGGACGGATTTTTGGGATGATTTTGGGATATTTTAGGATGGATTTTTTGGGGTGAATTCAGGGGTTTTTTTGGCTGATTTTGGGATATTTTAGGACGGATTTTTGGGGATATTTTGGCGTTTTTTGGGGTGACTTTGGGGATTTTTTGGGCTGATTTTGGGATATTTTAGGGTGGAATTTTTGGGCTGATTTTGGGGTATTTTAGGAAGGATTTTTGGGGTGAATTCAGGGATTTTTTAGGCTAATTTTGGGGTAATTTAGGAGGGATTTTTGGGGATATTTTGGGGTTTTTTGGGGTGACTTTGGGGATTTTTTGGGATGATTTTGGGTATTCTGGGATGGATTTTTGGGTATATTTTGGGGATTTTTGGGATGGATTTTTTGGGATATTTTGGGGATTTTTGGGATGGATTTTTGGGATATTTTGGGATGGATTTTTGGGCTGATTTTGGGGATTTTTAGGGTGGATTTTGGGATATTTTAGGACGGATTTTTGGGGTGAATTCAGGGATTTTTTAGGCTGATTTTGGGATATTTTAGGACGGATTTTTGGGGGTATTTTGGGGTATTTTAGGACAGATTTTTGGGCTGATTTTGGGGATTTTTGGGATGGATTTTTTGGGATATTTTGGGGATTCTTGGGGTGGTTTTTTAGGATATTTTGGGGATTTTTGGGATGGATTTTTGGGGTGAATTCAGGGATTTTTGGGCTGATTTGGGGGTATTTCAGGAGGGATTTTTTGGGGTGAATCCGGGGATTTTTGGGGTCCTCACCTCCTCGGGGGGGTCGGGCACCAGCTGCTCCCACACGATGGCCCCGGGGCCCAGGGGGGTCGAGCAGTTGGGACCCCCAAAACCTTGGGGGCACTCACAGACCCCCCGGGCCTGGAAACCCCAAAATTCAACCCAAAACAAAGCCCAGATCCGTCAGAAATTAAAAAAAAAAGAAAAATAAAAAAAAAAAAAATTTCCCCAAAATCTAAAAGGAAAAAAAAAAAAAAAAAAGCAAAAATTCCCCCCCAAAAATGTGAATTTTTCGCTCAATTCTCCCCTCAAAATCCCAATTTTTCACCCCCCAAAATCTCCATTTTGCACTGATTTTTTCCCCCCAAAATCCCGATTTTCCATCAATTTCCCGCCCAAAAAATCCCAATTTTTTTCCCCCATTTTCTCCCCCCAAAATCCCGATTTTTTTCCTGATTTTATCCCCAATTTCCCCGTAATTTTTTTCCCCCAAAACCCCAATTTTGTCCCTGATTTTCCTCCTAAAAATCCCATTTCCCCCCCAATTTTCCCCCAATTTTTTTCCCCATTTTTCCCCCAATTCTCCCCCATTTTTTCCCAATTTTCCACCAAAATTTTCCCCATTTTTTCCCAATTTTTTCCCTAAAAATCCCTTTTTTCCCCCAATTTTTCCCCTAAAAATCCCAATTTTTCCCCCCAAATTTTCCCCCATTTTTTCCCCGATTTTCCCCAATTTTTTCCCAATTTTCCCCCAATTTTTTCCCAGTTTTCCCCCAATTATTTCCCAGTTCTCCCCCAATTTTTTCCCAATTTTCCTCAAATTTCCCCAATTTTCCCCCAATTTCCCCCCAATTTTTTCCCCTAAAAATCCCAATTTTTTTCCCAGTTTTCCCCCTAATAATCCCCAATTTTTTCCCATTTTTTTCCCAAATACCCCCCAGTTTTTTCCCAAATTCCCCCAATTTTCCCCACCTGGTCGCGGGCCCCTCCCCCACACCCCAAATCCCAAATTTTCCCAAATTCCCTGAATTTTCCCCAATTTTTCCCCTAAAAATCCCAATTTTTTCCCCAATTTTTTCCCTAAAAATCCCATTTTCCCCCCAATTTTTTCCTTGATTTTTGCCCTAAAAATCCCAATTTTTCCCAATTTTCCCCAAAAACTTCCCCAATTTTTCCCCATTTCCCCCCATTTTTTCCCCTAAAAATCCCATTTTTTTCCCAATTTTTTCCCAAATTTCCCCAATTTTCCCCCAATTTTTCCCGATTCCCCCCAATTTTTCCCCTAAAAATCCCAATTTTCCCCCATTCCCCCCCAATTTTTCCCAATTTTTTTCCCCTAAAAATCCCAATTTTTCTTCCAAATTTTCCCCCGATTTTCCCCAATTTCTCCCCTAAAAATCCCATTTTTTTCCAATTTTTACCCAATTTTTTCCCCAATATTTCCCCTAAAAATCCCTATTTTTTCCCAATTTTTCCCCATTTTCCCCCCAATTTTCCCCCCAATTTTTTCCCCTAAAAATCCCAAATTTTACCCAATTTTTCCCCATTTTCCCCCCAATTTTCTCCCAATTTTTCCCCATTTCCCCCCCAATTTTTGCCCCGATGTTTCCCCTAAAAATCCCAATTTTCCCCCATTTTTTCCCAATTTTTCCCCAAATTTCCCCACCTGGTCGCAGGCCCCTCCCCCACACCCCAAATCCCCAATTTTCCCAAATTTCCCCCAAATTTTCCCCTAAAAATCCCATTTTTTCCCCAATTTTTTCCCAAATTCCCCCCAATTTTTCCCCATTTCCCCCCCAATTCTTTCCCCATTTTTCCCTGATTTTTTCCCTAAAAGTCCCAAATTTTCCCCCACTTTTCCCCCAATTTTTTCCCATAAAAATCCCAATTTTTCCCCAATTTTTTTGCCAATTTTCCCCATTTTACCCCCCCATTTTTCCCCAATTTTTTCCCAATTTTCCCCATTTTACCCCCCAATTTTTCCCCATTTTTTTCCCAATTTTTCCCCCGATTTTCCCCAATTTTTTCCCCTAAAAATACCAATTTTCCCCCAATTTTTTCCCAAATTTCCCCCAATTTTTTCCCAATTTTTCCCCAATTTTTCCCCAATTTCCCCCATTTTACCCCCCAATTTTTACTAATTTTTTCCCAATTTTTCCCCCGATTTCCCCCAATTTTTTCCCCTAAAAATACCAATTTTCCCCCCAATTTTTTCCCAAATTTCCCCCAATTTCCCCCCAATTTTTTCCCAATTTTTCCCCAATTTTTTGCCAACTTTCCCCATTTTACCCCCCAATTTTTCCCCAATTTTTTCCCAAATTTCCCCCAATTTTTTCCCAATTTTCCCCCCGATTTCCCCCAATTTTTCCCCAATTTTTTCCCAAATTTTCCCCAATTTTTCCCCAAATTTCCCCCACCTGGTCGCAGGCCCCTCCCCCACACCCCCCGGGGCATTCTCGGGGGGCTCCGGGGGGGGAGGGGCAGTGGGGGGGGCAGGGCCGAGGCTCCACCCGGGCCCGGAACCCGCCGGGCTCCGACCCGTTGGACTCCAAATACAGAACCAGGACCCCTGGAAATAAAATCCAACATTTCAGTAAAAAATTCCCCAAAATTTCTGGAGATTCCCAAAAAAAATTTGGAAAAAATCGGAGCAGAAATGGCCAAAATAGCCCCAAAAATGTGGGAAAAATCGAAAAAAATGGGTAAAAAAATGTGTAAAATGAAAAAAAAATTGTGCCCTAAAATTTCCACCCAAAAAAAAAAAAATTCCCCCAAAATTTTTGGAGATTCCCCAAAAAAATTTGGGAGAAATCGGAGCAGAAATGGCCAAAATGGCCCCAAAAATGTGGGAAAAATCGAAAAAAATGGGTAAAAAAATGTGTAAAATGAAAAAAAAATTGTGCCCCAAAATTTCCACCCAAAAAAAAACATTCCCCCAAAATTTTTGGAGATTCCCAAAAAAAATTTGGGAGAAATTGGAGCAAAAATGGCCAAAATAGCCCCAAAAATGTGGGAAAAATCGAAAAAAATGTGTAAAAAAAGTAAAATGAAAAAAAAATTGTGCCCCAAAATTTCCACCAAAAAAAAAAAAATTCCCCCAAAATTTCTGGAGCCTCCCAAAAAAAATTTGGGAGAAATTGCAGCAAAAATGGCCAAAATAGCCCCAAAAATGTGAAAAAAAAATGAAAAAATATACGAAAAAAACGTAAAATGAAAAAAAAAATATTGTGCCCCAAAATTTCCACCCCCCCAAAAAAAAATTCCCCCAAAATTTTTGGAGATTCCCAAAAAAAATTTGGGAGAAATCGGAACAGAAATGGCGAAAATGGCCCCAAAAATGTGGGAAAAATTTGGAAAAAAAAATGTAAAAAAAATTTTAAAAAAATTTAAAAAAAATCCCGAAATTAAAAAAAAAAAAAAAATTATGCCCCAAAATTTCAATCCCAAAAAAAAAAAAAAAAAAAAAAAAAATCCCAAAATTTTTGGAGATTCCCAAAAAAAATTTGGGAGAAATCGGAGCAGAAATGGCCAAAATGGCCCCAAAAATTAAAACCAGAAGCCCCTAAAAATAAAATTCAAATTGATTAAAATGAAATTAAAAAATATTAAAAAATTATTAAAAAATGTGAAAAGTCAAAAATCCCCCAGAATTTTTGGGGTGGATTTTTTGGGGATTTTTGGTGTTTTTGGGGTTAAATTTTGGGATTTTGGGGGTGAAATTTTGGGATTTTTGGGGTAAATTTGGGGATTTTTGGGCTGGATTTTGGGATTTTTGGGGTGAAATTTTGGGATTTTTGGGGTGAAATTTTGGGGTTTTTGGGGGTGAAATTTTGGAGATTTTGGGGGTGAAATTTTGGGATTTTTGGGGGTGAAATTTTGGGATTTTTGGGGGTGAAATTTTGGGGGTTTTGGGGTGAAATTTGGGGATTTTTGGGGTGAAATTTTTGGATTTTTGGGGTTAAATTTTGGGATTTTGGGGGTGAATTTTTGGGGTTTTTGTGGTGAAATTTTGGGGATTTTGGGGGTAAAATTTTGGGGTGTTTGGGGGTGAAATTTGGGGTTTTTGGGGGTGAAATTTTGAGATTTTTGGGGTGAAATTTTGGGGGTTTTGGGGTGAAAATTTGGGGTTTTTGGGGTGAAATTTTGGGGTTTTTGGGGGTGAAAATTTGGGGGTTTTGGGGTAAAATTTTGGGATTTTGGGGGTGAAATTTTGGGGTTTTTGGGGGTGAAATTTTGGGGGTTTTGGGGTGAAATTTTGGGATTTTTGGGCTGGATTTTGGGGGTTTTTTGGGGTTTTTGGGGGGGGATTTGGGGATTTTTGGAGTGAAATTTTGGGGTTTTTGGGGTGAAATTTGTGGATTTTTGGGGTGAAATTTTGGGGGTTTTTGGGGTTAAATTTTGGGGTTTTTGGGGGTGAAATTTTGGGGTTTTTGGGCTGAAATTTTGGGATTTTTGGGGTGGATTTGGGGATTTTTGGGGTTAAATTTTGGGATTTTGGGGTTAAATTTTGGGGGTTTTTGGGCTGAAATTTTGGGATTTTTGGGGTGGATTTGGGGGTTTTTGGGGTGGATTTTTGGGGTTTTTGGGGTCCCTGACCCCGTTTTTGGGGTGGATTTTGGTGTTTTTGGGGTGCCCGTACCTGCCTTGGCCTCCAGCTCGAGGCTGTGGGGGGTCCAGGCTGGATTTGGGGGTTTTTGGGGTGAATTTTTGGGGTTTTTGGGGTCCCTGAACCCATTTTTGGGGTGGTTTTTGGTGCTTTTGAGGTGGATTTTGGGTTTTTTGGGGTGGTTTTGGGGGTTTTTGGGGTGGATTTTTGGGGTTTTGGGGGTCCCTGAACCCGTTTTTGGGGTGGATTTTGGGGTTTTTGGGGTCCCCGAGTCCATTTTTGGGGTGGTTTTGGGGGTTTTTGGGGTGGATTTTTGGGATTTTTGGTGGTTTTGGGGTGGATTTTTGGGGGGTTTTGGGGTGGTTTTGGGGGTTTTTGGGGTGGATTTTTGGGGTTTTTGGTGTTTTTGGGGTGGGTTTTGGGGGTTTTTGGGGTCCCCGAACCCGTTTTTGGGGTGTTTTTTGGTGTTTTTGGGGTGCCCGTACCTGACCTGGCCTCCAGCTCGAGGCTGTGGGGGGTCCAGGCTGGATTTGGGGGTTTTGGGGTGGATTTTTGGGGTTTTTGGGGTCCCTGAACCCGTTTCTGGGGTGGATTTTGGGGTTTTTGGGGTGGTTTTGGGGGTTTTTGGGGTGGATTTTTGGGGTTTTTGGGGTCCCCGAACCCGTTTTTGGGGTGGATTTTGGGTTTTTTGGGGTGCCCGTACCTGACCTGGCCTCCAGCTCGAGGCTGTGGGGGGTCCCCCCCCCGCAGAGGGCCCCGATGAGGGTGGGGTCCCCCTGCACCCCTCCCCCATCCAGCAGCGCCGGGATCCCGTCAAAAGCGTAGACAAAACTGCCCTGGAACGTTCCAGAACGATCAGGGAAAATTCGGGAAAATTGGGGAAAAATTGGGGAAAAATCAGGGGAAAATTCGAGGAAAAATTGGGGAAAATTCGGGGAAAATTCGAGGAAAAATTGGGGGAAAAATCGGGGAAAAATCAGGGGAAATCAGGGAAACATCGGGGAAAAAAATGGGGAAAATTGGGGAAAAAATTGGGAAAAATTCGGGGAAAATCGGGGAAAAAATTCGGGGAAATTGGGGGAAAAATCGGGGAAAAATCAGGGGAACATCGGGGAAAAAATGGGGAAAATTGGGAAATAAATTGGGAAAAATCGGGGAAAAAATTAGGGAAAATTGGGGAAAAATACGGGAAAAAATCAGGGGAAATCAGGGAAACATCGGGGAAAAAAATCGGGAAAATTGGGGAAAATTCGGGGAAAAATTGGGGAAAATTCGGGGGAAAATTGGGGAAAATTCGGGGGAAAATTGGGGAAAATTCGGGGGAAAATTGGGGAAAATTCGGGGGAAAATTGGGGAAAATTCGGGGAAAATTCGAGGAAAAATTGGGGGAAAAATCGGGAAAATCGGGGGAAAAATCGGGAAAAAATTGGGGAAAATTCGGGGAAAATCAGGGGAAAAATCAGGAAAAAATAGGGGAAAAATCGGGAAAAATCAGGAAAAATTCGGGGAAAATCAGGGGAAAAAATTCGGGAAAATCAGGGGGAAAACTGGGGAAAAATCGGGAAAAAATCAAGGAAAATCAGGGAAAAAATCGGGGAAATTTGGGGAAAAAATCGGGAAAAATTTGGGGAAAATCCGGGAAAAAAATCGGGAAAGAAAGGGGAAAAAATTAGGGAAAATCAGGGAAAAAATACGGGAAAAATCAGGGAAAATTCGGGGAAAATTCGGGGAAAAATCGGGAAAAATTCGGGGAAAATCAGGGGAAAAAATTCGGGAAAATAATTTGGGAAAACCAGGGAAAATCAGGGAAGAAAATCGGGAAAAATCAGGAAAATCAGGGAAAAAAAAACGGGAAAGAAAGGGAAAAGTTCGGGAAAACTTTGGGAAAAAAATTCGGGAATATTCGGCCCAAGATTCAAAATCCCTCCCAAAACCCCCCGAAAATCCCCCAAAATCCCCCCAATTTCCCCCAAAAATCCCCCCCAAAATTCCCCAAAATTCCCAAAAAATCCCCCCAAATTCCCTCAAATCCCCAAATATTCCCGAAATCCCAAAAAATCCCCCCAAAATCCCCCTAAAATTCCAAAAAAAATCCAAAAAAATTCCCAAAAATCTCAATTTTACCCCCAAAATCCCCCAAAATTGTCCAAAAATTCCCCAAAATTCACAATTTACCCCAAAAAATCCCAAAAATTCCCCCAAAAATCCCTCAAAAATCCCCCAAAATCCCCCAAAAATCCCCCAAAAAATCCCCCAAAAAATCCCCAAAAATCCCCCAAAAATCCCCCAAAAAACCCCAAAAATCCCCCAAAAATTCCCCCAAAAATCCCCCCAAATTCCCCAAAAATCCCCCAAAATTCCCCAAAAATCCCCCAAAAATCCCCAAAAATCCCCCCAAAATTCCCCCAAAAATCCCCCCAAAATCCCAAAAAATCTCCAAAAAAATTCCCCAAAAATCCCCAAAAATTCCCCCAAAATTCCCCAAAAAATCCCCCCAAAATCCCAAAAAATCTCCAAAAAAATCCCCCCAAAATCCCAAAAAATCCCCCAAAATTCCCCAAAAATCCCCCAAAAATCCCCAAAATCCCCATTTTTCACCCCAAAAATCCCATTTTTCCCCCCAAAAATCCCATTTTTCCCCCCCAGATCCCCATTTTTCCCCCCAAAAATCCCATTTTTCCCCCCAAAAATCCCATTTTCCCCCCAAAAATCCCATTTTTCCCCCCAAAAATCCCATTTTTCCCCCTCCCCCTCACCTGGCAGGGCTCCTCGTTGTCTGCCTGGAGCCTCAGGCCGATTTTGGGGCAATTTGGGGCGTTTTTGGGGCAGGGCCGGGGCCCCCCCGTCACCGACACGATCCAGAGGCAGTGGGGGAGGGGCGGGGAGCCCAACCCCCCCCGCGAGCCCAAATGGAGGGGGGAGGGGAGGGAGGGCACCAGGTGCCGGCCCCGGCACGGCAGCACGCACTCCCCCCCGTTCCTGGGGGGAAAAAGGGAAATTTGGGGTGAAAATTCAATTTTTGGGGGTTTCAGGAATTTTGGGGATTTTTTTCAGAATTTTTTGGCGATTTTTTGGTGATTTTTTGGGGGTTTTTTGGGTTTTTTTTGGATTTTTTTCGGATTTTTTAGGGATTTTTTTGGGGATTTATTTCGAATTTTTGGGGGATTTTTTGGTGATTTTTTGGGTTTTTTTGGATTTTTTTCTGATTTTTTAGGGATTTTTTTGGGGATTTATTTCGAATTTTTTGGCGTTTTTTTGGGGATTTTTTGGTTTTTTTTTGGATTTTTTCCGGATTTTTTAGGGATTTTTTGGGGATTTATTTGGAATTTTTTGGCGATTTTTTGGCGATTTTTGGGTGATTTTTTGGGGTTTTTTTGGATTTTTTTCGGATTTTTTAGGGATTTTTTTGGGGATTTATTTCGAATTTTTGGGGGATTTTTAAGGGGATTTTTTGGCGATTTTTTGGTGATTTTTTGGGGTTTTTTTTATTTTTTTCGGATTTTTTAGGGATTTTTTTGGGGATTTATTTCGAATTTTTTGCCGATTTTTTGGTGATTTTTTGGGGTTTTTTTGGATTTTTTTCTGATTTTTTAGGGATTTTTTCGGGGATTTATTTCGAATTTTTGGGGGATTTTTTGGGGATTTTTGAGGGATTTTTTGGGGATTTTTTGATTTTTATCTGATTTTTTTAGGGATTTTTTTTGGGATTTATTTCGAATTTTTTGGCGATTTTTTGGTGATTTTTTGGGTTTTTTTGGATTTTTTTCGGATTTTTTCGGGATTTTTTGGGGGATTTATTTCGAATTTTTTGGCGATTTTTTGGTGATTTTTTTGATTTTTTGGTGATTTTTTAGGGCTTTTTTTTTGATTTATTTCGAATTTTTGGGGGATTTTTTGGGGATTTTTTGGGGAACTTTTAGAGATTTTTGGGGGATTTTTTGGTGATTTTTTCGGGATTTTTTGAGGATTTTTTTGGGATTTATTTCGAATTTTTGGGGGATTTTTTGGTGATTATTTGGGGATTTTTTGAGGATTTTTTGGGGATTTATTTCGAATTTTAGGGGGATTTTTTGGTGATTTTTTGGTGATTTTTTAGGGATTTTTTGGCGATTTTTTCGGGATTTTTTGGGTTTTTTTTGGATTTTTTTCTGATTTTTTAGGGATTTTTTTGGGGGATTTATTTCGAATTTTTTGGCGATTTTTTGGTGATTTTTTGGGTTTTTTTGGATTTTTTTCTGATTTTTTAGGGATTTTTTGGGGGATTTATTTCGAATTTTTGGGGGATTTTTTTGGGATTTTTTAGGGATTTCTTTGGGATTTTTTGATTTTTATCTGATTTTTTTAGGGATTTTTTTGGGGATTTATTTGGAATTTTTTTGGCGATTTTTTGGTGATTTTTTGGGTTTTTTTGGATTTTTTTCGGATTTTTTAGGGATTTTTTTGGGGATTTATTTCAAATTTTTTGGCGATTTTTTGGTGATTTTTTGGGTTTTTTTGGATTTTTTTCTGATTTTTTAGGGATTTTTTGGGGGATTTATTTCGAATTTTTTGGGGGATTTTTTTGGGATTTTTTAGGGATTTTTTTGGGATTTTTTGATTTTTATCTGATTTTTTTAGGGATTTTTTTGGGGATTTATTTCGAATTTTTTGGCGATTTTTTGGTGATTTTTTGGGTTTTTTTTGGATTTTTTTCGGATTTTTTCGGGATTTTTTTGGGGATTTATTTGGAATTTTTTTGGCGATTTTTTGGTGATTTTTTGGGTTTTTTTGGATTTTTTTCGGATTTTTTAGGGATTTTTTTGGGGATTTATTTGGAATTTTTTGGCGATTTTTTGGTGATTTTTTGGTGATTTTTTGGGTTTTTTTTGGATTTTTTTCGGATTTTTTCGGGATTTTTTTGGGGATTTATTTCGAATTTTTTGGCGATTTTTTGGTGATTTTTTGGTGATTTTTTGGTGATTTTTTGGGTTTTTTTTGGATTTTTTTCGGATTTTTTAGGGATTTTTTTTGGGATTTATTTGGAATTTTTTGGCGATTTTTTGGGGTTTTTTTGGATTTTTTTCTGATTTTTTTAGGGATTTTTTGAAGGATTTATTTCGAATTTTTTGGCGATTTTTTGGTGATTTTTTGGTTTTTTTTGGATTTTTTTCTGATTTTTTAGGGATTTTTTTTGGGGATTTATTTCGAATTTTTTGGCGATTTTTTAGTGATTTTTTGGGGTTTTTTTGATTTTTTTCTGATTTTTTAGGGATTTTTTTGGGATTTATTTCGAATTTTTGGGGGATTTTTTGGGGATTTTTTGGGTTTTTTTTGGATTTTTTTCGGATTTTTTAGGGATTTTTTGGGGGATTTATTTCGAATTTTTGGGGGATTTTTTGGGGATTTTTTAGGGATTTTTTGGGGGATTTTTTGGTTTTTTTGGTGATTTTTTCGGGATTTTTTGGGGATTTTTTTGGGATTTACTTCGAATTTTTGGGGGATTTTTTGGTGATTTTTTGGGGATTTTTTAGGGATTTTTTGGCGATTTTTTAGGGATTTATTGGGGATTTTTTAGGGATTTTTTGAGGATTTTTTTAGGGATTTTTTAGGGATCTTTTAGAGATTTAGTCGGATTTTTTTTGCGATTTTTTGGCGATTTTTTAGCGATTTATTGGGGATTTTTTAGGGATTTTTTGCGATTTCTTGGGGTTTTTTTGGGGGAATTTTTTGTCATTTCTTGGGGGTTTTTGGGGGATTTTTTTTGTGATTTTTAGGGATTTTTTTGGTGATTTTTAGGGATTTTTTTTTATTATTTTTTCAGGATTTTTTGGACTTTTTTTGGTGATTTTTTGGCGATTTTTGGGGGATTTTTGATTTTTTGGGGTCTCACCTGGGGTCCCCCGTGTACCCAGGTGCTCTCACCTGTCGCAGGGGGGGCCAGGCAGGGGCACTCGGGGGATTTGGGGCATTTTGGGGCATTTCTGGTTATTTTTGGGACATTTTTGGGGTGGTTTTGGGGCATTTTGGGTTAATTTGGGCTATTTTGGGACATTTTGGGGTCATTTTTGGTTATTTTTGGGGCATTTTGAGACATTTTGGGGTCATTTCTGGGTATTTTTGGGACATTTTGGGGTGATTTTGGGGTAATTTTGGGACATTTTGGGGTAATTTTGGGGTGGTTTTGGGGCATTTTGAGCTGGTTTTGGGGTATTTTGAGACATTTTGGGTCATTTTGGGTCGATTTCGAGCGGGATTTTTTTGATTTTGGGTCGATTTTCACTGCGATTTTTTTGATTTTGGGTCGATTTTGATGGGGATTTTTGGGGATTTTTGATTTTTTGGGGTCTCACCTGGGGTCCCCTGTGTAGCCAGGGGCACAGGTGTCGCAGTGGGGGCCCGTGGCCGGGGCCAGGCAGTGACACTCGGGGGATTTGGGGCATTTTGGGTCATTTTGGGTCATTTTGGGGTAATTTTGGGGTAATTTTGGGGTGGTTTTGGGGCATTTTGGGGTATTTTTGGGGCATTTTGGGGTAATTTTGGGGTGGTTTTGGGGCATTTTGGGGTGGTTTTGGGGCATTTTGAGCTGGTTTTGGGGTATTTTGAGACATTTTGGGTCATTTTGGGGCGGTTTTGGGTCATTTTGGGTCGATTTCGAGTGGGATTTTTTTGATTTTGGGTCGATTTTGATCGGGATTTTTTGATTTTGGGTCGATTTCGATGGGGATTTTGGGATTTTTGATTTTTTGGGGTCTCACCTGGGGTCCCCTGTGTAGCCAGGGGCACAGGTGTCGCAGTGGGGGCCCGTGGCCGGGGCCAGGCAGTGACACTCGGGGGATTTAGGGCATTTTGGGGCATTTCGGGTATTTTTGGGGCATTTTGGGGTAATTTTGGGGTGGTTTTGGGGTAATTTTGGGGTGGTTTTGGGGCATTTTGAGCTGGTTTTGGGGCATTTTGAGACATTTTGGGTCATTTTGGGGCGGTTTTGGGTCATTTTGGGTCGATTTCGAGCAGGATTTTCTTGATTTTTGGTCGATTTCGATGGGGATTTTTGGGGCTTTTTGATTTTTTGGGGTCTCACCTGGGGTCCCCGTAGTAGCCAGGGGCACAGGTGTCGCAGTGGGGGCCCGTGGCCGGGGCCAGGCAGTGGCACTCGCCGCTGCCGCGGTGGCAGAAGCCGCGCTCGGGGTCGCCGTGGCCGTGGCAGGAGCAGGGCTGGCAACCCCCAACCCCCCCCGGGCCAAAACTGCCCGGCTGGCAGCGCTGGCACTGAGGGCCCTCCGTGAAATCTGCGGGGGGAAAAACAAATTTGGGTTAAAATATAAAAGAAATGGGGAAAAATAAAAAAAACCCGGGAAAAAACGGGGTTAAAATGGGATTTTTTGGGGATTTTTTAGGGGTTTTTTTAGGGATTTTTGGGGATTTTTTGGGGATTTTTTAGGGATTTTTTGGGGGATTTTTGGGGATTTTTGGGGGGATTTTTGGGGATTTTTTGGGATTTTTGGAGATTTTTTTGGAATTTATTGGGGGTTTTTTGGGGATTTTTGGGGGGATTTTTGGGGATTTTTGGGGGGATTTTTGGGGATTTTTTTGGGGATTTTTTGGGGGGGCAGCGCTGGCACTGAGGGCCCTCCGTGAAATCTGGGGGGGGAAAAAACAAATTTGGGTTAAAATGGGGAAAAATGGGAAAAAACAAAAAAAAACAAAAAAAAACGGGGTTAAAATGGGAAAAAACGGGGTTAAAATGGGATTTTTTTGGGGATTTTTTGGGGATTTTTGGAGATTTTTTGGGGGGTTTTTAGGGATGTTTTTGGGGATTTTTTGGGGAATTTTTGGGGATTTTTTGGGATTTTTTGGGGGATTTTTGGGGATTTTTTGGGGATTTTTGGAGATTTTTTGGGGATTTTTTGGGGAATTTTTGGGGATTTTTTGGGATTTTTTGGGGATTTTTTGGGGAGGCAGCGCTGGCACTGAGGGCCCTCCGTGAAATCTGCGGGGGGGAAAAACAAATTTGGGTTAAAATGGGAAAAATGGGAAAAAACGGGAAAAAAACGGGAAAAAAACGGGGTTAAAATGGGATTTTTTTGGGATTTTTTAGGGGTTTTTTGGGGGTTTTTTGGGGATTTTTTAGGGGTTTTTTGGGAAATTTTTGGGGATTTTTGGGGGGATTTTTGGGGATTTTTTGGGGATTTTTTGGGGATTTTTTGGGATTTTTTTGGGATTTATTGGGGGTTTTTTGGCGATTTTGGGGGATTTTTTGGGGATTTTTTGGGGATTTTTGGGGGATTTTTTGGGGATTTTTTTGGGGATTTTTTGGGGAGGCAGCGCTGGCACTGAGGGCCCTCCGTGAAATCTGGGGGGGGGAAAAACAAATTTGGGTTAAAATGGGGAAAAATGGGAAAAAACAAAAAAAAACGGGGAAAAAACGGGGTTAAAATGGGATTTTTGGGGGATTTTTTAGGGGTTTTTTGGGGGTTTTTTGGGGATTTTTTGCAGATTTTTTGGAAGTTTTTTGGGGATTTTTTGGGGATTTTGGGGAATTTTTGGGGATTTTTTGGGGATTTTTTGGGGAGGCAGCGCTGGCACTGAGGGCCCTCCGTGAAATCTGGGGGGGGAAAAACAAATTTGGGTTAAAATGGGGAAAAATGGGAAAAAACGGGAAAAAACGGGAAAAAAACGGGGTTAAAATGGGAATTTTTGGGGATTTTTTTGGGATTTTTTGGGGGATTTTTGGGGGATTTTTTGGGGGTTTTTTGGGGATTTTTGGGGATTTTTTGGGGATTTTTTGGGGAGGCAGCGCTGGCACTGAGGGCCCTCCGTGAAATCTGGGGGGGGGAAAAACAAATTTGGGTTAAAATGGGGAAAAATGGGAAAAAACGGGAAAAAAACGGGAAAAAAACGGGGTTAAAACGGGATTTTTTGGGGATTTTTTAGGGGTTTTTTGGGGGTTTTGGGGGATTTTTTGGGGATTTTTTGGGGGTTTTTGGGGGATTTTTTGGGGGATTTTTTGGGGGATTTTTTGGGTTTTTTTGGCGATTTTTTGGGATTTTTGGGGTGAATTTTTGGGATTTTTGGGGTGAATTTTTTTGATTTTTGGGGGAATTTTTGGGGTGAATTTTGGGGATTTTTTGGGTGAATTTTTGGAGTGAATTTTTTTGATTTTTGGGGTGAATTTTTTTGATTTTTGGAGGGATTTTTGGGGTGAATATTTGGGATTTTTGGGGTGAATTTTTTTGATTTTTGGGGTGAATTTTATTGATTTTTGGGGTGAATTTTTGGGATTTTTGGGGGAATTTTTGGGTGAATTTTTGGGATTTTTGGGGTGAATTTTTTTGATTTTTGGGGTGAATTTTATTGATTTTTGGGGTGAATTTTTGGGATTTTTGGGGGAATTTTTGGGTGAATTTTTTGGATTTTTGGGGTGAATTTTTTTGATTTTGGGGTGAATTTTTGGGGTGAATTTTGGGGTGAATCCAGGCTAATTTTGGGGTGAATTGGGGCATTTTTGGGGCTCACTCTGGCAGCGGTCACAGTGGCCAGGACCCCCCATTTCACAGGAGCTGTGGGAGCTGCAGCCCCAAAATCTGGGCTGGGAATTTGGGGAGTTTGGGGGGAATTTTTGGGGTGAATTTTTTTGATTTTTGGGGGGATTTTTGGGGTGAATATTTGGGATTTTTGGGGTGAATTTTTTTGATTTTTGGGGGAATTTTGGGGTGAATTTTGGGGATTTTTTGGGTGAATTTTTGGGGTGAATTTTTTTGATTTTTGGGGTGAGTTTTTTTGATTTTTGGGGGGATTTTTGGGGTGAATATTTGGGATTTTTGGGGTGAATATTTGGGATTTTTGGGGTGAATTTTTTTGATTTTTGGGGTGAATTTTTGGGATTTTTGGGGGAATTTTTGGGTGAATTTTTTGGATTTTTGGGGTGAATTTTTTTGATTTTGGGGTGAATTTTTGGGGTGAATTTTGGGGTGAATTCAGGCTAATTTTGGGGTGAATTGGGGCATTTTTGGGGCTCACTCTGGCAGCGGTCACAGTGGCCAGGACCCCCCATTTCACAGGAGCTGTGGAAGTTGCAGCCACAATCCACCGAGCACTGGGGCAGCTCCTGGGCCCCCCCCGAGGAGGAATTTGGGGAATTTTGGGCATTTGGGGGCCGGGGGGGGTTGGTCCAGCCCAGGTCACAAATGCAGGTGAAATTGGGGGGCCCCGAGCACGAGCCGTGGCCACAGTCGTAAAAACACCTGGGGAGATAAAAAAAAAAAATTGAAAAAAATTAAAAATTTGGAATTCTGGGCACTCAAAACCTCCAAATTAAAAAAAAAAAACCAAAAATTCGGAATTCTGGGCACTCAAAACCTCCAAATTCTAAAATTTCCCCACATTCTGCACCAATTTTTCCCCAATTTCTCCCCATTTTTCCCCCAATTTTTCCCCATTATTCCCCCCAATTTCCCATTTTTTCCCCAATTTTTCCCCATTTTTTTCCCCAATTTTCCCACTTTTTCCCCAATTTTTCCTGATTCTTCCCCAATTTTTCCCCCATTTTTCTCCAATTTTTTCCCATTTTCCCCCATTTTTCCCCAATTTTCCCCCAATTTTTTCCCATTTTCCCCCATTTTTTCCCCAATTTTCCCCAATTTTTCCCCATTTTTTCCCCAATTTTCCCCATTTTTCCCCAATTTCCCCCCATTATTCCCCCATTTTTTCCCCAATTTTCCCCCATTTTTTCCCCAATTTTTCCCCCATTTCCCTCCATTTTTTCCCCAATTTTTCCCCATTTTTTTCCCCAATTCCCCCCATTTTTTCCCTATTTTTCCCCATTTCTTCCCAGTTTTTCCCCAATTGTTCCCCATTTTTCCCATTTTCCCCCAATGTTTCCCATTTTTTCCCCCAATATTTTCCCCAACTTTTCCCCATTTCCCCCCATTTTTTTTCCCCAATTTTTCCCCCATTTTTTCCCCATTATTCCCCCATTTTTCCCCCAATTTTCCCCCCATTTCCCCCAATTTTTCCATTTTTTCCCCAATTTTTCCCCCATTTCCCTCCATTTTTTTCCCCAATTTTTTCCCCATTTTTTTCCCAATTTTTCCCAATTTTTTCCCCATTATTCCCCCAATTTCCCCCATTATTCCCCCATTTTTTCCCCAATTTCCCCCATTTTTCCCCGATTTTCCCCCATTTTTTCCCCATTATTCCCCCAATTTTTCCCCAATTTTCCCCCAATTTTTCCCCCGTTTTTCCCCCATTTCCCCCCCATTTTTTCCCCAATTTTTCCACCATTTCCCTCCATTTTTTCCCCAATTTTTCCCCATTTTTTCCCCAATTTTTCCCCATTTTTTTCCCCAATTTCCCCCCCATTTTTTCCCTATTTTTCCCCATTTCCCATTTTTCCCCCCAATTGTTCCGCATTTTTTCCCCATTTTTCCCCATTATTCCCCCATTTTTCCCCCAATTTTCCCCCCATTTTTTCATTTTTTCCCCAATTTTTCCCCCATTTCCCTCCATTTTTTTCCCCAATTTTTTCCCCATTTTTTTCCCGATTTTTCCCAATTTTTTCCCCATTATTCCCCCAATTTTTCCCCCAATTTCCCCCCATTCTCCCCCCCTCTCCCCCCGTGGCTCACGTTTGCTCACAGTAGCCCACTCCGTCTCCCCGGTAGCCGCGCTGGCAGCGACACTCGAAGCTGCCGGGGCTGTTGTGGCACCGAGCCCGGGGGTGGCAGCGAGCCAAGCCCAGCCTGCACTCGTCCACGTCTGGGCACGAGCTGTACGACCACTGGTAGCCACCCTGGCTGTCCTGGTAGCCACCCTGGCTGTCCTGGTAGCCACCCTGGGCATCACCCTGGCCATCTTGGTAGCCATCCTGGTCACTCTGGTAGCCATCCTGGTGGGCACCCTGGGCATCCTGGTGGCCACCATGGGTATCCTGGGCATCCTGGGTATCCTGGTGGCCATCCTGGCCGTCCTGGTAGCCACCCTGGGCACCACCCTGGCTATCCTGGGTGTCCTGGTGGCCATCCTGGGTATCCTGGTGGCCACCCTGGCCGTCCTGGTGGCCACCCTGGCCATCCTGGGTGTCCTGGCGGCCATCCTGGGCATCCTGGTAGCCACCCTGGGTACTCTGGTAGCCATCCTGGTCACTCTGGCCTTGGTAGCCACCCTGGTGGCCCTGGTAGCCACGCTGGTCATCCTGGCCTTGGTAGCCAGTCTGGTCACTCTGGTAGCCACCCTGGCTTTGGTAGCCACCCTGCTCACCCTGGTAGCCACGCTGGTCACTCTGGCCTTGGTAGCCAGTCTGGTCACTCTGGTAGCCACCCTGGCTTTGGTAGCCACCCTGGTCACCCTGGTAGCCACGCTGGTCATCCTGGCCTTGGTAGCCAGTCTGGTCACTCTGGTAGCCACCCTGGCTTTGGTGGCCACCCTGGTCACCCTGGTAGCCACCCTGGTGTCCCTGGTAGCCACCCTGGCTTTGGTGGCCACCCTGGTCACCCTGGTAGCCACGCTGGTCATGGTAGCCACCCTGGTCACCCTGGTAGCCACGCTGGTGGGCCTGGTCGCCCCCCGGCGCCCCCTGGTGGCCCGCGCTGGCCGCCATGGCCACCGAGCAGTTGGGGAAGTGCCGCGGCCCCGAGAAATCGCCCTCCAAACACCTGGGGGGCAGGAAAACGGAGAACTGGGGCATTTTGGGGGGATTTGGGGGCATTTGGGGTGGGATTTGTTCCCCAATTTTTCCCCCAATTTTTCCCCAATTTCCCCCATTTTTTGCCCATTTTTTCCCCAATTTTCCCTCAATTTCTCCCATTTTTTCCCCTCAATTTTTCCCATTTTTTCCCTCAATTTTTCCCAATTTTCCCTCAATTTTTCCCATTTTTTCCCCAATTTTCCCTCAATTTCTCCCAATTTTTCCCATTTTCCCCCCAAATTTTCCCCAATTATTTCCCATTTTTCCCCTCAATTTTCCCCAATTTTCCCTCAATTTTTCCCAATTATTTCCCATTTTTCCCCTCAATTTTCCCCAATTTTCCCTCAATTTTTCCCAATTTTTCCCAATTTTCCCTCAATTTTTCCCATTTTCCCCCCATTTTTTCCCCAATTTTCCCTCAATTTCTCCCATTTTTTCCCCAATTTTTCCCATTTTCCCCCCAAATTTTCCCCTATTTTTTTCCCATTTTTTCCCCTCAATTTTTCCCATTTTTTCCCTCAATTTTTCCCAATTTTCCCTCAATTTTTCCCATTTTTTTCCCAATTTTTTCCCAATTTTCCCTCAATTTTTCCCATTTTTCCCCCAAATTTTCCCCAATTTTCCCCCATTTTTCCCCTCAATTTTTCCCATTTTTTCCCCATTTTTTCCCCAATTTTTCCTCAATTTTTTCCCAATTTTTCCCATTTTTCCCCACAATTTTGCCCATTTTTCCCCAATTGTTTCCACTTTTCCCTCAATTTTTCCCAATTTTCCCCCCAATTTTCCCGAATTTTCCCTCAATTTTTCCCCAATTTTTCCCCATTTTCCCCCGATTTTTTCCCCTCAATTTTCCCTCATTTTTTCCCCATTTTTTCCCCAATTTTTTTCCACTTTTCCCCCAATTTTTCCCAATTTTCCCCCCAATTTTCCCTCAATTTTTCCCCATTTCCCCCCCAGGTTTTCTCAATTTTTCCCTCAATTTTTCCCATTTTTTCCCCATTTTTCCGTCAATTTTTTCCATTTTTTCCCCCATTTTGTCCATTTTTTCCCCAAGTTTTCCCCAATTTTTTCCATTTTTTCCCCAATTTTTCCCCCATTGGAAGCCCCCAGACCCAATTCAAGCCCCCAGACCCAATTCAAGCCCCAAATTTCCCCTAAACCCAGAATTCCCACCCTTCCAGGACCCAAAAACACACAAAATTACCCCAAAACTCTCAAAAATTCCCCCCAAACCGCCCAAAATCCCCCCAAAACTCGGCTCCCCCGGGCCCCCCCGAAGCCCCCAGACCCATTTGAAGCCCCCAGACCCAATTCAAGCCCCAAATTTCCCCCTAAACCCAGAATTCCCACCGCCTTTCCCACCCTTCCAGCACCCAAAAACCCCCAAAATCTCCCCCAAACCGCCCAAAATCCCCCCAAAACTCGGCTCCCCCGGGTCCCCCCAAACCCCCAGACCCATTTGAAGCCCCCAGACCCAATTCAAGCCCCCAGACCCAATTCAAGCCCCAAATTTCCCCTAAAACCCAGAACTCCCACCCTTCCAGGACCCAAAAACACACAAAATTACCCCAAAACTCTCAAAAATTACCCCCAAAATCCCCCAAATTCCCCCCAAAACTCGGCTCCCCCGGGTCCCCCCGAAGCCCCCAGACCCAATTCAAGCCCCCAGACCCAATTCAAGCCCCAAATTTCCCCCTAAACCCAGAATTCCCACCCATTCAGGACCCCAAGACTCCCAAAAATTCCCCCCAAACCGCCCAAAATTCCCCCAAAACTCGGCTCCCCCGGACCCCCGAAGCCCCCAGACCCAATTCAAGCCCCAAATTTCCCCTAAAACCCAGAACTCCCACACTTCCAGGACCCAAAAACACACAAAATTACCCCAAAACTCTCAAAAATTCCCCCCAAACCGCCCAAAATCCCCCCAAAACTCGGCTCCCCCGGGTCCCCCCGAAGCCCCCAGACCCATTTGAAGCCCCCAGACCCAATTGAAGCCCCCAGACCCAATTCAAGCCCCAAATTTCCCCCTAAACCCAGAATTCCCACCACCTTTCCCACCCTTCCAGGACCCAAAAACCCCCAAATTCCCCCCAAAACTCGGCTCCCCCGGGTCCCCCCGAAGCCCCCAGACCCATTTGAAGCCCCCAGACCCATTTGAAGCCCCCAGACCCCCCCAAATCCCTCCCAGACTCCCCAAAATCCTGAATTCCCCAGACCTTTCCACCCTTCCAGGACCCCAAAACGCCCCAAAATCCCCCCAAAACTCGGCTCCCCCGGGCCCCCCCGAAGCCCCCAGACCCATTTGAAGCCCCCAGACCCATTTGCAGCCCCCCCGGACCTGCCCAGGGCGGGGTTCCGGCTGTTCCCGCACCAGCCGCACTCGTGCTGGCTCAGACATTCCTGGCACGAGCTGAGCTGGGAGCAGCTCGGGCACTGCGGGGCCGAGTGAACGCTGCAAAAAAACCCAAAAAACACCAAAAAATGTGAATTCCAGAGTCTCCAAACCCCAAAAAACCCCCCAAAACCACCCCAGAAACCCCCAAAATGGATCCGGGACCCCCCAAAATCCCCCCCCAGGAGCAGCTCGGGCTCTTCGGGGCCGAGTGAACGCTGCAAAAAAAACCCAAAAAACACCAAAAAAGTGAATTCCAGAGCCTCGAAACCCCCAAAAAACCCCCCAAAACCCCCCCAAAAACCCCCAGTATGGATCCAGGACCCCCAAAATCCCCCCCAGGAGCAGCCCCGGCACTGCGGGGCCGAGTGAACGCTGCAAAAAAAACCCAAAAAACACCAAAAATGTGAATTCCAGAGCCTCCAAACCCCAAAAAACCCCAAAATCCACCCCAAAAACCCCCAAAACCCCAAAATCCTCCCCAAAAACCCCAAAAATCCACCCCAAATTCCCCCCTAAAATTCCCCAAAATCCCCCTAAAACCCCCTCAAATCACCCCAAAATTCCCCAAAATCCCCCAAAACCCCCTCAAATCCCCCCAAAACTTGGTCCAATCCCCCCCAAACCTCCCGGGGACCCCCTCAACCCCCCCCAAACCCCTTAAATTTCCCCAAAATCCCCAAAAATTTCCCCCAAAATCCCCAAAATTCCCCCCAAAAATTCCCAAAAATCCCCCTAAAACCCCCTCAAATCCCTCCAAAATTTTGTCAAATCCCCCCAAAATTTTGTCAAATCACCCCGAAATTTTGTCAAAATCCCCCAAAACCCCCCCCAGACTTTCCGGAGACCCCCTGAAACCCCCCAAAATCCCCCCAAACCCCCAAAAATCCCCCAAAAATCCCCAAAATTCCTCCCAAAATTCCCAAAAATCCCCCCAAAACCCCCTCAAATCCCCCCAAAACCCCCTCAAATCACCCCAAAATTTTGTCAAAACCCCCCCAGATTCTCTCAAACCCCCCCAAACTTTCCGGGGACCCCCTCAACCCCCCCCAAAATCCCCAAAATTCCCCCCCAAATCCCCAAAATTCCCCCAAAAAATCCCCAAAAATTCCCAAAAATCTCCCTAAAACCCCCTCATATCCCCCCAAAACCCCCTCAAATCCCCCCAAAATTTTGTCAAAAACCCCCCAAACATTCCGGGGACCCCTCAAATCCCCCCAAACCCCTTAAATTTCCCCAAAAATTCCCCCCAAAATCCCCAAAATTCCCCCTTAAAATCGCCAAAAATCCCCCAAAATTCCCCCAAAAACCCCTCAAATCCCCCCAAAATTTTGTCAAATCCCCCCAAAATTTTGTCAAAACCCCCAAAATTTTGTCAAACCCCCCCCAACCCCCCCCCCCCCCTCACCTGTCGGACCAGCCCCGGCAGCCGCCCTGGGGGTACCTGGCCAGGTAAGCAGCGACCCCCCCCCCCCAAATTCCCCCCCAAAAAAAACCCCAAAATTCCCCCCAAATCCTCTAAATCCCCCCAAAATTTTGTCAAAACCCCCCAAACATTTCGGGGACCCCCTCAAATCCCCCCAAACCCCTTAAATTTCCCCAAAAATTCCCCCCAAAATCCCCAAAATTCCCCCTTAAAATCGCCAAAAAATCCCCCAAAATCCCCCAAAATTCCCCCAAAACCCCCTCAAATCCCCCCAAAATTTTGTCAAATCCCCCCAAAATTTTGTGAAACCCCCCCAAACCCCCCCCGGCCCCCCCTCACCTGTCGGACCAGCCGCGGCAGCCGCCGTGGGGGTACCTGGCCAGGTAAGCAGCGAACAGGAAGCAGCGGCGGGTCGAGGGGCACCAGGCGCATTGGGAGGGGGGGGCGAGGCACTGGGAGCACGTGGGGCGGCTGGGGGAGGGGCGGGAGAGGGGTCAGACCCCTCCCCGAATTACCCCGAGACCCCTCCCCGAAATCTGGGTCACGCCCCCCCAAAAAAACCCGGAGTTTTTTGGGTTAAAAAAACCCGAAATCGACCCAAAATACGGAAAAAAAGCCCCAAAAAAGACCCAAAAAAGACCCAAAAAAGCCCCAAAAGAGCCCAAAACAAACCCCGAGACCCCTGAGACCCCTCCCCAAATTACCCCGAGACCCCTCCCCGAAATTTGGGTCACCCCCCCCCAAAAAAACCCGAAATCGACCCAAAAAGAGGCAAAAAAAAGCCAAAAAAAATCCCAAAAAAATCCCAAAAAAGACCCAAAAGAGCCCAAAACAAACCCCGAGACCCCTCCCCAAATTACCCCGGGACCCCCGAGACCCCTCCCCAAATTACCCCGAGACCCCCGAGACCCCTCCCCAAATTACACCGAGACCCCTCCCCGAAATTTGGGTCACGCCCCCCAAAAAATCCCAAAAAAATCCCCAAAAAATCCCCCAAAAAAGTCCCAAAAAATCCCGAAAAAAAGCCCCAAAAAAGACCCAAAACAAACCCCGAGACCCCTCCCCAAATTACCCCGAGACCCCCGAGACCCCTCCCCAAATTACCCCGAGACCCCTCCCCAAATTACCCCGAGACCCCTCCCCAAAATTTGGGTCATGCCCCCAAAAAATCCCAAAAAAAATAAAAAAAATTCCGAAAAAAAGCCTCAAAAAAGACCCAAAACAAACCCCGAGACCCCTCCCCAAATTACCCCGAGACCCCTCCCCGAAATCTGGGTCACGCCCCCCCAAAAAAACCCGGAGTTTTTTGGGTTAAAAAAACCCGAAATCGACCCAAAATAGGAAAAAAAAGCCCCAAAAAAGCCCCAAAAAAGACCCAAAAGAGCCCAAAACAAACCCCGAGACCCCTCCCCAAATTACCCCGAGACCCCTCCCCGAAATTTGGGTCACGCCCCCCCAAAAAAACCCGGAGTTTTTTGGGTTAAAAAAACCCGAAATCGACCCAAAATAGGGAAAAAAAGCCCCCAAAAAAGCCCCAAAAAAGACCCAAAGGAGCCCAAAACAAACCCCGAGACCCCTCCCCAAATTACCCCGAGACCCCTCCCCGAAATTTGGGTCACGCCCCCCCAAAAAACCCGAAATCGACCCAAAAAGAGGCGAAAAAAGCCCAAAAAATCTCAAAAAAATCCTAAAAAAAAACCTCAAAAAATTCTCAAAAAATCCCCCAAAAAGTCCCAAAAAAATCCCCAAAAATTCCAAAAAAGTTCCCCAAAAAATCCCCAAAAAATCCCCAAAAATTCAAAAAAAATTCCCCAAAAAATCCCCCCAAAAGTCCCCATAAAATCCCCCAAAAATCCAAAAGAAATCCCAAAAAAATTCCCCAAATTCCTCCCAAAATCCAAAAAAACCCTCAAAAAATCCCTAAAAAATCAAACAAAAATCACAGAAAAGCGCAAAAAAATTCCAAAAAATCCCCCCAAAAATCCCCCAAAAATCACAAAAAATCCCCAAAAATCACAAAAAATCTCCCCAAAATCCCCAAAAAACCTCAAAAAAATCACTAAAAAATCAAACAAAAATCGCCGAAAAATCACAGAAAATGACCAAAAAAATCCCCCCAAAAATCCCAAAAAATCCCCAAAAATTCCCCAAAAAATCTCAAAAAAACCCCCCAAAAAAATCCCAAAAAATTCAAAATAAATCCCAAAAAATCCCCAAGAAATCTCAAAAAAAATCCTCAAAAATTCAAAATAAATCCCAAAAAATCCCCAAGAAATCTCAAAAAAATCCCAAAAAATTCAAAATAAATCCCAAAAAATCCCCAAGAAATCTCAAAAAAATCCCCAAAAATTCAAAATAAATCCCCCAAAAATCCCCCCAAAATCCCCAAAATTCCCCAAAAAATCCCCAAAAAATCCCCAAAAAAATCCCAAAAAATCCCCAAAAAATCCCCAAAAATTCCTCAAAAAATCCCCCAAAAATCCCGAAAAAAATCCCAAATTTTCCCCAAATTTTCCCCAATTTCCCCCTCACCTGCTGCAGAGGGGGGGGCACTTTTGGGGGTCCCTGACGGCCCCAAATCCCATTAAAATCACAAAAAAAATCCCAAAAAATCCCAAAAAATTCTCAAAAAAATCCCCAAAAACTCAAAATAAATCCCCCAAAAAATCCCTAAAAAATCAAACAAAAATCACCGAAAAATCGCCAAAAAAACCCCAAAAAAATCCCAAAAAATTCCCTAAAAATCCCCCAAAAAATCCCAAATTTTCCCCAAATTTTCCCCAATTTCCCCCTCACCTGCTGCAGAGGGGGGGGCACTTTTGGGGGTCCCTGACGGCCCCCCCGTCCCTCCCCCTGCGGCTGCAGACGAAGTCGCCCCGTTTGGAGTCTGGGGGTCCCAGGGTTTGCCACTCACAAAATGGATCCTAAAATTGCAATTTTTTGGGATTTCATCCCAAATCCATCATCCCCCTCCTCCTCAAAATGAAATAAAAAAAAATTATGGGAGCATTAAAAAAAAAAAACCAAAAAAAACGACACAAAAATCCTCCCAAATCTCCCACCAAAAAATCCAGAATTTCCCAAAATCTCCCCCCAAAAATCTCCCAAATTTCCCCCAAAACCCCCCAAAATCCCCTTTAAACCCCCCCAAACCCCCAAATTTCCACCCAATCCCCCCAAATTTCCCCCAAAATCCTCTTTAAATCTCCCAAACTTTCCCCAAATCCCCCCAAATTTCCCCCCAACCCTCCCAAATTTCCCCCAAATTTCCCCCAAATTTCCCCCAAACCCCCCCAAATCCCCTTTAACTCCCCCAAATTTCCCCCCAAGGCCCCCCAAATCCCCTTTAAACCCCCCAAACCCCCCAATTTTCCCCCAAACCCCCAAATTTCTCCCAAAATTCCCCCCAAAATCCCCTTTAAACCCCCTCAAATCCCCTTTAAATCCCCCCAAATTTCCCCCCAGCCCCCCAAATTCCCCCGAAATCCCCTTCAAACCCCCCCAAACCCCCCAAATTTCCCCCAAAATCCCCTTTAAATCCCCCAAGTTTCCCCCCAAACCCCCAAATTTCCCCCAACCCTCCCAAATTTCCCCCCAAATTTCCCCCCAAACCCCCCCAAATCCCATTTAAACCCCCCAAACCCACTAATTTTCCCCCAAACCCCCAAATTTCTCCCAAAATTCCCCCAAAATCTCCTTTAAACACCCCACACCCCCCAAATCTTCCCCAAATTGCCCCCCAAACCCCCTTTAAGCCCCCCAAATTCCCCCCAGCCCCCCAAGTTCCCCCAAATTCCCCCAAATCCCCTTTAAACCCCCTCAAATCTCCTTTAAACCCCCCCAAATTTCCCCCAAACCCCCAAATCCCCTTTAAACCCCCCAAATTTCCCCCCCAGCCCCCCAAATTCCCCCCAAATCCCCTTTAAACCCCCCAAATTTCCCCCCAAACCCCCAACAAACCCCCCAAATTCCCCCCAAATTTTCCCCCAACCCTCCCAAATTTCCCCCAAATTTCCCCCCAAGGCCCCCCAAATCCCCTTTAAATCCCCCAAATTTCCCCCCCAGCCCCCCAAACCCCCCAAATTTCCCCCCAAACCCCAAAATTTTCCCCCAACCCTCCCAAATTTCCCCCAAATTTCCCCCAGCCCCCAAAATTCCCCCGAAATCCCCTTTAAACTCCCCAAACCCCCCAAATCTTCCCCAACTTGCCCCCCAAACCCCCTTTAAACCCCGCAAGCCCCCAAATTTCCACCCAATTCCCCCAAATTTCCCCCAAAATCCCCTTTAAACCCCCCAAATTTCCCCCAAAATTCCCCCAAACCTCCAATAAACCCCCCAATTTTCCCCCAAATTTCCCCCCAAATCCCCTTTAAACCCCCCCAAATCCCCTTTAAACCCCCCCAAATCCCCAAAATCCCCCCCCAAACCCCCTTTAAACCCCCCCAAATCCCCAAAATCCCCCCCCAAACCCCCTTTAAACCCCCCCAGCCCCCCCCAAATCCCCTTTAAACCCCCCCAAATTTCCCCCCCCAGCCCCCCAAACCCCCCCCCAATTTTCCCCCAATCCCCCCCCAGATTTTCCAGGACCCCCCCAGATGTGCAGACCCCAGCACAGCTGGCGCAGTCTCGGTGCTCCTCGCAGCCCACGCAGTTCTGGGGGTGCAGAACCAACCTGGGACCCCCAAATGGGCCCCAAGTGCCCCCGGAGGGGTCGCAGGGGTGAGTCCCGGGGGGGTTTTTTGGGGAGGGGTCGCGGGGGTGGCAGGAGGAGCTGGGGGGGCACCACCCGCACCCCAAATCGGCCAAACACGAGAGGCAGGAGGGGCGGGAGGGGCAGCCCCCGGGGGACCCCCGGAACGGCTCCAGGAAGAAAAAGGAAATTTCCTGAAAAGGGGAAAAAATGGGAAAAAAATCGTAAAGGTTAAAAAAAAAAATCTCAGAAAAATCCCCTAAAAATCCGCCAAAAAATCCCCAAAAAATCCCCAAAAAATCACCTAAAAATCAAAAAAACTCACTTAAAAATGCGAAAAAAAAACCAAAAATCCCCCCAAAAATCCCCCCAAAAATCCCCCAAAATCCCCTAAAATTCCTAAAAAAATCCTAAAAAAAAACGCCCCAAAAAATCCCCAAAAAATCCCCAAAAAATCGCCCCAAACTCCCCAAACACGAGAGGCAGGAGGGGCGGGAGGGGCAGCCCCCGGGGACCCCCGGAACGGCTCCAGGAAGAAAAAGGAAATTTCCTGAAAAGGGGAAAAAATGGGAAAAAAATCGTAAAGGTTAAAAAAAAAATCCCAGAAAAAATCCCCAAAAAAATCCGCCAAAAAATCCCCTAAAAATCCCCCAAAAAACCTCAAAAAAAGCTCAAAAAATCACCTAAAAATGCTAAAAAACCGCCCTAAAAATCCCAAAAAATCCCCCCCAAAAATCCCCCAAAAAACCCAAAAAAATCCTAAAAAAAACCCCGAAAAAAATCCCTAAAAAATCGCCCCAAACTCCCCAAACACGAGAGGCAGGAGGGGCGGGAGGGGCAGCCCCCGGGGGACCCCCGGAACGGCTCCAGGAAGAAAAAGGAAATTTCCTGAAAAGGGAAAAAAATGGGAAAAAAATCGTAAAGGTTAAAAAAAAAATCCCAGAAAAAAATCCCAAAAAAATCCGCCAAAAAATCCCCTAAAAATCCCCCAAAAAACCTCAAAAAATCCCCCCAAAAAATCACCTAAAAAGGCTAAAAAACCACCCTAAAAATCCCCCCAAAAATTCCCAAAAAATCCCCAAAAAATTACTAAAAATCCCAAAAAAATCCCTAAAATAATCCAAAAAAATCCCCCAAAAAATCCTAAAAAAAATCCTAAAAATTCCCTAAAAATCCCCTCAAAAATCCCTCAAAAATCCCCAAAAAATCCCCCAAAAAATCCTAAAAATCCCCAAAAAATCCCAAAAATACCAAATTTTTTGCAGTGACTCCCACTCGCTCCTGAGACCGAAACCCTTCCGCAACTCCCGAAAATTCACATTAAATCCCCAAAAAATCGCCAAAAAATCGCCAAAAAATCGCCAAAAAATCCCCAAAAAATCCCAAAAAAATTCCAAAAAATCCCTGAATATTTTTTTAGCACTCGTGATTCCTCCTGAGTCCCCAAGGCTGCGAAAATACCCGAAAAAATCGCATTAAATCCCCAAAAAATCACCAAAAAATCCCAAAAAACGCCCAAAACTCCCCGTAAAAAATCCCAAAAAATTCCCAAAAATTCCCCAAAAATTCTGGAACGTTCCAGGGACACTCACGCTGCCGCCGGGCACGCCGGTGCGGTCCCAGGTGAGGGTGAGCTCGCTGCTGAGCCCCCCAAAAAATTCCCCAAAAAATCCCAAAAAAATCCTAAAAAATCCCCCAAAAAATCCTAAAAAAAATCCTAAAAATTCCCTAAAAATTCCCTAAAATTTCCCTAAAATTTCCCTAAAAAATCCCCAAAAATCCCCAAAAAATCCTAAAAAATCCCCCAATAAATCCCCAAAAAATCCTAAAAAATCCCAAAAAATCCTAAAAAATCCCCCAAAAAGTCCCAAAAAAATCCCCAAAAAATCCCCAAAAATCCCTGATTTTTTCTAGTGACTCCCACTCACTCCAGAGCCCGAAACCACTCCGAAACCGCTCAAAAATCGCCGAAAATTCACATTAAATCCCCCCAAAATCATCAAAAAATCACCGAAAATCGCGAAAAAAAGCCCGAAACTCCCCGTAAAAAATCCAAAAAAATTCCCAAAAAATCCCCAAAAAATCCCCAAAAATTCTGGAACGTTCCAGGGATACTCACGCTGCCGCCGGGCACGCCGGTGCGGTCCCAGGTGAGGGTGAGCTCGCTGCTGAGCCCCCCAAAAAATTCCCCAAAAAATCCCAAAAAAATCCTAAAAAATCCCCCAAAAAATCCTAAAAAATCCCCCAAAAAATCCTTAAAAAAATCCTAAAAAAAATCCTAAAAATCCCCAAAAAATTCTAAAAATTCCTTGATTTTTTATAGTGACTCCCACTCGCTCCTGAGATCAAAACCTTCCGAAACCGCTCAAAAATCCTAAAAATTCACATTAAATCCCCCAAAAATCATTAAAAAATCCCTAAAAAAATCCCCAAAAAATCCCCAAAAATCCCTGATTTTTTTCTAGTGACTCCCACTCACTCCTGAGACCGAAACCCTTCTGTAAACGCTCAAAAATACCCCGAAAATTCACAATAAATCCCCAAAAAATGACCGAAAAATCGCCAAAAATCCCAAAAAACCGCCAGAAACTCCCCGTAAAAAATCCCAAAAAATTCCCAAAAATTCCCAAAAAATTCCCAAAAATTCTGGAACGTTCCAGGGATACTCACGCTGCCGCCGGGCACGCCGGTGCGGTCCCAGGTGAGGGTGAGCTCGCTGCTGAGCCCCCCAAAAAATCCCAAAAAAATCCTAAAAAAATCCCCAAAAAATCCCCCAAAAATCCTAAAAAATCCCCCCAAAAATCCTAAAAAAAATCCTAAAAATTCCCTAAAAAATCCCAAAAAAATCCCCAAAAAATCCCCAAAAAATCTCCCAAAAAATCCTAAGAATTCCCTAATTAATCCCCCAAAAAATCCTAAAAAAATCCTAAAAAATCCCCAAAAAAGTCCCAAAAAAATCCCCAAAAAATCCCCCAAAATCCCTGATTTTTTTATAGTGACTCCCACTCACTCCTGAGACCGAAACCCTTCCGTAAACGCTCAAAAATACCCCGAAAATTCACAATAAATCCCAAAAAAATGACCGAAAAATCGCCAAAAATCCCCAAAAACCGCCAGAAACTCCCCGTAAAAAATCCCAAAAAATTCCCAAAAAATCCCAAAAATTCCCCAAAAATTCTGGAACGTTCCAGGGACACTCACGCTGCCGCCGGGCACGCCGGTGCGGTCCCAGGTGAGGGTGAGCTCGCTGCTGAGCCCCCCAAAAAATCCCAAAAAAATCCTAAAAAAATCCCCAAAAAATTCCCCAAAAAATCCTAAAAAAAATCCTAAAAATTCCCTAAAAATTCCCTAAAAAATCCCCAAAAAATCCCCAAAAAATTCTAAAAAATCCCCCAAAAAATCCTAAAAAATCCCCCAATAAATCCCCAAAAAATCCTAAAAAATCCCCAAAAAAGTCCCAAAAAAATCCCCAAAAAATCCCCCAAAATCCCTGATTTTTTCTAGTGACTCCCACTCGTTCCTGAGCCCGAAACCACTCCGAAACCGCTCAAAAATACCCCGAAAATTCACATTAAATCCCCCCAAAATCATCAAAAAATCGCCGAAAATCGCGAAAAAAAGCCCAAAACACCCCGTAAAAAATCCCAAAAATTCCCCAAAAATTCTGGAACGTTCCAGGGACACTCACGCTGCCGCCGGGCACGCCGGTGCGGTCCCAGGTGAGGGTGAGCTCGCTGCTGAGCCCGCCGCTGGCGTTCACCTGCGCCTCCACCTGCAGCAGGAAGCGGCTGCCGCGCTCGGCGCTGCCGAAGAGGCGCTCGGGCCGCGGGCGCCGCAGGGGCCGCGTCTGCCGCTCCTGCAGCGCCCCCCAGCGGCCGACTTCTTCCTGCGGGAAAGTGGGGAGGGGGCGTCAGGACCCCCCCAAAAAAATCCCCGACCGAAATTCCGTTTTGTTCCCCAAAAATCCGGGTTTTTTTGGCGAAAATAGCGATTTTTTAGCTCAAAAATCCGCTTTTTTCTGTAGAAATTGACATTTTTTTCACAAAAGGAATGCCAAATTTTAGCCAAAAAATTCCTTTTTTTATTCGTGGAGATTCTGCCTTTTTTCCCCAAAAAATCCGATTTTTTTTGGAGAAAATAACGATTTTTTAACTCAAAAATCGGATTTTTTTCTATAGAAAATGGTATTTTTTTACCCCCAAAATCCCAAATTTTAGGTGAAAATTGCACTTTTCTTATTTATGGAGATTCTGCCTTTTTTCCCCAAAAAATCCGATTTTTTTGGGGTGAAAATAGCCATTTTTTAGCTAAAAAAATCCACTTTTTCCTATAGAAATTCCGATTCTTTTTCACCCTAAACCCCCCACATTTTAAATAAAATTTAACTTTTTTATTCGTGGAAATTCTGCCTTTTTTTCCCCAAAAAATCCGATTTTTTTTTGGCGAAAATAGCAATTTTTTATCTCAAAAATCCGCTTTTTTTCCTACAAAAATTGCCCTTTTTTTCCCACTGAAATTCCGCTTTTTTTCAGCCCCAAAACCCCCAAATTTCCTCCAAAAATTCCTTTTTATTTCGCTTTTTTTTCCCCCCAAAAAAACCTCCCCAAAATATAGGCGAAAAAACTGAAAAAAAATGCAAAAAAAGTGCAAAAAAAAAAGGCATTAAAAACGCAAAAAAAAAATTCTGAAAAATCGAAAAAAAATCGGGAAAAAATCCTTAAACGAGCTTAAAAAAATCCTCAAAAAATCTCCACGAAATCCCGAAAAATGACTCAAAAATTCACAAAATAATTGAAAAAAAAAAGCTGAAAAAAAAAAAACCGAAAAAAAAGCTAAAAAACCCCCCAAAAATCGAAAAAAAGCTTTAAAAAAATCCTCAACAAAATCTCGAAGAAATCCTGAAAAAAAATCCCTAAAAACGCCTCAGAAATTCGCCGAAAAATTGGAAAAAAATGCGAAAAAAACCCGAAAAAAAAGCGAAAAAACCTCCAAAAACGCCGGAAAAAATCGGAAAAAAATCGGAAAAAAAATCGGAAAAATTCCCCAACCCATCCTAAAATCCCAAACACTCCAAAACCGCCCGAAATCGCCCAAAATGTACCAAATCCGTGGAGTTTGGGTGGCGGGCCAGCCGCGCCACCACTGCCAGGCGCTGGATCCAAACCCCCTTTGCCTCCGGTATGAAAAATCAGAAAAAATCCTCAAAAAATAAAAAAAAATCCCCCAAAAATCCCTCAAAAAATCCCCCAAAAAAGCTAAAAAAAATCCTCAAAAGAATCTCCAAGATATCCTCGAAAAAATCCTGGAAAACGCCTCAGAAATTCGCTGACAATTTGAAAAAAAAATGCGAAAAAAAAGCGAAAAAAGGGCGAAAAAACCTCAAAAAACGCCGGAAAAAATCGGAAAAAAATGGGAAAAAAATCGGAAAAATTCCCCAAACATTCCCAAACCTCCAAAACCGCCCGAAATCGCCCAAAATTTACCAAATCCGTGGAGTTTGGGTGGCGGGCCAGCCGCGCCACCACTGCCAGGCGCTGGATCCAAACCCCCTTTGCCTCCGGTACAAAAAATCTGAAAAAATTCTAAAAAAATCCCCTCAAAAAGTCCCAAAAAATCCCCAAAAATGCTAAAAAAAATCCTCAACAAAATCTCGAAGAAATCCTGAAAAAAAATCCCTAAAAACGCCTCAGAAATTCGCCGAAAAATTGGAAAAAAATGCGAAAAAAACCGAAAAAAAAAGCGAAAAAACCTCCAAAAACGCCGGAAAAAATCGGAAAAAAATGGGAAAAAAAATCGGAAAAATTCCCCAACCCATCCTAAAATCCCAAACACTCCAAAACCGCCCGAAATCGCCCAAAATGTACCAAATCCGTGGAGTTTGGGTGGCGGGCCAGCCGCGCCACCACTGCCAGGCGCTAGATCCAAACCCCCTTTGTCTCCGGTATAAAAAAATCTGAAAAAATCCTCAAAAAATCCCCTCAAAAAGTCCCAAAAAATCCCCAAAAATGCTAAAAAAAAATCCTCAACAAAATCTCGAAGAAATCCTGAAAAAAAATCCCTAAAAACGCCTCAGAAATTCGCCGAAAAATTGGAAAAAAATGCGAAAAAAACCCGAAAAAAAAAGCGAAAAAACCTCCAAAAACGCCGAAAAAAATCGGAAAAAAATGGGAAAAAAAATCGGAAAAATTCCCCAACCCATCCTAAAATCCCAAACACTCCAAAACCGCCCGAAATCGCCCAAAATGTACCAAATCCGTGGAGTTTGGGTGGCGGGCCAGCCGCGCCACCACCGCCAGGCGCTGGATCCAAACCCCCTTTGCCTCCGGTATAAAAAAATCAGAAAAAATCCTCAAAAAATCCCCTCAAAAAGTCCCAAAAAATCCCCAAAAATGCTAAAAAAAATCCTCAACAAAATCTCGAAGAAATCCTGAAAAAAAATCCCTAAAAACGCCTCAGAAATTCGCCGAAAAACTGGCAAAAATGCGAAAAAAACCCGAAAAAAAAGCGAAAAAACCTCCAAAAACGCCGGAAAAAATCGGAAAAAAATGGGAAAAAAAATCGGAAAAATTCCCCAACCCATCCTAAAATCCCAAACACTCCAAAACCGCCCGGAATCGCCCAAAATGTACCAAATCCGTGGAGTTTGGGTGGCGGGCCAGCCGCGCCACCACTGCCAGGCGCTGGATCCGGGCCCAGACGTTGGGGCCGGGCCCGGGCGGGCCCAGCAGGGGGTGCAGGAAACCCCGGAACTGAAGGGACACGGCAGCGTCACCCGGGGGGGTCAGAGTGATGGTGGCACTGCGGATGATTGACACCTGGGGAACACAAAGCCGGAATTAGGGGGAGTTTATTTAGGGATTTTTTGGGGGATTTTTTGGGATTTTTTTTCAGATTTTTGGGGGATTTTTTAGGGATTTTTTTTGAGGATTTTTCAGGGATTTTTTTGAGATTTTTTGGGGGACTTTTAGGGATACTCTGGAGATTTTTTAAGGATTTTTTGGGATTTTTTTCAGATTTTTTGGGGATTGTTTGGGATTTTTTTAGGGACTTTTTTGGGATTTCTTGGGATGTTTTTCAGATTTTTGGGGGATTTTTTAGAGATTTTGGGAGATTTTTTAGGGATTTTTTCGGATTTTCTTTTAGATTTTTTAGGGATTTTGTTGGAAATTTTTAGGGATTTTTTGGAGATTTTTTTGGGGGGGGAATTTGAGAGCCCCGGAACTGAAGGGACACGGCAGCGTCACCCGGGGGGGTCAGAGTGATGGTGGCACTGCGGATGATTGACACCTGGGGAACACAAAGGGGATGGGCGGGAGAAACCCGGAAGTTGGGGGGAATTCTGGGATTTTTTAGGGAATTTCTTGGAGATTTTTGAGGGATTTTTTGGGGATTTTTTAGGGATTTTTTGGAGATTTTTGAGGGATTTTTTGGGGATTTTTTAGGGATTTTTTGGAGATTTTTGAGGGATTTTTTTTGGGATTTTTTAGGGATTTTTTGGAGATTTTTGAGGGATTTTTTTTGGATTTTTTGGAGATTTTTTGGGGATTTTTGGGGGATTTTTTGGGGCTTTTTTGAGACTTTTTTGAGACTTCTTAGGGATTATTTGGGGATTTTTTTCAGAATTTTTAGGGATTTTTTGGAGATTTTTCAAGGATTTTTTTCAGATCTTTTAGGGATTTTTTTTTAGATTTTTTGGGGATTTTTTAGGTACTTTTTGGGGATTCTTTTAGGATTTTTTCGATGATTTTTTGGGATTTTTTGGAGATTTTTTAGGGATTTTTAGGCATTTTTTGAGGATTTTTTGGGGATTTTTCTCGGAATTTTTTGAGGGTTATTTAAGAATTTTTGGGGGGGAATTTGAGAGCCCTGGAACTGAAGGGACTTTTAGGGATTTTTTGGAGATTGGTGGGGATTTTTTAGGGATTTTTATGAGATTTTTTGGCATTTTTTCGGGGTTTTTTAGGGATTTTGTGGGGATTTTGTGGGGATTTTTAAAAGATTTTTTAGGGATTTTTTGGGGATTTTTTAGGGATTTTTTGGGGATTTTTTCAGGACTTTTTTGAGATTTTTTCAGGACTTTTTTGAGATTTTTTAGGGATTTTTTGGGATTTTTTTTAAGATTTTGGGGGGATTTTTTGGGAATTTTTTTGAGTTTTTTTGCGGGTTTTTGTGGATTTTTTAGGGACTTTGGGGGGATTTTTTAGGGATCTTTTTCAGATTTTTTTAGGGATTTTTTGGAGATTTTTTTAGGGATGTTTTGGGGATTTTCGGGGCATTTTTTTTTGAGTTTGAGATTTGGTGGAGATTTTTTTGGGATTTTTCGGGGATTTTTGAAAGATTTTTTGGGCTGTTTTTTGGGGCTCACCTTGTCGGGCTGGGACTCGTTTTTGGGGCAATTTAATCCCATTTTCATGCAATTTTTTCCCAATTTTAACACAATATTTTTTTATTTTCAAGGTCATTTTAGGATTATTTAACCTGGAATTTTTTCCTCTGTTTTTGGTGATTTTTGGGTGTTTTTTGGGGCTCACCTTGTCGGGCTGGGACTCGTTTTTGGGGCAATTTAATCCCATTTTAATTCAATTTTTAAGCTTTTTTTTTTTATTTTCAAGGCAATTTTGGGCCTATTCCACCTGGAATTTTTTCCTCAATTTTGGGTGATTTTTGGGTGTTTTTTGGGGCCTCACCTTGTGGGGCTGGGACTCGTTTTTGGGGCATTTTAATCCCATTTTAATTCAATTTTTTTCCCGATTTTCACGCGGTTTTCATTGATTTTCAGGGCGACTTTGGGTCTATTCCACCTGGAATTTTTTCCTCTATTTTTGGGTGATTTTGGGGTGTTTGTTGGGGCCTCACCTTGTGGGGCTGGGACTCGTTTTTGGGGCAACTTAATCACATTTTAATCCAATTTATTTTGTATTTTTCCAAGATTTTTGGGCGATTTTGGGACTATCTTAACCGGAATTTTTTCCTCTATTTTTGGGTGATTTTTGGGTGATTTTGGGGCTCACCTTGTCGGGCTGGGACTCGTTTTTGGGGTGCTGGAAGGTGAGCAGGTGCAGCCCAGGTGGGACCCCCCGGCTCCGGCACTGCCACAGCTCGGTCAGGAAATCGGCTCGGGGTCCCCACCAGCCGTGGGTGCCCGAAATCTGCCCCACCCGGCAGCGGGAACGTTCTGGAAGGTGAAAAAACGGATTCAGCGCCCCCAAAAACCCCAAAATCAACCCCAAAATTAAAAATATAACCCCAAAAAATAAAAATAAATCGCAAAAAATCGTCCCCAAAATCGATCCCAGACCCCAAATCTGCCCCACCCGGCACCGGGAACGTTCTGGAAGGTGAAAAAACGGATTCAGCGCCCCCAAAAACCCCCAAATCACCCCCAAAATTAAAAATATAACCCAAAAAATAAAAATAAATCGCAAAAAATCGTCCCCAAAATCGATCCCGGACCCCAAATCTGCCCCACCCGGCAGCGGGAACGTTCTGGAAGGTGAAAAAACGGATTCAGCGCCCCCAAAAACCCCCAAATTCACCCCAAAATTAAAAATATAACCCAAAAAAGAAAAATTAAAAAAGAAAAAAAAAGAAAAAATTGCCCCCACAATTATTCCTCGTTTTCCCCTATTCTTTTCCCATTTTTCCCCCATTTTTCCCCCATTTTTCCCCATTTTTCCCATTTTCCCCATTTCCCCCCATTTTCCCCATTTTCCCCCATTTTCCCCCATTTTCCCCCATCTTCCCCCATTTTTATCCCATTTTTATGCCATTTTATCCCATTTTCCCCCGTTTTTCCCCATTTTTTCTCACCTGTCACGTGCACACAGGTGTCGTTCTGCACGCACCATCCGAAGCGAGGGGGGGCGTGGCCATCGGAGCTGGGGGCGTGGCCATCGGGGCTGGGGGCGTGTCCATTGGCTGTGTGGTCGTTGTGGGCGGGGCCATCGGGGCTGGGGGCGTGTCCATTGGCTGTGTGGCCGTTGTGGGCGGGGCCATCGGGGCTGGGGGCGTGTCCATTGGCTGTGTGGCCGTTGTGGGCGGGGCCATCGGGGCTGGGGGCGTGTCCATTGGCTGTGTGGCCGTTGTGGGCGGGGCCGTCGGGCGTGGGGGCGGGGCCTTTGTGGGTGGCCCCGCCCCCCCCGAAGGCCAGGCAGGACTCGCAGTCGCCCAAAAGGCGCGGGAGGCCCGGGCAGGAGCCGGGGGGGCACTGGGGACAGAAAATGGCAATTATTGAGCCCCAAAATTACAATTATTGAGCCCCAAAATTGGGGAAAAGTCACCCAAAAATTGGGGAAAATTCACTCAGAAATTGGGGAAAATTCACCCAAAATTTGGAGAAAATTCAGCCAAAAATGGGAGAAAATTGACCCTAAAATTGGGATTATTGAGGCCTAAAATGTCGATTATTGAACCCAAAAATTGGGATTAACGAGCCCAATAATTGGGGAAAATTCGCCCAAAATTTGGGGAAAATTCACCCAAAATTTGGGGAAAATTCACCTGAAAATGGGGGAAAATTCACCCAAAAACTGGAGAAAATTCACCCAAAAATTTGGGTTATTGAGCCCAAAAATTGGGGAAAATTCACCCAAAATTTGGGGAAAATTGACCTAAAATTTGGGGAAAATTCACCCAAAATTTGGGGAAAATTGACCTAAAATTTGGGGAAAATTCAGCCAAAAACTGGAGAAAATTCACCCAAAAATTGGGATTATTGAGCCCAAAAATCGGGGAAAATTTGGCAAAAATTTGGATTATTGAGCACAAAAATTAAAATTATTGAGCACAAAAATTGGGATTATTGAACACAAAAATTGGGGAAAAGTCACCCAAAAATTGGGATTATTAAGCACAAAAATTGGGGAAAATTCACCCAAAATTTGGAGAAAATTCAGCCAAAAATTGGGATTATTGAGCACAAAAATTGGGGAAAATTCACCCAAAAATTGGGGAAAAGTCACCCAAAAATTGGGGAAAATTCACCCAAAAATTGGGGAAAATTCACCCAAAAATTGGGGAAAAGTCACCCAAAAATTGGGGAAAATTCACCCAAAAATTTGGATTATTTCTGTCAAAAATTGGGGTTATTGAACCCAAAAATTGGGATTATTTCAGTGAAAAATTGGGATTATTGAGACCAAATATTGGGGAAAATTCACCCAAAAATGGGGAAAATTAGCCCAAAATTTGGGGAAAATTGTCCCAAAAATAGGGGAAAATTCACCCAAAAATGGGGATTATTGAGCCCAAAAATTGGGATTATTGAACCCAAAAATTGGGATTAATGAGCCCAAAAATTGGGGAAAATTCGCCCAAAAATGGGAGAAAATTCAGCCAAAAATTGGGGAAAATTCACCCAAAAATTTGGGCTGATTTCTCCCCCAAAATCGCAATTTTTTCCCAATTTTTCCCAATTTTTTTCCTCATTTTCCTCCATTTTTCCCCCATTTTCCCCCCAATCCTTCCCCCCAAAAATCCCAATTTTTCCCCCAATTTTTCCCAATTTTTCCCCATTTTTTCCCCCATTTTCCCCCCAATCCTTCCCCCCAAAAATCCCAATTTTTCCCCAAATTTTTCCCCAATTTTTTCCCCATTTTTTCCCCATTTTCCCCCCAATCCTTCCCCCCAAAAATCCCAATTTTTCCCAATTTTTCCCCAATTTTTCCCAATTTTTCCCCCATTTTCCCCCCAATCCTTCCCCCCAAAAATCCCAATTTTTCCCCAAATTTTTCACCAATTTTTCCCCAATTTTTTCCCCATTTTTTCCCCATTTTCCCCCCAATCCTTCCCCCCAAAAATCCCAATTTTTCCCCAAATTTTTCCCCAATTTTTCCCAATTTTTCCCCATTTTTCCCCCATTTTCCCCCCAATCCTTCCCCCCAAAAATCCCAATTTTTCCCCAAATTTTTCCCAATTTTTCCCAATTTTTCCCCCATTTTCCCCCCAATCCTTCCCCCCAAAAATCCCAATTTTTCCCCAAATTTTTCCCAATTTTTCCCAATTTTTCCCCATTTTTTCCCCATTTTCCCCCCAATCCTTCCCCCCAAAAATCCCAATTTTCCCCAAATTTTTCCCAATTTTTCCCCAATTTTTCCCCATTTTCCCCCCAATCCTTCCCCCCAAAAATCCCAATTTTTCCCCAAATTTTTCCCAATTTTTCCCCAATTTTTCCCCATTTTTTCCCCCATTTTCCCCCCAATCCTTCCCCCCAAAAATCCCAATTTTTCCCCAAATTTTTCCCAATTTTTTCCCCATTTTTCCCCTTTTTTTTTGTCCCAAATCCCCCAAATTTTTGCCCCAAATTGCCCAAATTTGCCCCAAATTCCTCACCTGCTCCGGGGGGGTCCCTGAGCTCTGGCAGTTCTGATCCGACCCCTGAAAATAAAAAAAAATTAAAATTTGGGAATTTTTTTAGGGAAAAAAAAAATTGGGGGATTTGGGGAAAAAAATGGGAATTTTTGGGAATTTTTTTGGGAATTTTTTGGGGAATATTTGGGGAAAAAATGGAGATTTTGGGGGAAAAAATTGGGATTTTTGGGGATTTTTTTTTTAATTTTGGGGGGAATATTTGGAGATTATTTGGGAAAAAAATGGGAGATTTTGGGGAAAAAAATTGGAATTTTGGGGATTTTTTTTTTAATTTTTGGGGGATTATTTGGGGAAAAAAATGGGAGATTTTGGGGGGAAAAAATGGGATTTTTTGGGGAATTTTCTTGGAATTTTTTCGGGAAATTTTTGCGAAAAAAATTGGGAATTTGAGGGAATTTTTGGGGAAAAAATTGGAGGTTTGGGGGAAAAAGTTGGAAAATTTTGGGAATTATTTTGGAATTTTTTTGGGAAATATTTGGGGAAAAAAAGGGAATTTTTGGGGAAAAATTTGGGATTTTGGGGGGAATTTTCTTGGAATTTTTGGGGTGAAATTTCAGGATTATTTGGGGGAAAATTCAAAATTTTGGGGGGTAAAATTCAGAATTTTTGGGGGAAATTTTGGGATTTTTGGGGCAATAATTCTGGGCTGTTTTTAGGGGAAAAATTCAGAATTTTTAGAGGAAAATTCAGGATTTTTGGGGGTAAAATTCAGAATTTTTTAGGGGAAATTTTGGTATTTTTGGGCAATAATTCTGGGCTGTTTTTGGGGTGTTCCTGGGCTGTTTTTAGGGGAAAATTCAGGATTTTTTGGGGGTAAAATTCAGAATTTTTTGGGGAAAATTCAGGATATTTTGGGGGAAATTTTGGGATTTTTGGGCAATAATTCTGGGCTGTTTTTAGGGGAAAATTCAGAATTTTCTGGGGAAAATTCAGGATTTTTGGGGGGTAAAATTTAGGATTTTGGGGGTAAAATTCAGAATTTTCTGGGGAAAATTCAGGATTTTTGGGGGGTAAAATTCAGGATTTTTGGGGGTAAAATTCAGAATTTTGGGGGGAAATTTCGGGATTTTTGGAGGCAAAAATTCAGAATTTTTTAGGGCAATTTTGGGATTTTTGGGGGGAAATTTTGGGATTTTTTAGGGGAAATTTTGGGAATTTTTTAGGGGAAAATTCAGGATTTTTTAGGGGAAATTTGGGGATTTTTGGGCAATAATTCTGGGCTGTTTTTGGGGTGATTCTGGGCTGTTTTGGGGGAAAAATTCAGGATATTTTGGGGTAAAATTCAGAATTTTTGGGGAAAATTCAGGATTTTTGGGGGGAAAATTCAGAATTTTGGGGGGAAAATTCAGGATTATTGGGGGGTAAAATTCAGGATTTTTGGGGGTAAAATTCAGAATTTTTGGGGGAAATTTTGGGATTTTTGGAGGCAAAAATTCAGAATTTTTTAGGGCAATTTTGGGATTTTTGGGGGGAAATTTTGGGAATTTTTTAGGGGAAATTTGGGGATTTTTGGGCAATAATTCTGGGCCGTTTTTGGGGTGATTCTGGGCTGTTTTGGGGGAAAAATTCAGGATATTTTGGGGGAAAATTCAGAAGTTTTGGGGAAAATTCAGGATTTTTGGGGGGAAAATTCAGAATTTTTAAGGGAAAATTCAGGATTTTTGGGGGAAAATTCCGAATTTTTAGGGGAAAATTCAGGATTTTTGGGGGGTAAAATTCAGGATTTTTGGGGGTAAAATTCAGAATTTTGGGGGGAAATTTCGGGATTCTTGGAGGCAAAAATTCAGAATTTTTTAGGGCAACTTTGAGATTTTTGGGGGGAAATTTTGGGATTTTTTAGGGGAAATTTTGGGAATTTTTTAGGGGAAAATTCAGGATTTTTTAGGGGAATTTTGGGATTTTTGGGGGGAAATTTTGGGATTTTTTAGGGGAAATTTTGGGATTTTTGGGGGGAAATTTTGGGAATTTTTTAGGGGAAAATTCAGGATTTTTTAGGGGAAATTTGGGGATTTTTGGGCAATAATTCTGGGCCGTTTTTGGGGTGTTCCTGGGGGTTTTTTGGGGTGACTCACGTTGTGCTGGAGGATGTAGGAGGGGATTTTGAAGGCCCTGAGGTCGCCCCGGGGGGTCCCACTGAAGCCCCCGGCCACCAACAGAACCTTCCCGGCCAGGAGCCCCGAAACGTGCGAGTAGCGCCCCCCCCCCGGGGGACCCCGGATCTGCAACGACACCTTTGGGCTCAATTCGGGGGGAAAAATTAAAAAAAAACCGAAAAAATAAAAAAAAAAATGAAAAAAATCCGACCCAGGAGACCCAAAATACAAAAATCGCTGCCTGGAAAATCCCATTAAAAAAATCAAAAATTCAACCAAATTCCACCCAAAAAAAGCCCCAAAATCCCCTAAAATCGCACCCAAAACACCCCAAAAAACCCAAAAATCCCACCCAAAATTCCCAAAAAATCCCAAACCAGGACTCCCCAAAAAACCCCAAAATTCCTCCAAAAATTCCCCCCAAAATTCCCCAAAAAATCCCAAACCAGGACTCCCCAAAAAAACCCAAAATCCACCCAAAAAATCCCCCAAAAATTCCCCAAAAACCCCCAAAACAGGACCCCCCCCAAAAAAACCAAATTCCCCCAAAATCCCACCCCAAAACACCCCAAAAATTCCTCCAAAAATTCCCCCAAAACTCCCCAAAAATCCCAAACCGGGACCCTCCAAAAAACCCCAAATTCCACCCCCAAAAAACCCCAAAATCCCCCCAAAATTCCTCCAAAAAATCCCCCAAAAATTCCAAAAAAATCCCAAACCAGGACTCCCTCAAAAACCCCAAATTCTACCCCAAAAACCCCAAAATCTCACCCTAAAAATCCTCCCAATAACCCCAAAATCTGCCCCCAAAAAACCCCAAACCAGGACCCCCCCAAAAAAACCCAAATTCCCCCAAAATCCCACCCCAAAATCACCAAACCAGGAACCCCCAAAAAACCCAAAATAGCCCCAAAAAAAATCCCAATCCAGGACCCCCAAAAACCCCAAATCACCCCAAAAACCCCAAACCAGGACCCCCGAAATCCCCCCAAAATCCCCAAAATTTCTCCAAAAAATCCCCAAAAAAATTCCCCAAAAAACCCCAAAATGCCCCAAAAATCCCCATTCCAGGACCTGCCAAAAAACCCCGAATTCCACCCCAAAATTCCGTCCAGAAACCCCCCAAAAATGTCCCTAAAAAGCCCCAAACCGAGGACCCCGATCTGCAACGCCACGTTTGGGCTCCACGCGGGGAAAAACCCCAAAATCTCACCCTAAAAATCCTCCCAATAACCCCAAAACCCGCCCCCAAAAACCCCCAAAATCCCCCAAAAATCCCGCCCAAAAAATCCCCCCAAAAATTCCCAAAAAATCCCAAACCAAGACTCCCCAAAAAAACCCAAAATCCACCCAAAAAACCCCCCAAAAATTCCCCAAAAAACCCCAAACCAGGACCCCCCCAAAAAAACCAAATTCCCCCAAAATCCCACCCCAAAACAACCCAAAAATTCCTCCAAAAATCCCAAACCGGGACCATCCAAAAAACCCCAAATTCCAGGACCTGCCAAAAAACCCCGAATTCCACCCCAAAAATTCCTCCAAAAATCCCCCAAAAAATTCCCTAAAAACCCCAAACCAGGACCCCCCAAAAACCCCAAATTCCACCCCAAAAACCCCAAAATCTCACCCTAAAAATCCTCCCAATAACCCCAAAATCCGCCCCCAAAAAAACCCCAAAATCCCCCCAAAATTCCTCCAAAAAATCCCCCAAAAATTCCCTAAAAACCCAATCCAGGAACCCCAAAAACCCCAAATTCCCCCCCAAAAAAATCCAAATTCCACCCCCCAAAAAAACCCAAAATCACCCAAAAAAAAACCTCAAAAAAACTCAAAATCCCTCAAAATCCCACCCCAAAAATCCCCAAAATTCCTCCAAACTTTCCCCCCCAAAAAATCCCCAAAATTCCCAAATAAACCCCAAAACCTGCCCCTAAAAATCTTCCCAAAAAAATCCCAAATTCCACCCCAAAATTTAAAAAAAATCCCCAAAAAACCCAAAATCTCCCCAAAAAACCCAATCCAGGATTTCCAAAAAAACCCCAAAATTTCCCCCAAAAAACCCCAAAATTTCCCCCAAAAAACCCCAAAATTTCCCCCAAAAAACCCCAAAATTTCCCCCAAAAAACCCCAAAATCTCCCCAAAAAACCCCAAAATCTCCCCAAAAAACCCCAAAATCTCCCCAAAAAACCCCAAAAAACCCAAAATTTCCCCCAAAAAAACCCAAATTCCACCCAAAAATCCCCCAAAAATTCCTCCCAAAAAAACCCCAAAATTTCCCCCCAAAAATTTAATTTTTGCCCTTTTTTCACCCAATTTTTTCCCAATTTTTCCCCAATTTTCCCCCAATTTTTTTCCCCAATTTTTTGCCCAAAATCCCCAAATTTTCCCCCAAATTTTCCCACCTTTTCCCATCTCCAAACCCCCAAAAAATTCAATTTTTAGCCATAAAATCCCCATTTCTCACCCATTTCTCACCCGATTTTTCACCCAATTTTTTCCCAATTTTCCCCAATTTTTTTCCCCAATTTTTTGCCCAAAATCCCCGGAATTTGCCCCAAATTTTCCCTCCCTTTTCCCATCTCCAAACCCCCAAAAAATTCAATTTTTAGCCATAAAATCCCCATTTCTCACCCATTTCTCACCCGATTTTCACCCAATTTTTTCCCAATTTTCCCCAATTTTTTTCCCCAATTTTTTGCCCAAAATCCCCGGAATTTGCCCCAAATTTTCCCTCCCTTCTCCCATCTCCAAACCCCCCAAAAATTCAATTTTTAGCCATAAAATCCCCATTTCTCACCCATTTTTCACCCGATTTTTTCCTAATTTTTTCCCAATTTTTCCCCAATTTTTTTCCCCAATTTTTTGCCCAAAATCCCCAAAATTTCCCCCAAATTTTCCCACCTTTTCCCATCTCCAAACCCCCAAAAATTCAATTTTTAGCCATAAAATCCCCATTTCTCACCCATTTCTCACCCAATTTTTTTCCAATTTTTTTCCCAAATTTTCCCCAATTTTCCCCCAATTGTTTCCCCCCAATTTTTTGCCCAAAATCCCCAAATTTTCCCCCAAATTTTCCCACCTTTTCCCATCTCCAAACCCCCCAAAAAATTCAATTTTTAGCCCAAAAATCCCCATTTCTCACCCATTTCTCACCCGATTTTTTCCCAATTTTTTTCCCAATTTTTTCCCAATTTTTTTCCACCACTTTTTGCCCAAAATCCCCAAAATTTCCCCCAAATTTTCCCACTTTTTCCCATCTCCAGAACCCCCAGAACCCCAATAAAAAATTCAATTTTTAGCCCAAAACTCCCCATTTCTCACCCATTTCTCACCCAATTTTTTTCCAATTTTTTCCGAAATTTTCCCCAATTTTCCCCCAATTGTTTCCCCCCAATATTTTCCCCAAAATCCCCAAATTTTCCCCCAAATTTTCCCACCTTTTCCCATCTCCAAACCCCCAAAAAATTCAATTTTTAGCCATAAAATCCCCATTTCTCACCCATTTTTCACCCGATTTTCACCCGTTTTTTTTCCCAATTTTTCCCCAATTTTCCCCCAATTGTTTCCCCCCAATTTTTTGCCCAAAATCCCCGGAATTTGCCCCAAATTTTCCCACCTTTTCCCGTCTCCAGGGGCTCCCCTGGGCTCCATTGGTGGCAGCGCAGGTGATAAAAGTGCAGCCCCTCGTCGTAGCATTTCTCCTCGTGGTAATGGGTGTGAACGTTCCCCCCTGGCAAAATTTGGGCATTTTGGGGCTTTTTGGGGGATTTTTGGGGTTTTGGGGATTTTTGGGATGAAATTCCCAAAAAAAACCCGGCGGAAATCGGGCGATTTTTGGGGAAAAAATGGAATTTTTGGGGTTTTTTTATGCCAATTTCAGTGAGTTTTGTATCGGTTTTTTGGGGATTTTTTACCAAAATTTGGGGATTTTGGGGCTTTTTTGGGATTTTTTGGGGTTTTTGGGATTTTTGGGATGAAATTCCCAAAAAAAACCCGGCGGAAATCGGGCGATTTTTGGGGGAAAAATGGAATTTTTGGGGATTTTTAGGCTTATTTTCGAGGATTTGGCATCGGTTTTTTGGGGTTTTATACCAAAATTTGGGGATTTTGGGGCTTTTTTGGGGATTTTTTGGGATTTTTGGGATGAAATTCCCAAAAAAAACCCGGTGGAAATCGGGCGATTTTTGGGGGAAAAATGGAATTTTTTTGGTTTTTTATGCCGATTTCAGTGAGTTTTGTATCGGTTTTTTGGGGTTTTTTTACCAAAATTTGGGGATTTTGGGGCTTTTTTGGGGATTTTTTGGGGTTTTTGGGATTTTGGGGATGAAATTCCCTAAAAAACCCAGTGGAATTCGGGCAATTTTTGGGGAAAAAAATTGAATTTTTTTGGGTTTTTTTAATGGAATTTTTGCCATTTTGGGGGAATTTTTTGGGAATTTTTTGGGGGAATTTTTGGGTATTTTTTGGGAATTTCAGGATTTTTGGGATCAGCACCGGGAAATTCCAGAAATCCCCCGAAATTTGGGATTTTTTATGGGATTTTCAACCTTTTCTTGTCATTTTTTGGTCATTTTTTGTCATTTTTTTAATGGGAATTTTTGGGGATTTTTTTTATTTTTGGGGATTTTGAGGGGGAATTTTTTGGGAATTTTTTTAGGGAATTTTGGGATTTTTTACCAAAAACCATCATGTACTCCCCCACCAGGGTGGCACTGTGGAATCCCCAAATCCCCCAAAAAAATCCCCCAAAATTTGGGATTTTTTGGGGTTTTTTTTGTCATTTTTGGGGCGATTTTCGCCATTTTTGGGCCGATTTCTTTGGGATTTTTTTTGGGAATTTTGGGGAATTTTGGGATTTTTTACCAAAAACCACCATGTAGTCCCCCACCAGGGTGGCACTGTGGAAACCCAAAATCTCCCAAAAAAATCCCCCAAAATTTGGGATTTTTTGGGGTTTTTTGATGATTTTTGGGGCAATTTTCGCCATTTTTGGGCCGATTTCTTTGGGATTTTTTTTGGGAATTTTGGGGAATTTTGGGATTTTTTACCAAAAACCACCATGTAGTCCCCCACCAGGGTGGCACTGTGGAATCCCCAAATCCCCCAAAAAAATCCCCCAAAATTTGGGATTTTTTGGGGCTTTTTTCTCATTTTTGGGGCGATTTTCGCCATTTTTGGGCCGATTTTGATGGGATTTTTTTGGGGAATTTTGGGGAATTTTGGGATTTTTTTTTTACCAAAAACCACCATGTAGTCCCCCACCAGGGTGGCACTGTGGAAACCCCAAATCTCCCAAAAAATCCCCCAAAATTTGGGATTTTTTGGGTTTTTTTGTCATTTTTGGGGCGATTTTCGCCATTTTGGGGCCGATTTCTTTGGGATTTTTTTTGGGAATTTCGGGGAATTTTGGGATTTTTTACCAAAAACCACCATGTAGTCCCCCACCAGGGTGGCACTGTGGAATCCCAAATCCCCCAAAAAAATCCCCCAAATTTGGGATTTTTTGGGTTTTTTTTGTCATTTCTGGGGCGATTTTCACCATTTTGGGGCCGATTTTTCGGGGATTTTTTTTGGGAATTTTGGGAATTTTGGGATTTTTTACCAAAAACCACCATGTAGTCCCCCACCAGGGTGGCACTGTGGAATCCCAAAATATCCCCCAAAATTTGGGATTTTTTGGGGTTTTTTGATGATTTTTGGGGTGATTTTCGCCATTTTTGGGCCGATTTTCGCCATTTTTGGGCCGATTTCTTCGGGATTTTTTTTGGGGAATTTTGGGAATTTTGGGATTTTTTACCAAAAACCACCAAGCACAGGGTGGCACTGTGGAAACCCCAAATCCCCCAAAAAAATCCCCCAAATTTGGGATTTTTTGGGTTTTTTTGTCATTTTTGGGGCGATTTTCGCCATTTTGGGGCCGATTTTTTGGGGATTTTTTTTGGGAATTTTGGGGAATTTTGGGATTTTTTACCAAAAACCACCATGTAGTCCCCCACCAGGGTGGCACTGTGGAAACCCCAAATCTCCCAAAAAATCCCCCAAAATTTGGGGATTTTTGGGGTTTTTTGATGATTTTTGGGGCGATTTTCGCCATTTTGGGGCCGATTTCTTTGGGATTTTTTTTGGGAATTTTGGGGAATTTTGGGATTTTTTACCAAAAACCACCATGTAGTCCCCCACCAGGGTGGCACTGTGGAATCCCAAGAAATCCCCCAAAATTTGGGATTTTTTGGGGTTTTTTTGTCATTTTTGGGGCGATTTTCGCCATTTTGGGGCCGATTTCTTTGGGATTTTTTTGGGGGAATTTTGGGGAATTTTGGGATTTTTTACCAAAAACCACCAAGCACAGGGTGGCACTGTGGAAACCCCAAATCCCCCAAAAAAATCCCCCAAAATTTGGGATTTTTTGGGGTTTTTTTCTCATTTTTGGGGCGATTTTCGCCATTTTGGGGCCGATTTTTTGGGGATTTTTTTTGGGAATTTTGGGGAATTTTGGGATTTTTTACCAAAAACCACCATGTAGTCCCCCACCAGGGTGGCACTGTGGAAGGCTCTTTCCCGGGGTCCCCTTTGGGATCCCCCCAAAAATTCCCCCCGGGCTCTCAGGGGGCTCCAGTGGTGCCGCTCCAGGTGGAAAAGATCCGAGGAGTTCACCCTGACACTGAACCTGCAGCCAAAAAAAAACCCAAAATTTGGGATTTGGGGGGTGGGAAATGGGGAAAGAAGGAAGTTTGGGGGGAAAAAGAAAAAAAAAATGGGGAAAAACGGTGAAAAAATGAGGAAAAACGGTGAAAAAATGGGGAAAAAATGAAAAAAAATGAGGAAAAAATGAAAAAAAATGGGGAAAAAATGAAAAAAAATGAGGAAAAAATGAGGAAAAAATGGAAATAAAAGCAGGGAAATGAAAGGAAAAAATCAGAATTAAATCACAAATAAAAGATAAAAAATGAGAGTGTGAAATGGTCAGAAATAAAATTAAAAATCATCAAAATTCTCATAAAAAAACCCAAAAAATTTTTTAAAAAGTCCCAAAGTGGAAAAGATCCGAGGAGTTCACCCTGACACTGAACCTGCAGCCAAAAAAAAACCCCAAAAATCTGAGATTTGGGGGGGAAAAAAAAAAAAAAAATTTAAAGTTATTTAAAAAAGAAAAAAAAGTTAAAAAAAGGACGCTTTAGGAGAAAAAAAAAAGGAAAAAACGAGAAAAAAAATAGGAAAAAAAGAGAAAAACAGGAAAAAATTGGAACTAAAACCAAGAAAACAAAAGAAAAAAAACCCAAATTACCCCAGAATTCTCTCCCAGTCCCTCCCAGTTTGTCCCAGTTTGTCCCAGTTACCTGGAAATTGCTCCCAGTCCATCCCAGTCCCCCAAAATCCCCCAAAATCCCCCCAAAACCCACTCAAACCCCCCCCAACCCCCTCTCCCAGTGTCTCCCAGTCCCTCCCAGTTCATCCCAGTCTCTCCCAGTCTGTCCCACTTACCTGGCAGTGGTTCCCAGTTCCTCCCAGTCCTCTCAAACCCCCCAAAATTCCCCCAAAATCCCCCCCAAATCCCCCCAGAACCCCCCAAAACCCACTCAAACCTCCCCCAGACTCCTCTCCCAGTCCCTCCCAGTCTATCCCAGTTCATCCCAGTCTGTCCCAGTCTGTCCCACTTACCCGGAAGTGACTCCTAGTCCATCCCAGTCCATCCCAGTCCTCTCAAATCCCCCCAAAACCCCCCCAAAACCCCCTAAAACCCCCCCAAAACCCCCCCAAACCTGCCCCAAACCCCTCTCCCAGTGCGTCCCAGTTCATCCCAGTTTGTCCCAGTTACCTGGCCGTGGAGGGCCGGTGTCCCCCGTAGACCAGGAGGCTGCGGGAGGGGGGGTGGAACCCCAGGACCCCCCAAAAATCCCCCCAAAATCCCCCCAGAATCCACTCAAAACCCACTCAAACCTGCCCCAAACCCCTCTCCCAGTGTCTCCCAGTCCCTCCCAGTTCATCCCAGTCTCTCCCAGTCTGTCCCACTTACCTGGCAGTGGCTCCCAGTCCATCCCAGTCCTCTCAAACCCCCCAAAACCCCCCAAAATCCCCCAAAATCCACTCAAAACCCCCCGAAATCTTGGTCCCAGTCCCTCCCAGTTCCCCAGATCTCTCTCCCAGTCCCTCCCAGTTCATCCCAGTCTATCCCACTTACCCGGAAGTGACTCCTAGTCCATCCCAGTCCATCCCAGCCCCCCAAAATCCCCCCAAATCCACTCAAACCCCCCCCAGAACCCCCCAAAACCCACTCAAACCCCCCCAAACCCCTCTCCCAGTTCATCCCAGTCCATCCCAGTTTGTCCCAGTTACCTGGCCGTGGAGGGCCGGTGTCCCCCATAGACCAGGAGGCTGCGGGAGGGGGGGTGGAACCCCAGGACCCCCCAAAAACCCCCCCAGAACCTCCCAGAATCCACTCAAAACCCACTCAAACCTGCCCCAAACCCCTCTCCCAGTGTCTCCCAGTCCCTCCCAGTTCATCCCAGTCTGTCCCAGTCTGTCCCACTTACCTGGCAGTGGTTCCCAGTCCATCCCAGTCCTCTCAAACCCCCCAAATCCCCCCCAAATCCCCCCAGAACCCCCCAAAACCCACTCAAACCTCCCCCAGACTCCTCTCCCAGTCCCTCCCAATTCATCCCAGTTTATCCCAGTCCCTCCCAGTTCATCCCAGTCTGTCCCACTTACCCGGAAGTGACTCCTAGTCCATCCCAGCCCATCCCAGTCCTCTCAAATCCCCCAAAAATCCCCCCAAAACCCCCCCAAACCTGCCCCAAACCCCTCTCCCAGTGTGTCCCAGTTCATCCCAGTTTGTCCCAGTTACCTGGCCGTGGAGGGCCGGTGTCCCCCGTAGACCAGGAGGCTGCGGGAGGGGGGGTGGAACCCCAGGACCCCCCAAAAATCCCCCCAAAAATCCCCCCAGAATCCACTCAAAACCCACTCAAACCTCCCCCAAAACCCTCTCCCAGTGTGTCCCAGTCCCTCCCAGTTCATCCCAGTTCATCCCAGTCTGTCCCACTTACCTGGCAGTGGTTCCCAGTTCCTCCCAGTCCTCTCAAACCCCCCAAAATTCCCCCAAAACCCCCTAAAACCCCCCAAAACCCACTCAAACCTGCCCCAAACCCCTCTCCCAGTCCCTCCCAGTGCCCCAAACCCCTCTCCCAGTCCCTCCCAGTGCCCCAAACCCCTCTCCCAGTCCCTCCCAGTTCATCCCAGTGTCTCCCAGTTTGTCCCACTTACCTGGCACTGGTTCCCAGTCCCTCCCAGTCCACCCCAGTCCTCTCAAACCCCAGAAAATCCCCCCAAACCCCCCCCAGAACCCCCCAAAACCACTCAAAACCCACTCAAACCTGCCCCAAACCCCTCTCCCAGTCCCTCCCAGTCTGTCCCAGTTCATCCCAGTCTGTCCCAGTCTGTCCCACTTACCCGGAAGTGACTCCTAGTCCATCCCAGCCCATCCCAGCCCCCCAAAATCCCCCCAAATCCACTCAAAACCCCCCAAAACCCCCCCAAACCTGCCCCAAACCCCTCTCCCAGTGTGTCCCAGTTTATCCCAGTTTGTCCCAGTTACCTGGCCGTGGAGGGCCGGTGTCCCCCGTAGACCAGGAGGCTGCGGGAGGGGGGGTGGAAGACCAGCGAGTGCCCCGCGGCCCGGGGGGGCTTCCCCCCCCAGACCCCGACCCGCTGCCAGGGACCCCCCCCGGGCAGCCAGAACCGAAAGAGCCCCGAGGAAAAAACGTCCGAGGGGGTCCGGCCTGAGGGGGCACAGAAAAACCCCAAAATTTCAGGGATTTCACCCAAAAAATTGGGGTTTGTGGAGGGAAAAATGGGGGAAAAATCCGGCTCGAAATCGGCACAAAACGGGTGAAAATTCACCCAGAAATGGGGAAAAAATGGGGAAAAAATGGGGAAAAAATGGGGAAAAAATGGGGGAAAATGGGACTGGATGAGTGGGTTTGGAATGGGGAAAAAATCCCAAAATTTCAGGGATTGGACCCAAAAAATTTGGGGTTTTTAAAGCACTGGAATGGCAGAAAAAATCCCCTTCAAAATTGTGCCAGGATGTGCCAAAATTGACCCAAAAATGGGGAAAAAATGGGGAAAATAGTGAAAAAAAATGGGGAGAAAAGACACTGGATGAGTGGGATTGAAATGGGAAAAAAACCCCAAAATTTCAGGGATTTCACCCAAAAAATTTGGGGTTTGTGGAGGGAAAAATGGGGGAAAAATCCGGCTCGAAATCGGCACAAAACGGGTGAAAATTCACCCAGAAATGGGGAAAAAATGGGGAAAAAATGGGGGAAAATGGGACTGGGTGAGTGGGTTTGGAATGGGGAAAAAACCCCAAAATTTCAGGGATTTCACCCAAAAAATTTGGGGTTTGTGGAGGGAAAAATGGGGGAAAAATCCGGCTCGAAATCGGCACAAAACGGGTGAAAATTCACCCAGAAATGGGGAAAAAATGGGAAAAAATGGGGAAAAAATGGGGAAAAATGGGACTGGGTGAGTGGGTTTGGAATGGGGAAAAAATCCCAAAATTTCAGGGATTTCACCCAAAAAATTTGGGGTTTTTAAAGCACTGGAATGGCAGAAAAAATCCCCTTCAAAATTGTGCCAGGATGTGCCAAAATTGACCCAAAAATGGGGAAAAAATGGGGAAAAAATGGAAAAAATGGGGGAAAATGGGACTGGGTGAGTGGGTTTGGAATGGGGAAAAAATCCCAAAATTTGGGGATTTGGGAGAAGCCAAAAATGAGGGGAAATCATCCCAAAAAAATTGGGGATTTTTAGAGACCCAAAATCCCCCCCAAAACCTCCCAAGATTTCCCCAAAATCCCCCCAAATTTCCCCAAAAAAAACCCCAATTTTCTCCCAAATCCCCCCAAATTTCCCCCAAATCCCCTCAAATTTCCCCAAAATCCCCCCAAATTTCCCCAAAATCCCCCGAAATGCCCCCAAATCCCCCCAAACCCCCCCAATTTTTCCCTCAAAACCCCCCAAACTCCCCAAAATCTCTCAAATTCCCCCCAAATCCCCCCCAATTTTTCCCCCCAAACTCCCCCAAATTTTTTCCCAAATCCCCCCAAATTTCCAAAAGCCCCCGAATTTTCTCCCAAAACTCCCCCTAAACCCCCCAAAACCCCCCAAATCCCCCCAAAACTCCCCCAAATTCCCCAAAATCCCCCCAAACCCCCCCAAAACCCCCTCAAATATCCCCAAAATCCCCCCAAAACTCCCCCAAATTTCCCCAAATTCCCCCAAAACCCCCCAAAACTTCCCCAAATCCCCCCAAAACTCCCCCAAATTTCCCCAAATCCCCCCAAAACCCCCCCAAATTTTCCCAAATCCCCCCAAACCCCCCCAAAACCCCCCCAAATCCCCCCAAAACTCCCCCAAACTCCCCTCAAATTTCCCCAAAAACCCCCCAAATTTCCCCCAAACCCCCCCAAATTTCCCCAAACCCCCCAAAACCCCCCCAAATATCCCCAAAATCCCCCCAAACCCCCCCAAAACTCCCCCAAATTTCCCCAAATCCAACCAAAACCCCCCAAAACCCCCCAAATCCCCCCAAACCCCCCCAAACTCCCCTCAAATTCCCCCAAAAACCCCCCAAATCCCCCAAACCCCCCAAATCCATCACAATAATCATTTTAATTAACACAGCAATTAATTTCCACCCACCCCCAAAGACGTAGAGCCACTCGTGGTCCCCAAAAACCCCCCCAAACCCCCCAAAACCCCCCCAAATTGCCCCCAAATCCCCCCAAACCCCCCAAATCCATCACAATAATCACTTTAATTAACACAACAATTAATTTCCACCCACCCCCAAAGACGTAGAGCCACTCGTGGTCCCCAAAAACCCCCCCAAATCCCCCAAACCCCCCCCCCAAATTTCCCCAAATCCCCCCCAAACCCCCCAAATCCATCACAATAATCACTTTAATTAACACAACAATTAATTTCCACCCACCCCCAAAGACGTAGAGCCACTCGTGGTCCCCAAAAACCCCCCCAAATCCCCCAAACCCCCCCCCAAATTTCCCCAAATCCCCCCCAAACCCCCCAAATCCATCACAATAATCACTTTAATTAACACAACAATTAATTTCCACCCACCCCCGAAGACGTAGAGCCACTCGTGGTCCACGATGGTGGCGGCGTGCCCGGCCAGGGGGGGGGGCCCGGGGGGGTGATTTTGGGGGGGCTGCAGTTGCCTCCAGCCCCCCCCCGGCCCCCCAAAAGCCCAAAGGTCGTTGGTCAGGGCCCCCCCCCGCAGCTGCCCCCCAAAAATCACCAGCGAGTCCCCCCAGGCCACGGCAGAGTGAGAGTGACGGGGGGCCTGCAATGGAGGGGGGGTTGGGGGGGTTAGGGGGGGCAGTTTGGGGGTTGGGGGGGGTTTTAGGGGGGGTTGGGGGGGATTTGAGGGGGATTTGGGGGCGTTAGGGGGTGTTTGGGGGGGGATTTGGGGGTGGGGGGGATTTTGGGGAAAAATTTGGGGGTTTGGGGGAGAAATTTTGGGGTTTGGGGGTGTTTGGGGGGGTTTAGGGGGGATTTGGGGGAGAAATTTGGGGTTTGGGAACAAATTTGGGGGTTTGGGAGGCTTTGGGGGGTTTCAGGGGGGAATTTTGGGGGTTAGGGGGGATTTGGGGGGGAAATTTGGGGATTTGGGGGGTTGGGGGGGTTTAGGGGGGATTTGGGGGTTTAGGGGGGGAAATTTGGGGAGGTTAGGGGGGATTTGGGGGTTTGGGGGGGTTTAGGGGGGCTTTGAGGGGGAAATTTGGGGGGATTTGGGGGGAATTTGGGGGGATTTGGGGGAGATTTGGGGGGATTTGGGGGTTTGGGGGGAATTTGGGGATTTGGGGGATTTGGGGGAGATTTGGGGAGAAATTTGGGGGGATTTGGGGGTTTGGGGGGGAAATTTGGGGAGGTTGGGGGGGTCTCAGGGATAATTTTGGGGTAATTTTGGGATATTTGGGGGAATTTGGGGAGGGGTCTCACCGGCCTGGGGGTCCCGGGGGTCTCAGGGATAATTTTGGGATAATTTTGGGATAATTTTGGGGGAATTTGGGGAGGGGTCTCACCGGCCTGGGGGTCCCGGGGGTCTCAGGGATAATTTTGGGATATTTGGGGGAATTTGGGGAGGGGTCTCACCGGCCTGGGGGTCCCGGGGGTCTCAGGGATAATTTTGGGATAATTTTGGGATATTTGGGGGAATTTGGGGAGGGGTCTCACCGGCCTGGGGGTCCCGGGGGTCTCAGGGATAATTTTGGGATAATTTTGGTTAATTTTGGGGAATTTGGGGAGGGGTCTCACCGGCCTGGGGGTCCCGGGGGTCTCAGGGATAATTTTGGGGTAATTTTGGGATATTTGGGATAATTTGGGGAGGGGTCTCACCGGCCTGGGGGTCCCGGGGGTCTCAGGGATAATTTTGGGATAATTTTGGTTAATTTTGGGATAATTTGGGGAGGGGTCTCACCGGCCTGGGGGTCCCGGGGGTCTCAGGGATAATTTTGGGATAATTTTGGTTAATTTTGGGGAATTTGGGGAGGGGTCTCACCGGCCTGGGGGTCCCGGGGGTCTCAGGGATAATTTTGGGATAATTTTGGGATATTTGGGGGAATTTGGGGAGGGGTCTCACCGGCCTGGGGGTCCCGGGGGTCTCAGGGATAATTTTGGGATAATTTTGGGATATTTGGGATAATTTGGGGAGGGGTCTCACCGGCCTGGGGGTCCCGGGGGTCTCAGGGATTCGTTCCCAGCGGTTGGAGCTGAAGTTGAACCTGACCAGATCCCCCAGGGCCTCGTTCAGGTCCCATCCTAAAAAAATAAAAAAAATAAAATTTAAATTTAAAATAATAAAAAAAAAAGGTCAGGACCCCCTCCCCAAATTTATCAAAAGGGTCCGAATTCGACCCAAAAAAAAATCGTCGAAAAAAGTCCTGAAAAAATGGGAAAAATGGGGAAAAAAAGCAAAAAAAAACCCGAAAAATCGCGTTAAAAAATGCTAAAAATGGGAAAAAAAACAGCAAAAAAGTCCCCAAAACAATTCACCAAAAATTCCAGAAAAGGAAAAAAAAACCCACAAAAAAACCCCAAAAACTTACATTAAAAATATCCTAAAAATGGGAAAAGAAAAACACCAAAAAAATCCCATTTAAAAAAAACCACAAAAAAATCCCAAAAAATCCCATTAAAAAATCCCAAAAAATCCCATTAAAAAAATCCCAAAAGTGGGGGAAAAAAAACACCAAAAAAAACCCACAAAAAATCCCATTTAGAAAAACCAAAAATGGGGAAAAAAAAAAAATCCCATTAAATAAATCCCAAAAATGGGAAAAAAACCACAAAAAAATCTCAAAAAAACCCATTAAAAAAAAACCCAGAAAGGGGAAAAAACCACCAAAAAATCCCAACAAAAATCCATTTAAAAATCCCAAAAATGGGGAAAAAAACCCACAAAAAAACCCAATAAAAACCACACAGATTTTCCCAAATCCCCTCAAAATCCTCCCCAAAATCCCCCAAAATCTCCTTTTTCCTCCGTTTTTTCTCCATTTTTCCCCCATAACTCCCCCAAAATCCCCCCAAATTTTCCCAAAATTTCCCCAAATCCCCCCAAAACTTCCTCATTTTCCCAAATCCCCCCAAACCCCCAAAATCACCCCAGACACCCCCAAATCCTCCCAAAAATCTCCTTTTTTTCTCCATTTTTCCTCCATTTTTTTCCATTTTTCCCCCATAACTCCCCCAAATTTCCCCCAAAATTCACCCCAAAATCCCCTCAAATCCCCCCAAAATTCCTCTCAGACCCCCAAATCCACCCAAAATCCACCAAAACCTTCCCAAAACCCCCAAAATCTCCCCCAAAATCAACCCCCAAAATTCCCCCAGACACCCCCAAAATTTCCATTTTCCCCCGTTTTTTCTCCGGTTTTTCTCCATTTTTCCCCCATAACTCCCCCAAAATCCGCCCAAAGTTTCCCAAATTTTCCCAAAATTTCCCAAAATCCCCTCAAATCCCCCCAAAATTCCTCTCAGACCCCCAAATCCACCCAAAATCCACCAAAACCTTCCCAAAACCCCGCAAAATCTCCCCCAAAATCCCCCCAGACGCCCCCAAATCCTCCCCAAAATCTCCCGTTTTTTCTCCGTTTTTTTGCCGTTTTTCCGCCATAACTCGCCCAAAATCCGCCCAAATTTCCCCAAATTTTCAGGGATTGTCCCAAATTCGGCGGATTTTGCCCCAAACGGACCCCCGAAGACGTAGAGCATCCCGGTGCCGGGCAGGACGGCCCCAAAAATCCCCCAAATCCCCCAAAATTCACCCCAAAATCCCCCCAAAATTCACCCCAAATTCACCCCAAAATCCCCTCAAATCCCCCTAAAAGTCCTCTCAGACCCCCAAATTCAGCCGAAATCCACCAAAACCTTCCCAAAACCCCCAAAATCTCCCCCAAAATCAACCCCCAAAATTCCCCCAGACACCCCCAAAATTTCCATTTTCCCCCGTTTTTTCTCCGGTTTTTCTCCATTTTTCCCCCATAACTCCCCCAAAATCCACCCAAATTTCCCCAAAATCCTCAAACCCCAACCCCAACCACACCCCCCCCCCCAAATTTCCCCAAAATCCCTTCAAATCCCCCCAAAATTCATCTCAGACCCCCAAATTCACCCAAAATCCACCAATATCTCCCCCAAAACCCCCAAAATCTCCCCCAAAATCTCCATTTTTCCTCCATTTTCCCCCATTTTTCTCCGGTTTTTTGCCATTTTTCCCCCATAACTCGCCCAAAATCCGCCCAAATTTCCCCAAATTTTCAGGGATTGTCCCAAATTCGGCGGATTTTGCCCCAAACGGACCCCCGAAGACGTAGAGCATCCCGGTGCCGGGCAGGACGGCCCCAAAAATCCCCCAAATCCCCCAAAATTCACCCCAAAATCCCCCAAAATTCACCCCAAAATCCCCAAAATTCACCCCAAAATCCCTCCAAAATCCCCTCAAATCCCCCTAAAATTCCTCTCAGACCCCCAAATTCACCCAAAATCCACCAAAACCTTCCCAAAATCCCCAAAATCTCCCCCAAAATCAACCCCCAAAATTCCCCCAGACACCCCCAAAATTTCCATTTTCCCCCGTTTTTATTCCGGTTTTTCTCCATTTTTCCCCCATAACTCCCCCAAAATCCGCCCAAATTTTCCCAAAATTTCCCAAAATCCCTTCAAATCCCCCCAAAATTCATCTCAGACCCCCAAATTCACCCAAAATCCACCAAAATCTTCCCAAAATCTCCCCCCAGAATCCCCCAAAATCCTCCATATTCTCTCGACCCCCAAATCCACCCAAATCCCCAAACCTTCCCAAAACCCCCAAATCCCCCAAAATCTCCATTTTGCCCCCATTTTTCTCCGGTTTTTTGCCATTTTTCCCCCATAACTCCCCCAAAACGCGCCCAAATTTCCCCAAATTTTCGGGGATTGTCCCAAATCCGGCGGATTTTGCCCCAAACGGACCCCCGAAGACGTAGAGCATCCCGGTGCCGGGCAGGACGGCCCCAAAAATCCCCCAAAATTCACCCCAAAATCCCTCCAAAATTCCCAAAATTCACCCCAAAATCCCCCAAAATCCCCTCAAATCCCCCTAAAATTCCTCTCAGACCCCCAAATTCCCCCGAAATCCACCAAAACCTTCCCAAAACCCCCAAAATCTCCCCCAAAATCCCCCCAGACGCCCCCAAATCCTCCCCAAAATTTCCTTTTTTTCTCCGTTTTTTTGCCATTTTTCCGCCATAACTCGCCCAAAATCCGCCCAAATTTCCCCAAATTTTCAGGGATTGTCCCAAATCCGGCGCATTTTGCCCCAAACGGACCCCCGAAGACGTAGAGCATCCCGGTGCCGGGCAGGACGGCGCCGGCGGCCGCGGTTCGGGGCCGGAATTCGGGATCGCCGGAACTGAGGCGGTACCAGCGCCCCTCCCCCCCCGCCTCCTGCAGCGCCAGGTCACAGGAAAAGCCCAAAAATCCCGCGCGGCACTCGCACATCCCCGTGGCCTGGAATTAAAAATAAAATTATAATAGTTGGGGGGGTTAAATGGGATTTTTGGGGATTTTTTGATGATTTTTTGGGGATTTTTTTAGGGATTTTTGGGGGATTTTTTTAGGGATTTTTGGGGATTTTTTAAAGATTATTTGGGGATTTTTTGGGGATTTTTTGGGGATTTTTGGGGGATTTTTGGGGGATTTTTTGAGGATTTTTAGGGGATTTTTGAAGGGATTTTGGGGGATTTTTTGAAGATTTTTTGGGGATTTTGGGGGATTTTTGGGGGATTTTTGGGGATTTTTTGGGGATTTTTTGGAGATTTTTTGGCGATTTTTTGGGGATTTTTTGGAGATTTTTTGGCGATTTTTGGGGGATTTTTGGGGATTTATTGTGCATTTTTTGGGGATTTTTGGGTATTTATTGGAATTTTGGGGGGATTTTTTTGGGCTTTTGGGGGGATTTTGGGGCTTTTTTTGCAGTTTTGGGGGCTCTGGTTGTGCCCAGCCCAAAAATCCCAAAAATCCCAAAAATCCCAAAAATCCCAAAAATCCCAAAAATGCCAAAATCCCAAAAATCCCGGGCGGGCACTCGCAAATCCTGGTGGCCTGAAATAAAAATAAAATTATAGCAGTTGTGGGGGATAAATGGGGGTTTTGGGGGATTTTTGGGGATTTTTGGGGATTTTTTGGGGATTTTTTTGGGATTTATTGGGGATTTTTTCGGGATTTTTGGGGGATTCTTTGGGGATTTTTTGGGGATTTTTTCGGGATTTTTGGGGGATTTTTGGGGGATTTTTTGGGGATTTTTTGAGGATTTTTGGGGATTTTTTGGGGATTTTTTCGTGATTTTGTGGGAATTTTTTGAGGATTCTTGGGGGATTTTTGCGGATTTTTTGAGGATTTTTTGGGATTTCTTGGGGATTTTTTTGGGATTTTTGGGGGATTTTTTGGGATTTTTTCGGGATTTTGTGGGGATATTTTGAGGATTTTTGGGGGATTTTTTGGGGAATTTTTGGGGATTTTTGGGGGATTTTTTTAGGGATCTTTCGGGATTTTTTAAAGATTTTTTGGGGATTTTTGGGGATTTTTTGAGGATTTTTTTGGGATTTTTTGGGGATTTTTGGGAGATTTTTTGGAGATTTTTTGGGGATTTTTGGGGATTTTTTGGGGATTTTTTGGGGATTTTTTGAGAATTTTTTGGGGATTTTGCGGGGATTTTTTGGGGGATTTTTGGGGATTCCTTGAAGACTTTTTGGGGATTTTCTTGGACTTTTTTTTAATTTTGGGGGGATTTTTTGGGGATTTTTTGGGATTTTTTTGGAATTTCTGGGGATTTTTTGGGGCATTTTTGGGGGATTTTTGGAGGATTTTTTGGGGACCTTTTGGTCTTTAGGGGGGATTTTGGGGGGATTTTGGGGCTTTTTTTGCAGTTTTGGGGGCTCTGGTTTTGCCCAGCCCAGAAATCCCCAAAAATCCCCCAAAAAAATCCCCAAAAAATCCAAAAAAATTCACAAAAATCCCCAAAAAACCCCCAAAAAATCCCCCCAAAAAACCCCAAAATCCCCAAAAACTCCCCCAAAAATCCCCTAAAATCCCCCAAAAATCCCAAAAAACCCCCAAAAAATCCCCCCAAAAAAACCCAAAAAATCCCCCCAAAAAAACCCAAAAAATCCCCAAAAATTCCAAAAAAATCCCCCAAAAAAACCCAAAAAATCCCCAAAAAATCCCCCAAAAATCCCCTAGAATCCCCCAAAAAAACCCCCAAAAATCCCCCAAAAAAACCCAAAAAATCCCCAAAAATTCCAAAAAAATCCCCAAAAAAACCCCAAAAAATCCCCAAAAAAACCCCAAAAAATCCCCAAAAAATCCCCCAAAAAATCCCAAAAAAACCCAAAAAAACCCCCCCAAAATAAAAAAAAAAATTTTAAAAAATCCCCAAAAAAATCCCCCAAAAAATCCCCCAAAAAATCCCCAAAAATCCCCAAAAAAATCCCCCAAAAAATCCCAAAAAAACCCAAAAAAACCCCCCCAAAATAAAAAAAAAATTTTAAAAAATCCCCAAAAAAATCCCCCAAAAAATCCCCCAAAAAATCCCCAAAAATCCCAAAAAAATCCCCCAAAAAATCCCCAAAAATCCCCAAAAAATCCCCAAAAAATCCCCCAAAAATACCCCAAAAAAATCCCAAAAAATCCCCCAAAAAATCCCCAAAAATCCCCAAAAAATCCCCAAAAAATCCCCAAAAACCCCCCAATCCCCCCCCCCCCCCCAGGTGCCGGGAGCTCACCTGGTTGCAGGTGCCCCCGGGGGGCCGGCAGTGCTGCTGGCACGCGGGGGTGGCACACGAGGGGCCCCCCCAGCCCGGGGGACACTGGCAGTGACCTTGGGGGTGGCACCGGCCCCGCCCGGAGCAGCCCCCCGGGCACAGGGACACGTGCCACGTGGCATTGAAACCCAGCAGGTTGTAGTTGGCATCGCTGAACAGGTGAAGCAGCATCTGGGCAGAGAAAACAAAAAAAAATTGGGGTTATTCGGAGTTTTTTGGGGGGATTTTTCATGATTTGTTTTTGGTTTTTTCATGATTTTTTTGGGGAAATTTTTTTTGGTTTTTTTTTTAATTTTATTGTGATTTTTTTGGAATTTTTTGTGATTTTTTTTTTGAGATCTCCGTGATTCTTTTGAATTTTTTGTGACTTTTTAAAAATTTTTTATGAATTTTTTTTCATTCTTTTGTCACTTTGTTGTGATTTTTTTGTGATTTTTTTGGATTTTTTGTGTTTTCTATTCTATCTTTTGTGATTTTTTTTGAATTTTTTATGATCACAAAAAACCGCTCAAAACCCATGAAAAATCCCCCCAAAAATCTCCAAAAAAAATCCCAAAAAGTCACCAAAAACCCCCCAAAACCCACCAAAAAAAATCCCAAAAAAATCCCAAAAAACCATGAAAAAAACCCCAAAAAATCCCCAAAATACCCCCCAAAAAAGCTCAAAACATCCACCCAAAATCAAAAAAAATCCCTAAAAAAACCCCAAAAAATCCCCAAAATACCACCAAATTTTTTTTTTAAAAATCAAAAAAAATCACAAAAAATCACCAAAAAATCCCCAAAATTCCCCCAAAAACCCGCCAAAAATCCCCAAAAAATCACTAAAAAACCCATGAAAAAACCCCAAAAAATCCCCCAAAAATCCAGAAAAATCACCAAAAAAATCCCCAAAAATCCCCAAAATACCCCAAAAACCCACCAAAAAATCCCAAAAAAATCACCCAAAAATCAAAAAAAAATCCCAAAAACATCCCCAAAAACCCACCAAGAAAATCCAAAAAAATCACCAAAAAATCCCAAAAAAACCATGAAAAAACCCCCCAAAAAATCCCCAAAAATCACCAAAACCCCCTCAAAACCCACCAGAAAAAAATCCCCAAAAATCCCAAAAGAATCCCAAAAGTCACCAAAAAATCCCAAGAAATCCCCAAAATACCCCCAAAAACCCACCAAAAAATCCCAGGAAAATCTCAAAAAATCACCAAAAAATCACCAAAAAATCCCCAAAAATCCCCCAAAAAATTCCAAAAAAAAACCCCAAAAAATCCCAAAAACCCCCAAAACCCCCCATTGATTTGTGACCTTTCCCGAGGTGGCTTCCAGGGGCTGCGGGTGGAGCCAAAAAAACCCCAAAAAACCCCAAAAATCCCCCCCAAAAATCGCCAGAAAACCCTAAAAACGCATGAAAAAAATAAAAAAAAAATCCAAAAAAATCCCCGAAAAATCCCCCAAAAAACCCCCCAAAAAATCCCTTAAAAAAAATCCCCAAAATACCCGCAAAGACCCGTCAAAAAATCCAAAAAAAACTCCAAAAAAATCCCAAAAAACCCATGAAAATACCCAAAAAAATCCCCAAAAAATCCCCAAAAAATCAGAAAAAATCCCAAAAAATCCCCAAAATTCCCCCACAAACCCACCAAAAAATTCCCAAAAAATCACCAAAAAATCACCAAAAAAAAGAAAAAAACCCCAAAAAATAGAAGAAAAAAAACCAAAAAAATCCCCAAAAATCCCCAAAATTGCCCAAAATTGCCCCAAAAACCCATCAAAAAAACCCCAAAAAATCCCAAAAACCCATGAAAAAAATCCCCAAAAAATCCCCAAAAAATCCCTAAAAAAATCCAAACAATCCCCAAAATTCCCCCAAAAACCCACCAAAAAAATCCCCCCAAAAATCCAAAAAACCCACCAAAAAAATCCCAAAAACTCAGCAAAAAACCCCCAAAAAATCTCAAAAAAATCCCAAAAAAATCACCAAAAACCCCCCAAAACCCACCAAAAAAAACCCCCAAAAACCCCCAAAAAATCCCAAAAAAATCACCAAAAAATCCCCCAAAATCCCCAAAATACCCCCAAAAACCCACCAAAAAATCCCAGGAAAATCCCAAAAAATCCCCAAAAAATCCCCCAAAAATCCCCCAAAAAATTCCAAAAAAAAACCCCAAAAAATCCCCAAAACCCCCATTAGTGTGTGACCTTTCCCGAGGTGGCCTCCAGGGGCGCGGGCAGGGAGCTGCCGCTCAGAGCAGCCAGCAGGGGGCTGCGGGTGGAGCCGCCGTCGTACACAAACAGGTAATCGTAGGTGCACTCCGTGTCCATGAAGGTGAACGTCAGCAGGATCCTGTGACGGGGGCTGGGAGCTGCCAAAAAAGGGGGAAAAGGGGTCAGTAAAATAAAAATCCCCCAAAAAAATCCCATAAAAAACGGCAGAATCCTAAAAAAAATCCCATTGGAATGCTCTGAGGGGGGTGTTGAGAGGAGGGCGCCCCCTTGTGGATGGGAGGTCTTTGTCTATGGGGAGACGCCATAACCATAAAAAAAAATCCCCCAAAAATCCTAAACAAACCTGAAAATCCTAAAACAAATCACCAAAAATCCTTTTAAAAATCCACACAAAATCCTAAAAGAAAAAAAGAACAAAAAAATCCCATTGAAATGTTCTGAGGGGAGTGTTGAGAGGAGGGCGCCCCCTTGTGGATGGGAGGTCTCTGTCTATGGGGAGACGCCATAACCATAAAAAAAAATCCCCCAAAAATCCTAAACAAACCTGAAAATCCTAAAACAAATCACCAAAAATCCTTTTAAAAATCCACACAAAATCCTAAAAGAAAAAAAGAACAAAAAAATCCCATTGGAATGCTCTGAGGGGGGTGTTGAGAGGAGGGCGCCCCCTTGTGGATGGGAGGTCTCTGTCTATGGGGAGACTCCACAACCATAAAAAAAATCCCCAAAAACCCCTAAAAAAACCCCCAAAAAATCCTAAATAAACCCCCGAAATCCTAAAAGAAATCACCAAAAATCCTTTAAAAAAACTTCTAAAACAAAACTCCCAAAAAAATCCCACTGAAATCCTATGAGGGTGCTGTTGAGAGGAGGGCGCCCCCTGTGGATGGGAGGTCTCCGCATCTATGGGGAGACCCCAAAAGATCCCAAACCCCAAAAACCTCAAAAACCCCAAAAGCGTAAAAAAATCCCCAAAAACGGGGTTTTGGGGACAGATTTTGGGGTCTCTTCGTGAAGTTTGAGAGGGTTTTGAAAGCAACTTTTGGGTTTCTCTGAGGGGGTTTTGGGGTGGCCAAACCAAATTTTGGGGTGGATTTGGGGTTTTTTATTGTCGGGGAGCCGTTTTTGGGGTGGATTTGGGGGTTTTTATTGTCGGGGAGCCGTTTTTGGGGTGGATTTGGGGGTTTTTTTTAGGGTGGGTTTTGACCTCTCCCCCCCTCCAGGACCTTCTCACACTTCCCCTTCCCGGAGGAATTTTGGGGTGGGGAAAAGTTGGGATCCCGCCGGGTTTTGGGGACTTTGGGGTGGATTTTAGGGTTTTCAGGGGCGCCGAAGCCGATTTTGGGGTGAATTTCGGGGGTTTCGGGGTCCCTCACCCTCGATGAGCCACTCGCAGTTGCCGTTGACCGAGTAGTTGCCGGGGCCATCGGTGACGAAGCCGCGGGGTCCCCTCAGCACCCGGCGCTGCCCTTTGCAGTCCCCAGCCCTCACCTGGGCTGGGACCCCCAAAAAAACCCCAAAAAACCCCAAAAGCAGCGCCACGGGGACCCCCATGGTTCCAGTGAGGGGGCGGAGCTGGAGGAGAAAAGTTGGGGTTAAAAGGAGAGGAGTTGGTGGGAGGAGACGATAAAAACGTTGTAAACGTCATAGAAATCCCACATCCCGAAAAAATCCTAAAATCTCACATTAAAAAAAAAAAACAACACGGAAATCCCCCTCCAAAATCACACAGGGACCCCCCTCCCAAATCCCAAAGAAATCCTAAAATCCCGCCCAAAAAAAAAAAAAAAAAAGAAAATTTAAGACCACGGAGATTCCCCCCCCAAATCCCATAGGGACTCCCCCAAATCCCCAAGAAACCCCAAATCCCACAAGGACGCCCCAAAACTCCCCCCAAAACCCTCAAACACCCCAAAACCTCCTCAAACACTCCAAGAAAAAACCTCAAGCAACCCAAAAACTTCTCAAAGAACCCAAAGATCCCTCATGAATTTCTGAAAAAAAAAAGGCCTAAAATTTAACGGGCTCCGCTCCTGGGATGCCGAATTTCCCCCAGGACACCCAAATCTCCTCAGGACTCCCCAAAATCTCCTCAGGACCCCCCAAAATTCCCTCTCAGGCCCTTCAGGATTCCCCAAATTCCCCCCAAACCCTTAAGATACTCTCAGGACCCCCAAAATCCCCTCATCCCCTCACGATCCTCTCAGGACTCCCCAAAACCCCACAAGACCCCTCAGAATTAACCCCAAAAAGCCTCAAAATCCTCTCCAAACCCCCCAAAAGTTCTCATCCCCTCACGACCCCCCAAAACCCGTGAATTAACCCCAAAAATCCTCAAGATCCTCTCAGCAGCCCCAAAACCCCCTCATCCCCTCACGATGTCCTCAGCACCCCCAAAACTCCTCACGATCTCCTCAGGACCCCTCAAAACCCCTGAAGACCCCTCAGAATTAAGCCCAGAAATCCTCAAGATGCTCTCAGGACCCCCCCAAAATCCCCTCATCTCCTCACGATCCCCTCAGAATTCCCCCCAAAAATCCTCACGATCCCCTCAGAATTCCTCCCCAAAAACCCTCAAGATCCTCTCAGCACCCCCTAAAACCCCTCATCCCCTCACGACCCCCCCCCCAAAAAACCCCCTCATCCCCCTCACGATTCCCGGCATCCCCTCATCCTCACCTTCCCCCACCGGGCCCGCAGGGGTCCCGCAGGCCTCACAGCCTTTGCCAGGCCCCGCGAAGCAGCGAAGGCTCGGCGAGGACGCTGAGGGAGGGATGGAGCTCGGCTGAGAGCCGAGAAACAGCGATAAAATCGCGATAAAGTCGCGATAGAGCCGCGATAGGAGCGGCCCTGCCCCCCCCCCCCCCTCAGCGTCTGGCGGCGGCTCCTGAGGCCGCGGGAGGGGCGGGGCCAGAGGAGGGGGCGGGGCCGAAAAGAGGCGGGAAAGGGGGCGTGAGGGGAAAATGGGCGGGGTTAGGGAGGGGGGCGTGGTTTGATTGGAAATTTGGGATTTTTGAGGTAAAAAATCGTGAATTTGGGACAGAAAAAGTCCCTGGGCGGTTCTGGCGGATGAACTGCTCCAGGTTTTCACCCTCAAGCCTTCATCTTCCTCCTCATCCTCATCATCCTCCTCCCCATCTTCATCCTCTAACCCGCTCCAGGCCGCATTTCCAGGTGGGGAAAATTGGGGATTTTTTTTGAGGGGAAAAATCTGGAATTTGGGACAGGGCCCCTCCCCAGGGACTCTCCTGGGACAAAGGGAGGGGGAGAGGCCGAAAAGAGGCGGGAAATGGGGCGTGAGGGGGAATGGGCGTGGTTAAGGAGGGGGGCGTGGTTTGGTTTAAAATTTGGGATTTTTGAGGTAAAAAATCCTGGATTTGGGACAGAAAATGTCCCTGGGCGGTTCTGGCGGATGAACTGCTCGAGGTTTTCACCCTCAAGCCTTCATCTTCCTCCTCATCATCCTCCTCCTCATCTTCATCCTCAAACCCGCTCCAGGCCGCATTTCCCTGTGAGAAAATTGGGGATTTTTTTGGGGTGAAAAACCTGGAATTTGGGACAGGGCCCCTCCCTGGGTGGGACTGATTTTATTTGGAGGGTGTGGTCTTTATATTCGAATTTATTTATACATGTGCTCTGTGTGTGTGTGGTGTGTGCGGCGTATGACGTCATCCCGCCTTTTATGGGTGTGGCCACGCCCCTATATGGAAATCGCCTGTCCTTTGGGGGCGTGGCCTGAGCCGTTTATGGTGATCTGTGGGCGTGGTCTGTGCCGTTTATGGTGATCTGTGGGCGTGGCCTGTGCCGTTTATGGCGATTTCGGGGCGAGGCTTTTTGCGGCTCCTGGTGCTTAATGAGCGTGGCCTAAGCACACTGGGCGTGGCTTCTCTAATTAATGAGGCTCATTAACGCGGTCTGAGCACAAATGGGCGTGGCTTATCCTTAATGAGCGTGGCCTAAGACGCCGATCCCGCCCCCTGCCTTTAGCCCCGCCCCTTTGGGCGTGTCCCTGTCGCAGTGGGCGTGGCCAGCGCGGGCAGCGCAGGGGCCGGGGGGCGATGGGGCTGCGGCCGGGGGGGGTCCCGGGGGGGATTTTGGGGGCCCCGGGGGCGATTTTGGGGGTCCCGGGGGGGGATTTTGGGGCTCCCCCGGCTCTGCTGCCGCTGCTGCTGCTGCTGTTGCCCACCGGAGCCGCCCCCAAATACGTGCGGGGCCGCATCAGCACCAAGGAGGTCAGCGGGGATTTTTTTTTTTTTTTTTTTTTTTGGGGGGAGGGGGTCCTGGATAGGCGGGGTCCCCCCTGGGATGGGGGTGGGGAGTGCGGTTTGATGTCGGGGTTTATCGGGTTCCATATCGCGACATCGGTGTTTATATCGCGACTCTCCCCCCCCACCCCAGGTGATATTCAGTGGCATGACCCCCCTAATTTATACCGGGATCACCCCAGGAGGCATCGGGACCCCCCCTCAAATTTTTATCGGGACCCCCCCCCCTAATTTTTATCGGGACCCCCCCAATTTATACCGGGACATCCCATTTGTATCGAGACCCCCCCTCATTTTTAGCGGGACCCCCTTAAATCCCACCCGGACCCCCCCAAATCACATCTGGACCCCCCCCAATCTATGGGGACCCCTCCCCAAATTATCCTCGGACACCCCCGAACCCCCCCCCGGTGTTTTTGGGGGTCCCCAGGGGGGTCTCCTCACCCCCTCCCCCCGTTGCCATGGAAACGCGGAGCGCGGCGCCGTTTCCATGGAAACCGCGGGAAATTTTGGGGAGGGGTCTTGGGGGTGGGATTTGGGTCTGGGGGCTGCCAGGGGGGTCCCTGGGACGGGGGGTTTGGGGGGGTCTGGAATGGGGTCTGGGGAGGTCTTTGGGGGGGGGGAATTTGGTTCTGGGGTCGCTGAATGGGTCTGGGGTCTCCATTTGGGTCTGGGGTCTCCATTTGAGTCTGGGGTCTCCAATTTGGGTCTGGGGTCTCCGGGAGGGTTTGGGGGGCTCTCTGGGAGTTGTTTTGGGGGAGTTTCAGGGTTTTGAGGCCGTTTTGATGGGAGGTTTTTTTGGGTCTGGGGTCTCCATTTGGGTCTGGGGTCTCCGGGAGGGTTTGGGGGGGGTCTCTGGAGGAGATTTTGGGGCATTTCGGGGGGGAATTTTAGGGTTTTGAGGCCGTTTTGGGGGGAGTTTTTTGGGGTCTGGGGTCTCCATTTGGGTCTGGGGTCTCAGTTTGGGTCTGGGGTCTCAGTTTGGGTCTGGGGTCTCAGTTTGGGTCTGGGGTCTCCCTCAGGACTGGGTGTTCCTCACCCGTTTCTGTTTCCTCTCCGATTTCGGCCGCCTCGATTTCCACTTCCGGTACCCCGAGGTAAATTTGGGGAGGGGTCTCCGGGAGGGCAGGGGAGGGGTCCTGGATTCCCCTGAAACCCCCAGACCCAAATCCCTTCCAAAAGCCCCCAGACTCAATTAAAGCCCCCAGACCCAAATCCCTTTCAAAAGCCCCCAGACCCAAATTCTTTCCAAAAGTCCCCAGACCCAATTAAAGCCCCCAGACCCAAATGCCTTCGAAAAGCCCCCAGACCCAATTAAAGCCCCCAGACCCAATTAAAGCCCCCAGACCCAAATCCCTTCCAAAAGCCCCCAGACCCAATTGAAGCCCCCAGACCCAATTGAAGCCCCCAGACCCAAATAAGGCCCCCAGACCCAAATAAAGCCCCCAGACCCAAATTCTTTCCAAAAGCCCCCAGACCCAAATAAAGCCCCCAGACCCAAATCCCTTCCAAAAGCCCCCAGACCCAAATGAAGCCCCCAGCCCCAAATAAGGCCTCCAGACCCAAATAATCCCACAGACACAAATAGAGCCCCCAGCCCCAAATAAAGCCCCCAGCCCCAAATAAAGCCCCCAGCCCCAAATATCCCTTTGAAGCCCCCAGACCCAAATCCCTTCCAAAGGCCCGAAGCCCCAAATCCCCCCCGAAGCCCCCAGCCCCAAATCCGCCCCCCCCCCGGTGAGACCCCTCCCCACTTTAGGCCAAGTGCTGCCAGAACATTCTGCTCTACTTCGACGACCCCTCCCAGTGGCCCGCGGTCTACAGGAGGGGGGGCAAGGTGCGAATTGGGTCTGGGGGCTTCTGGGGGGCAGGATTTGGGGCGGGGGGCTTCGGGGGAGCCTTGGGGACTCTTTTTTTGTGGGGGTCTTTTGGGGTCTAAAAGGGGAGGGGTCTCGGAATTTGGGGAGGGGTCTCAGGGAATTTGGGGAGGGGTCTCAGGAGGAATTTGGGGAGGGGTCTCGGGGAATTTGGGGAGGGGTCTCGGGGAATTTGGGGAGGGGTCTCCCCTCTAAAATTTGGGGGATTTTTTTCGGGCTATTTTGGTGCTTTTTTGGGCTCTAAAAAAATCCAGGTTTCTTTTGGGGAGGGGTCTCAGGGATCCGGTGGAATTTGGGGAGGGGTCTCAGGGAATTGGGGAGGGGTCTCGGGGGGAATTTGGGGAGGGGTCTCACCTCTTAAAATTTGGGTTTTTCGGGCTCTTTTGGGCTCTAAAAAACCCATTTTTGGGGGGGAGGGGTCTCAGGTGTGAATTTGAGGAGGGGTCTCAGGTGTTGGGGGAATTTGGGGAGGGGTCTGGGGGCTTCCAGGCAATTTGGGGAGGGGGCTTCGCTGTGAAATTTGGAAGTTTTTGCTTTTTTTCGAGGCTTTTTTTGGGGCTTCTGGGCCTCTAAAAAAGCCGGGTTTTTTTTTTATTTTGGGGAGGGGTCTCGGGGGTCCCGCGGATTTGTGGGGAGGGGTCTCAGGTGTGAATTTGGGGAGGGGTCTCCAGGATTGCCTGGCCAAGGAGGCCGTGATCCGACCCGAGAACAACCAGGTGATCAACCTGACCACCAACTACGCCTGGTCCGGCTGCCAGGTGCGAATTGGGTCTGGGGGCTTCGGGGCCATTTGGGGAGGGGGCTCCGCTCCCCAAATTTGGGGCTTTGGGGGCTTTTTCTGGGATTTTTTGGGGATTTTTTTGGGCTTTCTGGGGGCTAAAAATTCGGGTTTTTTGTGGGGAGGGGTCTCAGGGGTCCGGGGGAATTTGGGGAGGGGTCTCGGGGAATTTGGGGAGGGGTCTCAAGGAATTTGGGGAGGGGTCTCGGCTCCAAAATTTGGGGGTTTGGGGGCGTTTTTTGGGGATTTCTTTAGGCTATTTTGGGGCTTTTTGGGGGCTAAAATTCGGGTTTTTTGTGGGGAGGGGTCTCAGGGGTCCGGGGGAATTTGGGAAGGGGTCTCAAGGAATTTGGGGAGGGGTCTCAAGGAATTTGGGGAGGGGTCTCGGCTCCAAAATTTGGGGGTTTGGGGGCTTTTTGGGGCTTTTTTGAGGCTTTCTGGGGGCTAAAATTCGGGGGTTTTGTGGGGAGGGGTCTCAGGGGCCGGGGGAATTTGGGGAGGGGTCTCAGGCAATTTGGGGAGGGGTCTCAGCTCCCCAAATTCGTGATTTTTTGGGGCTTTTTTGGGGCTTTTCGGGCCTTTTTTTTTTACATTTTTTGGCTCTTTTGGGGTGTAAAAACTCCGAGTTTTTTTGGGGAGGGGTCTGTGGGGTCTCAGGCAATTTGGGGAGGGGTCTCAGGCAATTTGGGGAGGGGTCTCAGCTCCCCAAATTCGGGATTTTTTGGGGCTTTTCAGGCCTTTTTTTAACTTTTTTTTTACATTTTTTGGGGCGTTTTGGGGTGTAAAAACCCCGGGTTTTTTTGGGGAGGGTCTGTGGGGTCTCAGGCAATTTGGGGAGGGGTCTCAGGCAATTTGGGGAGGGGTCTCAGCTCCCCAAATTCGGGATTTTTTGGGGCTTTTCAGGCCTTTTTTTAACTTTTTTTTTACATTTTTTGGGGCGTTTTGGGGTGTAAAAACCCCGGGTTTTTTGGGGGGGAGGGGTCTCGGGGGTTCTGAGGGTCCCCAAATTTGGGTCTGGGGTCTCCCCAGGTGCTGCCGGGGGTCTCGGGGAGGGTCCTGAGCTGCTCCAGCGGCCGCAGCTTCCGCTCGGTTCGGGAGCGCTGGTGGTACGTGGCCCTCAGCAAGTGTGGGGTGAGTGACCCCAAAAACCCCAAAATCACCCCAAAATAGCCCAAAATCACCCCAAAATACCCCAAAACCCCCAAAATCACCCCAAAAGACCTCAAAATCACCCCAAAATAGCCCAAAACACCCCAAAATCATCCCAAAATCACCCAAAAATCAACCCAAAAACACCCAAAATCACCCCAAAATACCCCAAAAATATCACCCCCAAAAATATCACCCCCAAAACTCCCCAAAAGATCCCAAAATATCCCCAAATACCTCAAAATCACCCCAAAATATCCCAAAATCACCCCAAAATACCCCAAAATCCCCCAAAATCACCCCAAAAACCCCCAAAATCACCCCAAAATACCCCAAAAACCCCCAAAATCACCCTAAAAAACCCCTAAGTCACCCCAAAATACCCCAAAATCATCCCAAAATACCCCAAAAACCCCCAAAATCACCCCAAAAAACCCCCAAAATACCCCCAAAACTGCCCAAAATCGCCCAAAATCACCCCATAAAACTCCCCAAAATACCCCAAAATATCCCAAAATCACCACAAAAACTCCCCAAAATATCCGAAAATATCCCCAAAAATCACCCCAAAAACTCCCCAAATCACCCCAAAATCATCCCAAAAACTCCAAAAATCCCCCCAAAAGCCCCAAAATCCCCCCAAAAATCCCCCAAAAAC